>CM073323.1:25209457-25809457 GCA_037043015.1 Bryum argenteum | reverse complement strand
AAGATTATCCAGGATATACCGAGTTGGTACGAACGCAGACCGATGCTCCGAAATGGTGTCCTGTAGGGCAGCTTGCAATCTCATTTGCAGCACCTTGGCAAGAATCTTGTAGGAGGTATTAAGGAGTGTAATTGGGCGCCAGTTGTTGAGTGAGTGTCGTTCCCCGCATTTGAACAGGAGGACCACCAAGCCTTTTTTCATCAACTCCTTTTTTCATCAACTCAGGAAGGCAGCCGTGCTCAAGCGCCGTCAACACCATGTTGTGGAAATCGCGGCCAACTACTTCCCACAGTTTGGTGAAGAATTCAATTGCTATTCCATCCGGCCTAGGGCTTTTCTCCCAGGCCATCGCCTTTGCTGCATTTTCTAATTCCACCTCGGAGATGGGTTGCGCTAGTGCTATTTTGTGTTCTACAAGAAGCCTCAAAGAAAGAACGTTTAGCAGCTCATCTTGACATTCTTGCTGCAACACAAGGTCTTGGTCTACGTGCTCTTCAGCACGCTAGAGGTTGGTGTAGAATTCAATGCAGACTTTACCTATACCCGTTGGATCAAATACTAGGAGCCATTTGACGCTTGTAAGCAAGTAATGGCCGCTAAAGCTAGCTTTTTGCGTACTGCTGCGAAAAACTCTTTAGTGACCCTCTCTCCTCGATCTCGGCAGCGGATGCGGTATCTGATCCGCGCGTTGCGTAGCCTCTGTTCCTCTCAGCCTTCAAGCTGCCCCCTCGCCGTGCAAACTTGAGCTTGAGCTGCAACATTTTCAGGGTCAGTTTCAAGAGCCGATGTGGCTACCTTAAGCGCCTCTCGCAGCAGCTTCTCTTGCTCACAAAATTCCATCGCCTTTTTGCTTACAGAAGGTTCGATAAAAGTGTAAGGCTGCTCTGAGTTTCGCCAGGAAGGATATGTGGGCAGGTTGGGCAATCCAAACCGCGCGGAGCTCATCCTTAGCTTCGTCGAGCCACGTGGTATTCATTTTCCAGCATGACTTGCGAGGTGAACCTGAGGCGAATTTGACGCAAATTTGGGTAGGGCGGTGATCTGACCAGCAACTGTCCCCTCTTATTTTGTAGAAGATTGGAAAGCAAGGAGGAGCACCTGGGTGGCAGATGGGGGAGTAAAATCGGTCTAACCGAGCCATGATGCGCGTGCCATCGTCGCGCACGTTGTCCCAGGAATAACGTTGACTGTGACTAGATCTCATGTGTTTGCCAATATTAAGGAGGCGTTTCAGCTCCATTGATGCAATGTGTTCTTCTTGGGGAACCAGATTACTACATGCGTTTGTTTTATCGTGCCGCATTTCAACCATGTTAAAATCCCCTCCTAGTATCCACCAAGTATTTGATGGTAGCTCCCACGCTAAGGCAGTCTAAAGTTCCGTTCTTATAGATGAGGTATTCGGTGCATATACATTGACAAAGCCTATGTCTCCACCAGGAATGCTTGTCAAGACAAACCAGTGCGCTCTGTTGCCTAGAATAGAGCCTTGGAAGGAGACCAGTTGACTTGAACTTTGGTGCCAAAAGTGTCGCCACGCCGCCCTTATCCGCCCCTTCCACGTGAAGAACATGCCTGTACCCAACATTGGCATCTGAACACCAAGTCTTGGAGTCTCGCTAAAGGCACCTGCCTAGCTTAGCTATGGCTGATAGACGCAGTTTGTGTTCTTGTAAAAAAATGATATCTAAATTGGGAATTGATCTAAGGTACCTTTTAAGAAGGGGAACATCACAACTTGCATTGAGTCCCATGACATTCACAGGTAGAAGGTGTATTTCCATCAACAACCGCCGTGGAGTGAGGATTTGTTAGCGTCCTCTTCGCTATCAAAAACCACCAAACTACCTAAATCCCAACCGTCGAAGCTGCTCCCGAGGTTGATGCGGCGGGGTTCATTTTCAGCAACCACGCGAATCCTCTTTTGATTGTCATTTTCAGGTCTCTTGCACTCGCTCTGTGGATCCGGCACTACCGGTGTGGCAGAAGTTGGCGTAGCGGCGGCCAACAAAGTTTGATCAGCAAATGTGCGGTAGTGGCTTTGGGCCCTCTCCAAATCTTTGTCCTCCCAAGTCATTCTAGACTTAAGCTTTTTGAAGGTTGGATTTGTGGAATCAGACACTGGCGAATCCTCCATCTTTTCTAGAAAGAGCAGGGCCGCCTGGGCGTCTTGAAATAGCTCATCAACTTCATCGGCCACATTGAGATAATCAAGATCTAAAGGTGCGGAGTGTCGAACGGTGGCAACAGCTTCTTCATCCGAAGAAAGTTGGAGGAAGAAGTAGCCGTTGAAGTTGAATGACTGGCGTCGTCCCAACATCTCTGCGCTCGTCCATGATGGAATGGCCACCACCTCATGTCCGGCTTGTGCGGGAGCCAGTGGACGGTTGAAGGTCAATGGTGTCCCTCGTCTTCGACGCAATCCAATAGTTTGTATCACCGCTAGGGCCTGTCTAGACCGGTAGGCCTGCCCCACCGAGGCAGGAAGAGTGGATGGTCCTGCTGGCACTACAGGAAGCTTGCTTGTTAGCGGTGGATCTCGCAGCAACGGAAGAGCGCACTTAATGCCACCGTGCAAGCTTAGGGCCTCACACGGTCGATCAATGTCCATCGCGGTGGTATGATTGAGATTGATCGGGTCCGGGTAGACTCGGATATCTTGACCTCATGCAACATAAGGATCTAACAGTCTCACCAGGGCGTCTGATGGGCGTACTGGCGGCGGCTAAGGTAATTGCGAGCTGGGGACGAGTTCAAGGTGCATCATGGGCAAATTTCCATGTGCAAGTGACAACTCTCCTAGTCGTGGCGTGTTTATTGGCGGAGGAAAGGCCATCATCGGTTTGCCCAGGAGTGAGGATCCCTCCGGAAGTTCTAGCATTTCCCTGAGTGATGTTGCTGCTTCTTCCGCGGTGACCTGAGTGAAGGATACGTAGCTTCGGATGCTCAAGTAGATACTGGGGCCTCTTTGTACGTGGGAGTAAGTTGAGCTTGAAATCGTAACCCCTGTTCAGCTGTTGCAGAAGCTGTTTGACCTAGGCTAGTGTTTGGCAAAGCCAACCCGGAGCGGAGTTGCATTGGCCTTGTTCCTTGCGATGATGCAGAGGCTGGTAGAGACGGATTACCATGACTGACAGGGTCGATGATATCTCCCCACGAGAGTCTCGTCGTGGCGCTGGTTGAAGGCATCGCATTGCTTGAGTCATGTTCCGATCCCCATGAGAGATGATTATCGATGGGACTAGCTAGAGGGGTTGTCGGTGGAGGACTCCGCACGTCCTTGAGCACTGAAGTACCTGATTGCGGAGAGAGAGGTGGAGGCGTAACGGCCTTGGCCTTGTGACGGACATGGGGTTGTTTTTTGGGTGAGCCATGATCCGAATTGCCACTGGAAGTTGATCCGTCTCCGAGTCTCTTTTTCTTCTTAGCTTCCGCCGCTACACGGACTTGCCGTCTACCTCTTTGAGCTCTAGAATACTTGCGTTTCTGTTCTGAATTCTTGCTTTTTTTGTACGACACTAATGTGAACTCGCCTTTCTCTGCTGCTGAGGATGCCGGCGACTCCGATGGCTCAGACATTGCCGCGTCAAGTACTGCAACATCAATTGCCGGCCCTTCTGTCGGTGTGGCTAGAGTCTCTACCTCGTTTTCAATGAAGTCTTCATGTTGGTGCCATGATCGAGAGCGGAGCAGTGCTGTGGCTGTCACAACGGCTGAGAAGTCGACCTTGGCAGTACAGGTTCCTGTATCGCACATTCTCGTGCGATGTGTGAGGTTTCGAGGCACTTCGAGCAACGAAGCACAACGTCATCGTATTCTAGGATGACTTCGGCGTGCCGTCCTGGAATGCCTTTTATCTCCATCGATGCCAGCAGTCCTGCATCTATATCGAGGCCAAGAAGGAAGCGCGCGTCCTCCCTCTTGTAGTTGTCAGGGTCAGCCATAATCACTGGGCCTACCGCTGCTGCCACTTCCCAAGCATTGGATGAAAATTCTATATTAGGCCTAGAAATTTTAGGGTAGTCCAGACATGAGTGAGAAGCCCTTTAGGGTTGCGAGGATTAAACGCAAGAACCCAGCCGTGAAGCATGATCCTCGCTCCATCTACTATGAACTGCGTGAGATTGAGTGCCATGTCTAGCTCCGCATGTGACCCAAATTTCGCGTAGTCAAATCCAAATCCTGCCTCCTTATAGTGAGTCACTTTTGCCCTCGCGCATTGTCAGGTCTGTAAGCCATTTCGAGCTTCTGACCTCGCAATCCTTGTTCGAGATCACGCGAACAATAGTTATAGTGTCCCGTATCTTCTCCATCTCAGCCTCAATCTTCTCAAGATCGACAGATCTCGCATGTATGATAAGAGAGTCGCGCACCTTCACTCCATTGCTCTATGAGTGGGGGGCTTGTGTCTCCGAGGTTGAGTTATCAGAGCATGGTTAACGTGTGGGCATGGGTCTTCGTCCGCACTCGCCCGGCTGCTGGCACGTGCTATGCGCTTCTCTTCTGCCTTTGTCCAAAGCCGCTCGCCGGTAGCTGTCTGGTCGCCTGCGGCCTGTGGCGTCCGCACGGCTGGATGATGCCATGCTTTGATACCTTCTCCGTACGAAGACGTTGGGTACTGTGAGCCAAAAAACCACCATAGAGTCACAAGGGGTTTCAAGAAATAAGATTACATGAAGGAAAGAAGAAGACAGAAGAGGAGAAAAGAAGAGAATAAGGGAGAAAGGAAAGAAGAAGAAAAGAACCACCGGCCGGATGCCTTGGAAATGACCTCTAGTCTTTTGATCACCATTTCTTTGTTCTAGCTTTGATTGGGGCGTGCCTTAGCATTTTGGAAAGCTAACTTCATTTTACATGCACCCCTAAAATCTCAAAAGCATAGGATTAAAAACCCATGACTGATTGTCATTTGACTGTGGCTCTTTTTCGCCACTGCCGGGGGGGGGACAACTGTTTTCAACACCCCGACTTTGGGAACCAATTTCTCCCTCTCTAAAGATTGGATTGGAGCATACCATATACCCCTAGAAAGCTCTTCTAGAGATCCACCTACACTAGAAATCTCAAAAGCATCGGAGAAAAACTCTGTGACTGATTGATTTGAATACCGCTGATTTGTTCACTGCCAGGGTGGGAACTCTTCCAACACCCTGACTTTGGGAGCAGATTTCTCCCTCTCTAACAATCGGAATTAGACATGCCATATACCAATAGAAAGCTACTGAGGAAATCTACCATCATCTTAAATCTTGAAGTATTTGGACAAAAACTGAGGAACTGAGACGGTAAAAACTGAGACGTATTTAATGGGAATTGAGAGAATTGATAGAAGAGGCCCACGGCCTCCTTCTTCTACCAAGAGCTAAGAAATTCAAGAAGAGATCAAGAGAAACAAAATTGAGAGGGTAGTCCACCTATCTCCCTACTCCTACTCTAACTAAGCATTACAAAGAAGAAGAGGTAGACAAACAAGAGTGAGACAAACAAGATGGAAGAGGAGTAGGGCTATGGCCAACCTTCTCCTACTCTTACTAGATTGAGTGGTCTAGATAGCTTGGAGACAAGCTATTAAGCTCAAAATAGGAGCCGCCAAAGAGGCGGCTCACCCAAGCCCTAACTAAGGCTCAACCCCTAACTAGGCCTTTATGGATGAATGATGCTCCTCCACGGCGTTCCATCTTGAAGAACCTTTACAAATGGATGTAACCCACAACAACCACCACGAAGTTAAATGAACAAAACCAAGACAATCAAGCCATAAACACAAACATGAACATTAAAAGCTGATTGCGGAAGGCCCATGGTAAAACACTCAATCCTAAATTAAACAATTAACCATATTCGTAATTTGAGGATTCACTAGGGGATCTTCCCTCCTTTAGTCCTTCTCTATCATCAATTGGATCCACTAGGGGGGATCTTCCCTCCTTTAGTCCTTCCATACTAAATCTAACCTAGAGCTTAAATTAGTACCAAACGTCCTATCTAAGGCCTTGCAACAACCATCTTCTAACATGCATATTGTATTCACAACTTAATTAACTTAAATTTCATCAAATTACCTCATAAAGGCATTGTTTGTAAACATTACATTTATAAAGGTAACAAATAAACAATAACGAAACAAGAGAGCCATTATGAGCTCTCACAGGTACCCGTCAACCAGATACGTAAATCTCTTACTCAAAGATTTTTCAGCAGCGACGTTCCATCTGCTCCTTACCACCGTTCCGGAACGAGCTTAAGATGCTAGTCTCCCCACCTCCCACACAGGCGATTGATTCTGCCGCTCTCCCGATACCTTATCTAGCTGAGAAACTGAAACTTGCAAAAAGGGAAATTCCGATGAAAAAATAAAAAGTTTTAGAACTTTCCAATTAGTCGCATGGCGTCCATGAACGTCTTCATCATTGTATCACCTACAGAGCTTCGAGACCGGCAGTGAGAGCTTGAACAAGCTCACAGATCGATGGAAGGGTTTATAGCCGCCCTTCATCCCATCACACACCGCGGCGCTCGTTCGTCCTCCCCCAAAGGTGGTCTTATCTCTTTAAAAGAGTGCGTGTTCCCACCTACATATTTTAGTTAATACCAATCTTACGTGAATGTCCACATGGCAAACTCTAAAACATGGAAGACAAAAAAATATAAGCTAATATTTGAATGGACAAATGAGCATTAGTAGGCAATTGTCAAGGAAGCACTACAATTAAAAATATTCCCAAGTTATGAACACTCAAGAGTGCTCTTAGTTAATGAGGCCTCTGAGGAGCCATTATGTAAATGCGGCTACTATTAAAGACACTTTTAAAAGCCTCATCGATGACACCTCCATAAGAAAAAGGAATTTCTCCCAAAATTATAGAGGTGTTAATTTTTAATGTAAACTCTTAGCAAAGGCCAGGTTGGAAGAGGCCTTTAGCCCCTAAATATTCCAAATGTTGCATTTGAACATTTTAGATGAGCACTCAAAACTTTGAAAAGCCACATCTTCTTCATCATATACTCTATTTTTGACAATGTTTCGTGCGATGACATTCAAATGAAATAATCTTCAATTTAACGAAATCAGAAATGAACGCCTTTTCAAAATCGGTTACTAGGGTTTCAAACAATTGGTACTCGTGTTAATGCCATACCTAAACTAATCCGTTAGTTGAACGAATCCTCGATATTCTTAGCTTTGTTAAAATAAACCCCTACTTCTAATTCGGTCTATGTGTCAATTGTGAAACTATACATGAACATTGTGAGTAATGTTGCAATGCAAAAGTGTGTAGCTATTTTCTACCTTAAAATGAAAGTTTAGTCTTTACATCTTGTCACTATTGTCTCATAGCAATAGATTGGTGTTATCTCATGCAATAAGCATCAAACGCACTTTGTAATTAATGAGTACATGCAAATCAAGAAATTTGCAATTTCAAAGGGATAAGGTGAGAAATACCCCTTCAAGTGAAGCGAGGAAGCACTCCGGGGTGATGAAAATGCTATTCTTGAACATATATGTGGTAAAAATATGATAAAACATGCATCATGTTACATATATATTTGGTTTAAGAGCAAATCGAGAGGTCGTTATGTGCCACAATGAGAAACTTGACATCAATCCAATATCCCTCTACCACATAAAATATTAAGTTGTGGATGAACGAGGTGTTTTTCTTCAATGACTTTGTGATTATTGAATTTCTTTAACCCCTAAAGGACCAGGAAACCAGATTGTGGTTTTTGCGTTTTTGGGCAGCTTAGATGAAGGGTCATATTTAAGTGTTTTAGGCTGTAATTTAGAGGGGTTGTGTAGAATCATACATACTTTGTATGGTAAAAATTGCAAGGTCAAATTCAAAAATGAGAAGTTTTTACGCCATTTTTTCGTTTAGAAACCAACTTTGGGCAAGACGGGCTGGTCGTTTTGCCAATGAGCGATGAGCGTGTCAGATGGGGCAGCGACTTGGGCATTGGAAAATTGTAGGATGTGGGCAGTGGGTTTAGCATGGATCTAGCAAAACCCAACTTTGCCATGAAGAGGATGCTGCCAAGTTTATGCCACCAACCATTATGAATGTGACGGCAACTCTAAAAAGGCGGCTATCAAACACAATCTCAAATGGGAGGATTCAAATTTCAAAGTTTTGAATTGCAACACTCAAAGTGGTCGTTACAACACAACCTCCATACAGAAACTACGACAATCTGCTGGAATCAAAGATTGGTTTTGCAATTTGAAATCATGGAGGATTCAAAACATGAAGCTCATAGCTTGAATGTAGAATTGATAGATGGGGAAACTGAAATCAGTCATGCACATGATTCAATCTACAGGGCAGATGTAGCGTTTGGGGAGTCAAGGAGTCTAACTGAGCACACACAATCTCATGAAACCTCCAACAATAGCAAAGTAAAGTTGATCAGTGAGTGTCCCTCTCCGCCCTGTACCCAGCCGGTCATCGCAGATCATTTGCAGGATCGCAATGCTCTGCAAGTTGCCGAAGTCGGAGGTGGGGCATCGCCGAAGTGTTGTACACAGTTGCGCGAGGGTTCAGCGGAGGGGTCCGAACCTCTACGACCAGGTGGGAGGTGTTCAGCAGCGCCGGAGAGCTCGAGGTTGCACCGTCGACAGTGACCGAGAGCGACGTTGAGGTCTCAGGCAGCGCCGCCACTGCAGATCGGGTCGCGAGCTTCACTGCTTGTGCGGGGAGTTTAGCCGGTCCACTGCCAGATCGGGTGCTTCATCGGCCATCCAGCAGAGGTGTCGAAGTCCCTAGCGGCGGAGGTGTGAAAGTCAGCGGCGGTCCTGCAGGGACGTTGCTTCATCCGGTCTATAGCGGAGACAGCCGCGGAGGTCTCAAAGTCAGCGGCAGTCCTTCTGAGGCACGAGGTTGCAAGGGGGGCCAGTGTCAAGATCAGGAGCTTCACTCCATATCACCTGCAGAGCAGTTGCGGTCTTGGGGTGCGCGTAAGCGCCTGCGTCAAGAGCAAATCGAGTCGTTAGTCCTTCTTCTTGACAAGAAACACTTGCGTAAACTCAAAATTAGGAAGAAATCTCGTGCATGGCCTAAGGTGCCACAAGCTAACAACTTTAGGCATCACTTTTACAGGCATGCTGCTCACATTCTAGGTTGGGTCGAGCAACAAGTCTTTGAGGAAGAATTTGTGGAGATTGTGAGAGCTACCTTCCCGGACAGTAGCCATGCCACCCCGGCGGAGATCTTCGAAGAGGGGAAAGGAGATGGAGTGGGAGGGGATTCCTGTACGCAGAAGTTCGAGGCTACAACAAGATCCAGAGCCAACGGAGACTCCTCCCACCTCACCCTCTAGTGAAGAAGAACAAGTCTTACCTGTGCAGATCGACGATCTGCCAGACATGGGAGCACGTGTTGAGATCTACAATCTAGCGGACACAGAAGTTGGCTTTGATGAGGACTATTTGCCAAGCCAAGAGCAACCACGTCCATACTACTCAAGCGATGAAGAGATTCTAGAAGATGCAAATTCAGACTATGACAGTGAAACAGGAGGAGGACTTGAAGATATATTATGGCCTCCAGAAGTTATGGCTGTGGCAATGAATTATGGGAGGAGAGGGCGAAAGAGGAGGAGTGGAGTTGAGATCCAGGGAGCGCATGAGAGTTTCGATGGAACAAATGCAATGGATTGTGCAGATCTGGCCAGGAGCGAAGCGCGTATGGGAGCGGCCCGTGCATGCGGCAACGGCTCTGCGGGATCTGGGAGCAACGTTATCGGACGCCAGCTCGGCAGTGGCTTCATCGCCGGCCCCAGCTCGACCTCAGCGGGGGTCAACTGTCCGCGCGTCAGCACCAGCCACGGCGGCACCGGCCACAGCGGCACCAGCCACGCCGACACTAGCCACGTTGGAGGGCAGCCGGAGGGCAGCTCGGCCTCGGCCTTGCGGCACCAGCCACCCGGATATGGTAGCGAGGGCATGGGCCGCGACATCGCTGGCTCCGCCACGCTGGAGGGGCAGCACGACATTGAAAGTGCCTCGGATAGTGATGGAGAAGATGCACCCTTGGGCTTAGGCGAAGAACAAAATGGCCTAAGATTTGCATTTAGAGATGAAACTTGGGGAAACCCAAGTATTATGTATTCTCCTATGCCTTCTCGATTCTCGGGAAATAGGAGAGGACCTACATGTAATCACCGTATTCTACCGACATTTATGGAACTATTTGGTTTATTTTGGACTCCTCATATATTGTCTACCATTGTGCAAGAAACAAACCGGTATGCCAATGCTCCCTTAGATGAATTTGGGCATACAAAGGGAGGGCCAAATTGGGAGAATTTGACCGTTTGTGGACTCAAGGCATTTATGGCTATGACCTTGTACATGGGTTTGAAAGTGCAACCCAATTTGAGAACTTATTGGATGCGGGACGACCTCTTCAAGTGTCCAGTTATATCAAGCATATATTCACGCAACCGGTATGAGGAGATCAAGAGATGTTTACATCTTACTAATTTGGAGGGGGTATCTAGAAATGACCCGGGTTATGACAAAATTGGGCAAACAAGGTGGCTTGTTGATTCTATTCGTGAGAGATGCAAAATGACATGGCATTTAGGCAAATTTCTAACTATTGATGAAATGATGATAAGGTATAAGGGATCTTATTCTCCAATACGCCAGTACATGCCTAAAAAGCCCCAGAAATGGGGCTTGAAGGTTTGGTGTGTAGCGTGTTCAATTACCAAATTTGTATGGAACTTTGAAATATATTGTGGAAAGGACAATGCCATAATTCCTCCACCCTTAGAACAACCACAACCAATTGTGGGGGATGCTTGGTTGGCACATAACGTTGTTTTGAGGTTACTTGATGGACTATGGGGCGTAGGGCATTGTGTAGTCATGGACAATTACTTCACAAGTATAGGACTTTTTACTACACTCTTAGAGAAGGGAATGTACGCATGTGGAACAATAAGGGCAAATCGTATTGGACTTCCATTGTGTTTGAAAAACACAAATGCATTCAAAAATGTGTCCCAAGGCACAACTTTATGGAAAATGCATAATTCCGGCACTATCTCATGCGTTATGTGGAAAGACAAAAAACCGGTACTTCTTATTTCCACGCATTCATTGCCTATTCAAGCTCCATGTGAGAAGGTGGTGACGGTTCCTAGGAGAAATGGTGCAATTCGGGAGTTTATTCAAACTTCACCGGTATTATTGGAATACACAACTCATATGAGGGGTGTTGATGTCGCGGATCAACTTAGGGCATCTTATAGTTGCCAAGTGCGGAGCCACAAATGGTGGCACCGCATTTTTTTCTTCCTATTGGATCTCACGGTCGTAAACATGTATATTTATTATTTGGATTGTGTCGAAAAATTCAATGTGCGGCGTCCACAAGCGGTTGTTCCCATGACTCATCTTCAATTCAAAAAAGGCCTATGTGAAGCTTTGCTTGTAGGATGGTCCATGAGGAGTACCGAGCCGACCGATTTTCCTATGCTCCCACAACGGCCGGTGATATGTGTTCCTACAAGATCGGGTTTACGACGCCAATGTGTAGTTTGTCAAAATCATAGGACAAATTACTACTGCCACAAATGTGGTGATAAGTTTTTGTGTCTTCAACGGGGGTGTTATGAAAGATGGCACACGGAACTTCACAACTGGGCGCAACGCCGAAATTAGATTTCTTTTGCGGAGCTTTTACCTCTTTGTGTTGTGGCCATCGAGGTAAAGATATTACAAACACATGTTGCATCGCAGCCAATGTTCAATTTGAAGATAGGATCATCTTGTCTATCTATCTCTATTTTTTTATTTTTTATTTTTCTTAATTTTTTTAGAACCACTACGTGTTTTATTGAATAGAGAAAAATCTCTAGTGTTGAGTCCGGGGACTTTTCCTCCAAAGAGCGAAGGAAGCAAGAATTATCGGGGCTTGATACCCCCGGCAAAGAGGCGAGTCGTCGGCGGCGCTGGTATTACAGCGGCCGGGCGGGGCTTCACCGCTCATGCACCGGCGCCAAATGCAAGCGGCCGGTTATCACATGGCCAGGCGGGCTTCCGGCGGTCTTCGAGGCTGCCCAATCCGGGTACAGCGGGGCGGGCTTGAGGGCCGCATGCGGCAGCGACTGCCACGGCCTGGCAGCTCGGCAGCTGCTGGGCCTCCATTTTGTTTTATATTATGCCACATGGCATGGCATGTCAGCCTTCCACAACGGCTCCAAACCCAACAGTGGGCTTTGGGCATCAAAACACGAGCCTCGGGTCCGAAATGACCTTATAAACTACCCGTAAGACGGGTGCAGGTGGTAGGTGCTTATGGTTGAACCCACGAGGTCACAAGATCGATCCTCTGTGGAGGCAAAGATGCCATTCGATCAACCTTCACTTGCACCCCGATGGGATGTCCGTGCTTGTAATTCCGGAAAAAACAAACCGGTCGCATGGGTTAGAGTCAGAGTCAGTCCATTGCTGCGACTCTCAATCTCGAGGTCGTATGTGTCAAAAAAAAAAAAAAAAAAAAACACGAGCCTCTCATTTATTGCAATCGGCTTATATTTAGTTACTGTATCTTGGGAATTTTGGTACTAGCAAGTCATTTACACCTCTGTCACCTTCCTGGAGCCGGGACCCGCTAAACTCACAGGGGGTTCCCAATATTTCTTGTTGCCCACCATACTTTTCTAATATATATAAGCGGTTTTCCTTTCAAAATTTGTCACATTTAGAGATTTTGGTATTTTTTAAAATAAATTTCGCTCAAATCTTAGAATCCCATGCGGCTACATATCCACCGTTGCGATTTGTAAAAACATAAGGTTTGATGGTAGAATCGCATAACACCCCCCATTCTCACAAAGAAGACGCTTTTAGACCACCTCACTAAAAAAAAATTGCATGAAGCATCTAAAAGCGGAATGAGCCTCTAATTTTTTGCATGTACGTGCACAACTTACCTACCTATATGAAAAAAAATATGAGCAAAATGTTTGAGGAAAAAATCTTCAAGTCCCCCTTTGCACCATTTAGACTATGCCTTTCGGGCAAAGCCAAAAAAAACTTTTCAGTCAACTTTGAACGTTATAATCTCACAAATGGTAAAGATCCAACGGTCGAATTTTGACATGCTTTTAGTACAAGTAGTTTGGATCAAGATCTTACGGTTGGAACTTTCAGAAACGTTTGAAAAATTTGAAACATACATCAAATTCAACAAGGTGCTTAAAAATCGCAGTTTTCGGTTTTGGAGGTTCCAAAACACCTTGGTCCTTTAGGGGTTAATATACAAATATCATGCAATTTCAATCTCAAAATTATAACAATAAAAAATCCTCCAACTACTAAGTTTTGCACTTCATCCTATCATCATATTAGTGGATAAAAGTGATGAATAACTAAATTGATAGAAATAGACTTCAGAAAAAAAACATGTTCCATGTTGTACAATTCAATACGGAAGTTCCTTGTTCGAAACAAATGCCATGAATTCATACCATTTTAACCCCTAAAAATCCAAGAAAACCGGTTCAGTTTTATGAGATTTCGGGCAGCTCATTTTAAGGAATTAAATTGATATTATTGCCTAAGATTTTTACTACATGCTTCTTGTATTGTAATGTGTATGTGGTAAAATTTGCAAAGCCAAATTTTAATTTTATAACCTTCATTCAGAAATTTTAGGTTTCAAGCCCAAAACGGGCACTTTAAAATATTTTTTTTTAAAGTTTTTTTTGTTGGCAATATGTTCATTACCAAATTACTATTCAAATTCCAAAGTATCCAAAGTCAAAAAGTTTACCAATTTTACAAGGGCAGCCTCCAAAACTTTCAAAAGCAATCTTCACAATTTATAGTAATTTTACAATTTTTTCTTTCAAAAATTGCCAAAATTTGAGATTTTGGATTTTTTTTTTCCAAAATTTACATTCTCATAAATGCACCTACTCACCGTCCAAATTTCTCTGAAACTAAATATATCATATGTGGTGCTTGTTTTACTATATTGTTGTTTTTAGACCTTCTTTCATAAATAATTTGCGTTAAGGTCATAAAGTGGAATTGGTCTCTAAAATTTTGCATGAGCGTATCCAACTTGATTACCTACATGAAAAAAAATCAAGGAAAAATGTTTGGAGTAGCAATCATCAAGTTGCCCTTAGCACCATTTAGATAATGCCTCTCACGCAGCGGCAAAAAAAAGTGTTGGTCAAACTTTTATTGTTATAATCTCACAAATGACAAACATCCAACGGTTGATATTTTGACTAGTCCTTTTTATACAAGTCAGGTACAAGATCTTACGGTTCAAAGTCTAAAACCGGAAAAAAAAGTTTCTCCATTTCCCCATTTTCCAACGAAGGTGAAAAATGGCAGTTTTTGGTTCTGGAGGTCGAGGAAACGCCTGGATTTTTAGGGGGTTAACTAGTTCCTTGTTCAAAAATCATCCATGTTTCCCTTCTTTCATTGTAGGAACATCATTGCAAATCTAAAACCAAAAAAATATTTGGATAAAAAATGTTCCAACTGCAAAGTTGTTAGATTTCATTTAAAGATCACGGTTATGTAAAATAAATAATAAAAATCTATTTGTGATTTCACATAATTGGCTTGCAATGGTAAAACATGCCTATGGCCATGTTTAAAAACTTTAAAAATATAACTACCTTCACTAAAACACATGCCATTGATTCATACTTCATTGAATGAATTTTCAGTTTCTATCACACAAAGTAGACTTCATTGAGGACCCAACCCAAGTGATTTTGTCAACCTAGATTAAGAAATTATGGCTCTTCAAAGTTTCTCGAATGACCACAAAGACATTAAAGGGTTAATTCATCATACTCTTTGTCAAAGTGTTAACCCCTAAATCTCCTTGGTGTATTTTGGGAGCTTAAAACCTCAAAACTCCGATTCTCTACCTCTACGCACTCGTGGGGGTGTGAACCAATTTCTTTTTCTTTTTTAAAACTTCCAACCGTACGATCTTGTACCTAAGAATATGCTTGATTACAGTTCAAACAATTGACCTTTGGATGTTTACCATTTGAGAGATCATAACATCCAAACTTTGTCTCCCCAATGTTTTTGGAATTGCGAAGATTGGTTTTGAAATTTTTGGAGGCTGCCCTTGTAAAATTGGTAAACTTTTTGACTCGAGTCACTTTGAAATTTGAGTAGTGATTTAATAATGAACATGTTTCAAAAAACAGATTTCAAAAAAGTTACTTCCTTAAGCTGCCCCATCTCGGCTCACAACCCAAGGATCATCCTAGAAGTCTCAAAAATTGAATTTTGACTTTGCAAATTTTACCACATACACTTTGCAGTATAAGGAGGACCCAATAAAAATCTTGGGCAAAAATATTACTTCTAACCCCTTCATCTAGGCTGCCCGGAATTGCAAAAACCCGTTTCGGGCTTCAAGGAGAGTTAGGGGTTAACCCCTAAATGGTTTGACTCATTTGTAGTAAAATGAACACATCCTCAAAAGCATTGTCATAGGTGGAGGTAAAAGTGTGTTATCCAAATCTCAACCGTACAATCTTGTCGTAGACATATTGAACATCATGTGGGTCAAATTTTGAGTCATGAGGCTTCATAGATTGCGAGATCATAATGTATTAATACTCAAAAATGATCACATAATTTCATCATTTTCACTTTAAAGTGAAAATGCTACCATTAGACTTATTGCAATGAAAAAGTCACCAATTAGAATGTTGTTCACCTTCATCTCAGTAGCATCCTTGAACAAAAAAAAACCATGAGAAAAATTTCTTTGTGCAAATTATGGCCCTGCAATGGTGAAAACTGCCCTAAATTTTACAAAGGAAAAAATGTCTAAAACTAGGCTGCTGTCACTGAAATGCATGCCATTAATTCATACTTCATTGTATGGGTCTGAGATTTTCATTACATGAACTAGACTTGATTTGGGACCCAACCCAAGTGATTTCGTCCAAAACGGAGTCCGGATGAAGAAGTTATGGCTCTCCAAAGTTGGTGTCATCCAAAATGTCGTTTTTCGACATTCGGCCCGCTTAAGGGTTAATGGTGAACACTATTTCCAAATAAAATGCTCACACTCCTCTCCCTCTATATGATGCTTATGGCATCTCCAAACTCAATTTCTTAAACAAACACCAAGATAAGAAACAAATTTGGCGGGCAAAAACAATGCTACATGGCAACAATAATGGCGGGAAACTTTCCCTATTAGCCTCGATCGAGGTCATGCAAAATGAATGTCACCACATTGGGTTACCGCCGACCAACACCATCTCACAATATAAGGAAATACCCACACTAAATACGTCAATATTTACAAGCGCAAGTTCCTTGACTTGATCACACTATAATATTAATCTCGTTCTATACTAATTATAGAATTTTACTAATTATAAGTATGTTTGCCATCCAGGTGCTATGCACCGGCTAACTTCCTTCCAATATAATATACCCATTAATGGAAATTTGGCATTTTGCTTTACAAATCAGCAACATCTTCGTACTCTATTCTGGTTTTAGTGGCAATTGCGCCATGAATTGCTAAATTGGAGGAGCCAGACAGCTAGGCGAGTCGGCTTTTCAGCTTTTCTTGCATGGGCCGATTTACATGGCCTTAAAAATCTCTAATTCAAAATAATGAACTTTATAAGCCACTCGGAAATAAAACAAAAAGCACTTTGGATGGGGAAATGCACTCCGGATCTAAATTAAGGTAGAGGCACCTATACCCGACCATTTAAGGATTTTAGCATATGATATTAAGGTATATATTTCTTTTAGAATTTTTCATGTGTGCAAACATAAGGTTCTTGTTAAATGCAAAAATTTCCGTGATTTTATTTGCATTATTCAAATAGTTATAATTGTTTAAAGTGAAAAGTTGCTTGGAACCTAAAGTCAATCACATGCTCAAATATACAAATGAGATACATCTGTTCTTTCAAAATCTAGGAATTGGGCTTGATCGGGTATTGGTCGCCGGTCGGGTATAGGTGCCTCTACCATAGTGGGGGAAAGTTTATGATTTGGTATTGGAAAATGTACTTCAGTTAGTGGGAAGGTGGTATTAGTAAAGCCACTTTGTGCCACTATGGCTTTTACTCGTGGCTTTACTCTAGTGTTACTTTTGAGGATTGATTTTTGTGGACATTGTGTTAGCCTTGATATGATTGATATGGAGAATTTTTTCTTCATGTACAAACTTTATCATGATGTTGTTTTACCAAATAATTTAAATTGTCGGAAGTCAAATATTTAGAGAGATAAAGCCAAACAAGAACGGGGAACTGTGAGGCTGTGTCCTTTGTAATAATAATTTACAATCGAAGGAAATTTAAAGCAAATCAAATATTAAAAATCATCACAATCTTTTATTAAATGATTGGTTTTTGTCAAATGATAACTAAGGCATTTGAATAATGCTTAGGATTTGTTTTTTCAACTTCTCTATTTTTTTTAAAGGGGATCTAACACATAGATTTTGGTTCCTACAAAATGAGGGGATTTTGCTAAACCTTTTACATTAACAGTATTCCAAATTAAGAAAATTTTGAGGTAAATAACTATCAAAATTGTAAACAGATCAATCAAAACTATAGCAACAGAAGTATTTGGAGAGAGGCTTTTAGCAAAAGCATTTAAGTAGAGGCGTTTAGCAAAAGCGTTAATTTGAGCAATATTGTTTAAGTATTTATTTGCAGATTAGAATAGCATTCATCTATGAATGAAAAATTGTTAAACATTTATGCGCAAATGAAAAAAATGTTAAGCGTTTATCCGTATATGGAAAATCCTTGTGCGTTCATTTGCAAATGAAAAAAAATCGTAAAGCGTTCATCCACACATGAAAAAATCGTCAAGCCTGATCCGCAGATGAAAATATGTAGATATAGATGTAAAATTGTCGATGAAAAATAGGAAGACTGTGGATGGAATACGGAAAGTATGAAGACTTGCCCCATATATTCAAGAAATTGAAATATTTGCATTACAAAACATCAAATTGCATTCATAATTCAAAGCAGGTTTGAAATTGAAAAATACTCAAGTTTTTGGAACCTTAGAGCTAGAGGCTCATACATTATCACCATTGTTAAGTTTTCCTTTGTATCTTTGTGTATATAGAATGTCGATACCTAAGGTTGTATCACGGACGTGTCATACCGAGTGTCATCTATACTTATAAGTTTACCGTGATTCACTTGTCTTGCAAGAACTTTCTAGAGTATGTTTTTTTAGTATAGTTTATGAGGCTAAGTTTCGGGAAGATTCTAGAACCTTTCATTTCTTTCTAGAAGTTTCTAATGGATTCAGGAAGCCTCACCATCATAGATTCTGGGAGCCCCTTAAGCTTCCGGAAGATCCTGTGGCTGCCTTCGGAAGCTTCTTAGATTGAAAAAACTTCCGCTATACATGCGCGGACTCCGGAAGGTGCCCAAGCCTTCGGAAAGTCCTTCTTCTAGGATCTTAACCCAGAAGCTTCCTCTACCCTAGTGTGTATATATAAGATGTTGCTCCTAATTCTCTTGAACATGAGTTGTACCTACTCTTCTAGTCATTAATATTACTTTCTCTTCTCTTATCTTATTTCGAGTATTATTATAAGTAAGTCTTGTGTGAGAAATCTCCTCACTTCTAGTCTATTTTGGTCTCTTTTTGAGGTCTCCTCTCAATTTTGTCTTACGTCTTGTTTTTGAGTTGTTGTCTGCAACAAGCTGTAGTTGAATCATGTGTACAACTAGCAAAAATTCTACCACTAGAAGCAAACAAATTCAAAGATCTACAGTTACTAATATTCATATCTCCTTCAAAACTATTTGAAATAGCTAAGAAAGTGAGTTAAAAAATAGCTTTGATCCAGAATGAAGTAAGCATCTTGATTTGTTTGTCTCTTGAAAGCTTGAAAATTGTTCTTCTGTCATTCTTATTAGCATTTTTTCAACCAGTGGTATTCAAGATATATGATAACCGATTGGGTAGTCTTTGAAACATTCTAGAGAAGATGTTATTTCTGCGTAAGTGGTTCAGGGCTGTGACAAACGTTGTAGTGGAAACCGTTTTCAACGACGTTAAGTATCGAGAGCTTACACTGACGGCAGATGTGCTCGTAAGGGGGTCATCATTCGACTAGCAATGGTGAATGTCGGACCATGAACTTACAAAAAAATAAATAGTACAATCGATACAATTTATACGTTTCATATAAATTTACTAAAGAAAACTAATTGAAAATCATTTTAACAGGATATAATAACTCTCTTGTTGAAGCTAGGATTTCAACACAATATACTATGGATAGATTTTAATTCTATTTGCGCAAAGCTATCAACAACTTATGTTATGATCATACTTGTTTCACTACGTAAATACCGCTCTCCACATTGCAAAACACTAATGTTTTTGAAGAACGCTATGAGACACTAACCATTATTAGAAGCTTCAACAACTTGGTTGATTTCTTTTGAAAATTAAGAACCAAGTGTCAAAATGTCGTTGTAATTTTTGATGTGTCAATAAGCTATAACCAACTAATGATAACGTTTGAATTGAATTCTAATACTAATGACACCAACAACAATAGTTGTTGTTGCCCATTGTTCATGTGAGCGTTTGAGAAACTCAACACTGGTATCGCTATGAAAAACTTAGGGATGAAGTCATTTTTAGCACCATTAGATACGGTGGTCACGGATGTCGTAGTCTGAATCTTCAATGGAACATGCATATCACTCTTTTAGAAAGAGTTTGTAGACTGTGAAACTTGATCAAAGTTATTTCTGCAAATAAATGATCAAATGTTCGATTTCACTTCATGCTGTTGAATCTGAGGATGCACCACACTCATAGAGATAGTAGTATACCTTGCTCTATCGAGTACATCACAATGTGGGTAAGGATCTTTCACTTCATTGTTTGAATCTCAATTTCCATATCTATACAAGTTTTCTCACTTGGATCGTGTACGAAAACAACGACCCTAAACTTGGTACTAGAGTCATAATAAAAAAGCACGCAAAAATGAAAATGACAATGAAGAAAATGAGAGAAGTGAGACAATGAGAGAATGAGACTATTACTAAATGTGCCACATTCCAAATCTACTTTTAACCTAATTATGATTTTACCCTACTTTTGGTCTAATTATAATTTCAGTGTATTTCTTATCTAATTTTCATTTTGCATTATCACCTACTTTATAATTTTAATCTAATCTATTATGTCAAAAAGCTTTAATTATTAGCAAAGAATTGACGACTCAGATTGTAGGACTCATGGTGTAGGTTGAGGTAGCCTTTGGTGATAAGGTTTTAACAGGCGTGATGGCTTTTAGGGTCATAAGGCTCAAGGTAATAAGGGGCTTTATGAGAGAGGTTAGGAGGCTCATAGTGCCCATGGTGATAAGGGGTCCCTCACATGAGGAGGGGGAGGTAATAGGAGGCGTAAGACTCGGGGGGTGATAGAGCTGATGGTGATGATAGGCGGGCCTCACATGGGTCATAGGAACATTCTATAGTGATGGGTCCATCATGTGAGGGGATATTCATAATCTTTCCATTCGCATGAGCGGTTCTTTGTTGCTGCGTGCGTAGCGGGCATCCGCTTCTCAACTGATTTGTGATTGTGTTAACCCTTAAACGCCCAAGCAAGCCCGAGGGGCATGATTCCAAGAGAATCTGCTCTGTAGCTCTCACTGTAATCAACTTTTCACTTATATTTTGATGTCTAACTGGTCACCGTCTTGTGATGCATTCAAAAAATTTTACAATTCAAATCACAATTTGTATGCATGATTTTATGGTTTGAAAGGATTGTGGTGGGTAGGTTGGGGTTGTACATAACCTTGTAGGAGGTTGCAAGCTCATCATTGATTGGTCCATTCATGGTGCCCAAGTTCAAAAAGTGCACTATTCATGATGCCCAAGTCCAAAAGATGCTGTGATCCAATTTTGGGCTGCCCGTTTTAGACCCCATGGGCGTTTAAGGGTTAAAGAGGTTTGAGATAGGTCATTGGACTTTTGGGTGTGATGATGGGGAAGTCTCCGCATAGTCTATGCATAAGAAGGGAGAGACAATTGATAAAGATGGAGGATCTATTGATACCTAATTATACGCAAAAAAATACTTGAAAGAATATTTCTGGTTTCACATAGTTGGCTTGAAATTTTGTCAAACAAACTAGACATGTTATCCAACACAAGTGATTTTGTCAAAACCGAGTTCAGATGAAGAAGTTATGGCTCTTTCAAAGTTTTTGTCCTTCATCCAAAATGTCGTTTTTTGACATAAGGGATGTATAGGGGTTAAGAGAATAAACAAATGTTGTTTAAGAAGCTTTATAACCAGGTTTATAGTTTGTTATATCTTGTGAGATGGCATTCAGGCACCACAAGTCTTGGCTTGGTGGTTAGGGCTTCGGCCCCCAATGAGGAGGTCGTGGGTTCTATTCCCCATGCCAGCGTGGTGCTCACCACTATAGTCCACCCAACTATTGTGGGGGGTCTTTGGACCTTGTTGTATGGGTACCTCAAAGTCCTTTGGGGGATACTATGTCAAGTATCTTCAAGGCATTAGTAACTAGGCCAGAAACTAGCGTAGTTATAGAGTCCACCCTCGAGAAGAGGAAGTAGTATTGTTCTAATTTCCCCTTGTCCGGTGGCCATCGGGATATTAGCATTACGAACGGACACTTCATTGACGCCGGCACCTTAGAAAGGGACCGAAGTTTCATATATCTATCTATCTATCTGAGATGACATTTACGAACTCAAATCAATAATGAGCATTGTAAAGTGACATGTGGCCCATCATGGCATGTTATATATATCTCACCTGTGATCCTTAGTGAAAGAAAATTTGAGCGGGTGGAGCCAAAACACTCAAAAAATTGGTTGCTTTCCATAAATTGCTAAAATTGGTTACAGTAGCCTTTTTTTTGTATGAAAGAATTTGAATTGAACTGCAATCACAACATTTTGAGTTATCTTTGACAATTTTGGGAAGCTATACTTGTTACTTTGGCGTATAGCCTGGATAGAGCTTGGAATGGCTTTCATGGACATTCAATTTGGACTCTTGTTCTAGCTTGTGCTATCTATTTGTAATTTATAGGTGAAGATACTCTAATGGAAGTAGTACAAATATCCAAAATGCAAACTTATTTTATCCTATATGTTGTTGCTTTACGTTAAGCCCAACTACGATTCTCAACAAATGTCCAAAAGCTTTTTAAAGTTGCATGCCTCTTAACGCACAATACACTTGTGCAAAATACTCAAAAATACCTTATTTCCAAAAATAAGTTCACAATGAAGTTCACAACATATATCTACACTAAGATTTTATCTACTTGTTTCTATAAACAATGAAAAATGAAAAACAACAAATTCCCTTTTACAAGGATGATTTACCATATTCATGTAACCCCTAAACATGCCAATTGTCGAAAAACAACACTTTGAAGAGCCATAACTTCTACACTCAAAGTCCACTCAGAATGAAATCACTTGGGTTAAGTCCCAAATCGAGTCTAGTTCGTGTGAAGAAAATTGCACATTCATGCAATAAAATTTGAATTGATGACATTCATTCCAGTAAAGGAGCTCTTGTTTCAGGATTTTCAAACATGGGGCATATTTTACCATTACTAACCACTTATGGAGAACTCAACCTAGTTTTTCATGAATTTTTCTGACATAATCATGATCTTAAGACGAAACTCCAACCTTTGTCAGTTTACCCTTATCATTAAAATTGATGAGACCAGGCCGACAACAATAAAAGCCACAGAAAAAAAGTCCATTCAAACAGACTGACGAAGGAATTGCAAGGATTCTAGTTTCCTCAGAATCAAAAAAGGAGTTTCATGGTACATTTACAAATGAATGAAAGCCCACAAAGGAACCTCCACGTAGATCAATGCTGCCCTGCCTACATACAAGGGCAACAGCAATCTACATGGACCTTCCTCATAGCCTTATCAGAACAGCTACACTGCTCTATCAGAACACTCAGGGCTGGCTTGGCTTAGCTTGGCTTGACATCAGTACACTCCCAATGCGGGAAATCAATCAATCGACCTTTCTAAGAAGAAAAAAAATAAGAAAGAAAGAAAAGAAGTATCCAACTTGGCTGTAATTTGTTCAACACTTATTGATCAGGAAGAACTCCCATGAAGTTTTTTGTCGTTGAAAAACAAGATACTAAAGCAGGAACACCCAAAATTGCCAAGAATTCAAAGCGCCACTTGATCAGATAGTCAGCAGCTCGTGTACATCCCCATGATTTTGATATGTACCTATTTTGTCAAAACACAACTCTTCAGAACACTTTCACAACAAGTAACAATGCCCACTCTCCATGTTTGAAAACCCTAAAACAAGAGCTCATCTCTTCTGAAGTTACTCTTGCTTAGGACTGATGATCACTAGTAAATAATTGTGAAAGTTGAAGTGAATCATTCCTTTAGGATCTGATTGGGATGAGACATTCTTAGTGAAAATACTAGTGGAGAGTGTTAAGTACTTTTTTGCTCATGACTGATGATCACTAGTGAATAATTGTGAAATTTTCATCAAGTTGAAGGGACTCATTCCTCTAGGATCTTTTGGTGAGATGAGACATTCTTACTGAAAATACTAGTGGATAGCGGTAGTGGAAGTGCACATTTCTTCACTAGTGATATCATTATGCAACAACTCCACTACTCTAATCTAGATAGGACTAGGAGAAAACAGTTGAAAATGAATGACAAACTCTTGTTCTTGATGCTTCAATAAAAAAAGAAGCATGAGTGTGTCAATACGATCTTTATTAACATGGAGAATTGGTTATTGAGGAGTGGTAGAAAGTAGCTACCGTGTTCAAGGATTTCGGAAGTGGGATAACGTTTGATGTTGTTGGGGTGAGCTCAAGTCACGTTTAATCGATGAAGAGTTGTCGTCGTCGTCCCAAGCGTGCGTTATGGAGCCATTGGTGTCGAGGTTGTTAATGGAGAACGGGTGCAAGCCCTCGAGAAGTAGCAGCACATTGTGCATGGTAGGTCGCTTTTCCGGTGATCGATCGACGCATTGCATGGCAATTTTCAGCATAGACACCATCTCCTCCTCGATGTTCTGGTATCGCAGGAGCTCCAGGTCGAAGACTTCCGCCGTCCACTCCTCCTTCACCACGGACTGCACCCATCCTGGCAAGTCTCGCACACCCTCCTCGCCCTGACAGGGCGCTTTGCCTGTCAGAAGTTCGAGTAGTAGCACACCAAAGCTGTATACGTCCGACATTTGTGTCACTCTGCCGGTTTCTGCCACTTCCGGTGCTCGGTACCCGATGATCTTCGCTTGAGCTGATGACGACGAAGCTAGAAGCTGGGCTAGTCCGAAATCTGATATGCAGGCTTGCAAGTCCCGGCTGAGAAGAATGTTGGACGACTTGATGTTGCCGTGCACGAACCGTGGACCTCCTTGTGCGTGTAGATACGCAAGTCCCCGTGCTGATCCTAGTGCGATCTTCACCCTTGTTGCCCAATCTAGCGGTGTCCGGCTGCCACCCAAGTTGCCTGAGCCACAAAAAAAGCAAAAACCTCGTTACAGAATGCCAAAAGCTTTGTCGACATCGTAGCATTGAAACATAGACCCTAGAATTCATCGGCATGTAGTTAGCTTGACTGTACCATGGAGGAGAGCGGAGAGGCTGCCCATTTGCATGAAGTCGTAGACCAGGAGCTTCTCGTTGGTGGAGAAGTAATAAGCACGAAGAGGCACGATGTTGCGATGTTGCAGCTTGCCAACCACATGAATCTGTGACTCGAATTCCTTCTTTCCAGTAAGCACATCTTTCAACCGCTTCACAGCCATGATGGTCCCGTCCTCGAGGATCGCCTTATAAGCTGTGCCCACACTGCCTTTACCTAACACTTCAGCTGATGCTCGCAGCAGATCCTCCAAGTCAAACGTGTACCGCTTGCCATCGAAGAACACCAATTTGCTGCGATCTAGTCTCTCTCCTGCGGCGCTATAGTACTCCTCCGTCATCGGTGGAGTGCTAGGCGCCATGTCCGTCGGGACACCCTTGTCTCCAGCCGTCACCTCCGATTTCTGTGACTCTGGTCTCTGCTCGTCCTTGACACCGCCACAGGCGCTCACACAGAGATAAATTCCTGTGAGGAAGATCGCTAGAAACGCGACCGCACCTAATACGATACCTGCAATTGCCCCCTTTGATAGACCACCGTCCTTGCCTCCTCCGCTACCGGAGTTTAAGACCTGCTCTGAGGGACTCGGTGATGGTGTGAGTGGGAACGAACACACCGTCAGAGGCGCACCACATAACCCCGTGTTGCCAAGATAGGTGGCCGGTGGAAAACGAGATAACGTCGTCGGAATGGCTCCTGAGAGCTTGTTGTTGGAGACGTCCAAGAAGGCTAAGTTCGGAAGACTCAATGCCGGGACGCTCCCGGAAAAAGAGTTGTTGCGAAGGTTTAATAATAAAAGCGCCGGAAACTGCCCGAGCGACTCCGGTATGGTGCCGTTCAAGCTGCAAACACAAATTTAAAAAACCACGTGAGAAATGCTCATCACATCGAGGGTTTCGCTAACATCGCAAGAATCACTCGACTAAAAGAGAAGGAAAAAGCAAACCTGTTGTATTCCAAGCTTAATCGTTGCAGGTTCGGCCACTGTCCCGTAAGAATCTCCAGAGGTCCAGAAAAAAAGTTGTTCGCCAGGAAGAGTGATTCAAGCTTGTTGCAAGTTGCAAACTGGCCGGGTAGGGTCCCCGTGAATTTGTTGTTCCGCAAGCTCACAACACGAAGCTCAGAAAGCGAGCCCAAGCTACCGGGAGGAATGTCGCCACGAAAGGCTTTCCCTGGCAAGCGCACTTCCTGGACCCGATTGTCCACACACCGGATGCCCTTCCAAGTGCAAATCGAAGACGCATTGTTCCAATTCAGTTTCGTCCCGCGCGGGTCGTGGACAGCACTGAACGCTAGTAACGCACGAGTATCGGCAGCCAAATCTTGCCCAGTTGCAGTTACTGCTACATTCAGCACCACCATAAAAATAATCACAGCTGCTGTCGACGACCCATTCCGTCGACTCTTCGTCATTTCGAACTCTGCTGTGATGACGATCACAAGGAAGAAAAAAAACTCGCTATCATCGTTTCTAACCCCTACTAAACCATCTCTCTTCGTCTTCTTCCTCCAGCATTGTTGTCACATATAATCCCTAGCTCTTCCAAACTCGAGCACGAGGCGATGTAGTAGTCCGACTCTCAACACTCTGAAAACACACGAAAGATAATACCCACTCAGAACCGAACTTCACGGACGCCAACCTCATTAAAGATCACCTCCTACCACCGCAACCATACCAACTCTCGTCATGCCGTCTCGGTTCCGACTTGATAGCTCTGGTCCCGGAATTCTAGGAGGTACCCAACTGCAATGCAGTTCGATCTAGATACTTTCTAATACCAAACCTCATACAAGTTTAAACTACCGAAGTTTCTGGAACACCACATTGCCAGAATGCAACTTGCAGACACACAGACGTAACCTGAACTCGTACCTGTTCAGTAGCACTCGCTCTTCACGGTCCTGGTCCTACTCCATTCGAACTGCAGAAGCTGCTAGATCTGCTGCACCTTCGAAAGACCACTGTTGCATTCAAGTTCGAATGAAACCTCCAGGAACAAAGTGTTGGAATGAGAAAAGGAATGCAATGCTAGCAAACAGGAAACCGGTGAGCGCGAGCAACAAAGAGTGCGAAGCCGTTGCAGGAGGCAAATGAGCCCAGGCGGGAGCGCAGTTACGAATCTGGAATCGTTTTCGGACGCTTGGCGCCCATTGCCAGATAATACTCCCGAAGCTGCTGCTCGGAATCTGAGCTAGAGCATGGTGGAAGCCTATTTTGCACCTGCTATAACACTTGAATCGTTTATTTTTTTGCCTAACTTAAGCCCCTGTAACTAGATTTGCCATTGTAACTTAATCCTTTGTATTGTTGCATTTTAAGATATTCTCTTCGCTTTTAATGGACTGTATTTCCCTCTGAATTTTTTTTATTACTTCCTGTGGTTGTTGGACTCTACATCAAAAGTGCGCTTATTTGGGGGGAGTGCGGAATTTCGCACATGGGTTCATTTTTGTTTAGTTATTTCACAACCTTTCGGAGTTCAAGGATCCCTTCGTGGAAAATAATTTGTGTTACTTATGAGTGTTCATATGCCAAAGGAAATTATTGGGATCCATTTGTGATGAACAACCATGTGTACTTTGAGTGTTGAACTTTGTGTAAAGTATGTGAATTACAGAGTTCATTTATATCACACGGATAAATATAAAATTAATAGTTAGATTTTTAAGATTTTTATGTAAAGGTTAATAAAGAAGGTGATTGTAGGTAATCGCCAATTGAATATCCAACCACCAAAACGCGTAGGCGGCTTTGATTTTGAATTTCTACAAACTCGTAGTTGAAGAGTGCTCGTACCAACCACCAAAGCGTGTATATAGATGGGATATCTTGATTATTGGTTTTCTACATGCTTTTGGAGAGAAGGGTTTCTCAAGCGACTATTCACATCTTTTAGGCGATATTTTATCAATTTACACTTTATGAACTTTTGTAAAACTTCAAGCGACCAAGCGCAATGACCCAAATCTTTTGTGAATTATATTACTACATTAGAATAAGACATGGTTTTGAAACCGCAAAGTAGAGCCTTTTGGTATAAATATTTATGGAAGTTTATCGTTTGTCAACAATCTTCACCTGCAATCGCCACTTGCCTACACTCACAAATCGGCCAGTTGTCGGATGGTTGCGTACATGCACTTACTTATTGACTAGTTGTTTTTTATTATGAACTATCTCACCTACCTTTCAACCCCTTTCCATACGATGGGCTACTTACGCCGACCTATTGTCTTGTTGATGACGGCGTACACAAACTTATCAGCCTATTGCTAATTAGTGCATTAGCCCAACTCTATTCATTAATTTTTTTTATTCATTTTAAAATAAAATTCAATGTTTTAATTAAAAGTGTGACTAGAAAGTATAAATTGAAAAATTATCTTGAACCACTTGGATTAAATCACGAAGCACCTTTGATCACTTGAGGAGAGATATTCTTCTTAAGCCCTTCATTTTCTTGAGGAGAGATATTTTTCAAGGCAAACAACTTTCATAAGTGAAAATCATAAAATTCTAAAACAATAATTAAGTGTTATAAGGAGTATGACATTATGATTGCTACGCATTGGTCTAGATGATCCATAATAGCTTGATGAAAAGATTGTGCAATTAAAATCTAAGCAAAAGTTTATGACACAAATGACACCTCGAATGATTTAACCCCTAAACGTCCCTAGTGTCGAAAAACGTCATTTTGGATGAAGGGCAGAAACTTTGAAGAGCCATAACTTCTTCATCCGGACTCCGTTTTTGACGAAATCACTTGGGTTGGGTCCCAAATTAAGTCTAGTTTGTGTGGTACAAATTGCAGACCCATACAATGAAGTATGAATTAATGGAATTCATTTTAGTGACAGCAGCTTTTGGTTTTGAGATTTCAAACATTGGGCATGTTTCACCATTGCAAGCCAATTATGCAAAACCAAAAATAGTTTTTCATGAATTTTTTTTACATAAGTATGATCTTTAGATGTATTCTAACAACTTTCTAGTTGCAAGTTTTTTGATCCAAATAACTTTGCTAGTGGATTTGCAATGATGTTTCTACAATGAAAAAAGCGAAAAAATGGATGATTTTTGAGGAGCTAGATCTCCTTCATCCACCGTTAGATTTCGACTTTATTCTTTGGGATAGATTCCAATCATAGTCTATTTTAAGTGGTAGAAACCTCAACCTAATTGAAGATGTATTGAAGATAGGGCATGGATTTGAGTGCAAAGAGTCTAGTTTTGGACTATTTTTCCTTTGTAAATTTTGAGGCAGTTTTCACCATTGGAAGGCTACTATTTGAGCCAAGATATTTTTTTGATGAATTTTTTTGGTACAGAAGTGTTTTTGAGATGAAGAGGAACAACTTTCTAGTTGGTGATTTTTTGATTGCAAATTTCATGTTGGTAGTATTTTCACTTCAAAGTGGAAATGATGGTATTTTGTAGCCTGTTTTGCGCACTAATACGTTACGATCTCCCAATCTATGAGGTCCCATGAGTCAAGTTTTGGCCCACATGATCTACTACAAGTCT
Source organism: Bryum argenteum (assembly GCA_037043015.1). Lineage (NCBI taxonomy): Eukaryota > Viridiplantae > Streptophyta > Bryopsida > Bryales > Bryaceae > Bryum > Bryum argenteum. The sequence goes on along the minus strand of CM073323.1, from coordinate 25,780,237 downwards.
ATTACAAGTTTGTACGGTTAAGATCGGAATAGCTTATCTTTATTTTCATCTATATCACTTTTTTTAAAAATGAGTTTTTGGCTAAAAATACCCCAAGGACGTTTAGGGGTTAAATTGTAGGCAAAAATATCCAATAACATTTTGTAATCAAAGCATGTTTTGACTTATTGAGGATCTAAAAAGATTTGTTGATCCTATCAATTACGTAGATTTAGTAATACCTTTAGGTATTACTAGGGGTCAAGACCTTCAAGGGTGTTGTATTAACCCTTAAACGCCCAAGGCTCCTCTAGCGGGCAGCCCCGAGCATCAAAGTCGCATATATTCTCCAGCGGGCAGTAATTTGGAATGGAAGGATCCCTCGCAAAGCAGGCGCCGGACCGCGCAGGAAGTGGCGCGGCGCAGAGACGGAGCGGGCTCGATGCTCCAGCCCCGATATCGCAGCTCCGGTTCAACGATTAGGCAACGATGCGGCAGTTGGAGGGGAACAAATGGGGAACTCGGGCACGCCGGGCACGGTGTATGGGAACGCTAGCTCAGCGGAACAGACGGAGCTCAGGCTTGACCACCGCAAGTTTACTGGGAGCTCAAGAGCAGGCATTTGAGAGGGAGCTTGTGAAAGGGAGGTTCCACGGAGTACACAAGACTCAATAGCAAAATCAAAAACATGTAATTTATATGTCACTATTTGCTAAGGTAAACTTGATCTAGAATTGTGTATGCATGTGGTTAATAATTATAAATGGGAGATTAAAAATCATAAATGGAAGATTAAAAATCATAAATGGAAGATTCTAAATCATAAATGGAAGATTAAAAAACATAAATGGAAGATTAAAGATCATAAATGAAAATTAAATATCCAAAAATGTAAATTAAAGATCCACAAATGAAAGTTTAAATCCCACATATGAAAATTGAAGATCCAAAAATGAAAGTTCAAATCCCACATATGAAAATATTATATATCTATCAAACCATATGTATATATATATGTGTACACAATAATATGAAGTAAAAGTAAAATCTAAAATTAAATTGAAGTTATTCCTACTCTCTAATTTAAATTCTTTACGCATTATACTCAAGCAATAATAATAAAAGGTGTACTTAAATTCAACATGATTCAACTCAAATTTAGAATTACCTTGAGTAAAGTAAAATAAAAGTAAAATCCAAAATTAAACTAGAGTTATTTCTACTCCCTACTTCAAATTCTCAACTAAACATTATACTCAAGCAATCAAAATAAAAGGTGTACTTAAATTTTACATGATACAACTCAAATTTAGAATTATCTTAAAATAAACTAAAACTAAAAGTAAAAACATGTAATGTGCAACCATGAAGTTTGTACCACAACAATGTTTGTGCTTCCAAATTAATTGTATTAGAATTGCTCCATAGAATATTTATGACTCCATACACATTGTTAGAATAAAATGCATAGTCTAAAACATTCTATACTAAACTATATATATAAAATCAAATCATGTAAAATCAAATCATATGAAGCATATGTGTCACTATTTGCTATGGTGAATCACAAAGCATTTGCCCATACAAACACTAACATTGCAAGTAGGGCAATACCATTGCCGGACTTTCTTGCAAACCACACAACGACGTCGAATACGGTTTTCATGACCACTCCAAGCCATAGTATAGTGCAATTTGTCGGATTTTGGAATCGCCAATCCGGGCATGCATGTGGATTTGTCTACGGGCACCTCGGTCAAAATGTTAGCAATTTCAACATAGAATTGTAAATGCGACATAGGTGTAGTACCCCGGAATACCATGGTTTTTTTGTACAAAATATAAGCATTCAAGAACGATTGATCTAAAATATGAAAAAAGATCTTGTGCCACCATTTGTGACCTAAACCCTAAACCCTAAACCGACATGCCATCGGGTTATAAACAAAGATCGTGAGGTATCAACCGGACTACATGCCGTAGAAAGCAAAGAGACAGGTTTGTTATCATACCAAGTAACGGCGCACATCCGCCCGCTAGCGTGGACCCGATACCAAAGTTGTCCCCGAGATCCCGTGGGTGAGTTGGTGAGCGCTTGAGGCCACCCAATTCGGTTTGTTCTACATGTACCCGTGGCAAAAATACCACGCTCCAACAAAGACCAAAATAATGCCGGTGAGGTAAAAAAATTGTCACATGTAACAATGTGTCCCTTACCTTCCAAACCGGACATGAGGTTTAGCACCACTCTCCCCCCGACGTTCCCCTCTTCGTGGGAATCGCTCGCCCCGCAATAGATCTCGATTCTTTGCACGTACTTTGATTCACAATTAGCCAAACACCACATTTTCAAACCGTATTGTGTGGGTTTGGCTTTCATGTATTGTCTTATAGGTGCATACTTACCCGTGTATTTTATCATCATTTCGTCGACGCAAACATTTTGTTCCGTGTTATAATACAAAGAACACAAATCATTATGTTTTTTCACTAACCACTCGGTTTTTGCTAATTTATTGTAATTAGGGCTAGATTTATCCGTAGTAACATTCCTATTATCAACTAAATGCAAACACCTCAATATGTCTTCAAACCTATTTCTTGACATGCAACTCGTAATTGCTTTGGTTAGAAATAATTCATCAAAACATTTAGACCAATGTAATCGAACATTAGGTAATTTTTTAGTAGCCATTAGCATAAGTATACCAAAAAATGTTAGTAACTCCTTTACCGTCAACGGGACCCAACGGGCACCTCCACGTGTCTTGCCTTCCTCATTGCTTGATGCGGCATATAAATTAGACATTCTAACAATTCTCACCAACACGTCGTTAGGCCAAAACAACAAAAAGAAATCAAGGGGATTTTGACATAGTGTCAAAGGGGAAACCAAACCTTCTTTGCCCCCTAACCAATGAACGGGAGGAATTTGGGTGTTAGGTGAATTCCACATACCGGGGGCAAAACGTTCATTTACCGGTAAACTAGAAAATTCGGTAAATGTCAAATTACATCCTAAACCTATTTCATTTGTTGCATTAGAGTTGTTTATAAACCACTTCTTCGAGTTTGGAGTCAATTCCATACTTTCTAACTTATCCATGTCATGTGAAATTTGTGATTCCGATTGCCCGGGGTAATATGTATAATCGGAAGAGTCATTTGTGGATGGACTTGGGGTTCTAAGTCTTGCACCCCAAAGTTGGACTTCACTTACCCTACCATACTCACCATTTTCATCCACAAATTTCACTACGGCCTCCGGGACACTATATTTACCCCATGGTCCAAACAACAAGATTTCTAGCATATCAACGGCAAGCAAAGGATCATAGAATTCATTCACAACCGTGCCCCAAAACATGTCTAAGTATCGTGCTTCACTATCTAATGGAATATTCAGGTCAACTAATTCACATTTTGGGACAATAACACACCTACCAAGGCATCCAAGATTGTACAATGGCATGTGCAAAGATTTTTGATGATCACTTCTCAATGTAACATTCCGATTATGCAAACTAGAAGCCCAAACAAGCTCAAAATCGCTTGTAGCTTGGTACGTCTAAATTACAAATGTCATCATCTCTAAGTGCCTCCAAAAGCTCCTCCACATGTGCTCCTTCTTCACCCTGCACAAATCCACGACCACTGGCATGAGGATTCTCAAGAAGAGAATCCATTGCCATAAAATCAAAAGTAGGTGGTGAGTATGGGGGTAACGAGTTACCAGCTGAAGGCGGGATGCGTCGTTTCTTACTGGCGTTGTTCAACGCCCCTGCTGGCTCCGGAGCTGGAGGTTGTCGGGAAGTGTTACCCCTTCCACGCACGGGCGAACTGGACACTCCCTCCACGGACTGTTCCACGGTAAGTTGGCCATCGTGACCCATCTCTAATCGTTGGCGTACCAATCGCCCCGTCCCTGGCCTGAGCTCGCCCGGGCGAAGGATGATGCTCTGACTGAAGTTGGGGCCGAAATTGACCACATCGGCAGCGGCGGTCCCTCCGCTCATAGGTTCATCAAGAACCTGCACACACAAAAACGACGCAGGTTAGCTAAATTGCTGACACTTCGGTTATCAACTCAAAGGATTCAGATTCTGACACTGGCCTTCCGGCCACATTTGAGGATCACTTCCGGCCACAAGCGGTTCAGATTCTGGCATTGCAGAACAACCATTGCACATGCAACAGGACAACCATTCAAGTGCCAGATCAGTGACACAGGTACCCCGACATCAACCGCTAGCTCGCGCCAGACCTTTCCATGAGTCCATGGCGGCCGGCAACTAGCTAGTAGCATGACAGTTGAGTTTCAGCATAACATGATTGAGTTTCCAGCCACATGTGACTGCCATTCGGCCACAACTACCGCACGCAACAACTAGCAGCCCGGGTCGCAGCTTTTGTTTCTTTCGTTTAATCCGTGCAGTCGGTTGTTTCGGATGGAGGCTCGCTCCGTGTTGTGTTCTGCTAGCAGCACGGACGCGTCGCAACCCTGCACACATCGGTCAACCAGTCTCAGGACTTGTTGGTCTAACCAGTCAACTAGGTACGTTCTCCTTAGTTTCTAGCAGTAACTGCTCGCGGATCACGAATCGATGATACATTCATCTGTAACTTACAGTGCTATTACTTCGAAACTAGTAGAGAATGCTAGAATCAAGCTTCAAACCAGACATCAATAAACCAGTCTCGTTGCTTCTAGTACTAATTACAGATGCTTCTAAACTGCGCCGAACCACGCCACTCCGAGCGGTGTATTGATCAGTTTCCTGAGGCTCTAAAATAACTGGCAGCGAAGGAATGACTCACTGATGGATAGATCAAGAATGCAGACCCACTGACCGACCAAATAGCAAGTCGTCAACGTGATGCGACCAGTGTTCATTCAAATATTTTTTCTAGGAGCACTGAGGTCCCTTGATTCATTCTATTAGGCTACACCAGCTATTACATGGTAACTATAGCAGTTGTGTCAACCTCGGGCTGATTGGTAGCAAAATTGAACAGCCTGGTGCAGAATTCGGGATTCTTGAGATGGACAAATGAATGAGAGCCTGGTAGGATTCGAACTTACCCTGACAAAGTAATCGTGGAAGAGGAAACGGATGATTCCAGGAGCGATAGTAGGGTCCTTCTTGAACGCCTTATTCACTTTGGCGGTGATGATTTTCTCCACGTTCGGACACGACGTGCGGTAGTATCGAAACGAAAGCTGCGACCCGGGCTGCGAAAAAACAGACAAAATTTGCTAAATTCAAGACTTACCGGAAGGGTCCCCTCTTCCGTGCTTGCCCGTCGTAGCGCCCGTCTGCGAGGAAGCTGTCGACGAGGTCGAGTCGCGACGCCATCACCGATGACGCTTGACTCTGGTGCCGACGCGAAATCCTCCGACCTCTCATGTCCAACTGATACCCCACTATGCAAGCAACCAGACTCACCAATAACGAGATTGCTCATGAACCCTAATGCGTGAAAATCAGAATCAGTGGTTACATTCTCACCTGGATTCATGTCGGAAGGTCCGGCGGTCATGGAGCGCCTCTGCTTCTCCATCCGGCCACCATGATTCCCGAATGAACTTGTTGATGGAGTCACTGAATCCGCCAACTTCGCCTTCTCCGCGTCGATCAGACCATCGCAAAAGCTCGGCAATGTTTCTACGAAACAGGAAGCGAAAGTTTCTGGGACCGGGAATTTGCGGCAAGACAACACCAGGTAGTAGCGGACGTGAGAGCAAGTAATCCTCGTCCAAGAACCGTAAACACTCATCGACTATCGGCTGCGGTTGGTTCTGCTCATGGACAAGCCAACGCTGCAATTCTTTGCAAAAATCCTCTTCGCAACTCTTCCGTCGTTGTCGAACCCACTCAGCGACCATCCTGCCGTTTTCGCAGCCCGTTACCCAACGGTCGAGCGGAAGTCACAAGAAGCGGAACACCTAAAAATACCACAACGGCTCTGACAGAGGATATCGCAAAAGAGACCCGGCGTGCACAGACTGCGCCTTGCAATCGAGTTTCCAACGAAGCTTGCCACCATCGGGCAGCAACAAAACACACTCTCCCTTCTCCCGCAACCAGCGGTTCGCAAATCGCAAATGCGCCACAACCAAATTGCTGTTACGGATTGTCGGAATTGGTAGACGGTCCTCGCCCGACCAGTTTGACCCAAGCCTCACCCGATTCCGTCCCACGAAGCCGGAGCTACAGTAGCCCAAACTTTCGGAACGTGCCCCAGGGGCACGCTTGGGCGTTTAAGGGTTAATATAATACCAACCCATGTAGTGTGGAAATTCCTAGATTTTTTATATGGAAACAACTATGTTTTACTTAGACAAATGTAAGTCACGCAAAATAACCCTCTTGTTGATGAGAACAATGGCAACTATCTTTAAAATAATATTGCCACAATATTTAATTAGAGTTCGTTATAGCTACTTGCTTTGGGTGAAATACCAAAGTCAACATAGAAGTATTCATATCACTTAAATAGTGGCAATTTTGTAAAACAATGTTGTCTCTAGATTTTAAAATTCCTGGCGTCCAATATACAATCGTATATAAATTATTGCAATAGACACTCATCTCATCATTAAAGTATTTTTAGGGTATCATCACCATTGTCCACCTACTGGTGGGGGTTCTTGGACCTTGTTGTATGGGTACCTCAAAGCTTTATGGCACTATAGTAGCATTTATGCTGAAATGTCACTAATCCGTCAAATTGGCACTGCTCAACTTCTGACTCTCCTTTAACTCCTTAACGATCATGTTGTTTTGGGAGCTTCAAACTCCTAAACTATGATTACATGGGCGATGGTCTGGTTGGGGTACCCAAAAAGGTTGTCCCATGTACAATTGCACTCTATGCTGGTGTGTCAAACATATACATTTTTAAACTGTAATACAATAAGACTTCATTAGTTGTGGTTTTAGTTGTCTATACTTATAATGTATCAAGAAAAAAAATTAGAAATAAAAGAAAATAAAATTGAAGTAATTTAATTTGATTTTTTAGTTAAAAAAGTAAGTTATGTCCCAATAACCTAAAATCCATAGAATCAAGCATAAGGAATATCAACCATATTTATTTTAATATAATTTTTGAATATGACCTACATCTTCTTGTATAGAATACAAAATAATTATTTAATTATAAAAAAATTAAGTCATTGTGCACTATAATGCCTGCAAATCCCCAAATTCAGCACTTTTTCCCTCACCTATGAATGGATCCACACAAAAAAAAAAAAAAAAAAAAAAAAAAAAAAAAAAAAAAATCTCAGAGAAACTCTATAGGCATATATACTTTGATTTCATTGAGGTGCATGATATTTTATTTTCCATTTTAGGGTCTTTTTACTTGATTAAAATGGACAAATTAAACAAACTTTGGAGGCTTTCAATAAAAATAACTTTATTAGTGTGCCCAAAAAGTGATACCCCAAGCTTACCATTGCTGACATACCATCTTGTAAACTTTGAAGTATGAGAATTTTTTTCACACTTTTCTGAAAATTTTAACTATAGAATCTTCAAGAGAACTACCATCAGAGCTAGTAGTTAAAACTTCAATTGTTGGATCTTTGTCATTTGTAAGATCGTAACATTCAAAATTAATGCAAACTTTTTTAAGAGACATAGTCTACTTTGTGTGAAGTAAAATGTGATGCTTAATACATCAAACATCTTGCTCATATTCTTTTCCATGTAAATAACGAAGTTGAGCATGCCCATGCAGAATTTTAGACACTCATTTGGCTTTTTGAATTTTCATCCAATTCATTTACTAGAAGAAGGTAGTAATCAAGCTTTTGGCACAATGTTTATCGTATTTGGTTAAGGAAAAACCTGAATAGTGAATAGGTACCTTCATGAGTTTGTGAATTTCGAAAAAAAAAGAAACTCAAAAAATTCCTAAGTCTTAAATTTAGCAATTTTTGAAAGAAAAATTTGTAATATCATTCAACACTTTGGATCTAGCTCTTGTAATTTTTGGAGGGTGCCCTCATAGAATTGGTAAAAGTTGCAACTCATGTCCTTGGAAACTTGGGTACAAAATCACTCAAGAAAAGATTTCAAGAAAATAAAATCTCAAAAAATAGTTTGAATTTGAAAAGTTCGTTTTTAGAGGCCCCGAAGTTGAAAACTAAAATTTGCCCTCAAAAACCCCAAAAGTGAGCTTGTCTTTGCAATTTTCCCCACATACACCTTGCAGTACATGGAACATCTAGCAAAATATTTAGCCAAGACTATCAATTCTAATTGCTTCATCTAGGCTGCCAAAAATAGTAAAATAGCCAAATTGGAGGCCTTAGTCGTTTAGGGGTGAAAATCACATGCTATTATAGAATTTTGAAGTTGATACTATGGAATATGAGTGGTACTCTATAAACAATATTGATATCACAAAAAAAAGTGTGATATCAATTGCGTAGACATACAAATGCAAGTTCTCGTGAGACAAAATGTAGCTTGGAATGGCTCTACTTTAACGGAATTGAGGTTCTAATTGCTAGCTATAAACCAGTGTAGTGTTCACCATGAGAGAGGCTAGTAGACACACCATTGGTATGATGACCTCCGCACATACATTCAAGGCCAGGTAAAACAAACACTCTATTCTTAGAGACCTAAAATAAGTTTGGAATGCTTCTTCATCTTCATCGTCAGAGTAGTGTTCAACTGCAAACATTAGAGCATGCCCAACCCTCTCCTTAGGCCGGAAGCTCGAGTCGCTTATGCCGTAGGCAAATCCCTTGCCTATGCAGTAAACCTGTAACCCGGCCAAGAGGGTCAACGTTCCTTGGATTATAGCTCCTCATAATTCCAAGTTTTACAGTCCGTTCTCTCACACTTGACGTTCCTATTAACCAACGCAAGAGTGCCTCATGGCTACCTGCAGCGACCCTTTGAAAGCTTCGGCGGCCCTGCTCCCCTGCTAGGTCGGCTCACCCGCTGACCCGTTTGGCACGCCATACAAGCTTTTCCCGGCCCGGCCAGGCCATGCTCTTATCCAGTTCAAAAACTCCATCACTGAGCTGCAATCTCCGGACGGTCGAAGTCGTTGGGCAGTTGAAATGGCCACAAATCCACATCTTTACAAAAGAGAGCAGCAGGTGGACGAAGTTCCCGAGGTGGGGCTTGGTCGGGGTATTTCAAATTTGGCAACTCCAGATTTGAAATTCGGTTAAGAGAGAGTGCCTGGGATTGTTTCCCGTTCATATCTTTTTCCTCGTGAGAGAGGGGGTGCTTTTGAATTATAATGGAAACTGGAGCCAGTAGCTGAAAGCCTTGGAAGTTCCGTCCCCTTTCCCTTCAATGTGGAAAATCATGAGAAATTTCCTGAAAAGACGGAGCAATTGTCATTTGTGATTCTTTGGCATGCCACGCGGTGCATCCCCTGATTTTTTTTGAATTTTTTATTACATGCTTCTCATTATCGCCCCCTTTTTTTAACTTTGGAATTACTCAAGTAGTCTGGTTTTAGCTAATAGGGATGGCAATAAATTAGAGTGCAAAGGTATTAGTGTGGTTTGGGAAGTCTAGGACCAGGTGGTGCATCTACTGGATTTGTTGTAAGGAGTTGACTTCTGTTGGGTGTGAATGAAAGACTTTTGGGGAGCTTGAACAATTTAAGCCCTAAATTTCCTTGTGTATTTTTGGAGCTTGAACAATTTAAGCCCTAAATTTTCTTGTGTATTTTTGGAGCTTCAAACCTCAAAATTGTAATTCTCTACCTCTACGCACTCTCGAAAGTTTGAAGCAATTTTTTTTGACTATTTTTAGATTTTCAACTGCAAGATCTTATAAATGAGCATATTTTAAGTCATTGGTCCAAATATTCACTGTTGGATGTTTATCATATGCAAGATCATAACAACTAAAGGTTGCACAAAAGTTTTTATTGAAATTTTTAAAAACTTTGAAGATTGCTCTTCTAAAGTTTGAAGGTTGCCCTTGTCGAATTTGTACACTTTTTGACTTGAAGCTCTTTGGAACTCGATTAGTGATTTGGTTACGAGCATATTCCCAAGAAAAGAATTTCAAAAAAATCTCAAAAATGAAAAGTTTTTAATTTGCCCTCCTAGGGTGTAAAAACCTTGAAATTGGAATTTGAATTTGTGATTTTTTTATTTTTTAATTTTTTACATACACCTTGTAGTATAGAGAGCACTCAGTAAAATTCTTGTGCAATAATATTGATTTCAACACCTTCATCTAGCCTGCCCAAAATAACAAAAAGCCTATTTGGCTTATAAGGATAGTTAGGAGTTAAGTTGGCATGAATTAATAATGGTGGTGTTAAGTGTACTTTGTCAATGATTTGGTTTGTTATAGGATTTAGGAAGAGCCTAAGGTTGATACAAATGCGGCCTACGAAAAAAGCCAATAGCTTATTAGATTTTTAAATCATAGGAAAAAAACACATAGAAATTTTATACAATTATATTTTTATACAATATATGTATAATATAACAAGTGGGGTAAGACCAATCGGGTTGGTTTGAAGTGCACGGCTTTTGTATTGGTAGTGAGTAAATAGAATCACGTATATACAAATAGAAGAATGGATATTATTAAATAAAACAAAGAGTTTGACCAATTATGGCCCCTAAAAGTTTTATGAATCACAAATCTCCAGGATCCACCAATTACAACCTTTGAAGGTTGACCAATCACAACCTTTAAAAGATTGATCAATCGCAACCCTTGAAAGGTTGATCAATCATAACCCTTAAAAAGTCAAGAAATCACAACCCTTGAAAGGTTGACAATTCCACAACCCTCAAAAGGTTGAGCAACAACAAGCTTGAAATGTTAACCAATCACAACCTTTAAAAGGTCGATAAATCGCAATCCTTGAAAGGTTGATGAATCTCAACCCTTGAAAGATCGATAAATCACAACCCTTGAAAGGTTGATCAATTACAACCAAAGAAAATGATAAACATGCTTAGAAATAGCAACTATTTTTGTAAGCACATATCACATTTTGTAAGTAATTTAAGATATTTTTGCATATGAAAAAAAGAATTCTTAAATTTATACCTAAATTTGTAGTCTCATGTGTAAAGTGTATTTAAACCCTAAATTTCCTTGTGTGTTTTTGGAGCTTGAAACCTCAAAATTGCCATTTTCTACCTTTATGCACTCCCCGGAGTGTGAACCAAATTCTCTAACTCATTTCAAACTTTCAACCAAAAGATCTTATGAAAGAGCCAATTTTAATCATTGGTCCAAAAATTGACTGTTGGATGTTTATCATGTGCAAGATTGCGACAACTTCAGTTTGTGCAAAAACTTTTAGTGAAATTTTTAAAAACTGTGAAGCTTGCTCTTCTAAAGTTTGAAGGCTACCTTCGTAGAATTGGTAATTTTTTTGACTTAGAGCCCTTTGAAACTTAAATAGTGATTTGGTTATGAACATATTTCTTTTCTTTTTTTTTCTTTTTTAATATTCTTTTTTCCTCCTTCTACCCGGGGTGTGAAAACAAAAATTTGCATTTAAAATACTCTAAAGTTGGAATTTGACTTTGCAATTTGTTGCCCACACACCTTGTAGTGTAAGAAATACTGAGTAAAAATCTTAGTCAAAATTGTTAATTTTATCCAAAACCCTAGGCTACCCGAAAATGGCAAGAGACCATATTTGTCTTGCAAGGATAGTTAGGAGTCAATCCTTATAAGTTTTTGACTTGTAACTTTGGATTCATAAGAATTAGACCATTGACATAGAAATCAAATAAATCACATAGGCAAACAATAAGTATTCATTGCTTGTAAAACGTATACCTATAAGTTTTTAAAAGTCAAGTATATTCTTTTACACCAAAGGTAAGTTGAAGAGTATTAGAGACGCTTTACATGGGGAGTCAAGCTACATGGGGTTAGAGGAGGGTAAAAACCTTCTCAAAGTGATTGTTCCATTTTTCAAACTACAATAAATGAACCAATTACGTTAAAAGGATTTTTGCCTTTCTTTGGGTTCATGTACCGCTTGACTCCTCATGAAAAGCATCCCTTAATACTCAAGATGTATGAGTGCTTAAAATGAATTAGTGTACGTTCTAGTACTCTCGTTCTTGTGTTTCATCAATTTCACTTGAAAGTGGAAATTCCACCATTAATGAGGTCCAAAAGTGAAAAACATTCAACTGAAAAAGTTGTACACCTTCATCTCAAGACCACCATTGAACCAAAAAAATCCATCAAAATATCTCTTGGCTCAAATAATAGCCTTACAATGATAAAGACTACCAAAAAAATTACAAAGGAAGAATAGTTCAATACTACATCCTTTGCACTTAGATCCAAGCCTTATCTTCAATACATCTTTGATCTAGTCATAGACCTGGACTCCAATGAGAATTCATACTAAAAAAAAAAGTTGCAAGTTAACAATGGATGAAGAAGATAAAGCTCCTCAAATATCATTCACTTTTTCACTTTTTTCGTTGTTGAAACATCATTGCAGATCTAATACCAAGAATATTTGAATTAAAAATGTTTCTAACTACAAAGTTATTACATTCCATCTCATGATCATGGATTATGCTAAAAAAAAATCATAAAAGAATATTTTTGATATGGCATGATTGGCTCACAATGTTAAAACATGCCCCATAGTTGGAAACCCAAAAACAAAAGCTATTATCACGAGACTCCATGTAATAAACTCATACTTCATTGTATGGATATGCAATTTTTACTGCACAAACTAGACTTAATTTAGAACTTAATTCAAGTGATTTTGTCAAAAAAGGACATGGTATGAAGACGTTATGACTCTTCAAAGTTTTTCCCCTTCATCCAAAAAGTTGTTTTTTGACAGTCACGGATTATGTAATAGTATGAAATGGGCATGCCATTTAGCGTAGGCTGAATAGTAAAGACAACAAAAAAAACTCGATTACTTGCTGAATGTAGAGAATACCACATGATTCCATGTGCACGAATAATAGCATGTACATGCAGTGCGGTCAATCACATCTATGGTAGGCAGTCCTAAAAGCGCCAGGGTACCCAAAAGTGTATATACCTCATTTGTAGATTCTGAAAATACAGATGTACCTCATTTGTATATAACGCATTTGGGTTAAATCTTACTTAGCACTTTGGAATTTTGTATAAAAATCACAAATACAAATTACATGTTGCAAATTTTTGCAATTCTCACGAAAACCTATTTTGAATGTGGTCATAATTTTATTTTGAATTTACTAGTGCTAAAAATAGGTCAGATCTCTTAAGTTGGTGCTTTTAGGACACTCTACCTTAGTGTGCTCTACACAACATTCTTTCCTAATATGTAAGCCAAGCAACGAGCAGACAAAGAATAAAGAAAGAGCCATATTCATACACGCTACTCTAATACTTGCTACAAAAGCGTACTACGATCATGAGAGTTCTTGAGAGACTTATATCGAGGCTTGCAGACAAGAGGAATGATGTCCTGCATTCCGCCTGCAGGTGATGTTGATACCAATGCGTCTTGACTTCCTGAATGGTGAGACTAGTAAGTCCCTCAAAAAAAGACGCCCCTATAGGGATCTAGTGATGTTGTTGTTGTTCTTCTTCATGGTATCAAGCATTGAATATTATCAATCCTTCGAGGGTTCCGCATGAAAAGGAAAATAAGCATCTGTTCAGATGCCCAATAGCGTAGTACCCGGACAACATGCAATGAAATGCTATGATCGATTGCGAGCATGAGTTAGATAATCCAAGAACGGTACCGAAAGTCACTCAAGCTCAAGATATTCAAGAGCTCAGGTTGTCTTGTTGATTACACAAGAAGTCCAAAGTGAATGTTCGATCTATCCACAAACAGATGGAAGAAAAATTGGTAACAATCTCAGTCAAATGCAAAAAAACATGCACAATTTGCTACGGGGGTGGTTGTGCGGCAGCAGGCTGATCAGTAGAAACGCTGCGAGAATCAGACGATTCAGGAGCCGTCGAAGCCGAAGGGTTGTGGGACGGAGTGGTTTCGTGCGACTTCATATCCTTATCACTGGCGCTCTTGGCGGATTTCTCCTCCGACGATTGTCGAGTGGAAGCGTCGTCACCGGTGTCGGAGGAGAACGGATGCACATCCTCCAGCAGTGGCACCACGTCGCTCATGTTGGGCCGGCGCTCTGGCGCTACGTCCACGCATTGCATTGCCAGTTGGAGCATCGCCACCATCTCCTCTTCGATGTTCTGGAACCGCATCAGCTCCAAGTCGAACACTTCGGATGTCCATTCCTCGCGAACTACCGATTGCACCCACCTCGGCAAGTCCATGCCATCGTCGTTTAATGCCACTTGGTTGGGTGCCTTCCCTGTCAGAAGCTCGAGCAGTAGCTGCACAAATGCACACAATCAGATTTGGCATGCACCATAGCTAGCTATGTAAAGCCAGATGCATGGGATGTGAGATTGCGTACCACTCCGAAGCTGTAGACGTCTGACTTCTGTGTCACTTTGCGAGTCTCGCTAATCTCCGGCGCGCGGTAGCCCACCACTCGCGACGCCGCGGCTGTGGAGCCCAGTAACTGCGCAAGTCCGAAATCGGATATGCATGCTTGGAAGTCGCGATGAAGAAGAACGTTCGATGACTTGATGTTCCCGTGCACGAATCTGGGTCCTGCTCCTTGTGCGTGCACGTATGCTAGCCCTTTGGCCGCGCCCAGTGCGATCTTCACCCTGCTCACCCAATCTAGCGGTGTTCGACTATTTCCCCTATTGCCTGCCACCATTGCCCGCCCATGTCTCTTAGCTCGGTCCTCTCCGATCCTCAAATCATATGCACATGACCAACAGATGCACAAAATATCGGAGTAACGAGTGCGACTCACCGTGTAGAAGCGCAGAAAGGCTGCCCACAGGCATGAACTCATACACCAAGAGCTTTTCATCCTTGGAAAAGTAGTAGGCTCGCAACGGCACCAGGTTTGGATGCTCCAGCTTTCCAACCACATCAATTTGCGATTCAAATTCCTTCCTGTACATCAGAATTGCAGAATGATGTATGACTTTCAAGCCTCACGATGTTTAGTATATAATTGATTTTCGGATGACGTGAGAATTGATGTACCTGGTGATGTTCACGTCCTTGAGCCTCTTCACAGCGAGGATGGTCCCGTCTTCCAAGACAGCCTTGTACGCGGTCCCCACGCTGCCCTTGCCGAGAACCTCAGCGGAAGCGCGCAACAAATCCTCAAGATCAAAAGAATATCGCTTCCCTTCGAAGAACACCAGCTTGTTGCGATCAAGCTCACCGGGAACCGAGCTCGAGTAGTCTTCCCCGGCGTGCTCCTCCACCACGCCCTTGCCCTTCTCCCGGGCCGATTTAGCACGCCCTGGTGTTGGTGTGGTTGCTGAGGTTCCCCAGCTCTTGATACGCTTCCAACAACAGAGGAGCAGCCCGATTGTAAATAGCACCAGCAGTGCCACACCGCCCACTATGATGGCCGTGATTGCAGCTGCCGACAGCAGCTTCTTCCCAGTCCCTGACGCTCCAGGTTCTGGCGCTGGAGTTGGGCTAGGGCTCGGTGACGGTTGCGCTGCGCATACGGACGCTAGCGGATACCCGCACAAGCCTGCGTTCCCGAGGAATGCCGATTGTCCGAATCTGGTCAGTGTGAGTGGAATCGCTCCGGACAAGTTGTTGTTAGCAACATCGAACACCGTCAAGTTCACCAAGTCGAAGGGCGGAATGGTTCCGGAGAACGAGTTGTTGCGAAGGTTCAGTGAGCGCAGACGCGAGAACAGGCCTATCGACGCCGGAATACTCCCATTGAACCTGCGGAGCATGGCAAATGTCAATGAAATAACGAGAAAGCTGTAGCATTGCATTTATCCGGGAGAAGGTCTGCACACCTGTTGTATTCCAAGCTCAAATGAGTAAGTCGAGGCCAGAAGCCAGTGAGATCGGGCACAGGTCCATAGAAGTCGTTGCGACCGAGGTACAGGGCATGCACATGGCTGCAGTTACCAAGCTCACCAGGAAACGGACCTGTGAGCTGATTGTTGCGCAAGCTCACAACCCGAAGCTCAGAAAGCAAGCTCAAGCTGGACGGAGGGACGACGCCCGCCAGTCCTTCCCCTGGCAACCGGAGTTGCGTGACGCGATCTCTGGAGCACACCACGCCATTCCACGTGCACGCGGACGTCGTATTTCGCCAGTTCAGTTTCGTCCCACGGGGATCGAACACATCCCGGAATGTGACTAGAGCTCGCGTGTCAGCTGCTAAGTCCTGAGCTGCAGCCCCCAACACAATGCAGAGCACCATAACCAAAACGGAGGCCATGCTCCTCGCACCATGGCCGCAGCTTCTCCTTGTCATCACAAATCGCTCTGAATACCAGTTGAATATCTATCATCCTGACTGCTGCTCGCATTTGCTTCGCTCCCGACACTTCCAAGAGAAATCATCATCCTTACCCCGCTCAAACATCAACATGCCGACAAACACCTGCACCCAACACTAGGAAAAAAAATAAAAAAAACAGAACCTACAGGACGAGAAACTGCTAACTTTCTATTTTCTAACGTTTCCCAGAGCTCACATGCAAGCAAAGCTGTGACTCAAGCTACCGCCATAGCCAAAACCCGCAAGGCGCAGTTTCAACACTGTCGAAATGACTCCAAACTTCTGAGCACCGCGCGCTGAACTAAAATGGGAAGAGCCACTGCATCAATGCGATGGCTCAAGCTCTCACCATCATCTCCCGTACGAGGCCGGTGTAGCATCAACGGAAACAAGCTAGCTACAGTAGACGGTGAAACACCGGTCGAGTATTCATCACAATTTACTGTGTCATGTCGATCACGGACAAACTCACGGTGTACTGTCACGCATGTCCTTCTCACGCATGCAGTACAATAACAAATTACGCCAAAACCCTCTATCAGAAACACGCACACAAAACTCGTCACCACCGACACCACCCACACTTAAGAACTCCCCTCTGCACAGCCGCGGCGAGCACCATGTGAAGAAAATCCTCAAGTTGTTGCACTTATGAGTAGAAGTTGAGCTGCCATCGATCACTTCCAGAGTGTGAGTTGACCCGTTGGAGCTTCCGGCCATTAATTAATGACAAGTGAGTGCTTGAGTGGGCTCGAAGCCAGAGAGAGGATGATGCAGGGATCCTCCAAAACCTGCACATGAAGATCACATCGATTCCAGCTCCTGACCGTATGCTTGGCATGCAATATACTCTGGATCATGGCAGGGGCTACTGTACGTTTAGCGAAATGTTGAGTTTTGTGCAGGGGGCTTTTGTGGGTAGAGCAAGCAAGCTCCTGTGAAGGCTGCGACGATGACCTCGAATCGCAAAAGTGAGTGATCTCTCAGTTGTTTGGGAGTCCGAGTCGGGGTTTGTGGGGAACCTTTTGGGGACAAGTGTTGCGTTTTGTGATTGTTTAAGTTAATGGAGGTGGTACTTCGTAATGTGTTTGCTTGCCCCGGCCCACCAGATTATTCCCTTCGAGTTTGACTTCACTTCGTCATTATCCTGCACAACATTCTTCAACAAATGAGGGTCCCTTATTAAAACCCTGGCAAGCCGACAATGCATTAAATTTCTCGGCTGTATCTGGGATTCTCCTCAATTATGGTATGAAGGGCAGTGTTTTTACCTGGTACCTTTTAACTTACCATATTTAGAAAGAAAGTAAAGAGGGTGAAACCTGCAACCTCAATAATGCTAAGGTAGGATGCTCAAACACCACACCGGGTCTGGAATTGGATACTAAGGGTATCCAAGCAAGGAGTATATTATAACTTCTAACTTTAGTTTTGAAATGACCCATTTTAGGGTATAGGGCTTTGGTGTAACTACTTCTGGTTCTTCCAAAGTTTGTAATGGATTCGAGATATATTTTGATTTTTTTATTGATATAAGTTCAACCTCCTACACAATAATTTGCACTTTTACCAAGATGCATTTCCTTGGCCACTTCCTAATCAGCTTGCCAATTTGAAATCATCAAGTATCGTGCCTTAGCATAAACGTAATAGAAGTTGAATTTGGGTTGGGGCTTAAAAGCCCTAGATTTAGAAATCCCTTATTTGAAGGACCCTATTTTGTACTCCCTTTGTCTCAGAAAACATCGCGATTTCCTAAAAATGTTTGGTTATTTCTGATGGTCTAGATTATTGATTGACATAGTTGAATATAGTTTGGATGGTCTAGATTACTCATCAATATTGATTCCTGTCAAGCCGTAGGCTTGTATAGGCTCGGTTATACAGTAGATGAAACGGGACTGAATTCTCTCTTTGGTCACAACTCAAACACTGCTAACCTAACAAGATCTGAGAAAACCGGACTAAACAAGACCGAATAGACTTGAACAGAACAGAACAAAGCAGAACTAAAGAAGCAAAGTACAAACCAAACTTTACTGAGAGAGAGGGACTAAAGCGTACCTGACCGAATGCCTCCAAATGGCCCCGGCCAGTTCTATTTATACTCTGCCTAACCGCCCTTGGAACTTTCTAGAATGTTCCAATGGCGGGCCCCACCATGGAACTTTCCGGAAGGTCCTAGAGGTGGGCCCCACCTAGATAACCGCCCTTCTAGAAGACTCTAGAGGTGGGCCCCACCTTCTCGAAGCTTCTATGGTGGGTCCCACATAGGCCATCTACCTCAAATTCTAAAATTTTCTAAAAACTCCTAAAATGGTTTCAACTATCTATCTACTTTTCTAGCAAACACAAAAATCTAGTTCTTGCCCTGTTACAGTAGATCTGGAAAGAGTAGTGGAGTACAGTATTATACTATGGTACTGAATAATAGGCTAGTGGGCAGTTACAGTAACTGCCCACACCCATGTAGCACAGAACTACGTGAGTCCCTGATCCTAAAAGCTTCGGGCTGAAGGTACGTAGGCAGCCCAATGCATGGGTTCGGGACAGACTGCATTCCACTTACTTCAATATAATTTATCACGTTATCAGCACTGCTTGGAAAAAAAAAAATTAGTTCAGTTCGATAATCATTGTGGCTGGAATGTGACAAAACTCCGACCTTCGCGAGCACTGCGATACGCTCTCCAACGTTTGTGATTGCGATTGCGTTAAAATGAAGATTCTTCTGTCTCTAACTTTAACTCCTTTCCTATTACAGCCTTATATCTTACATCTTCTCTATTGTTACAAGACCGTAGGGAACAAATGAAATAGTTCAAATCACCCCGAATAAGAAAGTACTCAGAAGGGAGCCGCCCAATTTTAATCCGGAAAGAGTTACCTGATCCTCCAAAATCAATCAAAAATCAACCATACTGGTGGCGTCCATGTAACTAAAAAGCCCACATACTCCACCATAAATAGGAAGCGCAGGCAAAGATTTTGGAAGATTCCTGCGGGCCAGGCTCGCCTCTTGATGTGATTGATCATTGAAATATCGTATTGCAACACCATCATATTACTTCATCTTAAAGCATACATTCTATGACGATGAAAATGAGATAAGTACTCACATACGTTTTCAAATAGTAGAAAGAAACATTTCATTTCACACATATTCTACATTTCTGTCAATTCTTACTATCCATCAATGGCTACTGATACAACAACTACTCCCTCAAATCCTGGTTTCAAATCATTAGAAACCGATGGATCTAATTATATAATGTGGACACTTAACATGTCCCAATACCTTGCCAGTAAGAACTTAGATGAGACGATCATTCCTCCAATGCCTAACCCACAATTTTAAGGAACATACTAAGAAGCAAGCTGAGGATCCGACCCACATAATCCCAGTCACTGCGAGAAACTTTACATCCAAGCAATTGAAAACTGCAAACTTATATATTCGCCTCCGCTTGAAAGACGAGCTTGCTCTGCAAATGTATCAATTCGAGCAGCCTTACGAGTTGTGGGCAGAGATAAAGCGGCGCTTCGAAATAATGAAGGAAATATTGTTCCTCAAGTCCTGGACGGAATGGTCAAACTGCGATATATGGACTTGACAAGATTGAAGAATTTAAAAATGACTTTATTTACGCTTGTCGCAAAATTACAATATTGTGAGAAACACAGAATCGAGGACCGGATAATCTATAAAATTTTATCCACAATGGGTCCACAACGAATGATCTTGAGAGAATCACCGATGGTGATCAAATATAAAGAATCTCGAGATTTCTTTTTATATACCGATGAAAATGAGAAGTATAACAATCTGGCGAAGGACATCAATAATCGGCGACTGCAGGCACCAAACCGATCCCCGAGTTAAATTATGCAAATGACCAAGCGAAAGCCGACCCGAGTCAACTCACGGTCGACGGAAGACACCGAAGAAGCGGCGGCAAGGGCGCCCCAAAGCTATTACTTCCAACCCGAAAGAATCGACTTCCCACAACAAACGTTTCCGCGACCAAGTCCCTAGCGGATGCTTTAGGTGCGGTAAGAAACGGCATTTCGCAAAGGACTATCGCGACACCGGACAATGTAGTCGTGAAGATGGGAAAACCAACAACCTATCCCCATGGCGCGCGCGATGTCATAAGCCGAATCGATCAAACAATGAAGAAGCCGACCAAAGCTATGGATGACGACGAATACAATTACCTGGACGAGTTGGAGGCTGACGACTCGATCCTGGGTATGATAAACCAGGACATCAAAGATTCTAACTCCACCATGATCCTGGATTCAGGAGCCACTTCAACTGTATTAAAACACCGAAAATATTTTACCAAATTTCAATCAGTAATTTACAATATTGCAACTATGAGTGACATTGACCTCATTGTCAATGGTTCTGGACCAGCAACTTTTGTTCTTCCTGGTGGGACACGTATTTATTCAGAACGAGCACTATTTATACCCACAGCAAGAAGACAAGTCCTATGTGAGGATGACGTTTTTAATAGCGGATATGAAATCCACACACACATATTTAACGAAGACAAGAAATATAAAGTATTCACGAATCACGACGGTAATGTCGTAGAGAAGTTTTACTACAGCCGCACTGGACTAATAGATTTTGAGATCAAGATAGATGAGTTTATTGCTATTTTATATCCCACATCTCAAGATGCATGCCTTTGGCATGACCGCCTGGGCCACCCTTCATTTAAGATGTTACAGAAAACATTACGATCTGCTGCAGAGGAAATTATAATACGCAACAAAATCCCAGAATCATGCATAGCATGCTCTCGGGGCAAGCTGATCACCAAACCGGCCCGTGAACTCAAAGACAAAGACACATACCAATTTCTTACACGCGTCCAAGTTGATATTTGCGGCCCCATTTCACCTGCATCAGGCCCTTTTCGTTACTTTATGGTTATGATTGATGCTACCTCAAGATGGACAGAAGTAGATGTGCTATCCACAAGAAATCACGCATTTGCTAAGATGCTTATTCAGTTGATCAGCATACAAGTTAAGTTCCCAGATCATCATGTGCAAAACCTGCGGGTGGACGGAGCGGGGGAGTTTACCTCCAAAACCTTTACTGAATACTGTGCAGCCGTTGGTATAAATCTTGAAGTTTCATTACCAGAAGTGTATTTCCAAAACGGCCTTGCCGAAAATCTTATTAAACGCTTGCAGTGGATTGCAAGACCTTTATTATTAAAATCCAACTTGCCACTTACAGCGTGGGCACATGCAGTGATGCATGCTGCTGATTTGATCCGCCTCCGCCCCTCAGCCGGTAACAACATCAGCCCTTACCAACTTGCAACCGGCAATAAACCACGTATTAGTCATCTCCGTAAATTTGGTTGTGCAGTTGAAGTCCTTTAGACCCAACGAAACGTCAGAAAATGGGTCCTCAGAGGAAGCAAGGGATATACGTTGGCAACATCGGAAACTCCTTGATTAAGTATTTGGAGCCTACAACTGGTGATCTCTTTAGAGCTCGCTTTCAAGACTGTCACTTCGACGAACAATCATTCCCAAAGCTGGCCGTGGAACAGAGCATTTCCAAAACCATACTTGATATCGATTGGAATACTCGCCAGCATGATGATTATCCAGACTTACGAAGTGACAGCGAAGTGCGACGGATCTTACGACTACGAGAGCTAGCCAGGGAAATTGCCGGATTCGTTTGCAAATACCTCAGAGATCTCCACAACACCATACTTCCAACTTCAACATATGCCTGCACGCATAGCACCGGATCCAACCCCAGCCAATATCTCAGTGGTGCGGCGAAAAAGAGGCCGACCTCTTGGTTCGAAAAATAAGTCGACTTCAACGCAGCAGCCTGCCCAGGAGCAACCGACAGGGGGAGCACAGGCCACACCATCCAGCGCCGAGAATGCCAACAATATTGCATTCACAGGGCATATATGGAACCGCAGGCACTTACCACCGGAGCATAGCTTGATGCTGGATACGGTCCTGCACATTCAAACGCAAAATGACATACCAAAGACGGTTACTCAAGCTAGACAATCAAAAGAATGGCCAGCATGGGAGAAAGCTATGCAGACTGAGCTTGGTTCAATGAAAGAACGGATGGTGTTCGGTAAACCCCAGAACAAGACGCTTGAAATGAAACCTATTCGTTCGAAATGGGTTTATGCACGGAAATTGAACTCCAACGGAGAGACCATAAGATATAAAGCGAGACTTGTAGCTAAAGGCTACACCCAAAAGTATGGTATTGATTACGACTTCACTTACAGCCCAGTTATGGATGTTGTAACATTCAGACTCCTTATTGTTGTAGCTGTAAGAGAAAGTCTCACCTTCAGGTTACTGGACGTCGTAACTGCTTACCTATATAGCAAGATCGACAAAGACCTCTATATGGAGATACCTGAAGGATTACTGGACGAGGGTGTGTCCCCGGCTCAGCCTGCCCTTGCCCGAACTGGCACCGGGTTGGCTGCGAACATAAACGTGAGCAGTGCGCATCAACGTGTGTCGTTTGCGCCTATCTCACGGCCAGTTAATGGCAAATCATTACTGCAGAACAAGCGAAAACGCATCACAGATAAAGTCGTTAAAATCCACAAGGCAATATATGGCCTCAAACAGAGTGGACGTTTATGGTATGACCATCTCACAAAGTATTTGACTGACTCCGGCTTTCAGGTAAGTAAATTCGCACCTTGTGTTTTTGTTGATCGAAAGAAGAATCACTTGGTCATGTTAGCGATATATGTTGATGACATTAATATCTTTGGTACACGCGAAGCTGTTGCTCTTACAGTTACACTCTTGAAAACGGAATTTCAAGTGAAAGATTATGGAAGGACCCCGGGCTGTTTGGGTGTTGAACTTGAACATTTGAAAACGTTTCTGTCCATATGCATATGACAACCTATACAGAACGACTACTCAAGAAATTTGCTATGGACGCGTCTCATCCTCTCCCCACACCACTTATTGTTCGCACCTTACAGCCCGACAGAGATGAATATGGGCCAAGGAGGGAAGATGAAGAAATATTACCAGTGGAATTTCCTTATGTCAAAGCAG
Organism: Bryum argenteum; assembly: GCA_037043015.1. NCBI lineage: Eukaryota > Viridiplantae > Streptophyta > Bryopsida > Bryales > Bryaceae > Bryum > Bryum argenteum. Next base: position 25,756,791 of record CM073323.1, on the reverse strand, counting down.
TCATGTCAGTTTCATGGCTCGCACTCAATGTCAGACCAGATATAAAATTTGCTACACATCTCCTTTCACGACATAGCAAGGAGCCCACTATGAGACATTGGCGCGGCGTTAAACACCTTCTGCGATATTTAAACGGCACTAAAGATTTCGGGATTCTTTTTGAGAAGAACGACACCGCTTTGGAGGGCTTCGCAGACGCTGGCTATTTATCTGCGCCTAACCGAGGTCGCTCTCAATCCGGGTACGTTTTCACGTTGGGGGGGTCGCCGATTTCGTGGAGCTCCAAGTTGCAACCGACCGTTGCCACGTCTTCAAACCATGCTGAATTGATTGCACTCTATGACACTACGAAGGCCATCTGGCTTCGAAACTTGTTAAAAGATATATGTCAGCTTGCTGCGTTACCCATTGCCGACGAGCCGATTAAGATTTTTGAAGATAACGACGCAGCACGGCATCAAATGTCCGCAGGTTATATTAAGACAGAGAATACGAAACACCTCTCGCCTAAAATTTTCTATTCGGCGGAGCAAGTCAAACAAGGCAATACCACAATTGAGAAGATCACATCTGCGGCAAATTTGGCCGATATTTTTACAAAGACACTACCGCCCTCAGTGCATTGGAAACACCTCCGCACCATGAAGCTCCGATCCTTATCCCACTTCCGACAGCAGTCGCCCGGCACAGCTAAGTAGTGTCGACTTGTTACCCACTGATGTCGCGCCCTCATCGACGCTTAGACAGCTGCTCTTATTCCAGTTCACTCTACTTACAATGTCACCGAGCAGGGGGAGTGTCAAGCCGTAGGCTTGTATAGGCTCGGTTATACAGTAGATCTGGAAAGAGTAGTGGAGTACAGTATTATACTATGGTACTGAATAATAGGCTAGTGGGCGATTCAAGAATCGCCACACCACCCATGTAGCACAGAACTACGTGAGTCCCTGATCTTAAAAGCTTCGGGCTGAAGGTACGTAGGCAGCCCAATGCATGGGTTGGGGACAGACTGCATTCCACTTACTTCAATATGATTTATCAATTCCTAGTATTTTTTTGTGGTAAATCTTTCTATTACATCAAGGTATCTTTATATGACGGAGGGAGTAGTTGTATAGGTTCTCAAATTTCAAGAAGAGCCTCTTAGAGTAAAATGAGGCCGGAGGCCCCATTAGTGGATGTATTTTTTTTTCAACTTCATGGTAGGACCATCAAAAGAAAAATTCAAAAGCTAAACTTCACCAACCCGGATTGAATTTAGAGATTACCATAGCAATGTAGGAGCTCTTATTAAATATAGTACTATGGATATTCTTAAAAATAGGAATTTAGGTAGGGTGGGGATTTTTGTGTTTTGCAATTTGAGAGTTTGCTAATTTGTTTTTTGAGCTTTCAAGAGACTTGAATTTTCATCAACCACTTTGACCTTTTGTTTGAGGTGGAAACTCCAATATATTGTTTTTATTTCCCATACTGTTTAGGAAGGCTGAAAGTCTTTCATTATTGCATCAGCATTTCCATGCTTATTGTGATACGTGTACGTTTGTTTGTTGGAGCATAGGGACTTTGTGGTAGGCCAATTGGATCATGTAGATAACCACTTTTACCTCCAATAAATGCTATCAAAATATCAACTACACAAAAGTCTTGTTTGCAAAGTTGTATGAATCTTTTTGATGGTACAAACTTTGAGACAATTTGTCTTAAATTTTCATACACAATGATAAAGTAATGTGATTCAAAAATTGCTCCTAATCACCGATTAGATGTTTGTTTGCAACATAATAGTACTTGTAGAATACTAATTTTGTTATCTCAAACAAGTCATTTTAGAATATTTCCTTGACAAAAAAGTAAACTTTTTCATTGCAATTTTTCATTGTTGACAAAAGAACAATATTGATGAACAACATGGTTGATGAAAGAAGGGTTGGACAAGGTAACATGTGATTGACTTTGTGCATATAGATTTTAAATTTGCAAATATTGAATTTTTTCATCAATCCCTCAGCTCTTCACAACTAAAACGATTTGAAGATCTCCAATGAATCCAATAGACTTAAACATTAAGAGATCAAATAAAACTGCCTCTACCACTTCAACGTGACATTGGCGAGTAATCTACCAATTTGTTCTCTAATTTTTTTACCAACTACAACTTGAAAATTCTTTTGCTCTTGTTTTTTTCTATTCCTCAAAGCATACAAATAATTTCAAAGCAAGATACATGTGAACAAATTCCACCAAGCTACGCTAATCCCAAGTTCCTCGTGAGCCACTCAAATGTCACTATGAGATAATGCTTTAAAGGTGCAAGTGTACTCTAAGGTAACAAGCTCAAAACCCCCCTCACCACCAAAAAATTGCACATTAGACCTACTTAAGCAGGGAGAAGACTGTTGTTATCATTTACGAAACTAAATTTACATAAGAGTTAAATGTTAGGTGAATACAAGGATAAACAGTTCTCAAAAACACCTATGTTCATGCCTGCACACGCTGGTCAAGCCTAGAGAATCCTAGATGAAATGCGCGGGTAAATCAACTCGGCTGAAGGCTATGAGGGTGAGTGCATAGGATACTCTGGAATGCACTCGAGGATGGATGGAATACCTCCCACAAAATAAGTGGCAAGGAATGTAGACCTTAGCTTCTACTCAACTATCAAAAAATTCTCATACTTAAGAAACACCCTACTTGGAACATTGCCTATACATAAAAATTGTCTCCATACATAAAAATTGTTTTCATGCCAAAAATATTCAAGAAATTTCTCCAATCTAAAATCTAGAAAGTTGGTTCATGAGCAGGTTGCCATATATACATGTGATGTTTTTCAATATCCTTGAAAGTGGCCGGACACTAAATCCAATCCATGTTCCCCTTGGAATTTCCAAATATGGAGGGAGGCTAATAAAAGGCTGCCCGGTATTTTTTTTGTGTTTTAAGGCCTTAAAATTCCAGGAAGGGGCCTCCAATGGTAAAATGGGGGCGGAGACCCCAATATTCCAAAAAAAAAAAAAAAGAAAAAAGACCTTGAGGGGGTCCAAAATGGAAAAATAAAAAAACTGGGGCCCCACCTAAGTGGGGAACATGGATTGGATTTAGTGAGCGGCTTGAAAGTGAAGCTTGAGAGACACAATTATTAAAAATTGCTGCAAAGTCAGATAAAGCTAAAAAAAAAAGAGAGGGGAAGTATTATTAAGATATTAGTGGGAAATTGGAGTTTACAAGAAAGGAGGTACCATCACACATTACTGTTGTGGCTGTCCATCCCTCTCATACTGGAGTAGTACCCTTCACATCATCCAGCGACTCCAGTTTTTCATGTGGCCTGTCCTCTCCCTTTCAATCATGACACTGATTTCACTCAATTTTACAGTTGTTGTTGCCTTTGCTAGTAGCGTCCTATATAATTAATCACCCCCCCCCCCTTTTTTTCTTTTTTAAAATTCATAAAAAAAAGGGTGAGAGGTGAGGATCTAGTATTGTATACATGCTATGTTAACCCCCTGAACATGTTTGATGCAAAATCTCCAAAAATTTCAAGAATGACCTATTTCTGCTTCACGATTGATAAAACCTAATCTAAGCAAAATTCAATCGTAGGATCTTATAGAACAACATGACTGTTCTAGTACCATAAAAATTTAAACCTTTGATTTTTCTTCATTTGTGAGATTATAATAGTAAACCATTTTGGATGTTAACCCCTAACTCTCCTTAAAACCCGAAACGGGTTTGGAAGGTTCCCGCAGGAGAAAAACTCAGCCAACTTTGACCATTATAATCTCACAAATGAGGAAGAATGAACGGTTCAAATTTGGTATGTCAGAAGAATGTCAAGTGAACTTTGAGATCTTACGGTTGGATCCTTCAAATAATGCTCAGATTGAGATTTTTTGAGCTTAATCTAAGGGAAGGTCAAATTTTGTGTCTTAGACCGTTTTGCAACAAGGAGATTTAGGGGTTAAGGATATTTATAGGGTTTAAATTTTAGTAGAGTTACTTACCTCCAGATGTTATTTTATCCTAGTGGCAATCGTACCAAAAAATGTTGAAGTGTGTCTGTTAGAGATTGATAATATTAGTGCTTTTGGGCTAGCTGTAGGATATGGAGTTTTTGTAGGCACATAACTACCAAGGGTTGAAATGTTATGGTGAAAATATGTTATCTTTGATAGAGGTTCTAGTGTAAAAGACTTCGGTAACCAAAAAACACTAAAAAAACCAGGCACTGTATGAATGAAATCATGAAGAAGATTTTTGATACTCTTGAGAAATTTCGATGTACCTAGAGGTGATTTTTAGCTAGAATCTAGGGGTGGTGTTCAAGTAGAGTACACATATGAGCTTCTATTCATTTAGTTTTATAGAAATTAGTACCAATATAAAGAAAAATTAATACTTGAAGGACATCCTTCTTGGTCTTTTGCAGATATATGAAAATAATTTCCATCGCTAATTTCAACAGGGAGAAATTCCTTCCATAACTGAGCAGGATACCTTTTATCTTGCAAATACGTAGATGAAGCAAGTCGAAATCTACCAAATTGTTTCCGATCTGCTTCTTCGCAGTACTGTACAATTCCTCGCGGCACATTCGAAAATGCCGTGATGAGATTGGGATTGGAGCTGGGCTAGAGCTGGCGCATCGATCGTCATGGCTGCAGCGTGCTTGGGTGCATCGAATCTGTCCTTGATTTCACGCTGTCCATCTCTTACACCTAATCCATTGCCCATCATCTGTAGGCAAGAAGCCTCTACTGCCACTTTCCCGATCAAGCTAGCACCTCTACGACGCCATGGACGAGACAGTAGGACGCGACTGAATTCCTGGCGCAGCGGAGGACGTGAGGAGGAGCTTTACGGAGATTACGACCAAGTTGATTACGCACAGGTTGTTGCCCTTGCCGAAATTAGGGTTGATATTTGACTATCATGCTCATGGTTAGGGAGATGGTATTGAAACTACCCGTCTGTGCCATTTGCGTTATCAGCATTGTAACGTAGTATCTGCAAAGAAATTTTGTCTAAGACCCTTCTCGACTAAGTGATATGTGTTCTTATGAGTTGGTTGTGTTGTGTGCTGGTACATCAGGGTTTAGGGTTTTAGATCGTAACATGTCTGTCAGCATTTCTAAGTAACAAGCTGGTAGAAGTCAGATTCATATTTCATAGTTTTCACATGTGCCTGAGCTGGAATTTGAACCATCATAAAATTATCAGCTCAAGCTAATCCACTGCATGTATGATGCACAATTTTCATGTCTCCACATATCAAGTATGGGATTGTGGATCGCTTTTTGTGCTACCTATTCTTGTTACTTGCTAATCTAGTCTCGTAGCTTGGACTTGTGCAATTGATGAAATGAGGAAAATCACTTCTACTGAGGTATCACTTTGCACTGAGACTTATAGATGGATTGACAGATTGATGCATTCACAGATCGAGCGTACAGTGGCAACCCAGCAGCAGTAGTGGTCTTGCCCGAGGACAGGGACGACAAATGGCTGCAACTCGTAGCACGTGAGTTCAATCTCTCAGAGACTGCATTCCTGACGAGAAAAGTCGACACGCAGAATGGCAGCAAGAAGAAGAAGGGTAGAGGTCTTGTACAAGTGGATGAAAGCGGCAAAGGCTTGAAAGCTACGAAGACTTACGCCCCACTCCGTGAGGAGAATGAGTTCAATCTGCGCTGGTTCACTCCCAAAGTCGAGGTACCCGCTGGACCATTACCAATTGTCAATTATCTTCTTCTCTAGAATGCACATATCTTGAGATCTTACTGATTTGATTTCGGAGGTCTGTTCGGTCTGTGCTGTGTTGAATCTTTCGACTGTGCCCTGCAGGTCGATCTTTGTGGACATGCAACGTTAGCATCTGCTCACTTGTTATTCTCGTCGGGGATAGTGGAAGGACAGACAGCAGTTTTTCATACGAGATCGGGTGTCTTGAAAGCCAGTAAAGTATCTGGGTATCGGGAATACAAGGAAGATCCTGATGAAGAGGAAGACGAAGAACAGGCTTCTGAGAGAAGGAAACCATCAGACTTGGGTGTGGTCGAGCTCGATTTTCCTTCGACGCCCCCTACAGCCTGTGACGACACCGATCTTCTCTCACAGGCTTTAGGCGGGGTGAAGGTTAAATGGGTTGGAACAAGCAGCTCAGGCGATTACCTGGTACAAGCTCGTACCTTCACACTTTTGTGTGCATTTCTCTTAGAGAAGCAAGGAGTAATCCTATTTTTTGCAGATTCTATGCTTTTTCGCAACTTTTCAGTGTGAGCTTTGTTGTTGTTGTTGTTGTTGTTGCTAGCAGTCAGATGAGTTGCTCTTCATTTTTTCTGTAGGTGGAGGTGCACAGTACCGAGGACGTGGAGAACATAAAGCCCAGAATTGAAAATCTGCTTAACCTTCCTGGTCGAGGTGTAATAGTCACCGCCCCTGCAGCTGCCAGTAGTGAGTATGACTTTACGTCGCGCTTCTTCTGTCCCAAATTGGGTATCAATGAGGTACTGCCCATATCTGTGCGGATGTGACGCTGCAATTTTTATAACCGATCAGTATTGTCATCAAAACATTGTGCACTTGCTTTTTCATCATCACTGCAGCTAGCTGAACTCATCACTTAATATCTCACGACAAAAACTGGACAGGATTATCAAGCCTAAAGAGCTAGTATGGTTTTAAGAGCAGGCATTATGCTCTATCTCAAAATTGGATTGTCTCTGCCAGGATCCTGCCACTGGAAGTGCCCATTGCACGTTGGGACCATACTGGGCCTCTAAATTGGGCAAAACTGAGTTGAATGCTTATCAAGTAAGTGCTTTTCCTGTTCAAACTCCACAATTCTGTTCTCATAAACAGTCATCGATTTCTATGTTTCTTGAAAGCAACAACCAGTCGTTGAGGTATTTATGTTGGTTACATCAAATAGCATTGTGGTGAGAGAATGTCATGATCATGTTTGTTCGAATCTGGAGCAGGCGTCACAACGAGGAGGCAAATTCGTCGTCCGCGTTGATGAGGAGGCAGGACGGTGCTACTTGCAGGGTGGCGCTATTCTAGTCATGGCTGGAGTCGCTGGGATACGTTGACAGAAGACTTCTGATATCAATGTACTTACTATACTTGGAGAAGATCAGAGTACAATTTGTGCAATTTTTTGATGTTGTGGCTTGTGTTGACTTTGTCCTTTAGACAATGATTGTCCTCATCAACTCATGCTTTTAAGGGTTCTTGCCTTATCCAAGTCACTTATTCAGACGTTCATTTTCTTTTAATCCCCTCTATTTTAAATGAAAATGAACAAACATGCTCTTGGGGTTTCGCTTATCTTTTGTTTCCTTTTACTAGCTTGTAGTGGGACGGAGCCTAACCATACTGTTGTTACAGCCAGTTCTTGTCATTCTTACAGCCACTTGATCTTTTTTTCATTTATTTTCACTCACTGTACCGGTTTCTAATGTGATTGCATTTATGAAACGGAATGATTCATGTAATAGAAGAGCCAATAACGGTGCGGTGCCGAAAATGGAGCTCTAGTGATCTTCACTCATAGGTACAAAATACTACAAAATAGAGTCGGCATACAACAGTAGCATGTACTCATGGCAATTATTATAGGGTGTCATTATAGGGCACCATTTTAGAAACATCTATATTTCCATCTTCAAAAATTCACAACTCATTAAAGAAGAATACAAAAATAATCAGTTCACTTGCTGTAGCTTTCTACTAATTTTCCCCATGCACAAAAATTACTTAAAATAGTAACATCACTATAGGTTTTGTGCTTAACCCTTAAACGCCCATGGGGTCTGAAATGGGCAGCCCAAAATTGGATCACAGCATCTTTTGGACTTGGGCATCATGAATAGTGCACTTTTTGAACTTGGGCATTGTGAATGAACCAATCAATGATGAGCTTGCAACCTCCTATAAGGTTATGTACCACCCTAACCTACCTACCATAATCCTTTCAAAGCACAAAATCATTCATACAAATTGTGATTTGAATTGTGAAATTTCACTTTTTGAATGCATCAGAAGAAGGTGACCAGTTTGACATCAAAATATAAGTGAAATATTGAGTACAGTGAGAGCTACAGGGAAGATTCTGTAGGAATCATGCCCCTCGGGCTTGCTTGGGCGTTTAAGGGTGAAAGTTATGTCATTATTGGCCACCAATTCATTTTTACTTTTTTAAAGTACGTATACATCCAATCTCCTATCTATTTTGCAATGTCTCCAAAATTGAGTCCCTTGGCCAATGTCTCCAAAATTGAGTCCCTTGGCCAGTACCCACTGAGTTTATCGGTCTAGGTTTTTGTGCAAGTTTTGAGCATCCTACCTTAGAACTCCTATTCTATTTTATGCTGAAATGAGGAAACTGTTACTTTGGGGTTAAGTTTCGCTAGCGATGCTTCCGCGCATTCGCAAAGGCAACTCAGTCGCCCTCGTGGAGATGCCAGCAATCGCTCTGCAGATTCGTGCCGCGAACTTTCTCACACAACGCGTGGCAATCGTCGGAGCGTTACGACGTCGGCAGCAGGCCTTGGAATCGAAACCGCTTGCTCACACTTTCAAATTCCGAATCGATGTTCTGCTCGCGCATTCATCACGATCGGAGCCCCAGTTTACATTGTCGGTGGCTGAATTTCGAGTCGAGTAAGTGTCTCGATCAATCCTCTTTCGCTTAGTAAAATCTGGTGGGTTGAACCCTAATCAGGCTCTGAGAGGATTGAGCAATTTGGTGCAGATAGTGAGGTAGATTTGCAACTTGGGTGTGGGATTTGATCGCTTCGATGAGAGTAGAGTGAGTTTGAGTGAGTGATTTTGGCCATGGGAGCCTGCCTCTCTCGTGGGGACGACCCCGCGCTCGAGAAGAAGAATGGGAAGCAGTTAGTCTGCCATCACGGTTCATCACCGAAGGAATTGAGCTTCACGTACAACAACAAAACAGTGTCGACAGTCGTCACCAATAGCACGATTCTTAGCGACCTCAATCATACTCTGCTGTCCGCTTTCGGAATAGATGAATCCACGTACGTTGCCACCGGCGTGCTCGTCACCGTTGCGGGCCCCTTGATGCCCTTCTTCATGTTACCCTACCTGCACGCAAACACACCGGAGAATCCCTACCCTCTCGTCGTGGCGCTTGCTAAGGACTTCGCAATCAACAATTGGGGCGTCGCCCCGGACGCGCAGGAGCTGGCCGAGGCCACACTAGAATGGGCCGAGGTCGAACAACTGGGCTCGGGGCTTGATTCTTCACAGGATGCAGGCATCATGGCGAGTCGCGTCTTTGATACTCTTCGCCGCCATGGCTACGTCCGCTTGCACCTGCCCCCGGGATCCTCCCTCCCCATCATCTTCGAAGCCGCGACGTCGTCGATTCACCGCTACTGCGCGCTTGCAGAGGATGAGAAGCGGAAGAACTTTCTCGGTTTCAATCAGCAGAAGTTCATCGGTTACAGTCATGCTAAAGGAAGCGCCCGTCAGTTCATCCAGTTGCGGACCACGAGGGCGCGCGTGACGAAGACCGGCAAGAACGTCCCAGATTTTGACAACGAGCTTTACGAAGCTTACCTCGCGTTGCAGGGAATTGCATACAAGCTCTTCAAGCTTCTATGTCACCCTGATCTCACCTCGCGATCAAACCTTTCACCGGAGTGTTACTCCTCGCTTCTCGATGCGCCGTGTCCATCCCACGAGGCGTTCCATCAGTGCTCGTCAGTACCGGATAATCAGTTTATCGGTACGAATGTGTTTAGGATCTATCAGTATCTTCGTAACATGAAGCAGGACTCCCCGGGATTCCTTGGAGCTGCCACGAGTGTGCACTCCGACATGGGATTGTTGACTGTAAGTCCGCATTCGAATCTACCCGGGTTGACAGTGTTGAAGCATTCGGATGCGAGCCGATGGGTGAACGTTGAGATGCAGCCAGGCTCGACTTGTGTGGATGGTAGTGACGTGAAGACGGACTACGTCTTTGTGTTTGCGGGTGAGACGATGGCGCAGTTGACGAAAGGCGCGCTCCTCGCTCCGCTCCATTTTGTGGACGAGCGTACCCCAACCAAGCCCCGCTTCAGCATGCCGTTCTTCCTCCGAGCTCGCCAAAAGTGCGTGTTGCCCGCCGTGAAAGGTTTCTGTGACGAGATGACGGTGGAGCATTTCATGAAGAATGTGTTGCAGCAAAAGAAGCAAGTCTGGGGTCACAAACCGACCACGGATTTTTGATTTAGTATTACCCCTTCATGTACAAAATTTGTGATATCTCCTCATATTCTTGATGTCGAAACTAATAATACGCATCGACGAGGTTGATGCAACTCCCTGCTTTTCAAAGCTGTTCAGCTTATGTCCACGTTCGTATGGTTTCTGTGTTGTGTGTGTTGGTCATGGCTTCATCACTCATCGAAATGTCTGCACATGAAAAGGTGGAGTTGCAGGGCTTATCAAAATTTAGCATCACTACACGAAAGCGGGCTAGAATTCTCCGCTGAAAGCGAAGAATTCTCCACATCGTCCTCAAACTTGCAAGGATTGGGAGCTCCGGGATGGTGCATTCCAAACTTCCACCGCTTTCGCTATCTGTCCACTCCAAATTCGTCCTCAAAAATTTACATTCTCGAACACCATAGGCAGATCGATATTGGTTCAATAAACATGCAGACAGAGTGACCACAAAAGTATTCATCGGCGCGCTCGATCACTGAAGAAACTGAGTACTGAGAGCCCACCTGTCGAAGAACGTTGCATCGACAATGGCTGCACGCTCACAATGGCGACACGAGCAGAACTCGCACCCATGGCCCAGCTCCCAGCTTGATTTTTCTTTTTTCGACTAAGCCCGCTCGCAGCGCCCACAGCGGGCTCATCGTTGCCCGGTGAGTGGTGACTGATCGAGCAAACTTCTGCTGCAAATTCGTCGACCAAATTGCGTTGGTGTAGCCTGTCTATTTAGGTTTGTAGCAAGCAGAGCTCAAAATCGATCGCGTAGCTCTCAAACTGACTACGACATAGTATTATTTAATGTATATGACTCAAGTGTGCAGGATACGCCTCGATCAGGGTGAAAGAGCTCAAATCACATGGGCAATAAAGCCTAAGCACGTACGAAGCATTGGACCGTCGTCTTCATGTAGAGCAGCTGGAAACGGGTACTGATGGTAACAATGTGGCAGGGAGAACTACAATATCATCAGCCAAAACGCGTGGGGTGAGTACCAAGTGAAGGCATCTTAATGCTCAGTGACACTGACACTTGATCAGTAGCAGTACTAGTTATATCATGTGACGCTTATCAATAATAAAGTGCCGACTTCCATAGCTCAACCAAGCTCAATTTTGTCGTTCGCAATAGCTCATCAACATGATCGGCAAATCGATGGTTGCAGCCATTGTGGTGGCGATGCTACTGGTACAACGGAGCCACGCCAAGTCTGTTGATGTGGGTGGATCGGCAGGGTGGACAAGCTTCGAATCGAGTCAAGCCACGGCTCCTAACTATAAAGCATGGGCGTCGTCACAGAAGCTTTACATCGGCGACCGCTTAGGTGAGTGTTCTCGATCCTCGATCGTTTTTTAGGTCAGAGATAATTCTGATCCTCATGCTGTCTTCTGTGTGTCGCTTTTGCAGTTTTCAAATTTGAGGCGGGAGTGCACAATGTCTGGAAACTGCGATCGCTCGCCGCGTACCAGAAGTGCGATTTCTCTGGCGCGACGCTTCTGGATGCGGGAGACTCAGGATTTTACATTGTAAGTCTCACCATCATTTATGTGGAATTGTCCAACACATGTAAAGGTTAGCTGTTGATGATGAATTTGAGGTTGGCAGTGGAAAGCAACGGAAGCAGGAGAATTTTACTTCTCGTGCGACAAAGGAGCTGAGGGTGTAGGTACGCACTGCAACTATAACCAGAAGCTCGCCATCGCTGTATCGAAAGCTGCTGCAGCAGCAGCTCCGTCTCCATCTGCAACTCCGCCGTCGCCATCGCCACACCCATCGCCATTGCCTGCGCCATGGAATAGTCATAGCCCTGCCGTGGCTCCCGTTCTCGCTCCATCGTCTTCGCCAGTTCCAGGTCCACGGCACTCCCCTGCTCCTGCTGTTGAAGCTCCGGCACCACTTCCATTCATCTATCCCGTTCCCGAGCCATCGCTCAGTCCCGTTCCAGAGCCATCGCTCAGTCCCGTTCCTGCTCCATTGCTTAGTCCCGTTCCTGCGCCATTGCTCAGTCCTGCAGTGACTGCACCGTCTCCGGAATCGAGCCCTCCCATTCCTGACATGCCCGATCTCTCGCCGCCAGCAGCTCTTGTATCTCCTTCACAGGTATGTACTACATCGAGGGCCTCGTCAATAGTGCCATTTTGACTTACCAAAACTACCATATTTTGTGGAATAATATCATTTTTAACGGAGTTGGTGGCGTTCGCTTACTGGAGGGAGGGTGCTGTTTCTGTGCAGAACGGCGGGATGTCCATGATTGCAACTCAACCATCGGCATGGTCGTCTTTGCTAGCTTCTCTAGCACTTCTGTGTGTGCTTCTGTGATGATAGACGATGGAAAGTGTTGATGTAGAATTCAGGCTTAGTAGGCGAAAAGCCTTCAGAAAGTTATCGAACGTGCTGAATAGTAATAATTTTCGTGATTTGAGTGTGCGGTTTGATTGATCAATCAAATTTTCGTATGATAATTATCAATTATGAAGACTCAAAAGCATACAACGCCAATTGCAAGTGCAAGTTTACAAAGCTGGGATGAGAACTCTGGATTCCAATAAGATTGTTGAAAAGAATGGTAATAATGGTACGTAACAATGGCACAAGCCTAAAGCTGATCTCTCTCTCGAAGCTGCAATTGCAGCATATACTCTACACATGAGCAAAAAGCTCTCACAATTCCTACCGCGACAAGAATGTCCTTCCTGGTGGTTGCGAGTCCAGAAGCGCTCGGCGACGCAGAAAGGATTGGAGGTGCAAGAGCACAAAGCTCCCACAATTCCTACCGCGACAGCGATAAGGATGTTCTTCCGGGTGGTTGCGAGTCCAGAAGCGCTCGGCGACCCAGAAAGGATTGGAGGTGCAAGAGGAGGCGCCGCCGATGACGATTCGGATCATCAGCGGTAGCAAGAAGCTCGTTGAAGAACGTGAGCGAGATGCTCAACAGCGTGTCCACACGATGGCCCTGGACGCCAGTGATTCGATCGCTGCCTGGAAACGAACCCACGTCGTCGATGCCGTCTTGGCATGTGTCGTGGTCCGTCATGGCCGCGTTCAGCGCCACTTGAATGTCAGCCGCGGGCGCACCCGGGTTGTGCACATCCATATCTGCCAGCACGTACATCGACTCGTTGAGTAGCACGAGCGCCTCCGAGAAGACGTCTATGCACTGCTCCAGTGCTACATTCTCGTAGCTCGGATCCCTCAAAGTCATGGCTATGGTGTAGGACTCGTTCAACGCCTGCTCCGACGCTTCCATTGTCATTATTGTCCATTGCTGGAAGTCCACTTTCGCTGAATTTGGATTGCTCGCGAATAGGTTGTTGCACACCTCCGAATCTCTGATCCACATACAACAATAGTCATCATCAGATTGCGAACCCGTTTCTTACGAGATGCGACACCTATCTGATTCAATATCATGTCTATCTAGATTATCTCTCAATCCAAAAACGGTAAGAGAATCCCCACTTCAGAATTCAGAACGGGAAACAGAAAAACCCTAAAAACAAAACAATCTTAGAGTCATTCTTCTCTTGTCTGCATTGTGTTCGCGAACGAAGATTTACGAGAGAAAGGGATTGAGAGTCTGGCTTACATGGTCTTGTTGCAGATGGTTTCGTAGCGGACATTATCGTAGCTCGATGAGTACGGCGCGGGGGCGAGAGAAGCGAGCGGAGGATTGGATGGCGGAGCTGGTGGAGATGCCAGCGGCGGCGTGGATTGAGCTGGTTCCGGAGGAGATGCGACAGGCTCGGTGGTTGCAAGAGGGGGTGCCGGTGGTGAGCTTCCGACGACGCCAGGAGGAGGAGCGGCCTCCTCCTCGACAGGAGCGGGAGCAGGAGTAGGAGTGGGAGCTGAGGCATCGATCCCTCGGGGTCCAAGCTTGTGGTGGGTGGAATCGTCGTCGTTCTCTTGTCCATCGCCGCCGTTGTTCGTTTTCCCGACTGAGACACCAACGATAGCGGCGACTGCGATGAGCGCAATGCAGACGCCGACGACGTAGCAGAATCGTGATCTACTTTTGGGTCTCCTCTGGCCGCCCATCGGCACATCGAACTCCGACATGCGCATGGACGTTTCTAAGCTGGAGTATTGCGTGGACGGAGCCAGTAGTCCCGCCTCACGCGAATCGTCTAATCTCATCATCTTGACAAAATTGAGCTCCAAACAGAAAGCTTCAAAACCACATCATAGACTTGTGCGCGCCTCGACGCGTTGTGACGCAATGTGCACAAGAAGGAGTTCGAAGTGGCTTGAATTTGCTTGCGTCCCACGATCAAGCGCCAGGCTCCCACGTTCGGTCGGTCCAATCCGAAAAAGGCGACTGAAGTGCAGCTAGAGTGAAGATCCAAGTGGAGAGTCGGCCATGGCGATTGATCGCAGGACGCGGATGCGGACCTGAAAGAGCGGAAGGGGAAGCAGAGTGCGAGGATGCGCGCAATCAGTGACCGGATTCACAGCCAACTGAACGAGAGGCTAACTGACTGATGGACGAAGGGGAGGGACTGACGGTCGCAGGGGAGGATTCCTCTGTGACTGGCAGTCGGGGATTCAGCCCGGGAGTTAAATGAATCACTGGTTAATTTAGACTCTTTCTTTCTTATTTTGGGATCGATGGGACTCTTTCTTGAGAATAAAAAGCCTGAATTTGGGTACATGGGTTATTTGAGTGTTGTTGCCTTGTCGTCATCAGTGTCAATTGTCCTCCCTATGTCAAGCCAAGCCTGAAAAAACCTTGAGAGATACTCCTCCAATAGTCAACTAAAACTAAACTTTTGTAGAATCTTGTTGAGATCTATCTATCCAGCAAATTCTATGATGTGAGAAGAATATTGGAAGTTTTTGAGTGGATCTTCATACCATTGCTTCGAGGTTGTCTCTTGTTGCTTTGGCACGACCTACCTTTTTAGAGGGTGTTGTGTGTTCGATATTCTGTTTCGGCCGTAAATGCCTAGGCCAATAATTTTGGGATAATGTTCACTTTGAGGTCTTGAAAACATCGTCATTTGAAAAAAAAAAAAAAAAAAAAAAAAAAATCAGAACAAGATTATATCACACGTAGTATGTTACCAAATGTGATAATGATGGTGTTTATTTAAATCATGTGTTGCAAATAATAAACTGTGAATTAGTGTTGACTTATAGGGAGTCAAGAAAAAACATGTATTTTCAAAGGGTACACTATGCACCCTTGACCACTTTTGCAATCAACAACAAGGTCCTTTCTGAACCAAGCATCTATTACTTTTTGGTGTCCGTTCAGCTCTAAGCTATGTATTTGGTTGCACGATGGTCCATCATTCATTGTGGTTTTACAACACTTCTGGTTCAGGAATTCATCAACCATTAAATAATTGGCAATGTTAAAAAGATCACAATTGCAATCAATGTACACCTTATATGAACATCTATCATTCATGAGTTGAAATCACAATTCTTTTTACAGATCTAAGGCACCCATTTTGTATTTAAGAGATTATACCAACTTGCTCTAGTCAACAACCAAATTTGTGTGGTCTAAATTTTATAAAACTACAAACAAAACTCCCTTTGTCTAAGTAAAAAAACCCAAGACTCGGTTCAAACATTCGACCTACAAAAAATTCCAAGATTTCATAAGTAATCCAGACCATCAAAGAAAATCCAATCATTTTTGGCAAATCATGGATTTTTTAAGAAACAGAGAGAGTATTGAAATCCAACCACCAAATTATGTTAAGTCCAAGATCTAGCTTACAATTGAAAGTTTGACCCATTTCCTTACTAATCTTCCCATTACTATATAACTAGGTTATGTATTATTTTCTTTTTCTAAAAACATTTGTTTGGCTACAAAGAGGTTAATAATGCAAAGTCATTTTGAACCAAATCCAAAGTTTCTTGATGTTTGTGAACAACAAGGAAAATTTCCATGCATTGAAAATTATTGATCTTTGATGACGCTTATGAAGCCATCCTTGAACATTTTTGGATTTTCTCAAAGTCCCACCATAGCACAAGTCTAAGTGAGAGGAAAATGCCAAGTGCCAACCATGATGAAGGGGCAATTTGACCTCATTCTGAAATTGATTGTGGCGTGGGACCCTATCCTGATTCGTCCTCTCATCATTTATACCGTGTGCTCTAGTCGGCGGGTCGTTTCGAGGATCGGGCCTTCGGTTGAGACCTCGATGGCGTCCCAATAGACACGGCCATAGCGAGTCAATGAAAACTATGTATTTTCGTTCATCCCAATTTCATGAACTCCATCCATACTTCGTCAAATTTGAAGGTTTGGAGTTTTGGGTCCTTTTTACACTATGGACCAAGAGCCATGACGAAGAAAATTAAAATCGCTTTCATGATTATGGCTCTCGGTTAAGAGCTGTGACCATGATAAATCAAAAATGGATTTGTGAGTGGCTTGGTCATTCTCGAAGTGTAAAATGGACTTGGACCGGGACAAGTTTCAGTTCAATCTACTAATATAACTCCCTCATCATTCTCCCTTTTTTCCTCCTTTCTTTTCCAATTTGTTTTATTTTTCATCTTAGTTTCTTTCAACACTTTGGATTTACTTGTTTTGGTAGGTCTTGATTTCTTTGCTATGATATTTTTAGTGGTTTATGTACGAGCTATTGTTTTTTTATTTCTATTTGTGTTAAATATTAAAATAGCAAAAATTAATGAGATTGTTGAGTCGAGGGATTTGCTTGGATTTAGCTATAATCAAGGAGACCATGAAAACAATATCCACTATGGAAACTTCACCATACTTTGGAGACCTCAAAGTTAGTGGTCATTCTTCTTTTTTTAAGGTAGTGTAAAACCAAATGAGACCAAGAGCACTTTACTCTTCAATCACATGTTTTCAAAGGCCGTGGTCAATCTTCATGGTTCTTAGTGTAAAGTAACCCTTACATGACCATTTTGAAATATCATGATGAATAGTTTTTGATTTGGAATAATTTCTAATTTCAAGGCAATCTTATCATCCTTTTCTTATGATATAATATTTTGACTTTCAAGATTAAAAAATTTATGGTTTTGTCTATCACCTTTCCTATACTCTTCTCTAGGGTGCATGTTCGTTTTTTAATGCTACAAATCACTTGTACTTACTAGTTTTATCATAGCTTGACGTCATATTAAATGAGTAAATAAAAATGAAATAAATAATAATAAGATAAAATATAGAGGTAAAGTAACCAAAACATAAAATCAAATTATAGTAAACACATTGGTATGTTTGAGAAGGTTTGAACCATTTTGGAAGTACTTGTAGAATTGTTATTGAGGATTATTCATTGTTGCAGTGTGGTATCATGAATATTTTGATACCTTTGTTAAACACCAGGTGAAACCATTAACAACCAATACTATAAAAGTCCCCTGATTTACAAGGGACACTTGACCAAGGTGCCTCAAATTGTGTTGGACTCGTTCGTAGACGCTCTTTAGAGTTGTGTAGAGGATAGTCTCGCAAACTCCTCTTCCATAGCTGGCCCATCAATCATCCACCCACATCATATCAATATTTTATACCAATGTATCTAGAAAATAATATGGAATCTTGCATATGATATCAAGCTCTATCAAATACATCCCAAGAAGTGATAGTAAATACATCCTAACAACAGAAACATTGCAAAAATGCAAACTACTTTTAATTCTATTCAATCTTACACTTGACCTACTGAACCTTGTACATCAAGATCTTGTGTGATAAAAAGGTAAATTTGATTGGAAGGAACTCAAGTAGAGAGGAGTTGCATGCCATCCACCTTACTAAACCCAATGAGACTAAGCAAGGCAATGACAAGATTACTTTTAAAAACTTGGATATTGTCCAAAAAACATGTAACCTCAATATTGTCAAAATCATCAGTGTCTTACAAACGTAGCAATTTGAAATGAAGCAAACAAGATAGGATGACGATGACGAGGAGAAAGTGAGCAATTTCGAGCAACTCAGGCTGGATTGAGTTTAAAAGCATCCCAATGATTCAGAGCTGCACACAGAAAGCTGCAAACGTAACACAATTGTGGTTGATAGCATTAGTGACCTGGGTGAAGCGGCCAACTGGAATGTGATCCGAGTTCCCATCACCGGAATCTGGAGTCTCCGAAGCTCGACTGCCATTCGAGCTCGTCGACTTCTTGCCTTCAACAACAACAACAGGAGGATTGCCACTCACTGGCACTGGCACTGGCACTGGCACTGGCACTGGCACTTGAGAATCGGTCGTCTTCTTGCTTTCAGTGGCAGTAGAGGTCCCACTCGAAGTCACTTGAGCATCGACTGTCTTGGTAGGATTGGCACTGGGTGGTGGTACTACTTGAGCATCCCTTTGAGCATGTTGCTTCTTCGCCACCAGAGGTCCCGGAGGTTCAGATTTTAGTTTCCCCCGGGGACCTGTTGGCCTTGATCTGCCTGCTGCAGGTTCGTGACAAGTGTTCATGACGAGCTTGTGAACATGGGCCGGAGATTGCAGTACATCGATGAGTTTGTCCAGTGCTTCCTTCACATTCCTCGCCGCGTACGTGCTGGCGTAGCTGTCCTTGAACAATTTCCCCATCACTAGTTTCTTGCTGTTAGCATATTAGTAAAGTCAAAGACAGCTATCGTTTACCTTGCAATGAATGTGAACCGTGGCAGACGTGAAAGATTGTTGCCTGCATCTCTTTACCAAAGAGTCACGTCCTTAAGCCGTTTCCTTCACAGATTCATGGGGACATGAGTGCAGTGAATCTCACTCTTCACGTCAAGTAGAAACAGAAGGGAACAAGTAGCGAGTGAAGTGATGTATGAACACATCGTGTATGTATAGTACTCCTCGGTTGATACAATAAAGCCCTAAACCTCAGACTCTTGATACACAGAAGTGGACGCGAAGTATGTTTGATTCTCCTTAAACCATAAAATTTAATATTACATCAAAAAGCCAGGAGGGCTTGCGATACTTTCCGTATGAATAAATCAAATAGTTGTGGAGAAAATGCCTGATGCTGGCAAAGAATAAGCCTGAACCCTATCAAAGAATTATGATACAAACCCACCTTAGTTACAAGCAAGACCTTTCAAGGAGAACTACTGCTCGAAAAGCTCCCAACCTTCATAGGCCGTGCGTCCCGGTTTACCTCGTACCTTGTTCAGCGTGCTTTTGCATGCAGCATACACGTTGAAGAAGGAGGTGAGAGCAAGCAGGTCGAGCATTGTTAGGTCTTCTGATGCTGGCTCGCTGCCGGACTCGCCTTCCCTGCCTGAGCTGCTCAACGCTCCTGCTCATCATCGTGAAACAACCAACATCAATACAGACCTCATACAAAGCATTCTCACGATAAACTTGTCTCGCAAAAATATTAACATGAAAACACAGAAATACACTTATTTGTTTGACCATTTTTTGAGCAGACAGAAGCGCTCACTAATTCTTCATTGAAGCGAACAAAGCCTAAAACATGTTCATCACTATACCGACCATCACTCACCTGGAATTAGTTGCGTGCAAATCAGCTTGTCGTCCACCAATCCTGCATCTATGAACTTCATGACACCTTTCACTTTCACTTTGCCTTTGTAGCCGTATGGGAGGTGACCACCGAGGATGACAGCATCTAAAGGATCACCTGCTCAACATAAATGATGACCATCAATTGGGAGTGTTGACCTTGTAATGTAGAAGTAAATTAGGGTTCAAAAAGCATCTGGGCATTACCATCAGGTGCTGGGATCGCAGGCACGGAGCCGTAGTTGAATGGAGAAGGCATTGGTCCCACATAATCCACGGCACCATCTGGCAGTCGCTTCACGAAACTACCTTTCGGCACTTCCACCACAATGTCCACAAATTGTGGCACCTTCTCCCTCTCCTGTAATCAAAACCCTTCAACCATGTTCCTGCCATCTCTGAGTTTGTTGCTACGATCGATGGAAAATCAAGGGAAAGATTCCAGTGCATTGTTACGATGAATTGGTGGAATTTGACCGGAATGTAGTCTCCAATTTGGATGCAAAACCCTGATGAGGGGTTTGAGAGATAGGAAAGGAAAAAGTACCTGGACACGAGAGGGGCGCGATTCGGAGAGACGGACGGACGGACTCGCGGAGCTGGGGCGAACGCATGCGAGTGTTGTTGTTATGGCCACCCCGCCGCTCCACATCGCCATAGCTCGATCCATCCTGTCTATCTGGCTGCTAAAACACCTGGTGCCGTAGGATTGAAGCTCGATGCATTCCACGCTCAGAAATTCTTGAACAATCCCATGCGCCTTGTGGATTCGTGAAAGCTCTCCCCCAGGAGAATTAGACGCGGATGCGATCGACGTTGGAGAGCTTGTTTCCCGCGGGCGGAGTGTGGCGGGGATGCCGGGCCCGGGTGGGGTCGTTTCGCACTGTAGACGGGAAACACTACTGTACAGTGGGGTACAGAAATAATTCGAACTGAATTTGAAGGCAGTTTTTGAAAAAACTTCGAAATGTGCCTACATACTCAAAAATGATCGGAATTGCAATCCGTAAAGGGTGTTGGAACCACGTTAGAGTGTTTTACACTATCATGGCAAAAAATTGCTTCTTTTTTGTGCAATTGTTCAAAGAACTAAAACTCTACATGTTCCATCCACAATTGACCATTGTCGCTTTGTGCTTCAATTACAATGTTCATTTTCACTTGCAAAATTGATATGAGTGCCATAAGTTGTTCTTTAGATACTTGAGCTCATGCTTATTGAATCATTGATATGTTCCTTGTTTTCTTCTTGGGTAGGAGGAATGTCTTAGAATGTGCTTGTGACTATTCAATTTTTCTCAAAGCTTTCTGTGAAGCCATTCACACCACTAGAAATATCCTACAAGGACTTAAAGGATGGTTTGATAAAGTTAGGGTGCTTACTTTCATAAGCTCATTGCCAAACTCAAATTCTTTTAGCATTCTCGCCGAGTTTAAATCAAAGTTCAATTTCACACCTTAAGTGTTGATTGGAAATTTATCACAAAACTACTCCAACTCAAAAGTTTAGAGGGAGCAAGTATTTTTGAACATTCAACAATGAGCTCAAGTATCTAAAGAACAAATTATGGCATTCATATCAATTTTGCAAGTGAAAATGAACATTGTAATTGAAGCACAAAGCGACAATGGTCAATTGTGGATGGAACATGTAGAGTTTTAGTTCTTTGAACAATTGCACAAAAAAGAAGCAATTTTTTTCCATGATAGTGTAAAACACTCTAACGTGGTTCCAACGCCCTTTACGGATTGCAATTCCGATTATTTTTGAGTATGTAGGCACATTTCGAAGTTTTTTCAAAAACTGCCTTCAAATTCAGTTCGAATTATTTCTGTACCCCACTGTACAGTGAAATAACTCGAACTGCCCGGTGAGGGCAGTTTTTTAAAAAAGTTTGAAAGTTACTTGTGTACTCAAAAATGATCGGAATTGCAATCCGTAAAAAGCGTTGAAAGCGCTTGTGTAGTATCATTGCAATGTTCAATTTTTCTTGCAGATTTGATATGAGTGCCTACAGTTGTTCTTTAGATATTTGAGCTTGTGCTTATTAAATCATGGATATGTTTCTTGTTTGTAATCCGGCTTGGAGGGATATCTTAAAATGTCCTAGTGACTAATGAACTTTTCTCAAAACTTTTCAAAGTCATTCACACCATTATGGTAAAACCACCTAAAGGCGGGCACCCGACATGCTCGCCTTTATAAACTCTAACCTCCCTTGCATGTACCTCATACGTACGTATCAGGGTGTTCGCTTTTAGGTGCATGACCATAATTGGTTTCACTATACAAATGTTAGTTTCTAATTAAGGACTAAATTTCTAAGTACGCATTACAATAGTGCCTTAAATTTAACCAACATATTATGTGCCCAAAGGGCTTTGTGATACCCCAAACAAACAACAAGGTTAAGGAAATGCTCACCATAGTTAAATGGGCTATGGTAAGTCATGCACGAAAAATGTGTAGGATAAGGGCTACCCCCAAGGATATTATATAAGTGGTTATAGCCTCAAGACAAATCTTAACGTGTGTTAGCTCAAGGTTGCAATATATGTTTAAAATTGCAATATATCAAGGTTATATGTCGGCGTTAAGTGTGTAGCCAACAACTTAACATATTTCATGGTGCACAATAATATTGTATAGTCTATTGTACAGTATGTTATTCCTTGTTTAGGTACTCCAAATGTTGGCCATTGTTTAGCATATTTAGGAGATTTAGGTGACCCTCTGTAAGAAGGTAAAGGTCAAAATTGTACACCCAAATAGAAAAGGATTTTCAAAATACATAAATTCACGCAATGACCAACCTTACAGAAACAAATAATAGATTGGCAAACCTGCAACTACACTTTTAAGCATTAAGTGATTCCAATGAAATCAATTCCTCAAACTTTCATTATGTTGATTAAATTTTTAATGATGAATATGACAATATTAAGATAAAAATCTCAATCTAGGTGATACGTCCTCTCCGAATTTCAAAATTTGAGAATGGAAGCCCCCTTCAAAATTTAAGACTGTAAGTCCCCTTCTGTCACGGACATACACAAGAAGTTTCTAGAAGGTTCTTCTAAAATATTCTCTGAAGATTCCCTAAAAGATTCCTCGAAGATTCCTTGAAGATTCCCTGTATCACGGCCACGTACTAGGTAGACAACTTAGGAAGGTTCTAGAAGGTTCTAGAAGCTTCCGGAAACTTCTGGAAGTTCCTGGAAGTCTCTGGAAGTTTTTGGAAGGTCCTTGAAGTTTCCGGAAGGCCCTGGAAGCTTCTGGAAGGTCTTGGAAGTTCTTGGAAGGTCCTAGAAGGTCCTAGGTTGAGGAAGGTTCTGGAGAACCTTCTTCTTAGCTAGTATATATAGGAGTCGAGGCTGAGGGCAACCTCAGTCTCGACAACGCATCTCTTGGAGCTCTAGCTCATCTCTCTTGTTGTTGTTCGTGTACTCTTCTTGTTAATTCAAGCTCCTGTCAGTTCTTGTTAGTTTCCACATATTCTTATCATCTGTTTCCGTGTCCCTGACACCTTCTTTTACACAAAGATCAATCCTCTGAACAACCAACTTAAGCCCCCAAATCATATTTGGTACACTTGTGACTATCTTGTGGCGTGACTTCAAAACATTTAAATATTCAAGGCTACATATGTTTTGAATCATGCAAATAAATAAATAAATAAATAAATAAATAAATAAGAACACCAAACCCTTGTAGGTCTGGCGTGAATAAAATGCCCATTCGACCTACCCTTGATGATATGCCCACGGGACATCTTGAATCATGCATATAGAATCCCAAGTATGCTCAATTAAGAACAATAGACTTCACACCTTGAATGATTACAACAAGTGCACAATCTTGACACATAGCACTACATTAAAGAACAAACAAAACTAATAGGACCCACCATTTTATTCGCTTACTAGAAGTGCACACTTTCCATACATGTCACTAAATTGAGAATTTCGATCCAAATTAAATCATGTTACAATATCAAACATCAACACAATTAGATATGAGTCAAAACATGGAGGAACCCTAATTTCAAAGTAGCATGTACCTACACAATACCATATCAAAACACTACCTTTTTCTACATCATCTCCAATTCCATCTTAATTTTCCTCTTCTACCCACTTTAATTAGTAGATGTGGAACTCTTCACATTAATTTTTCACGCCTACGTACTCTTCTTTCTCTTATGATAGGCTGAAGTAACATCCAATATCACATGCAAATTCAAGTAATATATGTCAAATATCAACTCATTTTTTGTATTATACAGCAACACGGACAAAAGCTTTGTGCTTAGCCTGAAGAACCTACTCCTGCAAGCTCAGTCTTTACAATGGATTACCGGGCAATACTCACACGGCAAAATAAATTGGTTGTCAACCTCTTCAGAGAAACAAAAAAAAGCAATTACCGTAACAATAATCTGACAGAAGAAGCCTAACTTCAATAAAGCTCAGTTCCTGTGTAAGGAACGGCCGCACAGTGGCGTAAGCAGAAGAGATCAATGCGATCCCAAGCCTCCTCAAGCAATGGCAGAGGCGTTGCAAACACGATCCTCAACCAATTTGAAATGCCAAATGCAGAACCTGCACCGGCAAGCATCACATCACATACATGAGAATCATAGCTCCTCATGCTGATAGGTTTATGCTAAAGAAAAAACTTGGTTCCAAGTGCGAAGATGTTCACCTGGTAGTACAACAACGGATTCTTCCTCCACGAGCAATGCAGCAAACTCCACATCGCTTTTTATGTCGGTGAATACTTCGGGGTCAATTTTCACCTGCAGGAAGAATTCTCATTCTCAGAACAGAACAGAATGAGAATTCTCATTCTCAGAACAGAATGAAAATTCGATAAAAGGAAACAATCACAATATGAAAGTTGATGAGGAATTACCATGATGTACATCGCTCCTTGTGGCTTTGTTGGGCAATGGAGGCCTTTGATGCGGTTCACTCGTTCATAACACAACTCAGCTCCTGCCTTCAATGACTTTATGGTGTCGTCGAAGAAGCTGGAAGGTGTGTTCAACAGCATCCCAGGTACCGCAGCCTGCGCAGTCACATACTTTTTTGTAAGCAACAGGAGAAAGAGAAAGCAATAAATTGTATATAATACGCATTCACGTCAAAAGCACTTCACCTGTGAGAGTGTTGAAGTTCCAATCGTCATTTGCATGAGCTTCGTGAGCGCCTCGACTACCTGGAAGCAAGAAATCAGTGCGTGGTTTTGTTTAGTAAGGATACATTGATAGTGATCGACACAAGATGCAAAGTCACAAGAGGCTTCACACTTACTTTGCCTCTAGAGAGGATTCCTTTCGGATCAGCAACAATGATCCAGCCGAGTCGCCAACCAGGAGCCAGCCATCGCTTTGAGATTCCTCCAACAGTCAGGACAGGAACCTTGAGGGAAAAAGCAGCCATGGGAATGAACTCCGCGGGGCCGAACACCATATCCGCGTAGATCTCATCAGAAATGATAGGCACCCTCAATTTCTCAGCGGTGTTCGCAATCTGCAACAACAAATCACGGTTGAGCAATTCCGAACGATACTTTACGAAAAGAGCAACTGCAAGAGGCTTGAGAGTCTAATCTGACCTTGATCAAGTGTTGCTTTTTGTACACAGAACCGCAAGGATTGCTTGGATTGCAAATGATCCATGCAACCGTGTTGCTATCTGCTAACGACGTGATCTGATCCAAGTCCACTTCCCAATCCCGCTCAGGAAGCAAATCGTAAAATCGACATTCTACTCCGTAGTACTTGCAAAAAGTCTCGTAGATTGGAAAGCCAGGTCGAGGGATGAGTATGTTGGTGCCTGGGGTTGCTAATGCTGCTATACACAACTGAATCGCTTGTGAGCATCCTACTGTTATGCTCACATCGTCTGCTGTCAGCTTCAAAGGCAACGATGAGGAGTGGTAGTCTGCAACAGCCCTGGCACCGATCAATCACACACCACAATCAGCCTGGTCACCGATTACATACTACAATCAGCCTTGAAAGCGAGGGTTTGTGTTAACTACAGTGGAAACAAAGAGAAAGAAAGATAGAGGTATTACTTGCGGCATTCATGAGAGCCAGCCGAGTGCGTGTATCCATTGCAAGCGTAGCTTTTAGTGGCAGCAACCATAGCCTCCACTGCAGCCTCTGGGACTTTCAAGTGGCCATAAGCAGTCGGGTTTCCTTGTGCCAATGAGATTTTCTCCTTTTTCTTTGACGAAACGACGCAGAGTGACTCCAGAAGCTCCCGGATTGGATTCGTGCTCTCCGTGGCTGCACGGCACGCTCGAATGTTCCACTCCGCATCCAACCTAGCCTCCTGCACATCATCATCATCATCCCCAATAGAATCTAAGAATCAAAGAGGCGTTACGTGACGTGAACGAATTGGTCTCTCACGTCCAACAACCACTTCCAAGAAAAAGCATAGAATATTTGGAACCAATCTCTCACTATCGATATCTTCCAATTTCTCACTGAAGCAGAAAAGAATACGGATTCGAAAGCATTGGTCTCGATTCTCTCTGATAGTTTCGACCAATTCCGCAGCCTGATAGTTCTAAGAATCACAACAACAAGGATGAGAAATAATCAGCTGTACCTCCGACGGCAAACGACGGTGGTGACGACCTCCATTGAGTTGCGGTACTACAACGCCATGGTTCCCGTTCTCACAATGCGCTTCTTTTTCTTGAATCGTCTTTTGCGGAATGAAGGTGACCATGCTCACAAGAATGCAGCAATGCAAAGACCCCTGTTAATGCAACAACCCCACAATTCAATCAGCACTGACTCGGCTATGGCGAACCGCAAGTGAGAAGAGCCAAGTGGACTCGGACTCGTGTGGGGCTACAAAGCGAACACACCCATCGTTCTATGCTCGCCACAAGTCAGTAGCTTCCACCTACAAACAAACAAACATACCTCCAAACAGAAAGTGGGTACGGCCAACGATAAAGAGCACTCCGCTCGCTCGCTCCTTCGCTTCCTTGCTTTGCTTCGCTTGGACTGAAAGAAGCACCAATTCAAGTGAGTACAGATTCAGTTTGTAGCTCACAAGCAATGAGCGCATTCTTCACCCAATTCGTCACCCCGAAAGGAATGTGAAGCGCAAGGTGATGCAATCCACGCAGGCTAGCAGGACACGCTCGCAGTCCGCAGCCTCTGGTGGACTACGTGGGTGTCATGTGGCGTTCTGTCTTCGCCGTATTCTATCCTAGATCCCAGGGAATGTTCTTCCTCACTAGATTCTGGAGCTCAGAGTCGACAAATCCCAGAATCTCCTCAGCAAGTACATTTCCGTCGCCTTCCTCCGAGAAGAACCTTGGTGATGACGACAATGTCTTTTTCTTATGTGGCCTTTTGAAAGTCTAGAGTGGAACACTACCATGCATTGGAACACCCTTGGGCAACCCTAATTTGAGTATGTATTGTTTGAGGCACGTATTTTGTATGTTTTGTTTTGTGGCATTATGATCTCGGGGAATGCCGATCAAATCACACTGCATGAGGTGTTGTTGGAAGGGGGTTCTTTTTAGAGTTCTAGATCTCGAAACTGGTCGACACGTTCTAAGATAATGAATTTTAAAGTATTTTTGCCCCCCCCCCCCCCAAATACAAAAATGCCCTAATTAGAAATTCAGGAGAAACACAAGAAGGACATGGTCAAAGTATTTAAGTCCTCGTGGCAACATACCAATATATCATAAAGAGGAAAAAAGTAAAAGAATTGTTAGGTGACGTCTTACATCAAAAACTGTAGAAATTAAGTAATCTTGTGCTTTAAGCAATAATTTTCTTCAATCTCTTAGGAGGAAATAGAAAGGCAAGTGGTATTTGTGTAATCTTAACCCCTAAATCTTCTTGGTGTATTTTGGGAGCTTGAAACCTCAAAACTACGATTCTCTACCTCTAAGCACTCGTGGGGGTGTGAACCAATTTCTTTTTCTTTTTTAAAACTTCCAACCGTAAGATCTTGTACCTAAAAACATGCTTGATTACTATTCAAAATTTTGACCGTTGGATGTTTACCATTTGAGAGATTATAACATCCAAAGTTTGTCTCCCAAGTTTTTTTGGGCATTGCAAAGATTGGTTTTGAAATTTTTGGAGGCTGCCCTTGTGAAATTGGTAAACTTTTTGACTTGAGTCACTTTGAAATTTGAGTAGTGATTTAGTAATGAACATGTTTCAAAAGACAATTTTTAAAAAAGTTACTTTTTTGAGCTGCCCCATCTCGGCTCGCAACCCAAAGATCGTCCTAGAAGACTAAAAAGTTGGAATTTGACTTTGAAAATTTTACCACATACACTTTGCAGTATAAGGAGAACCCAATCAAATTCTTAGGCAAAAATATTACTTCTAACCCCTTCATCTAGGTTGCCCGGAATTGGAAAAACCCATTTCGGGCTTCAAGGAGAGTTAGGGGTTAAACATCATATATATATATATATATGCAAGAATGAAACAAATGTAAAATGCAATGAAAAATAACTTAATAAAGAAAATGTGTAATAATTTCATTAGAGCAAGAGTCTCAACGTTTAATTTAATGATCCAACTTGCATGGGCAATCATTGGGTACAAACTTGCCTATAATATCTTCCTACCACACTTCTTTTTTTTCTTTTTTTTTTCCCAACATATTTTGGGTAGGTGCACATTCAAGTACCAAAATGCTGAGGTGGCAGAGACGTGAGTGGTAATATTGAAACGGTTTCATTCATGAGTGACTTGACTGGGTTATCCAAAACGTAGAAATGACGTGGAACTCCTTTCTGATGAGCTGGACAAAGTGGTGCCACGTCATATGGGACTCACAAAAGAGCTCAGTGCCGTGGTGGATGGAGATGAGCATGGCTCGGTCCAATGGCTACCTTTTGTTTACCGGTCCATCTCACTGCACCATCAATGAGTTTTACAATATAAAAAAAGGTGTATGGCTTTATGGTGAAAATGATTGGTTTTTAGTCAAATGTGACAAGGATGTTAGAGTTGTGAAGTTTGGTCCCCAAGTGAAGAAAAACATTTAAAGTCTCGGGTCTTTATTTTGACTTGTTCACCATAGTATACTTGATTATCCGAAAATGTTAGTGGGAATAGGAGCATGCCCAACCCTCCCCTCAAGTCGGAGGCTCGAGTTGCTTTTACTATAGGGAGAACCCTAGCCGATGTACCATACATGTAGCCTGGCCAAGCACGTCGACGTTCTGTGGATGATAGCTCATCATAATTCCAAGTTTTAAAATCCCTTCTCTCACATTCGATGTTCCCATTAACCAATGCACTAGTGCCTCGTGGCAGCCTGTGGCTACCCTTTGAAGTCTTCCGCGACCCTGCTCTCCCTTGCTGACTCGGTCGACTCGCTTGCCAAGCCCCGCTGCCCCCTTCAACAAGCCAACATGGCGAGCATGCTCTAAGGTAGTAAGCACGATGCCAACATGGAAATCCAAACCTCCGAAACCACCTCATCCAAGCCTCAAGCACCAAGTGAAGACCAATGTTGTCATGCTTCTCTCATTCCAAAGTAGTATATCACCTTCAAGACGACAAATAATATTCCGCCTACACTATCCAAAGAACGCCGATGTTATAAAACTTGCATGATTCGTAATAACAAATATGCTCACCCTCTAATAAAAGTGGATACATGCATGATTCGTAAGTTCAATATACATTTTTGGGCATAGTGGAAACTACAAAACTTAAAAGAATCCGCATATGCCGGACCTGTGCCATATTCATGCAAGAGGATCAGCACATTGAAAAAACCAGTTTGTGGGAATAGACGCCGCGTTTTTTGTCTACATGTGTGCGAGCATGGATCTTTGCACATCCTCCAAGATTGCTTTTGGACGATCCTGCATTGCAGAAACATCCAAGAGTTGTATTCGCATGCGTTTTTATGGGGCCATGATTACAAAAAACCATGTCTTGAGCATGAGCATACAATGATGGAGAATATATTGCCTACTTTTCATATCGTGTGTTGCAAGCACCTTCCCAAATAGTGTTTTGATTTTTATTTTATTTTTTAACTTCAATGTTCTCATCATGGTTACCGGAGTACAACGAATATTTTGTATTTGTTCTAGGAATCTTTCACGTATATACAATGTTTTGGTACTTCTGAAGTCTTTGAAATATTTTAATGATGGGTATGTGCAAGTACCAAAAAGAAAAAAGTGTATGTATGGATGTACGTAGCTGAAATCTGAAAATATTGGAATTTTTTGTACTTGGGTGACATGTGTATGTGAGGATACAAGGACAACTTCTTTTTGAGATGTGAAGTAGAAAATAGGTACGTATATTTAGGTGACGGGGTGAGAAAGTTGACTCTTACAAAAATTTTTATGTAGGGTGGGCTATGGCAGCTTATCAAGATACAAGCACTTCGTCAACTTAACATGGACACATGTGAACCTACAAAGCTCGTGCGCAAATTTCAAAAGGTTCAAAAAGGATGAATGAGTAAACATATGAGACTCGATGATTGTCTTTTGGGATTGTGGCCGAACAAAGTGTTCCAACCTTTATTGTGTGAATGAATAAATAACTAGAGTGTTTGAACCTTTACTTTACATGCCGATAGCATTAGGGGAGTTATTAGCAAAGAAGATACAATTGTTGAAGTTTGAGCAAGTTGTTAGCGAAGAAGATAGAGTTGTTAAAATTTGGGAGGGCTGTTAGCAAAGAAGACATAATTATATGTTAGAGTATCGGCGAGTTGTTAGCAAAGAAGATGGAGTGGTTAAAATTTGGGCTTGTTAGAATTTGGGCAAGTTGTTAGCAAATAAAGATATATAATTGGTGAAGTTTGGCCGATTTGGTAGCAAAGAACAAACAACTCTTATGCTTTGTTTCACTAAAAGAAATATATCTGATAGTAAGAAAACAAACTCTCAATAAAATTTAGTAGCAAATTTGTTCATTTTGTATGATACTTGGTGCAAAGCAAGTATAAAGTCAGTGCAAGTGTATACATGGAAATAGATAGGTCACTTGGGATCTTATGCAAGAGAAGATCAAGTACATTGTACATGAATAACTTCTATAAGAACATCTTGCATGATTTCATTTGATGTTGTCTTTCTTTACCCTTATATGGCACAATTGAGAACTTCTCTAAGTTAAGGATTCAAACAAACTAGATTCAAGTTCTGAGAAGAGAATGCTTTCTGTTGTGATAAGACTTCAAGATAGCGGTACCTTGTAACCCCTTAAGTCTCAAGCCCCAAAACTGCCAAAAGTTCACAAAATCACCCTCTTTCAATGCAAGATGGAAACTTTCAACTTTTAACATAATTCCATACCATAAGATCTTGTACCTAGCTTGTTCATATATTATGTACCAAATCTTAGCCTCAAATTCCATACCAATTTTGAGATCATAACATTCAAAGTTGAAAATACAGTTCTTTTCCCTTCTTGCAAAATAGGTTTGAATGTTCTTGTGAGCCCAAAAGACTAATGAGAAGAGTAAATTTGAACTACAGCTCTTAACATCCTTGTTCCAAGATGAGTTAGGAACATGTATATGCAATTTTTACTCTCATGCAACCTATAAAACCTAAAGAAATGCTTGATTATTCAGACTTTGACCTATCTCCTAAAATATCTCCCAAAATATTAGGAATTTTAAAACAAGTAATGACTTGTCAGAAAGGTTTGGAAAAACTAAACAACTTGCGAAAAGTTTCAATTTTATTCAAGCTGAACAAAGAAGATAAGAGGCTGACCAGACCCGAATCGTCCAATTTTGGACTCTTTTCGGTATTAAGGGTAAAAATTAAAATAAAATAAAATCATTTCTATAAACTTCACACCTACGGGTGTTATTCCAGATTTCTTCAGGGATTACTCCAATGTAACATTTTACTTCATGCAAGATAATTGGTCTGACTTCTGAGTTCTGACCCTTGAAGTAGAGAGGGAGTAAGAATGACTTTCAGGTAGCTTCTCATTCAATGATCTTCTCATATCAAAAGGATTTGCATGGTCATCAGTCAATCATACAGTTCTAACAAGTCGAGATACACAATGATTCAATTTAACCCCTAACTATACTTATAATCTTAAAATTTTGCAATTTTGCAATTTCGGGTAGCAAAATTTTGCAACTTTGAGATATAATTGATATTTTTGACTAATCACAACTCATCACGACATACGTTGGCACAGGGTCATCAGCAATAAGGTAGAAATTGAGAATGCTGAATTATTCATAAAACATTATACCGACCTGCCTACAATGCTTGCCAACAACATTGTCCCCATCACAATCGTTAAAATAATAGAAATTGAGTGAATCATGCGGCCTGCTCAAATTGTACACTTTTATCCAGCCTTTTAAGACAAAGTGCGGCAGCAAGTTCTATCGAATGTAATCCAAGCTTTCCATCTGATCAACCTCCCACGATTGCACTTACACAGAAATATAAAAGCTATGTCTATAAGCAATGAAGCATTAAGCCATACCTGCTTAGAAATGAATCACATTCTGTATAAGTTTTCCTGGATGGCCCTAGACCAGCAGATGAGCTTATACCTGCTTAGGAATGTATCACATTCTGTATACGCTTTCCTAGATGACCCTAGACGAGCAGATGAGCTCATAAGCATGGAGCTGCTTCAGCATTCTTTTGCAGATCATCTATGACTGAATGTACCTCGAGTAGCGGTGCCGTTCTTATGCTAACTTCCGAAATACCTTGGGTGCAGCCTGCAAGATGCCAATCCCAGTGAGCACGAACGCAAAATCTCTTTTGTTAATAGAATGATCTTAAAGCCTTGCCCGTGCAGTGTCAGAACCATAATAACTTTTAGATAGATCGAAGACTTACACATTGATCAATGCAGCCCCAATAATCGAAGTACTGGCCAGTACAGTGTTTTAGCCCCTGCTCGTCGCCCTCAATACGCTTCACACAAGCCTGCAAAACAGCATAACTGTTATAGTCGAGCATTATCAAGAAACGGGAACCGATCGGCAGCTCCTATTGTCAAGCAATATCAAGAAACGGGAACTGATCGGCATTATTATAAGACTCCCTTTCAGTTCTTGACTGTGATTACGCCGTATCACTCACCTCATAAGAAATCAGATGCTTCACACATCTTGGCTTGCACGAATCCTCAATCTCGGCCTTCGGATCGACGGCCTCGACCTCCTCGACTTCCTCCTCCTCAACTGATGTATCCTCTTCGCGTTCCCGAACCCTAAAATGAAAACCAAGCGATCACATAAAACCTTAAAATTTTCTGCAACCCGATTGTGACCTCTAAACCCTAAGTATGACGTTCTCCTCTCCGAAGCACCTCAAAAATGGGCAGACAAAGCAGTTATAGACGATTGTGAGCTCTAAACCCTGTGCATAACATTCTCCTCTCCTGAGCGTCTAATGTTTTGAGCAGACAAATCAGTTAAAGCAAAAGAGGTGCTCACATGATGACGAAGTGCTGCGATCGGCAGCGAGGTTGCGAAATTGGAAAGAGAGCTTGAAATGTCTGCAGCAAAAGGGAGCTTGAAATGTCTGTAGCAAATGGGAGCTTGTGAGCTTTTCGTACCAACTTCAGAAGGAAGCCTGAAACCGACAATATCTACCACCTGCGAACATCTGAGAATTTTTGCAGCCCGCTGCCCGGCTCCCTGAATTGGGTGGTTGTGTTCATAATTTGGAGCTTACATTTTTACACTGAAATTTGGGTGCAATGTGATCCAGGGTGCCGGTGCTTGTATTTTTGGGAAGATAAAATAGTGGCTTATCTTTGTAGTTTTTTGATCTTCCCATATTTGTTGTCAATGGTGGAATCTATTATTTAAAACAGATAGTTTGTTCTACTTTGGATGTGACATTTAATATCTGATGCAAGTGTTTTTTTTTTTTTTTTTTTTTTTTTTTTTTTTTTTTTTTTTTTTTTTTTTTTTTTTTTTTTTTTTTTTTTTATACTCGACATTATAACGTCAGGCAGCGCGAGTCGGATGGGGCTACATGAGTTGTTGTTAAAATCGGGATTTTTTGTAGACTTGTTGAAAAGAATCGTATCACAAAACGGGTCGACAAATCCCCATATATTGAAATTTCAAATAATTTAGGCCCCAAATCACCATAAATTACAAAAATGACCTAATTATAGTTGAGGCAAAAAAAGCAGATATTAGACTATTATCGAAGGAAGCTGCTACTTTAGGATTTTGTTTTGTGCTACTTTTAGGGGGTTTTTTTTGTGACATTACAACTATGTGGACCGCTAGTCGGATTGGGTTGCATGACGTGTCGTTGGAAACGAGTTTCTTCCACAATCAAAGTGCAAAGCGGGTTGACCGGTCCGAGAAATTGAATTTTGAAATAATAATAGCCCTCAAATTACCATAATTACAAGAGTGATCCAATTATAGATCTTTTTATTACTTTTATTCTTTACTAGACTTACTAGTATTTAGAACAATTTCTTCGCATGTTGAACACAAAGCGATTGGACAATTGAGCCGCCCTTCGTCCTATTAAGTTAAGTCTATCCTTATAATCACATGATGTCACAATGAACAGTCTCACCACTTCTATAGAATATGAACTTCACTTATGAACAGTTACTTCGTCGTATCAACGGAACTGGATTACAAGAAACAACTATAGAAAGGGAAGAGGAGATAGTAAGTAGTTA
Organism: Bryum argenteum; assembly: GCA_037043015.1. Taxonomy (NCBI): domain Eukaryota; kingdom Viridiplantae; phylum Streptophyta; class Bryopsida; order Bryales; family Bryaceae; genus Bryum; species Bryum argenteum. The sequence continues at coordinate 25,722,370 of CM073323.1, read as the reverse complement.
TTACGAATGTGCAGTTAAGTCAGCTCCAAACTGATACATCTTTATTATGCTTATAAGCTCAGTGAGGGGAGCCTATCCCTCACTCGACATTTTATCAATGTAACGATGTTTACGTGTTCATGCCTTCTGACTTGACATCACAAAGTATTGTTACTTCTTGCATAAGTAAATACAGGGCATTATCTTTTAAAATACCATATATTCATGAACTGTGACTTTGCAGATATAAACGCATGAGATTCGAAGGTAGAAGCGGAGTGTTGGCATGAACATGACCGGTTCCTGACATAATGCCGAGTCTACAACTTGTCCCCGCTCCGCAATCGGGACTGATAGGCATGAGATGGTGATCCTATTGATCATGAGATTTTGTGACACGTGCAATTCCAACCAAAGGACTACTTCTTTCGATTTGGAGACACCATGGATTGTCGGCCATCAAGGTGCTACACATAGATAAAGAACAAGCCATGATACCCAAAGTTGCACTTTTGTTGAGGTGGAATGAGGCGGGAGCCTGCACGGCAAAGGTGCTTGAAGAGTACAATTTCACAACAGTAAAGGAGATAAGAGCTTTTATGGGATTCCTCAACTTTCATCGAAATTTCCTCCGCAACTATTTTCAACTCGTGCTACGACTCGCAGCAAGCAAGCAAAAGTCTCAGCAATAATTTAGTAAGTGAGGTTTGGAATCAAAACCAATATGGAGCGTGAGGGGAATGTTGCGGTTGGAGGGTTCCCAGGGATGGAAGGGTTGGGTTTAGAATTTACTGAGTTCATTCAACAACAAGTTCAATCTATTCTTCACACGGTTATTCTGCATATAGTGCAGCAGCTTTCTGAAAGAGTGGTCATACCTCTAGTAACCGCTTCTCCATTGGATGCGGGAAGAACCGCCGAGATGGGCACTCAAACACTTGTAGTAGGAGAAAGTTATGAATACAATCGCCGAGAATCGAAGGTTGCAACGCCATAAAAGTTGTCAGGAAAGAAGGGTGGGAAGGTGTACAAGTGGTTTGCAAAGGTTTGGTTGGTTTTTTGTTGCAAACCACACTCGTATGCCTCGAATGAAGACAAGAGTGCGTATGCTCTCTCCTATATGAGCGGGACACCGTAGAATTGGGTGATGCCGCTTCTCCAAGCTCTCGATGATGGACGTCCTTATCAATTATTAAGCAATTATGATGAATTTTGAGGAGCAGTGATCGCGGTGTATGGAGGTATAGATCGCCTAAGGAATGCCGAAGACCGACTAGGAAGGATTCGCCAGACCGGAGCAGTGGCTTCATACATCTCATCATTTAATGAGCATGTTGCGCAGGTTGATTAGAACGAGGCGAGTTTAGTGGCTCGGTTTAGAGGAGGGTTGGAAGATGAGATCTTGGACTCTATTGCAACCACGGAGACGCAACCTTTCCGACTACATGAATGGATGGCAATGGCGTCAAGGATCAAGGAGAGATTGTGGTGTGGGCGCCAAGGTCGACAACCTTCCTTGTCGTGATCTGCTCCCACACAAGAACGGGTGGGCCGGATTCCAACAAATTCCAGTGCTTCCGGACAAATTCCAATGGAATTGGATGTAATTCGAGGAACTACAACAATGGCCAAAACAGAAAACAGCTGCTAAACGATTGGAGTACTAGCGGTAAGGAAGATGCTAAGGTGTGGTCAACTTGGCCATATTCGAACTAATTGTCCAACAAATCCGAGCAAGCCATTATCCCTTGCAGTCATGGATAACAAAGAGGAGGAAATTGGGAAATCGGGAAAGAGAATACCCCGGGACTGAGGCCTTCACTCAGTACCCGCGCACATTCGAGACAACGATTGCGAAGAAGAAGCTCAGAGATGGGTACGCAACATCTTCTTGGCATTTCCAAAAATGTAAGAGAATCCAATACCCATCTCAATCTTCAGAAGAGAAAGGAATTCAATTAATTGTCACATCAGAAAAGTCTAAGGCTCCTATTTACTTGAGGGCTATGATAGACCATGAGGCTCACTTAACACTTGAAGCAACAATCAATGGATTGGAGGCAAGTACACTCCTTGATTCCGGAGCAACTGGGATATATATTCATGCATCTAGCATTCGTCCAAATGTGCAACGCGGAGGTGAGATCCAAATTTGTGGTATCAATTCCGTGCTTATTACCCAAGAAGTTACAGTCAATCTACAAGTGGGAAATCACAAAGAAGAAGCCGACATAACCAATACAGGATGTTACGCTTGTATCCTTGGAACACCATGGTTGAGTTGGCATGATCCTACCATCCAGTGCTCACAAAATGAGGTAATATTTGATTCTAAATATTGTTAGGCTACGTGTTTAAAGATACCCCTGAAACCAGGAGCATGCGTTAAAGGTCACAACCAAGTTGATGATCACATAAGGGAGGGAAGCTCATGTGCCTCGGCCCTTGTTATAGGGAAGATCGAATTCCACCACTAAAAGGTTCGTCACAATTGGATGGTGACGTAAAAGTTTCGTCCACTCGTCCTGGGGATTATCCCCTGCCACGAAAGAAGTTAAATAGTGCAGTAAAAGGCACCGTATCAACTAGATTACTGACGCAGAAGCATGCGATAGTCTCGGCAGCTGCTTTTCAATTATCGACACAAGGAGCGAAAATTTTTTCCGTGGAAATATCGAATGTACTTGAGGTACAAGAAAACAAGGAATTAGTTGCTCCACAAATTTTAGACGAATACCAAGATCTTCGAGGAGCTTTCAACGAGCAAGCGTCCAACGAACTTCTGTATGATAGCCCGTCAGATATGAAAATTGAGTTTAAAGAGGGAGAAGAACCACGCAATACTGGATTGCGACCCATGTCTCCTATTGAATTGGAGGAGCTTTGACGTATTTGGAAGAGAATTTGGAAAAGGAGTGGATTCCGCGATCCAAGTCCCTAGTTTCAGCCCCAATCGTTTTTGCCAAAAAAAAGGATGGATCCATACACGTGTGTGTGAATTACAGGAATTTAAATCGAGTAACAATAAGGAATCGCTATCCACTCCCACTAATCCCTGAATTAACGGATCGATTGGTGGAGGTTAAAATTTTCTCGAAGTTGGATGTCAGGGAAGCTTATCACCTTGTAAGAATGGCACCAGGACATGAGTTTAAAATAGCTTTCAAAACTAGATATGGATTACTTGAATATCTTATATTGCTTTTCGGTTTAACTAACGCTCCTGCCCAATTCCAAGCTCACATGCAATGTATTTTTCACGACCTATTAGACATATTAGTTGTAATCTATTTAGATGATATATTAATATCTTCAAAGACTTTGGAAGACCACCGTTTAGTGGTTTGTGAGGTCCTTCAACGATTGCAAAGACATGGTTTATATGTTAAAGAATCCAAATGTGAGTTTCATCGAACATCTGTCGAATTTTTAGGCATGGTAGTCCCTGACAAAAGATTGGGAATGTGTAAAGATAAAGTGCAAGCAATTCAAGAATGACTAATTCCAAAGACCGTTAAAGAAGTTCAAGCGTTTCTTGGATTTGCGAATTTTTATTGTTGCTTTATTATTAATTATTCAAAAATTACCATTCCTCTCACATCGTTAAAAAGGAAAAATTAACAATTTTTATGGACTCCTTTGACACAAAAAGCATTTGAAGATCTTCGATCTCGATTTGCCCAAGCTCCAATCTTGGTGCACCCAAATTTTGATCAACCTTTTGTGGTTGAAGTTGACGCATCTGACAAGGTAAGTGGGGGTATTTTATCTCAATATGGGGAAGACGGATATTTACATTCTTGCGCATATCAAAGCTCAAAAATGTCTCCATCCGAACAAAATTATGACATATATGATAATGAATTACTTTGCATTGTCCTAGCTTTTCAGGATTGGAGAGTATATCTTGAAGGCTCACCTCATAAAATTAAAGTAATATCACATCATAAAAATTTAGAATATTTTTTAAATACTAAACAATTTAATCGACGACAAGCTCGATGGTCTGAATTCTTATGAGGCTTTAATTTTGAGATTGAACACAGATCGAGTTCAGTCCATGGACGAGCAGATATGCTCTCACAACGAACAGACCTCAATGATGACCTCAACGAGATTCCAAGGCCATTATTACGCTTATCCGTTATAGAATCAACTGAGCCTATTTGGGACGACATTTGGATTATAAAATGTATTAAACTGGTTATTTCCAACGACATCTCACTTTGAACAATTGAGCCGCCCTTCGTCCTATTAAGTTAAGCCTACCCATATAATTACATAACGTCACAATGAACAGTCTCACCACTTCTGTAGAATATGAAATTCACTTATAAACGAGTGTCACCACCCTTGTACTTTCACTTTTCATATCAATATATTTTTGCTCAACCTTTCACCTACTCCTTCCAGTGTTGGTTCAACATGGTATCTGAGCTTACAAAGCTCACAGAATGCTTCATGAGCTCATGCTTTGCATAAAGCTCAAACCCAGTAAGAGTCGCATGGATTTTATTTTTTCTAAAATCCAATTATGGCAACTTCCTCAAATTTTGCTCCTCGTGCATACTACATTCTCCCTCTCAGTGCGGCAAATTATGCTACCTGGAGCATGAAGATTAAAATGCTATTTATCCGCTTTAAACTATAGAGCATTGTTGATGGTACCAAACTTGCACTTGGATTTGTTGATGTAGCAAACCCGGCCTCAAAGTTGAAAGATGAAAAGGCATGTTCCAATATTCTCCTTCACTCCGGAGAAAAGCAAATAATTTCTCTACATTCCCTTCTTACTTCCAAAGAAGTATGGAATCGTATTAAGCAGCTTTACAAAAAATTAAATAAAGCTTTGGAGGTTCACCTCGATAAACAACTTTGTCACATGACAATGGCGGAAACTAATGATGTTACCTCATTTTTGAAAACCATAGCCGGCCACACTGCAGGAAGCAGCAACAACTAGTTGCACTTTTGATAATTTTCAACAAATTAACCTCCTACTTCCAGCCTTGCCTAAATCGTGGAGCACCCTTATTGCTACTCGAGGTGGTATCGCTAATCTTACCTTTACAACTTTGTTGTTCAACATATTGCAGCAAAACACCATAAACCAATCTAAAAATGGTACACCCAAATCAAGTGCATTCTATGTTAAAGGCGAGTTTCTCAAACTATATTCAAAATTTGGACGTTATCATAACTCTTACTCTCGACGTCACGATCAAAAATCTAATCTTTCTATGCCTCAATCATCATCGCAACGACAATTTTCTTCACTGAGTAATCGTCCAAACCATTCAAATTGACAAATCATTTGTCACTATTGTGATATTTCCGGGCATAAAAGTACCAAATGCTGCAAGAAGAAGCGTGATCGAGCGAATGGCCCAGCCAATGGCAAACCTCTGCTTAACACATTTTCAGCTGATGAACAACTCTACTTATTTTCAACTGTAGCTACTAATTCAACAACATCATCTCAACGGTACCTTCACTCTAGCGCTAGCTAGCACATGTCACCATTGCAACATCTTTTTTGTGATTTCAAAGCTCTGGAGCTTCTTAAAACTATCCTTCTAGGTGATAATAGAACTCAAACTGCCATAGGTTATGGCAAAATTCTTTCTTCAACTCACAACAGGACAAAAATTATTAATCCCACAAGTTTTTAACGTGCATAGGTTAGCCAAGAATTTGATTTCTGTGGCTCAAATTACAAATACTGGTAATACTATTTTTACCTTCACGCACACTCACTCCATAATTTGAACTACATCACCGAATTATGCATACTTCAATAAGCACATGAAGTTGTGCGTAAGTAAAGAAGATAGTTTATTTTCTCTTGGCATTAAAATAACACCTTCTGAATCAAATTATTCAGCAACGACTTTATGAAAGTTAGACACGGGATAACTTAAGTGGCATTATCGCCTCCGACATCTAAATATTTGTTCCTTGACTCTCATGAATTCCCATGGACTAGTCAATGACCTACCACCACTCAAATCCACTTTGCCATTATGTGAAGGTTGCCTCTTTGGAAAACAAGCCAAACACCCTTATTCAAACAACCTCGCTTCACATGCTAGTGTACCACTTGCTCTAATCTACACTGGTTTATGTGGACCATGAGCACACCATCACTTGGTGGTGCTTTTTTTTCTCTCTTATTCAATGACGATTTTTCAAGGTTCACTTTTATAAATTTCATGCACAACAAGTCAATTGTTTTATCACATTTTCAAGAATACGAAACCCTGGTGGAAAATCAATTCAATAATCACACTATACTTATCCTTTGTTCTAACAATGGAGGAGAATTTATCTCTAGAATTTTCAATAGTTTTTGCATGGAACACGGTATTCGACGTCAATTGACAAATGCTTACAATCTTGCTCAAAATGGCATTGCCGGACGTAAAAAATCATACGCTTGTTAAATGTCGTGTTTTTGCTCAACCTTTCACCTACACCTTTTGGTGTTGGTTCAACACTTCCAACCGCAAGATTTGCTCGCAATAAGTCTATTTACTCCGCAATTGGCTTCTCTTTGTTTTATGTAACCTCTGGCTACCACACGACATTGTTTTTTATCCAGCCTACAACATCAACGAATCGTATTGCGGAGAATAGAGTTTGATTGCTGCATCATGTTTACAAGGAAATCAAATGAATGATTTAGAGTGCAAAGGAGCATGCCAAGAGACACTACGAACGTCATGTGCAAGATCAGCCTTGGTACCACATTGGCAACAAGGTGTTGCTTTGTGTCATGGTGCTCACTTTCAAGGTGTCTCAAATTCTTGGAACCGTTTCCAATCATCTCTAAGTTCTCCGACCTTGTTTACCATTTGAAGTAAGGTGGCACCCTTTGTATCCATGATATTTTCGACATAGTGTTGTTAGAGCCCTACCACCCCGATCAAAGGCTAGGAACAATGTTTTCCTCTTCCCGTAACCTCTCCATCAAGAGATACAGAGTGTGAAGTTCATCGAGTGCTATATTAACGGGTCGTTGGTCGTGCTCGTCGCTTGCAGTACTCTGTTTCGTGGAGGGGGTATGGTTGTGAAGAAGACTCTTAAGAGCCTACACAATAGTTGAACAATGCTTCACTCATGATTCAGTCGTTTCATAGATTACATCAAGTTGCTCCACACCTACCAAGTGTACCTAGAAGGGTCGTAATGTCTAGAGTGTGCATACGGAAACCGCACGTGGGATTGAGCAGTTTCTTGTAGCAGTATTCATTCAACATGTATAAATGTCGGTGAAGGAGGAGGTTCTTTCACTAGACATTTTTCTTTGTTGAGGTATTTTGTATTGTTCTTATGCTTGCATGTTTCTCTAGTGCTAATTAGTGCTCAATCCCGCGCTCGGTATGCTGAAGCGCACTCTAAACAACCAATATTTTGTAGTCGTTTACAATACACCTATCTGCTGTAGAGACATAAGGCAATGTCCAATATTTCTGATTTTAAGAACCTTTGACATTCATTACACAAGTTGCTATAGTAGTGCTTGCAAGAGCTCTTGACATCTTTTTCAAAATTTGTGAATGGACTGTCTATTTTTAATTTGTGAATAGAGTCTGAATAATAAAACTCTAGAATATACCCTTTAGGACTTATTTTTACGAGTGGCACCAGAGTGCTACCATGTATTTCATAACACAAGACACGTCCCCTATTTCATGCGCCTTTTTATTTTAAGTGAGACTCCAAAGTTCTCTATTTGATAACAGATAGATAGATAGAAACTCCAGTCCCTTTCTAAGGGGCCGGCGTGAATGAAGTGTCCGTTCGTAATGCTAATATCCCGATGGCCACCGGACAAGGGGAAATTGGAACAATACTACTTCCCCTTCTCGAGGGTGGACACTATAACTACGCTAGTTTCTAGCCTAGTTACTAGTGCCTTGAGGATACTTGACATAGTATCCCCCCAAAGGACTTTGAGGTACCCATACAACAAGGTCCAAGGACCCCCCACAATAGTTGGGTGGACTATAGTGGTGAGCACCACGCCGGCATGGGGAATGGAACCCAAGACCTCCTCATTGGGGGCCATGAGACCCAACCACCAAGCCAAGGCTTGTGGTGCCTTTATTTGATAACACTTTCCACTTGCAACCTGCACTGATGATCTCTCATGTGATCTTTTTGAATATTAATTGTGATGGTTATTTCAAAGTTATCATCCATTAGAACAACATGAAGATATATATGTTTTGCGTGAGTGATACTATCAAAATTCCAACATATATTTTAAAAGAATCCCCACAAACTTTACATCTTTCGTCCCTTTCATTCTCTCACCAATACTCACAAACCATCTCTCCCTCTCATTTGGAGTTTTCTTGATATTTTGTGCTTCTCTAGTATTATGGTTATTTTCTTGCATATTTTGATAACATTTATCTTGATAACTCACTTGATGGTGCTCAAAGATAATCAGTTGATTGAGTGTAATTTTTTGAAGTCTCCACTAACAAGTTTCTACGTTGAAGATTGTTTGTTTGACACAATATTTTCATATTATTTGCATCTTCTAATTTCATCTATTATGTTGTTATGATAAAAAAATCAGTGGGTCACCGTGCTGATTTTTATAAATACATACACCAAAAGCAAGACAAACAAAAATTAAGAACTTACTTCTAAGTGGTTGCATGACTTATATGAAGGTGTTTATAACAAATATGAAGAAGAAGACGAAGAAGAAGAAGAACACCAGACTCGTAAGGGTTGGCGTGAATAAAGTGTCCGTTCGACCTGCCCTTGATGATATGCCCACATGACATAAAATAGCAAATATGACCATAATTATATGGTTCTTCTTGCAAATAATGGTGACTATAGAGGACTTCCAAATGGATCTCAGACTATTTACAAAAACTGATCCATCTTTCACGTAGTAATTATAACAAAATCATAACAATAAGTAGGTGTATATGTCCAACTATTTCAGAAAATAAAAATTGTTGAAATCTCAAAAGATACGGTCAGAAACATGAAACTAATGTAATTTTAAACTATATCATAATCATTTTTATATCATATGTTACCAACCATTACTATAGAAAATACTTCTTTAATTAAGCATATTTGGACAAATATTCTTGAATTAGATGCTAACTATAGAGTTACATTGGTATATTGGCAAGACTACTGTACACCCATATATTGTGCATTCAAACTATCAATCATACTACCTAAGGTGAAAAATAAAGCTAGCCTCACTTTATTTACATGAAATATAACATATGAAATTGAGAGATCTTATTTGATTCCTAATATTGATTTCTTAGAGGTCTTATAGATATGTAGCAAGATATTATGGATATAAATTTATGCAAATTGACATTTATAAGTTGATAGTATAATATGAAAAGATATATGTATGATATAGAATGTAGTGATTTATACATTATGAAAATTTTTGAACTTGAAAGAAAAATGAGTTATAATCATTTAATGCCCCAAATTTTCATGGTTACTCCTTCATAAGTTTCACGTGTATTGATATCTCATGTTGAGTTCCCTTACAATCTTACCGTTCTCTTGTTTGGTTTACTTTTCATTCTGCTTGATACATATTACCAATCTCATCATGTCACAATGTTTGTTACTTGAAAGCACCTCTAATGGTTAATTCCTTGTAGCTATTTCCACAATCTTCTCCATCGAAACAAATGAAGACATGGAAGGTGTATCCTAACACAATTTAGTCACATTTTCTATACATTTACGAATCTAGAAAATTTTCTCCTCTTTTGTATATCTATCATTTGATGATGAGTAGTGGAATAGAAAATGGTGATAGTTCCTAGCAAAACCTAGAATATAGGTGACCATTTTTGAGATTCCCTATCTATTGTCAGATTTAGGAAATTGAAATGTCAGTGAAGGAAGTGACTTCTCTCTCTACCTGAAGTGCGATTTAGAAAATTGGGCTGTCAGTGAAGGAAGTGACTTCCCTCCCTATCTGAAGTGCGATTTAGAAAATTGGGCTGTCAGTGAAGGAAGTGACTCTTTGTCTAAGTAAGAAAAAGACACTGTTTGGTGAAACCTAGGATACAAGTAATTATTCATGAAATCCCTCTCTGAGGTGCGATTTAGAAAATTAGACTGTGAGTGAAAGAAGTGACTTCCGTCCCTATCTGAGGTGGAATTTAGAAAATTCAACTGTCAATGAAAGAAGTGACTTCCATGTCTACGTAAGAAATAAGATACTTTTTGGTCAAACCTAGGATATACGTTACCATTCATGAGATCCAAGTCCGAGATTCGAATTAGAAAATTAGAGTGTCAGTGAAGAAAGTGACAATTCGTTCGAGTAACAAAATTTTTACTCTTTTGGGTCAAACCTAGGATATAAGTAATCATTTATGGGTTATCCATTTGAAGTCCGATTTAGAACATTAGAATGTTAGTGAAGTAAATGACATCCTTGTTTGAGTAAAAAGAGGAGAAATTTTGTGGTGAAACCTAAGATACATGTAACCATTTTTTATCCAAGACTTGATTTGGGGAATTAAAATATGAATGATAGAAGGGACTTCTCTATCTGGATGTGTTTAATTTTTTGTACAAAGGGATAGAGACTATTGCCATGACGTTTCCTTTTTCCTTTTACATTTTTCAAAGTAAAAAATAAAAGTAAAGTAGTCCATATAAGGAGGCGAAAATGATATAAAATTTCTCTTTTGGTGTAATAAGGGAAGGGGGTATCTTTCTCAGCCCGGGTTGGAACATTTTCCGCTGCCCGTCATCGTCGTCGTCGTCGTGATCACGGCTCACGAAACCCTAATAAGCTCTCATTGTCTGCTCTTTCCCCTTTCCCGCCTGGTCCGTTTCTTGTTCCGGCACCGAGTTGCCGACCTTGCTTGACAGTCACGTCACTTTGTCTGCACAGACTCTGTTGCATTTCGATAGAACTAGCTTTCACGGTGCTGCAATCAGCACTCTGTTTTTTTGCCGGTCTATGGGTTGGAGCTGGATTGGCCGATTGTGATGGAGCTTTGAGGTTTTCTTTTCTCTTCGGAGCGATCCTTCTGGAGTGGAGGCTGCAAAATGCTCTTCAATTAGCGCCGCTCTTCGTAATACTCTCAGGTTCGTAATACTTTCCTTGCCTTTTGGGATTCGGTTTCTTTTCATCAGTGTTCTCTCGCTCGGACACCTAATTATGTCATTCAGATTGTATGTGTGTGCGTTCTTTGAGAAGGATGTTCTCCTTTCCGCATTTCGAGTGTTAGGGTTTCTACTACGGAGACGAAGGGTTTGAGAGTCATTTTCGATAGTTGTGAGGGGTTTGGTCTGTAGCGAAGAGTTGGTGTCAGGGTGTAGAGTTCGAGGTTTAGGTCTGAATCCTTTCGGTAAGGGTTATGATTTTGCTGTTCGAGGGCTGCGTACTTGTCGATATTAGCGACTGAAATTGGTTTGCCGTTACGGGAGTGGCTCTGGAATTAGGAGTTTTATGAGGTTACTGAATTATCTATGATGTTGGCTCAGGGTCTAGACTCTAGCTGAGAGTGACGGAGGTGCGCACCCCAGGGCCGAGACTCTTCCGTGAGAGTGGAGGATGGCGGTCGCGGTGCCCGGGCAGCTGAACTTAGACGAGACTCCGACTTGGGGCTCGCGGAGCGTCGATGTCTATGAGAAGATCGAGCAGATTGGTGAGGGAACCTATGGGCAAGTGTACATGGCAAAGGAGATTGCAACAGGCGAAGTTGTGGCCCTCAAGAAAGTGCGCATGGACAATGAGAAAGAAGGGGTATGTTGGAGTCTTTTACGTTTTTGTTCAAGGATCAGCTTTAGATTGTTTTCATTTTTGGTTCTGTTTGTTCCAAGCTCTTTATACCTGCACGAGACTGTATGGTATGGATTTACATATCAAGGAAACGATTGCGTAGTCATGGGAATTATATAACGTTAGAGAAGCTTCCTCCCTTCGTAGACAAAGTACCTAAGTTTCTGGGGAGGGTATATCATGAGGCTTGCTCAATGAAAGGCGCTTGATTTTTCTTTGTTATTTTTCTCTGAGGCATTACAGGCATTAGTTTTTTGATAATTCGGATTTTTGCATATGCAGTTTCCAATAACAGCTATTCGTGAGATCAAGATTCTGAAGAAGTTACAACATGCTAATGTCATAAGATTGAAGGAAATTGTAACGTCTAAAGGTACACCTTCGAATTACTCACTCTTCTGGACACCTGTGGATTGGACGTTGTACATCTATTTGAGCACTTTGAACGTAGGATGTATTGTTATGCGCTAGTAACATATGTGATTGTTTTCTTGCTTTTGCCGTGTCAATGTCACCTTATTAAAGCTGTTACCTGTCGATGTAAACAGGACCAGAAAAAGAGGACAACATCAAGCCAGGTGACGCGAACAAGTTCAAAGGTTCGATCTACATGGTGTTCGAGTACATGGACCACGATCTCACTGGCCTTTCTGATCGACCTGGCATGCGCTTCTCGATTCCTCAAATCAAGGTACTCATACTTAATTGGTAACCTGTTTTGTACTTCGAAAAGCTGGAGGCTCTTATACTTTCATTAGTCTTCGCTCTTCTGTTTTTGCTGTGCTTAACTCTAACTTGGTTGAATGTTGAATGCAGTGTTACATGAAGCAACTCCTCACAGGCTTACATTACTGCCATGTCAACCAAGTTTTGCACAGAGATATAAAGGGTAAGACTATACGATCTATCTCTTTTTCTCTCGTCCCGATGCCATTTATCATGGCAGTGTCTGAAATATGAGTCTCTGCAGTCCCACTTTGTACAGCTTATATGGGAAGTGGTGGGAGTAGAGTCCCCTTTTGTGAAAAAGTCTCAATATGATAATTATCTGTTTAATGTATTTCTGCTGGCGTATCTCGATAATTGTAGACTGATTTTTGTGAGATTTTTGGGTGCCTCGTCCAGGTTCAAATCTTCTCATCGACAACAACGGCATTTTGAAGCTTGCTGATTTTGGGCTCGCAAGGTCTTTCTCTAACGACCAGAATGGCGGTCAACCATTGACGAATCGGGTTATCACGCTTTGGTACAGGTAAGGCTCCGGTGTCGTATTCCTGCAAGTGAACTTCTGGAAAACTCCCGGTTCTTGATATAATGAGTGCAGAGAGGTGGTTTCTGGACGGAGTAAAGGTTTGCAGTGGACTGTTACTAGTAAGTCACTTGACTTTCTAGTACTTCTACCTGTTTCAGGCCTCCCGAGCTGTTGATGGGCTCCACAAAGTACACTCCAGCCGTGGACATGTGGTCAGTGGGATGCATTTTTGCTGAGCTTCTTAACGGAAAGCCCATCCTTCCCGGAAGGAACGAGGTGGGGATAAGGAACCTTCTCGTCGTTTTGCTTTAATTTTGCAGAACTTCGATATGCTTGATGCAATCGATTTTGAACCTAGGGATCTTCAGTACTTTAAAATCATAGACTATGAATCATGAATACTAGGTTATATCTGTATTTACACTGATAGCGCCTGATTTATCTTAGTAGGCATTGGAGAGGTCAGTTTGTGCTATATATATTCACAGCATTGTATTGCTTGTTTGATCGCTTTATTCTAGTACTACGTCATTGAGTTTATGTTGAGCCATGCCTTCTATCGTGAGAGCTATTATTACGATGGGTTTCTATATTATTGGTTTATATGCTGATGTGAACATAGGCAGAACCGCTATTCTTTCATGAAACTCCTTACGTTCTATCTGCTTGTATGTTTCACCACGCAGTCATCCAACTGTACTTTCAGTTCTTTGTTTTCTCTTTTTGATCTTTGGCTTGTTGTTTCTGTGTGTGTGTGTGTTTGTGCTGCAGAATGAGCAATTTCACAAAATCTGCGAACTATGTGGATCTCCTGATGAGACCATTTGGCCGCGTGTTAGTCAGTTGCCTTACTACAACCAGTTCAAGCCCGAGAGGCCTGTGAAGCGACGTGTGAAGGACGTGTTCAAACAGTAAGATCGACTTCTGTCACCTTCAACTCCTTACTGTCAATTCAAGGATGGACTTCTTTCGTCAGGAGCTTAGCAGCCGCCTGTACTTTCTCAGCAGTTAGTATAAATTTCCTATGTGAAGATTTTGGTAGCCTGCTGTGTCCTTTTACTGACTGGTTTCTCTTTCTGTGGTGCAGTTTCGATCGACATGCCCTTGACCTCCTAGAGCGCATGTTAACTCTGGATCCCGAACATGTAAGCATGTTTCTATGTCGCTGCTTGAGATTTGTTTTGGTTTTGTACATGTCCTATTGACACCATGTCTAGTATAGCTTCGCAACATATCCTTGTCTAGATCATGTTCTTTTCAGATCAGAAGTCTTAATGAGCGTCTTTATGCACATTCAAGGTGTTAGTGAGGATTATCTGCTCCGACTCTTCCCCGTATTTGTTTCTGTGAACTCATGTGAGTTGCTTTTGTATATGTTTGTGCAGCGTATTTCTGCCAAAGATGCGTTGGATGCTGAGTATTTCTGGACGGAGCCCATGCCGTGTCAACCTAGCAGGTGGGTTTTTACAGGCACCTTCGTTCCTGTGTAATCTGTAGATATTTCCGCAGAGATCGCGGTCGATCAATGACCTGAATTCGATCAGTTATTTAGCAGTAGTCACTTAGTTTCTGGCTTTACTATTCATGTCATTCGTCCGAGCTTCTGGCTCTGATGCGTTTCTTCTTCTTTGTTCCTTTCACAGTTTGCCGAAGTATGAAGCTTCTCATGAGTATCAAACCAAGAAGAAGAGGCAGCAACAGCGGCAGCAGCAAGAGGAGCAGGCAAAACGCATGAAGACCATACATCAACCAGCTGTTCATACTCGCTTGCCACCAATTCAGAACCATAATAATATCCGCGGCCCTGGCCCTCATCAACCCCACAACTTGGGCCCCCCAGTGCACGCAAATGGGCAAATGGGCAATCAGCAACACAACAATTACAACAACAGGTATCGTTTCCTGACTTTTGCTTAATCTTTGAGGTTCTGGACAGAAGAGACCGCAACTGATCATGTTTCGATTATGAACAGGGGTCAAGGTGGCAACAATCAACGAGCTCCTGGCGGGGGACGGCCGCCTCACGGAGGACCGAGTCAAAACGGTGGATATGGAGGACCCAATCGTGGCGTACCAGGCAATGCGTATGGAGGGCCTGCGCAGCAGCAGGGTGCATACACAGCACCTAATATGGGGCATCAAGGTGGAAGGGGTGGTGCTTATGGAGGCCCTGTCGGAGGTGGTGCATATCCTGCTGGTCCCTACGGAGGTGGACGAGGTCCTCCAGTTGGCGGTCGTGGACAGCAATTCGGGTATATTTTCTGATAATTTGGACATGCCTCATTCTGAATGAATTTTACACGACTCTGAGGTTCACGTGGGGTACCTTTGAAATGCTCGTAATTTCTGTAATCGTAATGAAAGCTTCACTAATGAAACAGTGGTTTTTTCAACAGTGCCATGGGTGGTGTTCCTCAGCCTCCTGGTGCCTATGGTGCTCAGCATTACATGCAGCAGCAGGTACTTGCTTCCTAACTCATCCTGAACCTTGATTGTCAATCGTGTGTCCAGCACAGTTATTGCACCGAAATGCTACGCTTTCCTTTCTTAATTCTCATATGTGTAAGTGGTTGCAGCAGTCAACAGCCCAATATGTAGATATTGATGGAGCGTATGCCCGAGCGTCGCACACCGGGTTCCAACAATCGCCTCCTCATCGACCAGACTACCGGCAGCAACAGCGTTGAGTCTTAGAGTTGGCACTCACCTTTGACAGGTCGCTGACGGACTATTTTAGCACAGAGGTATATCCAGACTAGGAAGAAGAGAACGACAAAAAAATGAGGGCATGTTTTTTGTGAAGTAATACGCTTTTGTACAGTGACTCGCAGCTACATAATTAGCAAGTGAGTTGGGAGTTTAGGTAGCCATGTATTGAAACAGCAATGCAGTGTAGTCGTGTGCTGCAGTCACCTCAATTATTGTTCTCTCCTCTCTGGACCTGATTATTCATGAATTTTGCAAGACAATTTTGCAAAAAAAAAGAAGCGTAGTACTATATGGTCGATGGTTTACCGCTTTGTAGTCTTCTCTTTTAAGTATCTACGCGATTAGTCTGCTCTGTCTTCGGAGTTGTCTTCAGAGCGTATAGATTCACTTCTATGAATACTCGTGACAATGTGACTGCTACACTAAATAGGTAGATTAGTGTTCGATACACTAATATACATAAATATGTTAGTTTTTACTGTTGGTCAATATATTTGCCCTCTGTGTTGGCCAAAATGGGGATCCTTTCATAGTACAGAAATCATTGCTCTTGGTAATTTTTTTTCTCAGAAGTAAAAACTTAGATTTTTAAAAGATTTGAAAATACTATAACACTAATCTACCTATTTAGTGGTCTGTCAGATTTAACGAAATCCAATGTATAAACTAATTTGTCCGAATCTGATTGATGGACACGTAAGATACCGTAGTAGAGATATGATCACAATGTTATACAATATCTTCTGAATGAATGTGAATCGTTTAGCATTCACGTTGATGTGATTTAACTCGTAAAGGCGAGTGCGACCCAAATAGGGTCGATTGGACGTTGGTCAGCATGAAGTTGGAATTTTTTTGAAGGTTGTAGGGTTTCATCATACCTTTCTGAATAGTCATATCTTGCTTCAAAACTGCTCGTACTCGAAGATATTCACGGTCAAAGTTTGAAAACACTATTTGAAATTTGCCCAAAATTGCCCAAAGTGTGGTATATGCTCATTTATTCTCAAAATTTGCCCAATATTGATCAAAACGCAGAAACTTCAAAATCTGTCAGAAATTGAGATTTTGCTCTTTCTCAAGTTTTCTTTTTCTCATAGGCATGATCTCACTGTTTGGATTTTCAATCCAACAATTCTTTGCATGTCTTTTGATTGTTTAAATTTGACCTTTGTATTTGAATTTCACCATACTTCCATGTGAAACATCAAGAATTTTTTCAAGCCTTATTGGTCCTATGAGGGTATAAACTACATAGACATATTCCCTACTTAGGAGCAAAAATTTGAAGAGCCTCATGTTGAATTTCTTTTCAAAACTTTACATTGCCGCTCTACAACATCGAAAAAAACATTTGTTTCAATTTTGAGGGTTACGATGTCACAAATGGTAAGGAATTTGAACTTAAGATTTGACGTACATGCTCATGCACAAGTAAGATACGACATGACAAATGGTAAAGAATTCGGACTTCGGATTGGATTTGATGAACATGTTCATTACAATTATCTTGTTTAGGTACTATATCCAATGGTTACATACTTGAAAGCTTGTCAAATTTCAAAAAACTACATCTTGCATCAAAAGAAGGTAATTTTGAGGGTTTTGAGGTTGCTCACCTTTAGATGTTAAGAGAATTCCCACCACAAGGGGAGGTGTATTACTGAAGGGTGACTTTTCATTCAAAGAGAATAAATCTTATGAGGAGTGCAACTTCAATTTTTATGTTTACTCCAATATGTATATTACAGCTCAGCCCGAAACCAAAATGTTACTTATACACTTGACCAATATGGAGGTTCACCTAAAAATCGACAATGAGGAAACCAACAACTTAAATATTCATTATTTTTATTTTTCTAACCAATCAATATAATAATAATTAATTGAGAGAAATACAATCATGAACCTAAATGGCTACTTGGTGTGAGGGGATTTGGCATACTCTACGGATTGGTTATGGGTGCCTAGTTGTCTCAACCTTACTATCATAAGCAAGGAAGGAACTCCTAATCAGACGTCTTAGAACAAGATAATGAAAAGTATCATTCTGTGGTCGGCAACAAGATAATTGTAAAACTTATGATACTATGATAACATAGGAAGCGATTGCAATTTGCCACCAAAATACAACAAACACAGTATATGGTATGGTGCTCTATAATGGCTCAATTTTCAGCACGAGAAATCTACAGGGATGTCACCAGTACAAGCAATTTTCGTGCATGGGGAAAATTAGTAGAAGGATAGAGCAAGTGGAATCATCATTTTTGGACTCTTCTACAATGAGTTATTAATTTTTGAAGTTGAAAGTATAGGTGTTCCTAAAATGGTGCCCTAAAAAGATACCCTATAATGTCTGCGGTGAGTACATGATACTGAGTACATGATACTATTACGTGGGGAATCTATTATGTACCTTTGACTCAAGATTACTAGGGCTCCATTTTTGGCACTGCTACCATAATATCAGACATTGTAATAGAATGCTTAGTAAACCTCATTTCATCAGGAAATACTAAGCACCTCGAAGTGAAAAGAACCTCACCGGGAGTGAAATGCATATCGAAGAACCTGCTTGAAGTTGGGACCAGGCACCGGTACACAGTTTATACAAGACTGAATTGGAACCTGAATACAGATGTAATTAGGCAGGTAACGAAAAACACAATCTTCGATCAAGAGCTCAGATTCTTTTGAGCTCAACGACAGAAAGTGCGTAAGCATAAACCATGACGACAGTGTAGATGCCATGGAAACAGAAGATGAGATGCGTCTTGGTCATGGGGGTAGCGAGCCCATACACGCTCCACGCGCACCAAACAATGGTGGCGCCATGGAACATGACGAAGCTGCATGCAACGGCGCGCGCCATCCTTGTGAGCACTCGCATTGCCTCACTGCCATCTCCTGCTTGCAACGGCACGTCCCGGAACGTCCAGAACACCCACAGCAGTGGCGCTAGCAGGACGCTTTGGCTGCGCACGAACATCTGCGCCACGGGCTCTCGCGCTTGCGGACACAACAATGGTGGGTGCAGCCATGCCACCACGTCCACTAGCTGCAATATCACGTTTGTTGTGTATGTCCAGTACACTATCTTCGCTGATCCTGAAGCCGCCATTGCATCGATCCCCTGTGCACACTGGCAACAGCC
Organism: Bryum argenteum; assembly: GCA_037043015.1. Lineage (NCBI taxonomy): Eukaryota > Viridiplantae > Streptophyta > Bryopsida > Bryales > Bryaceae > Bryum > Bryum argenteum. Next base: position 25,703,461 of record CM073323.1, on the reverse strand, counting down.
ACCTCTTGCAGGGATTACACACGTGCATCAGTCGAGCACTTGGCTATGGGGGGGGAAGTGAAACTGAGAAACGAGTAGAGGCAGTGAGCTTACCCAAGGAGATGTTAGGGTGGCAAGAGTTGTGTAGAGACCATGCAGTAGAACACTGGTGTGAAACCTGCGGCTTGAATAAGCTGTGGAGGTCACCGACCCGTGCATCATGTACCTTGAGGGATGCACTCGGGAATTTATTGCTGCGCATAGGAGTATGTCCTTGAGAGTGAAAGCTTTGGGTTATTTTCTGTAAACAGCGTACGTTCGTCATGCTATACACGCCTGAGAGGGACGGCCGCAAACTTTCACATGGACCGACATTCTGTAGAACAGGAACATTTTAATCGATAGTATCGAACGTTCAAATCGTGTGAGTGAAGAAGTTGACACTTACGATGATCAAGACTCGGAGCTTTTGGATATTGGATATTCTACTGAGTGTGATGAGGAAGGGTGATATGAAGGCTAGTTTTAGAATCACAAATTCTAGCTCGAATAGTTAGCTGCGGTAGAGTCATTTCTGCTTTCAGTCGACAAGGCCTGCAATTTCATGGGGAGTACCCTCCAGATCTGGACGTGTGCATTTTACTGACGAGCTTCCGTGCAATTCGAAGCGAAACAAGACCAAGTGTGAACAGGTCAATGATAAGTTGATAGAGGGCAGTCACCATCTGGACAACTGAGCCAATAAAGCTCAAGAAGGAACCAAATATTGAAGAATCAGATGTTGATATTGGCATTTATTTGGCTTTCCGCTTCGAAAGTAACAAATATGGAGTGCGTTATTGATAATGAAAATCAAAATATAAACGGAGAGCCTTCCCCAGATTTTTTATGAAGGGAATAGGCTCTGGAAAATTGGTTATGTGAGCACCTATAGCTTTCAAAAAGGCCCAACCTGAAACTGAATATTACATCTCTCCGAACCATCACAAAGCTTCAAACGCTTCTTGTTCTTGAAGGACCGATCTGGAGTCTGAACACAGGCAGGATGTTTTCAACCTTGCACTGCCACAGAGTTTTGCAGATTTCATCAAAGTTGGGTCGCTTATTCGGATCAGTTTCCCAACAACGTTGCACGAGGTCTCTTAAAACTGGGGGCATATTCACATCATCAAGAGAAGGCCTATCACCAGCAATAATGAGTTTGTACACTTTCGAGTTCGGCACTCCCTCAAAGGGAATGCGGCCCGTGAGAATCTCATAGCAAGTCATGGCGAAGCTGTAGACATCAGCAGGCCACTGATAGTTGTGCGCAGTCTCCACATCAGGGACGTTGTACACCTCGGGGGCTCGCCAGGAACCAGTGCCCGCCATCATGGTCACGAAGTTGCTCGCTTGCGCGCGGCGCGCTTTGGCGATGCCGAAATCAGCCAGCTTCGCAATGTAATACTCTTCTGTGTGGAGGAGAGAGGCCAAGTCTGGAAACCTCCTGTAGGCGCCACTCAAAGTGCGACGGACGCGGCGACAACGATTCAAGAGGATGTTCTTCGCTTTCAAGTCCCGGTGCAGGATCTTGTGCTCGCGGAGGTATTGCATCCCTTCGCCGATTTGGAGCATGATGTCAATGGCCACTATGAGTGGAAAGGGACTCACTCCTGGAGCTGGGCTCGGACACCGGTTCTCGATCACGGTCCGAAGATCGTGCTCCATGAGCTCCATCACGAGGGAGCCTGTCTCTGCTTTGTCCTCGAACGCGCACCCGATCATTCGCACTACACTCGGATGCTGCACTGTGGCTAAAATCGCTGCTTCTTCCTCGAACCGTCTCCTGCTCAGCCCTGGCGACTTCACCGTCTTCACACCCACTTCTCGCCCCAACCACTTGAACTTCGCCACCATCCCTGAGCCTCCCGACGCGACGTACTGTACATACGATAACGTCGATGGGTTCACCCTGAAAGTGTATGGCAACGAATTCGGTTCTGGTATCGGCCCGTCTAGCTTCTGGCTCAAGAAATCCGCGATGCTGTGCATGTTGGCGTCTGCGGTGGAGAACAGCTTCTTTGGCTTCGCTTTGAGCGCCACGAGCTTGATGATGAGATCCGCGACGTCCTTGCCTTCCAACTCCCTGGTGACGTCAAGCAATGGAGCTCCGCCTTCTTTATGATACAATGGCTTGCCGTCTATGTGGAGCACCATCCTTGATTGCTCATCTGACCACTTGAAGACAACGTCCTGCACTGTGGATGCACCAGCAAGGAGCTGCTTCAAAGCGTGAAACGCGAAGTCGACAATGTCCATGCTCCACTCACAGGATCGGACGGCGAGCGAGAAGCGTGACCAACGCGGGATGGTGAACTGCGGGAGCGCGTTTGAAAGCTCTAATGCTGTGATCCACCAATCCTCCTTGCTGCACATGGTGAGTAGATCGACTACGGATTGAAACATACGCGCTAGCTCAGTGAGCGCTTCAATGCAGAAGGCCACGCTCGTGAAAATCCGACGCCGGTCGTTCACTTGGTAGTTCTCCACCACGCCCAAGTCTTGCACCACGCGAAGCGTTTCGTTGTAACGACGAAGTCGGTCGTGGATGGTGAGTGAGATCGTTTCAACGAGGAAGCCGCACTCCAGATTGAATACTTGAACGTGGTTCTGGAAGTGCAGGCGGGAGAATTGAGCGACTTGAGCCTCAACACCTTGCACTGAGGCGATCAACGACTCCATCATCATGTCGAAACGAATTTCGTTGAAAGTCATTGGGATGCCGGCGTCGACCATGTCGATGTTGGCCTGCACTTCGGTCAGCTCAGCCTCCAGCTTGTCGCGCCCGCCATGCTCATCCGGGTCGTCTAAGAAATCCTCCAGCCCCCGCGTGTAATCCTCCAGCATGGCTTTCAGAATGTTGCGCTCCTCCCAATTGAGCTGCCCGTTGGGCTCCCGGGCGTTTGCCTCTTCCATCTTCGTCAACGCTGTGCGATACTTCTCCACGCGCTTCTGCACGTTCTTTGTGCGCTGCTCCCGCTTGCCATCCGGATCGATTGAGTTCGTGAGCGCCAAGAGATCCCTCAAGTAGTCTCGCAGCATCCGCTCCGCCACGCCCCGGTGGTAGAATCCGAGCGGCCCTGGTGAGCCCATCAGGTGGAGTTTGCCATCCATCTTCGGCGTCACGGCCTCCTCGCCCGGTGGATCTCGAGCAGGGCTGTGCAACTCCTCCAAATCTTCGTGGAGCTTGCGAACTGCCACCCGCAGCTGCGAGAACGTCGGCCAAATTCCTTGCCGCCCATCTCGTAATGACGCTCCCCCTCCACCATCGTCCTTCTCAGGAACTCTAGCTCCAGAACTAGCTCCTATCGCCATCTTGCATCTGAACAAAGCCACTGCTGCGTATTCTCCAAAGATTTCAGCAATTGAGATCCCAGACCGCCTAAACCCTGAGACGATGTCGGCTGCAACTTGGTCCACACTCTACGACCTCCAAAGACCTAAGGACCGTTGAACCGCAACACGCCATAACCCTACTTCGAGGAATTCGAGCTCGTTGAACCGCAACACGCCATAACCCTACTCGAGGAGTTCGAGCTCGTTGACTCCCGACTGCACCAATAAGCAAGTCGACTTAAAAGCAACCAGAACATTGCTGTCTGAACGCATATGCTGGTCAAAGCTCGCTATCAAAAAGTCCATTTATGTCGTCATCTTTACGTGTACTATAATCTAATCATAAAACTTTTAGATCGGCGATGGTAATGTACACACTAACCTCGGAAACTTCACGAGTCGTATTCCGCAAACTGTAGGCATCCAGTCTTTACAAGGCAGGTTCCAGCTTTCAGAATAAGCACAGCCTCCAGAACGGGCCACACTCCATGTCGATGTCTAGAATCTCCGAAGATCATCCAAATCAGATGCTTGTGAACGACCATTTGTGGAGGTCAGACGAGCAAGTGATCACATATTGCTATAAATTCTACATCAGAAACTACTGATGCATGAATAAATTACACGCACAGAGCACATGCAGGGTACTTTAAACCCTAAATCCAACATACTACAATTAAGGTTTCTTCCTTCCAGCTCAATGCTTGCTGATTCCATCTTCAAAGAGCACTCTATCACACACTGAGCATCTCCAGTTGCTTGTTATAAAAATTGCAAGCATCAGAGCCTCGCCTCACAGTGCAGTATCTTCTTGAGTGGGCGCGCTTCTCGAATCGAGAACTGAGCTTATCACCCCAATTTGAATTTTGATCCTCGTTGCAGGATGAGAGATCAGCTGGCGAGCTTGAAAGCGTCAATGAAGAGGCCATAGGTGAAGCCCATCTTGAAATTGTTGACAAGGGCGATGGAGAAGGAGACAGTCTTCCGGGAGCGCGTGAAGCGCGTGATAAATTCGGTGAACAAGACACACATGGCAGCGGCAATGACATCGTTGACACCCAAGGCGCCGAACGACAGGGAGATGGTCTGGGCCACATAGAAACCCCCGAGGATGGCAATTCCATTGAACAGGGCGCGCCGGACCGGACTGCGGAAGTAGGAGCGCGCAATGCGAGGCAGGCGTCGCACCACGTCCACCAGCCTCTTGCTCGTTTCCCCCGCTGCATCGGCACCAAACGTTGCCCTGCTCCTTACTACTCGCAATCTTGTCGAGTCCCTGGGCAACACGAGCTGGCTCTGCTTGTAATTCGGAAATTGCGTGAGCGTGCCCAGGAACGGCGTGGTGCTCACGAGCGCCATCGCCACCATCTTGCTACTTTTGTGGGGTCACCGCCAAATCCCGTACTATGAATTTGTACATGAAATTCCTCTATGCGACATTGAGAGTGCGCACTGAAACGAAATCTTCTGATAGGTGGTGCTATCTAGGACCCCATGAAATGGCAGAGCGAGAGGAAGAACTCAGGCCTTGTTTGGCGCAAGGTTACCGGAGTACCGGAGGAGCAAGGTTACCGGGGTACCGGGGGAGCAAGGTTACCGGGGTACCGGGGGAGCGAGGTTACCGGGGTATCGGAGGAGCAAGGTTACCGGCGTACCGGCGGAGCAAGCTCACCGGTGTACAGGAATATTCCTGTATTTTCAAACTTCGACCACGGACTTCTGGCTAATTTTATACGTACTTACAGATTATTCTTTGTACTTTTCATCGAAACAATCTAAACATTTCATAAGTACATAAAATTCGTATGTATGTGAAAGATTCTTGGAGCAAATCTAGTATATTCTCTGAACTATGGTAACCATGCTTGGAGGCCACCCTCAAGAGGGTACTTGTTCATTCTTCTATTGATATAATGGCTCGATTTTGAGGACGAGATATTTATTAAAATTTAAATATGTAGAGATATTTATAAAAATGTTTCAGTTTTTTGCCGTAAAAAATCTAACTTATAGATACATGATTTGACACTAACCCCTAAAGAGAAGCTCTAATTTGACGTCAAAGATAGTCACATCTAAAATAGAGAAACATAATTTTGTTCAAGTTTGATTTTAAGAGATCCTGCACGTTGGATCTACTTTATGATTGTCTAATCAGTCTATCCACGTATCTCTACCAAATTTCACCGTAAAAAAATATACTCAGTCAGAATTTTGGTCTTTACATATTCGGTCAAAGTCAAATCCTCTCAAAGTTTCGGTTTCAGTTTTTCGCCGTACAAATCCAACTTATAGATACATTATTCGACACTAAGTGCAAAATCTGGAGCTCTACGCTCACCTGCACGAAAGTCACATCTACAATCTATTTACAAAATTTTGTTTGAATTCAATTTTCAGAGATCCAGCGGGGAGGATCTTCTTCATGATTGTCTAATTGGTCTACCGACCAATCTGTATCAAATTTCATGGTTCAAAATTATATTCACTCAAAATTTCAGTTTTTACAATTACAACGAAAGTCAAATTCAGTCAAAGTTTTGGTTTCAGTTTTTCACCGTACAAATCAAACTTATAGATACATGATTCCACACTAACCCCTATAGTAGAAGGTCTATGCAGACGTCCAAGACAGTCACATCTAAAATCGATAAACAAAATTTTGTTTGGGTTTGATTTTAAGAGATCCAATACGTTGGATCTATTTAATGATTGTCTAATGAGTCTATCCACCTATCTCAACCAAATTTCATCATACAAAATTTTATTCAGTCAAAATTTCAGATTTTGCATATTGAGTCGAAGTCAAATTTTGTCAAAGTTTCAGTTTTAGTCTTTTGCCGTACAAATCCAACTTATAGATATATGATTCGAGACCAATCTCTAAAGCAGAAGCTCTACGCTGACCTGCACGACAATCACATCTAAAAACTATAAACAAAATTTCGTTTAAGTTGGATTTTGAGAGATCCACCCCGGAGGGTCTTCTTTATGATTGTCTAATTGGTCTACCCACCAATTTGATTCAGATTTCTCCGGTTCAAAATTATATTGACTAAAAATTTTAGTTTTTGGAAATTCACTTTAAATCATATTCTGTCAAAGTTTCGGTTTTAGTTTTTCGCCCTACAAATCCAACTTATAGATACATGATTCGACGCTAATCTCTTCAGGAGAAGGTCTTCGGTGACCAGCACAACACTCACATCTAAAGTCTATAATCAAATTTTTTTCAAGTTGGATTTTGAGAAATCCAACCAGGAGGATCTTCTTTATGATTGTCTAATTGGTCTACCCACCAATTTGTATTAAATTTCATGATTCAAAAATAATTATATCCACTCAAAATTTCAGATTTTGGCAGATTCAGTGAAAGTCAAAGTCAGTCAAAGCCTCGGGTTCAGTTTTTCGCTTTACAAATCCAAATTATAGGTAAATGATTTGATACTAACTCCAAAAGCTGAAGCTCTACGCTGACATCCAAGACAGTCACATCTAAAATCCATAAACAGAATTTTGTTCTATTTTGATCTTGAGAGATCCAGCAGATAGGATCTACTTTATGATTGTCTAATTAGTCTATCCACCAATCTCTACCAAATTTCACCATACAAAATTATATTTAGTTAAAATTCAGTTTTAGCAAATTCAGTCAAAGTCAAATTTAGTCAAAGTTTCAGTTTCAGTTTTTCAGTGTACAAATCCAACTTATATATTCATGATTTGTAACCAACCCCTAAAAGAGAAGCTCTTCGCTGACCTACAAGACAGTCACATCTAAAATCCAATAACCATATTTTGTTCAAGTTTGATTTTGTGATATCCAGCCCCATAGGAAATTCTTTATGATTGTCTACTCCGTCAACCCACCAATTCATTACAAATTTCACTGTATGGATTCTTAGTTTTCTTCACTCAAAAAATCAACTTTTACAAAAACAACATATCTTTTTTGATCTCAGAATGACGCAAATATATCTGCCATTCAATTCTCTATCATGCATGCCCCCCTACAAATGAAACTCAATCATCATCTTTGTTTCAAGATAATATAATATTATATCATATACTTAGCTTGGAAGCAATGTCTCTAGAAGAAGTTGCTGCAATGTATCTAAATGGAAAAAAGTATTGATGTCTAGACCAATTTCCAATTTCTTGTTTTCATCTTTGAAAGTTGAAATTTGACTCGTCGGTTTGCTTTAGAGAGCCTTCCCCATCAATGTACGGCTACAACCCATATTATAAACTACTTCTATTAGATAATACTGTTCGGCGATCCTTTCTACCTTTTAGACCTTCCTACCCACCAAACCTTCCTACCCACAAAACCTTCCTACCTACCAAACCTTCCTACCCGCCAAAACCTTCTTACCCACCAAACCTTCCTCTTCACCAAACCTTCCTACCCACCAAACCTTCCTACCCACCAAACCTTCCTACCCAACGTACCAACCTACCATCTTACAAACTTACCAACCAACCAATCTACCTAACTTCTTTCATGTTCTTTGGATTATGTAAATTAAAATGAATTAAATTCAAATTATATTTTTTTAAAAAAAAACACGGGCATATATACAATTATTATGGAATGGTAGACACAAGATACTTTTTTAAAATACCATATAAAGTCCTTTTCCGTCACGACGACAGATACCTTACTATATAAAATAATAAACATAATATGAGGAAATGGTAGACACAGGATAATTCTATAAAAGTGCCATATAAAGAGCTTTCCTGTCAGGATGACAGATACATTGCTAGTATGATATAATATAATATTCAATCAACCCCCTTGGATATCTATTAAAGTGGTTTTAGTGACTCCCACAAATAGCCCTTCAAACTAAAAAAGAGAGATGCTAAAGTACTTTGATCACGATGCAAGTAACCCTTAAACGCCCATGGGGTCTGAAACGTGTAGCCCAAAATTGGATTACAACATCTTTTGGACTTGGGCATCTCTTTTCGAAGTTTTACTCTTTTTTATTAATCACAAAAAAAATATAACCTATTTTAAGAAATTTAACCGTATAGATTAAAATTTAGAGTTTAAGGTCTTTATACTATCTTCATAGCGCTACATCACAAGGATTACACCTGGGGTCTTTAGGGGTTAAACTACCACAAACTCATGGGTCTTTGGAAACCCAAATTCAACACTACTAGCAAAAACTCCTGTTAAAAGCATCTGCGCCATTATTGACTGTTCTACTAGCAAAAACTCCCATTCAAATCAGAAGCCTCCTGCTAGCGCATAGCTCCATCCTCATCATCAGAAGTGACACGATGTTCATGGCTTTCAATCTATCGAACAACTTCAATGCAGGTGGAGTGTGAACCAAGCTTATTTGTGTGCACTACACTTGAGAATAGGCTATCATCTTTCTTTGTCCCTGCTTAATCATGTACTGATACAAGCAGATTTTAAGCACGCGGAACTTCTTATCGCATAGTAACCTTCATACCTGCTGTCATTCTTTCACTAACTACGCCAGAAACCTGAACGTGCAATGACAAGTTGAATGAACACAGATTTCAAGGGCATGTTTGACGACTCCGAGATGAGCAACAAATGATCCGATCCGAAGAAAAAAAACGCTTAATAAACAACTTGAGAGCTTTTAGTTGATGCAAATCCATACAATGAGTGCCCTGTCTAAGAGAGCAACACTAGTTCAGAAAACAACACTGAGCAAAACAAACAGTGACGTGAACTTTCCTCTTGAAAAGCCTCATTTCCAATATCCTCATTTTTCCATTATAATATTACAAATGGTGAAGCTCTCCAAGTATGCAAATTCAAAGAGGACATGCTGGGGTAACGGATCCTCGCAGCGAGTGCTAAGTAAGGTACAGAAGGAGCTCAGGTTTCCAACATGATGTTGTGGAACTCAAAACTAGCAGTCAGCAATAAATCAATAAAGTACCACATGTCATTCAATCTCTACAATTTCTTCAATACTGGTCACTGGCAAAACCATCAAGCTTTCGAAACGGCTCTCTCCCAACGAGCAAGCTTCTCCATCCCCATCCGTTTCTCTACGCTCGGAATCTCGGAGTCGCAGCTAACGAGACGGAACCCCCACGGACTCAGGACCTGCTCAGAAAGCCATTTCCAATGCCAAAAACTCAAAATTACAGAAAAAAGAGTTCGTGTAGAAATACCATACATCAAGAGCTACCTCCAATCGATAATGTCAATGTATCATGTCCGAAATTCAAAATCTTCACAACATGATTATCGAATGCAACCCATACTCTTGACCTTTTCCTTCCATCAATGCAAAAATGGTCGGTACCTGCTCATAAGCTTCCATGGAGACGGAGAACGGAGGGCCGCCTTCATGGTCATCGAGCGGGAACATGAGAGTGATAAGCTCCCCATCCAAAGCAAGCAAATCAGCCATCTTTTCAGCCCATCGGGAGCGCAAGCTGGGATCGAGAGCACAGAAGAAGGTGTAATCGAAGACAAGGTCGAACTTAAACGACGGAGAATACTGGAAAAAGTCCGCATTCTCGAACTGCACGAACTGAGAAGCAGCAGCATCCTTCGCAAGCAGCTTCGCTTGTTGCAGAGCAGTAGGGGAGATGTCGAGGCCAATGACACTACGAGTGGGGCTGCCCATGGCCACCACGTCGTACCCGGAGCCACATCCGGGGACGAGAGCTTTGCCGTCTCGAAGCTGGTTGGTTTTGAGCAACTGCGCTACTACTGGTGTCACTCCCTGGTTGTCCCATGGCGTGATCCCCTCCTTCCAACACTGATCCCATCCCTTGTCCATCGATTGCGTCCCTATTATCTCCCGTAGTCGGGATACGTCCACTGCCTTCTGCGCTTGTGGCTCCATCGCGCTCATGGTCGTGGTGCGTCGTCTCTCCTGCACAGATCATGCTCTCCAGCATCAGTTTCCACATCTACAGCTCTCACCGTCTCCTTAACCAATAAAGATAGCCCGCTGTTTATAACGAGATTAAGAACTAGGTTTGGTGTATGAGATTGACACATGTGAAATTCTAGGACCTTCATCCTTTCGGTGATTAAACTTGTCTATAGGAGATTTCGGTCAGAGATGACAAGAGGTTATCTCTGGTCTTCTTCAACCTCCCACTTTCGGTAATTCCGTAACAGCTCATCGTTAATCTTAGGGATGTACTGCTCTTGAATCGGCTCTCTTTTTCAACCACTAATGATAGCCCACTGAAACCATGTTTACAATGAGATAAATTCGTGTCCGAGACTGACACAAACGGAATTGCGGGACCTTATTCTTTCGGTAATTCAACCCCTGATCGCAAAATTCGGTCAGAGATGATCTGTAGAATTATCATTGTTTCTAAAGCCTCCTACTTTCGCTAATCGTTACTCTTAGGAAACTGAATCACACAATCATTGAAAGGACAATTGGAGCGAGAACAAAGCATTTGATGAGGTTCCAGACAAAGATACGAACCGGATAAATAATGGTTGAATGGTATGCCACTCGATTCGGTGAGCGAAGCTGAAAAGCCAATATCCTGAAAAAAACACAATCACGCTCAGAAATTAGGTCTGGAAGCACAATTGAAACGTGGGTCAATCGAGGAATTCTAACCTTGACGTAGATTGACGATGTTGAGCTCGATTTGCACAGTAGATGTGCTGCAGCACCAGATTCTTGATCATGTCCAATCCAATAGCACGAGTTCGTATGCTGGTGAGCACCGAACCCTAATCACCTGATTGGAATGCGAGAATGTTCTGAGAGGTCAAGAAATACTCTGGGTTTTTGCAACGCAATAGAATCTCTACAATTGAACCATGCAGATTCGAGTCTTGTTGGAGCTGGCTTAGAGGGGATCAAGCTTTTATCAATGGAGCTTGAACGAATCCGGAGTACGTGCGAAGGTACTTGCGAACGTGCGAACGAATCCGGAGTACTTGCTCGAGAAATTGTTCAGAATTCAGGATCGGGATGCTTTACAGACATGGTGGGAATTGATTCTCAAGGCTCTCGGAGGGTCCTACGGAAGGAACCTCACACTCCCAATATGGAGATTTGGTGCTCTAACACAACTAATTTAAGTTGTCTGTTCAATAAATTTGAATTCGTAATACACAATTCAATACAACTTTGTGAGGATAAAAGTAAATGAATCTTTTGTACACAACGAGTAGATTAAATGCAAGAGCACAAGAGCACAAGCACACAAGTACACATGCCCTTGTACAAACATATTTATCAATATATATGATTGGTTAATAGATGTATTCAACCAACTAATCACTGATTACTACATTCTCCTAAATCCCTATCCGACTTAAGAGAAAAGTGAACCATACAAAATGTGTCATGGGCAACAAAAATTGAACTAAGCAAGGGGAGAGCTGCAACAACAAAAATCGAACTTAGCAACGGGAGAGCTGCAAAGTCTTGGTCCTTTGACATACGAGCTACAACATCTTGGTCCTTTCACGTACTCCTCCTCATTTCTACATTCTGTCTTATACTTTTCATGTTTTTTGGTGCAAATCTTCATGATTGTATTGTGGCATTATCGGCATATAATGTTTTACCGCAAAAAAGTACTTACAAAATATGATTCGAACCCAATTCAAATTTTTACAACATAATAAAAGTCTACATGTTTAGACTAGCTTAGAACTGTCTTACATATATTGCCCTTGTATAAAGTTAACTCTATTTGAAAATTATTGCATAGTTCCCCGTGTCCAATTGACGAATCTCATCAGGAACTGATATCAGTTCATATAAGAGTGAGACTTCAGATCATTGATTTCTAGTTCTCTTTGATTCTAGGGAGTAAATATGAAGAGGGGTTTTGCAATATTTTTATATTACTGAAGAGGGAAAGATCGATGCAAAATGATAGCACAAACTACTCATTGTCAAATTCTGATGTAGAAAGAATGCCATCATCTGCTACACGTCGTCTCAGCAAAATCCTTCAAAAATCAATTTAGATGAAAATGGCAGTCCGTCATCCTATGCATACACAACATTCACCACTGTCTAGCTTCCTCAGCTTTCATTCACCAGTATTTGCAAGTTCCAATTTTATGAATCTCGGGCATTCGCGGCACCTCAAAACAACGGGTTCAAAAGATGAGGACGAAGCAAAATGTAAACCCGGAAGTTGAGAAAAAACCTCATTCTAAGCGAAAGTAACTCAACATCGCAAAAGAGCAGTACCAAGAAGAAGTCACAGCAGAAGTACACTTCATATACACTCAACCTGGGTAAGGACATGTCTCCACCAATGGAGAGAGAAAAAAATGTCGAGGATCTGAGCTGAGACCTTGGTTGAAAATATGAGGTTATATGCACGGGGATCCAAGGGTTGGCATTTCTACAAGTCTAACTACTCAAATGGTCGTGCTGATAATCAGGATTCAGCTTCAATATCACAAAACCCTCCAACACCGTTGACAAAGGAATGTACCTGCACAACGCCAATATAAACAACAAGGTCAATTTGCTTACACTGCAACATCAAGGACTGCATAATGAGCTCACATGAATAAAATTGGTTAGAAACAAAGCAAAATATGAACAATCGTGCAATTAGACTAGAGCCAGGTGGTTTACTTTTCCGTGGCTAGCTCGGCACGGTCACCAGTAGCCAAAATAACTGGAGTGGTGTGCGTTTGGAACCCCGTGATGGTCTTGGGTCGACCAGCTTGACCGACTACATCCACAGCTTGGCCCACTCGTACCGGAACAGGTAGAGGTTTCAGTTTTTCGTCTAGAGTAATCAGCATGCGAGGCTGTCATACCATGACAACGAAGGTCAATACACGCGTACCTTGAGAACAAATAAGAAAACGAACAAGAACCAAATACAATCGAATTGCTAAATTATGTCGAATCTGCAGTACATGAAGTTGAAAGAGTTACCTGCATAGCCAAAACAAGGAAGTACATAACGTAGTGGTATTTGCCAAGAATGAAAGATTTCATATCAAAGCTTGCATGCAAAAAGGTAATCAGTCCAGCCAATGCCACACTGCAGTCCAACACAAACGAGCTGTCAGAAACTCCCTTGCCTAGCAGAAGATTCAAACACATGCTATTTCATTGTATTTCAACTTTCTAAGTCCATGAACGAACATACATCGGAGATCAGGAAAGAAATACAAATGCGATAGAATTCACTGAAAAACATTCGAAGATGCTTGATGACTTACTTCGAGAGCAAAAATCGATCTGAATGGTAAGGGTTGAGAGTCAAGAGTCCTTTCCCACAGTGTACAAGACCCTGAGCGATCCTAACCTGCATGATATCAGCACGAGGTCAGTGACATAGATCATCAAAAGCACTGGAGAATCTCAGAAGGTGAAAGATACGCACGCAAAAGAGTAGGCTTGGGTCCTTGTAATAGTAGCTAGACAGGTTGCGAAGCATGCCAGCAATTCTGGCATTATTGGTCCCTGCTCCTATTAGTCCCAAAGAAACTGTAGCCGACTGCGAAAACACCATGATCATGTCAGTACACATAAACTGCACACGCCGTTATAAAATACCACAACATGCACTAATATCACTGGAAGCTCAAAAATGATGATGCAGCCGAGATTTACCATAGCTACTTCTGAGTCACTGTCGTGGGTGAGACGGCTCAATGTATCCATGACACTTATCTGCAAAACAAATTGGGATGGAAGCAAGTTTCAGAAAATAGCCTTTGTTGCGAGCAGTGAAAGTATGTTAAGGGCAGTGCCACAAGGGGTTCACCTTCGGATTTGAGATCGATAGGATCCCAAGAGCGAGCGGCACTGCTCGCCGGATGTTCTGTTCACCATATTGGAGTAAATGTTCGAGGGATCGAATGGCCATATCACAGCCCAACTCCTCAGCCATAGCTATCAAAGCGATACCTAAAACAGCAGGAGCCTGATGAATATCTCCCTTTTCCAAGTGATCACCGCACATGCTGAGCAGAGCTTGTACCTGCAATCAAAGAGAAAAACTTAATGAAGACATAAATTTGATACGGTTATCAAGCGAATAATGTCAAAAACGATAAAATCCAAGGAAGGTCGCGGTACGTGTCCAATACTCATGCCCGTTCTTAGAAAAGATAGGAAGCCGACCTACCTTAAGAACGTTGCCTGTGCCTGCATATGCAAACGTTTCTAGTGTAACAAGACAATATTTAGAGATCTTCTCATTCAACGTTTTGGCCACCTCCATAGTTGCATCCGCAGCATCCTGCGCACCAGAAGCAGATTTCAGCTATGAGCGACTTATCCATCATCTACAATCTTGTATATGCAAGAAAATGAAGTGTTTGCATGAAGAGAACACGAAGCGATTTTAGTACCTGCTTCCCGAGGTAAAGAAGTCCAAGTCCAACACATAAAAAGCGAGCAAGTGGTTCTCCGAGCTCAGCTTCACTTCGGTCCATCAAGGCAAGAACAATGGATTGAGCAACATCTTCGTTGCAAGAGCCTACGTAAATAAGTCCCAATGCTACGGCGGCAAACCCTGCTAAGTCTATTCCAACTTTGGAGTCTTGCAATATCGGTGTGAGTAGGTCAAGCACCTGCACGTAAGCCAACCAACACACAATATATATTAACACAGACTTCATAATGACATTCAAACCCATCAACGAACTGTTACCAAAGACTATTGAAGATGACATCTTTCATTTCTTGATACCCTGAAGATCAATGCATCGACTGGCAGCTAAGAAAATACACATTTCTTTGATACTCCTTTCGAACCAAAAATTATTCAAATAAGCAAGCTGGTAAGATTATCTAACCTCCTCTTTCTGAGAGCCAGCATAAGCTAATCCGAGACCCATGATGGCTCCGATGCGAACTGTTGAATCTTCCTTGTTGACAGAGTCGTACAGAAGAGCATAAGCCTGCCACAAATGAGTTCCCAATAAAGAAAGGTGAGCACATGTCACAACAAAAAATACCTACACATGAAACGACCTGCACTCATTAACGAGTAACACAGCAAGAAACTTGTTGTGATTGCAAAAGCTGCATCTCATGCAGTTTTTGTAATTTAGATCAGCGAGAAATTTGGTCGATGAAGAACCTACCGGGTCACACTCATTACGAACGCCGCAGTTGATGATTCCGACAGCAAGAAGCGCCCCAGCTACCACATGGTTGTCGTTGCTGTACAGATACTTGTCAACCAGGGGCAGGCCTCCATCGACATCCCATAGCATAATAAGCCCCTGTTCGGACAAGTCCAAGAAAAAATCAATAAATTACTCAAATAGAGATGGATGTTTGAATCGGAGCAAGAGGAGTGAGGAAGTGATTATCACCAGACTCGCTGCTGCACTAGCCTTTCCATGCTCCTTGTTCTTGAAAAGCCACCCGCCAGAACTACCTTCAGTAACTGGAGAAGTCATCAATTTGTCCTGCGAGACAACAAGTAGTAAGTTAGTCAAATAATAGGACACAAGATGAAGATGATGATACATAGCACACATCAACCTGAACCGACAGTTGAACATCATAAAGCCCAGCAAGACTGCATGGAAGAGTGCAAAATAGAACGAGCCGTCAGTCAAAATCGTACCACACCGAAGCCAGCATTCACGAATCCATTAACAAATGTAGCAGCCAGATTTTGTCGAGCAGAGTCTACACTGGCTCCAGCACTGGCACGGCCATCCACTAAATGCGCCTGACAGACAATTGAACTCATATTAGTACGGGCAGAGAGGTTGAGACCATACTGCATCAGAAATGCTCTGCACGGAGAAATCTAAATGGTAACTACGAAATTAACAACTCATTAGAGACAATTGGAAACCTTTGCGACTTTACATAATAAGTATCTGACCACCTAAAAAAAAGTTCTTCACGTATTCTTTGACGCAGTCGAGTAACACATGCCAGAAAGTGAGCAAGAATGCAGTATCTTCACCTTGTACAAATCATCGGGAGTCTTAGGCTCCATTACATCAAGATCACGAGCTAGAGTGAGATAGCCCTCATTCAACTTGCTATTGTTGATAAGTTCTTGGAGGAGCTCTCGTTGCTCTTCATTTTCGATCATTTCCTCATCAAGCTCAATCGTAACACCCTGCATCAAACAAGGTCGTGGTGAGCTTGAGCAGACGCTACGGCGCTTCCGGGTGTGACAAAATCTAACAAGCACCTCAACAAAGTACAAACACGCAATTTAAGACTGGTAATCACTTGCTTAACCAAAAACCACGTACTGGATCAACAAAATTTACCCAAGATAATGACTTCTTGACCTATATAACTAACTGGAACGAGTCGGTCAAAGATGCAACAAGAACATAAAAGCCACTCACCTGTCTACCCAGAATGTAGCAAAGTTGCTGCTTTTCCAACGGATCTTTGCATGCTGTAAATGTTGCCTTTACAAACTGCAGCGCACCATCAACAGAACTATCAGCACACACTTATCACCTAAAACCATAGGTTTTTGAGTACATGATTTCACAAATCATAAAAAGAATAATTTGCAAACTAGTCCAAGACAAGATCTTCTCGTTAGATTATGTCAAAAACCTGCAATTACTGAGGTACTAACTCTTAGAAAACAAAGCCTGATGTACAGATAATATGCTCAAGCAGAAGAGAAATGCCAGAAGAATGACCATACCCTAACCGCTTCCGTAACGCCCATAAAGGCTTTGAAACGTACCTGTGCATTGCCCATCCGTAAAGCAACTCGTAAAGCCTCTGGGAATTTGCTGAACTTGCAGTACAGCTGATACGCAATTTTCAAAACAGCCATATCATCTGGTTCTGGGACATAACTGCAAAGCCGTTCACATTGTGTTATTACGAGCAGTTTAGAAATGGCACAAAAAGAGAATCGAGGTAAAAGTTCATGTTTCACATATTCAAAATTACTTAATGCAAGAAGTGATACCTGGCGAAACTAGTCAAATAGGAGCAGGTGCGCTTATGGTTAGCCTTGTCGATGTGGTCAATGAGCATGTCAAGCTTGTCTACCTGTAGCATGTTACGATGGACATTATATGTATCAGGCACGATGACAAAATACAAGTGCATTAACATTGTGGAGATACAAACAAGCAAATACACGAGCAATGCAGACACAAGTTCAAAGCTGTACAAACTGAATCAAGGTCAACTCGAAAGTTCGTTCAAATTTCAAAGAAACATCAAGGAGCCCTAAGCTTTTCAACAAACCTCCATGAGAAGATCCACAGCCTCAGGTTCTGCGTTATGCTGCAGAACGAGAATAAGAAACTTAGTCAGTCGCACATGCTTCACGTAAGGCAATAACATAAAAAGTTCGGAGTTATAATCATCCAATACAAAAGAGTCCGACTGAGCTCTAGATACAAAACGTTACCTTCACATGAAATGGAACAATCTGCTTAACCAGATCCATCAAGTCATCAACAGGCTCTTCAGCAGACTGCAGTACATAGGAACACATAAATCAACAACAGATGACAGCAACGAGGCTGTAACAAGAGCATAATGAAAAATCCTCGGTAAAAAACCTCTACAAGACAGTCAAATCTTAAAAACAAACTAAGCATGCTCAATCCAAGCCCTCGAAAATATAAGAAAACAAAAGTCCTGGAAACTATAAGTTACCTGACGTTGTTGAAACTCGTTACCGATCTCTCCGGCCAAGTTCCTATGAATGTGAAAATGCAAATTAACCGACTTGACTTTGAATAAGGTAACCGGTGCTCTGAGTGATATTGTTTTGTGTCTAAAGCAACTATCGTCATGCATCCCAATCTGAAAAATATGGCTCAAATACAAACATGATTTTCATACCTAAACGGAAATTTACGAAACTCGAGAGTGCATACCTGACATATTCATGGCCCCAGGAACCAATATCTCCGATTGAACCCTGCAATCTAAAGCGCAAACTTTCCTGCAAGAAACGACACCCAGATCGATTCCATAAATAATCATAACCTACTTGCTAACACATACCAAAAAACTTGCCAACTGACCGCAACTAGTACGGTGAATGAGAGCTTACTCTGTCACCCTCCTCCGACATTGTAAGTGCAAGCACTGATAAGATATCCGCCATAAACCTCTGTAAAAATGGAGCAAACGAATGAATAAGCTCCATCGAAACGTGGTGACATTACTGCTTAATGAGATGCAAATGCGAGAGCATACGAATCGGTTCAGAACATTACTTTAAGTTCAGATTCTGGCATTTTTTCGTAGTGGGTCTTCAACGTCTTATAATGGGGTCTAAGAAACTTAAGTGGCTTGGGAACCGAAGTCATGGAACTTGTAGCTGTCCTGATTTCTTGCCTGCGAATAATACTCCACGAAATGAAACTCTGTCCGATCATCTCCATCGTCGTATTCCAACAACGAAACTCCATTCCAACTACCAGCTCTTCTCAAGAAGATAGAGAATTGATTTAGCAAACTACAGAATGGCAAGAACTAGAAGCATCTAGCCTCTAATGAGTGTACCTCATAGCTTCAAGAGCAGCTCTCTGAATTCCCTCTTCTGAATCCTGGGCCCTCTCCACGTAAAGTTCCAATTGCTGCTTAAGAGCGAGGTCTTCCTCTGACTGCAGGCCATTTCAGTGCAACATAGAATTGAGTTTCAGCGATTACCCAATCGAAAAAGGAAAATTTTAATACCTTGAGATTCAACAAGCAAATAGCTGTAGCATAGAAATGTAGAATTCGGCCCTGCCAATCTCAAGTATGAGAACTTTTCTTGATCTCCGTCTCACCGTAAGCTACAACCAATTGATCCATCGAACTAAAGCACTCACTCGAACCTGATTCCCAAACAATCAGCTAAGCATCCAATTTTTATACATTCAATTACCGTTTTCGAAGTGCTTGCGAAAAAGGACATAAAATTGCGATCGATCGCCACTGAAGTCCACCTCGTAACAATCCTACCACCAAATTTAGGGTTTTGATCCATGCTAAAACCCTAAATGCAATAAACTCACCAAGTCATCGTCTTTATTCTTCTCGTCTTTCTTCTTCTTGTTAAGGGCCTTGCTGTTGACGTCCTTCTTGCCCGAAGGCGGCACCGCGTCATGGTCCATACGCTCCCCAAGGGCTCCGCCATTTTCCTTGGGATCCGGCGCCATAGCTGAGGCGACTCTGGCTCGAAATCTACAAGACTGGTATCGATGGAAAGCAGGAATCGGAAGGAAGTCGAAGAAATCGTGATGAAATCTCACTGGAGCGCAGGCAGACAGGCGAGCGCTGCGAGGAACTCTTGTTCACGTTCCTCTACAAAATGGAGAAGGCTGGGTGTCGCTGCTTGGGCGCCATGTTTGAGGTCTGAGGTGCTCAACTGAGATCTTGAAATTTTCAGGTCTTGAACGCACTGCCCCTACCGTACCGGGCAGGGTGAACAGGCTTTGGTAATTGCCACCATTAGCATATTAACTCCATTCAATAAAGTTCCAAAGACAACATAAACATGGCTAGATCTGGTAAGTGTTAAAAAATCTACTAATTTGGGAAGCCAATGGTATTTTTATTAGGTTAATAGTGCTTTTTTAACCCCTAAAGATCCTTGTGTGTTTCTGGGAGCTTGAAACTTCCAAACTACAATTCTTTACCTCTATGAACACCCGGGGGTGTGAAACAATTTTTTTTTATTAAGACTTCCGATTGTAAGATCTTGTATTCTAAGACTATTTTTAGTCGCTTCTCCAAAAATTGACCATTGGATGTTTACCATTTGAGGAATCGCAACATCCAAAGTTTGTTTTCCAAGTTCTTTGGAGCATTGTCAAAATTGTTTTTGACATTTTTGGAGGGTGCCCTTGTAAAATTGGTATTCTTTTTGACGTGGGGACCTTTGGAACTCAAGTAGTGATTTGGTTATGAACATATTTCCAAAAACTAAAATAAAAAAGCTAAGTTCAAATTGCCCCAATTCAGCTTGTAAACCAAAAATTGTTGTAGAAGACTCAAAATTTGGAATTCACCTATGCAAATTTTACCACAAACACTTTGCAATATAGGCAAGTATTATTTTCAATTCATTCATCTAGGTTGTCCAAAATAGCAAAAGCCCTACTTGGTCCTCTTCGATCTTTAGGGGTCAAACTTTTACTAAACAACAAGTTGTACTTTCCTTGTAAACTTCACAATAACTCGAACATTCTTAGTGTGATCATTTGTATTGCAATATGATTGTTCAAGCTGGATAAGGTCAAATGCCCTAAAACCACCAACTTAAGCTTTTTGAGGTTTTTTTAGAATGGTTATTTTTGGGGTATATTTTTGCCATGTAGGAAAGAATTTTTCTCATAGGATGCAATTTTTTTCAAAATTTAACTCCCATTACACAAGTAAATATAAAATTTCAAAGGCAAAAGTACTTGGTGACCCAAAACTAATTTGTTGAATTTCCCATTGTCACACCTAGCTGGTACAAATTTCCATTCATGATTCGACCCAAAACCACCAACTTTTTGATTGTTTTGATTGGTCAGTTTGAATTGAGTGTTCTGACAATGCTAGTTCAGGCTAGGTGCGGTTATGGGGAGACCTATAGTTTGATACTGGAGGTGCTGGTGGTTTTAGGTACTTCTACCATAATTGATGAAATACAAATGAAATTATAAAATCAACTCAATTGTAAACACCATCTATTGAGAATAAGGTAGATATAATATCATAGAAAAAGTCAACTATGAATTTGCCAAATCATGTACCCACAATGTTTTCATGTCAAGAATGACTTTACCTTGATACCAAGAAAAGTCATGTAAAAGTCATGCCCTAAAGAGAAGGGTAGCTATAACAGGACCCGCCAAGATCTTGTGGCCAAAAGAATTGAATTCTGATCACAACTTTCTGTACATTGAAGGGGCATCTATGTTCATGACTTGTGCTTCATGAATGGATGCACTTTGGGCAACACGATTTGAAGCTCCTATAAGGCCCTACAACTTCGGAAACAAGTGACCTTGACAAGTCTGAAATCATGAACTGTTATATCCCCTAGTGAGTCCTCGACCTGCATAACTTAGTCCTCCTGTGACCTACGTACTCGTTTCCATGAGCTTGTACCGCTTTTCTTGCATGCCTGTCACTCCCATTTGAATCTCGATGATAGTATGTAATGGCACCTGCATCCACCCAGAAAATCGTTTCTAGTCTTGAAACCAACACTTTCTGACCAGTGTCGAAAAAATGAACACACAATCTGTTACAATTCTTCAATCAACCAGTGAAATCCCCTTCTGTGCCATCTCATTCTATGACCCAAACCACATACGTTGGATCTAATTTAGTGTAAGATCAAAGTTCACTCAACTACTGCGGCACAAGAGTTACACTTACTGCTGGTGGTTCTTACGAGCATTGTTACTACCTACTGCATGTGAGCAGCTTTTCTCTTTGATAATATGATCAATTGCCAGCACAAAGGATGGAAAATGGCAATGACTGCAAGTACCTCAATGTGAGGCACCTCCTTCAGAGGCTTATCCATGAAGTACGCGTATAACGAGCGAAGAATTGCCTGATAACAAAGAGATATTAATCAGTAAGTACTCAAACTTACACTGAACAATGAGATATTGTATGAATCTTCTGACGCCGTCTGATGAGATATACGAGAAGCTAACAAGGAACCTAGGTAACTAAAGCACTGAGACTGCACGAATAGGAACATGTCAATGCAAGCAGGAACATACTTGGTGTGCAATGACCACCACTGGACATCGCTGTCTTTCAAGTTCGACAATTACAGGCTCCACCCTACAAGCAGAAAATAACAAGCATCATTGCAAAGCGGGCATCAACCAAATCCGGAGAATTAGATTACAGAACTTCATGAAGAGTCATGAAGTGAGGCGTACCTCTGTATGACGTCCAAGTAAGATTCACCACGCGGATAGCGGTAACGTAGTTTGTCTGCCTTGCGTGCTCTATATTTGATAGCCACATCACAGAAGATCATCAGCCGTCCAAGATTTTGAAAAGATTAGAAAGCAACCACTCTACAACCTCAATGCTTGAACTAGAAAATAGTAGAATCATTTCAAATGAGCCGTCGAGAATGAGAGCTAGCACTTCAAAATATACATCACTCAACAATGATATGAAGCATTCTTTTTCAAAGCTGCATAAATATTCGTCGTTGACGCTCATTTAATTACCAGTTTGATGAGACGGCATTTCAAACATTATAATGATGCACTATGTCAAAGGTTGAGTATTTTGGAAGTTGATAAGGGCAAAAGTGTCCTACGCATATTCTTCAGGCATAGAATCCTTAATTTCCGCATATGTCATTCCATCGCATACGCCTGCATTGATTTCATCTAGCGCCCGCCATTGAACCTGCAAATTCCAAGTAAAAATCAGTGTTCCCGATCACGCGAGTTATTCTCTTTGGTACTTTATGTGGTGAAGGAACCTAACTGTTTTGAGAGAGAAGAAACATCATCGGGCTCTCGTTGCTCAAGACATGTATCAGAAATCTTACTTTTGGGAACCCGTTGATGTGCTTGGCAGTGATTCCTGTCCTCTGCAGAGTGCTTGTCCAGATCTGCAAGTCATAAAATTACGCATGTTCATCACACAAACAATAAAAAGCTTAAGGGCATAAACACACGCATATGCTTTTCATTGCAAACACATATATACTGTTGACAGTAGTGAACAAGTAAATGTTGAGAAGATTACAGAAGCTGTCGCCTCGTTCTTCAACCGTTTGTGCACAAAATCAGCTAGTTTGAGAGCATACTTTTCCCCAGCTTCACTGCAAACATGAAAAAGCACCTCAAAGTCATAAGCTTCAACAATTTCATGAACTCAATGCTCATTACAACTGGATTACATTGCTAATATTATACCTAGATGATGAAGGTAAAGAGACTACCTAAGCGCAGGGTCTCCACCAATTCGACCCCTCACATTATCCTGACTTTCTCCATGTCTGGTAAGCAATATTGGCCGTGGTGTAATGTGGGTATTGACCTACACGCATGCAGGAAGCAAAAATTTAAATCACAAAAGAGCTTCCTAATTAATACAATCATAGTGACGATTTAGAGGGACCATACGGGGAAGACGTCTTACCAAGAAAAACACAATACGGCCAGGGAGATATCCACTTATATTGCTCACCTGCACAATGCACTAAATCGTAAAAGGCCATAGGGGAAAGTATATACAACATTAAATCTAACCTCTACAAATTTATACAAAGAATACCATGATGAGAATTCTCAGATATTAAATGAAGGTCTTGGCACACAAAACAGAACCTCAGAATACACCAGTCTAATCTTTCAAGAAATAAATTTTGCAACTTGATAACCAATCCCCTTGAACAAGGGGGCCAGCAGATGGAGATCATAAACTTACTTGCATATGACCACCTTGGCCTCTGACCATATCTATCAACTTGATATAAGAACCCTCTGTTACTGGTTCATACATCTGTGACAGAATGAAGATTAGAATCATGACAGACGTTCTTCTACACAACGAAGTAGAGCACGATAAACAGTGTAAGGTGTGGCAAGGTTACAGTCAGAAATATACCTTTTCGTAGTGGTCAAGTCGGGTCTTGAAGTCTTCTAGGGCAGTTTCATAATCAGGTCTGTTTTAATCAACAATCAGTCACAATCACGGACCTTTCATTTCAGCAAATTATACAGTCCTATAGCGACAAGCCAGACAAGCGCAGCTTCAGCAAAGCACAATGATAAATTGCTCTGCTATAGTTTCCGATGATATGTGAACTGAGGCAACTTACACGTCGGCGTAATCAGGACTTCGAGTTGTTTTCAGCTGAATATTGGTCTCAATCACTGATCGGTCATTACATAATATTTCCAAAAAGATTACCTAGAAACATGCCCAGAGAATCTCAAGTAAGGAAAGAAAACACCATGTATGATGTTGGGCACTTGATGAACCCATAAGACGTTGACCAGAATAAGCATTTATGACGAAATCCAAGTTCAGGAACAGAATTCAACAGCATTCTCAACTCAGTTTGCAACTGCTCTACATCAAGATACGTGTCTCCATGAGAAGTATGATATTGACCTTGCATTTTCCTTCAGCTAGCTTCATGAGCAGATCCCGACGTGCTTTTGTACTGTTAGTAGCATCAAAGACACCAACCTGCATCAACCAGCGAACTAAGAAGACTTCTTAAAATAGCAGACATGATCAAGCTAAGTAAGATAATACTTCATCAACAAACATGATCGACACTGCCACATGTTTACTACTCTAGGACTGGGATCCCGAAAGATACCCGCTGCAAAACATAAGTTGGATACCCAATGGCGATTTCAGTAGAAATGGTTGACATGGAAGTGCTGGAGTTACCTGGCCTCCTTCATCCATCCAGGCGAGCATGTCCTCCATTGCAAGGATTGCAACCTTCAAAGAACAATTTATGACATATCAGCAAGAGAATCATCAACAACAGCTCCTACCGTTCTATTTCTCCCTTAAAAAGAAATAATGGCTATACAATCTATCAGATGGCATCCTGGGACTAGTACTTTACATACTCCGCATCATTACATGTCACAAATTGTTTCAATACGCAGGAATGAGCACAGAGAACGTCAGAGCTGTGTAAACTCTCATCAGGCTTGATGAAATGCTAATTTGATGTTTACTATCCATATGTATACCTCGTTTCTTGCCTCGATTCCCTCCTGGTTGTCACCACGAAAAAAATCTGCAGTCTGTCATGCCCCAGGTATATGGTGAGTGATTGATAAGCAGTTTTGCCTGGTTCTATAGAGCAAGTTTCATAAAAAATTCACTAGAATTTGGAAATTTTTTAATGATACGATAGGACAATTCTTTGCATGGAATCAGGCTTGCGCCGTCTCCGGAAGTGGTTATTACCTGATTACGCCCAAGCTTCAAGCGCCGATACTGGATTATCACAATGACGACGACGTCAGTTCTAATGCTTGGAGAAAAATTCAAGACAAAGGTTAACATTACTCAATAACACGTGCAGAAAACTAAAAATCACAGGACCAAGACGTCCAAGCCTAAAAGAGAAGTACTTTGTCAGCATCCATTAAAATCCGACTTCCACTATAATTCACTACTCAAAAGATCTTGATCACAATTATCTTCCAAAATGTGAGAGATTTCGCCAGACACTGCTCCAACCATACTTGACATTTCCTGACACTGCTACAAAGACCCCTGTTATGCACAGACAAGTCGTATCCTAGACAATAGCTCTTGGCTAATCCCTGGAACCAAAGTGATGGCGGAGACCCGACTTACAAAAAGAACTGAAGTAGTTAGTTCATTTAAGGGTGCCCCGAAAAGAAGAAGAATGCGTCAAAGCCCATGCTTCTACCGTCAGAGACACCCCCTTCATCTACAGATGAACACTTACTTTTCCCACATTGAAATGTTTGGTATCGTGACCTAGCCACCTGAGATATCTCGTCAATTTAGCTGCTGTAAAGGTCTTGCCTCGTGCAGGTAAACCAACCTGAAACCACGATCATCATCCTCATGTAAATATGGTTCAAAGAAAGCCTCTCGTAGTAGGTGCAGTGCTCTATTTGCTTAGGGTTATCAAGAAAAATCCTATTCTAACAAACATGTGACAAATTTCGAGTGGTTTTGCAAACTAACAAGATTAATAATGATGAAACGCAAGTGAGAAAATCAAGTTGATCCATACTAGAATGATTGCCAGTTGACGACGTTCCCTCGGCCCCATCATACGGTCAGCAACAGCTGCAGCAGCTACGGCACCAGCGGCCTCTGGCATGGTCTGCACGGGCCAGAGTTAGTATCTCCATCTACTAGGATGTATTCAGATAGAGTCATGTATTCATTCAAGCAACGACAATTGCGAATCAGTCCAAGAACAACAAAAAAAGAAGGTATACGAAATAAAATTAGTCCAACTTCGATATACTTGAAGTTTAGATGAGAAAGGTGTACATCAATAACGTCGTCTAAATGATCATCTTCACCGACGTCACTATCAAGTCCTGAAGGTGAGCTTAAAATGGTTTCGTCTCCATTCGCTGTACTTTGGATTAACTTCTCAGGGGACACACCATCAGGCGCTTCCGATACGGTACCCCGCACCCCTAGGTCCTGCAGAGCATTGACACTTTTCTATCAAGCAAGTGCAAATTCCGCTCGGCTACGATCTCCAGGGCACATGCCACAATTAAGTTCTTGCAAAGAGGGATTGTATTCTGATTGTGTGCAGACATGCAAATAATAGTGAGTTAAACTTTCAACTTAGTTCACTACGTTCACTTGCTTGGTGAAAACGAATCACTCAGCAGGTCAACCTACCCACCCACCTTGACAAAAGCGTTTCGCTTTTTAAAAGAAGGTCTCTTCAACGTTTCTGGCGACGTCATGTCAGACGGAACAGTGGTATCGCCACCCCTTATCCTGTATAGCCGGCTTTCTCCATAGAATGGAGCAGGAAGAGAGACAGAACGATGCAAATCAGTGGGCTCTGCTGCTCTGTCAGAGGGGTATTGCAAGGCAGAGCTTGCACTTGCATTCGGAGTAGGTACCTCATAGTGCTCTAAGTCCAATTCAAGGGCCTGAGAATGGAATTCTGGTTTTTGAACGATAGGACGCACGCCTTCCACGATGACATCCGGAATCTTCATTGAACCATGGGACTGCAGATTCTTTTTTAGAGACCTCCAGCTTGCAGCAAGAGCAAACGGCGAAACTGGATCGACTTGAATACTAACAAGGAGTTGTAGTAACTGTGTTCCGTTATCCGTTGAGAATTTAAACTGAGCCGTCGGACCAGCTCCTCCTTCCATTGAACCTGCCTGAAGAATCCTATTTGCCCCCTCTTCGAGTATAGATAGATCTCGATCGCCCTTCCCTTTGAGTAGAAACTTGAAATCCAGAAAATCTGCAAAAAGGATGTAAATGTATATTAAATCTCAATGGTCGCAGAAATCTCAAACTGATTTCCGACAGCATAATTGAACATTCAAACAAAAGAAAGGGCGAGCCGAGTACTGAACGAATACTGGATAGCATGAGCTACGCAAAGCAAACGTTCTAAGGTATCACTAAAATGCATCTCTTACAAAATTATTGAGATACAACCGGCAAGCTAAACTGGTATGTGCAGAAAAACACCATGATCAGCAGGCACAACGAAACTGAGCTCCCAAACATTCGTTGACTCCCGCTCCAGTGCAATCTGTATCGAAGAAAAACGGCTAACTTCACATATACAGCTGAAACTTTCTTAATCACCAATCCGTACGTGGCTATATGTCGATAAGTCCCAACACATAAGATAGAAGCCCGATACAATGCGAATTTCATTGAAAATATATATACATACTACTCATGTCGGCCTTCCTAAGAATTCCACGTATAATACACACGCTAGGAGAATCTGTGCATTAAAACTCAGATGACTTACAGCCTTTGTCTCGTCCCAGCTGCCTATCATCGGCAGGGAACCGACAACATGAGGTACGAGATCCAATGGCAACGGCTGGTTGTCCTTCTTGCTCACTTTCAGAACCACAAACAACTGATATCCAGAAAGATCGCCTCCATCACCACTTGAAATAACCGACTGAGCTGACCCCGCCATTCCCATGTTGCTAGAGATAGAAATCACTTCATTCAGATCTGATGACGCATACAAAAATGCTTCTTTCTCCTAGTAATATACTTCTGCTGAAACTCTTGCTTCTGTTATCCCAGTCTCATTACTCTAGTCTGGATAAAATGTTGTCCCCTTGCGTTTCACTTGAAAATTAAGCTCGCTTCTTCACTCTGAAAATCAAAAGTGTAGCTCCATGTCATTCGGCTCTGAGCAATTTTGAGAAGAGATTGTCCACAACTCGAAATATGAATGGAACTGGGATCTGGACTTGCTTTTAATGTCTACGAGCACTTAACTCAGGTTCAGGTTTAATCCAGCTCAGGTTCGAACTTCAAAGACATGGACAATATCCGGAAGTGACTTTCTAATAAGTTCGAACAGTATTACTAACAGCAACTTATTCATCCAAATACTCGATCGGATCAACTGATTCTTAACTATAAATTTGATTGCGACTGTCCCTTCAGTTGTGATCCAATTCTACACTTTCAAAACAGTACCGAACGCCACGAATCCCAAGAATTCTACATTCAAGAACTTCAAAGGTGATGGCATCATTGAGAATACAAAACTGCTACGCGATCGCTGTGATCACACTGC
The DNA here is from genome assembly GCA_037043015.1 of Bryum argenteum. Classification (NCBI taxonomy): domain Eukaryota; kingdom Viridiplantae; phylum Streptophyta; class Bryopsida; order Bryales; family Bryaceae; genus Bryum; species Bryum argenteum. The sequence goes on along the minus strand of CM073323.1, from coordinate 25,674,910 downwards.
AATCAAGTTTCAATTGCGGAAGACAGAGAGACCCCGCCTGAAAGCTTTGAATGAGCAGCAAAGTCGACATGCCTTCAGAAACAAAGACAATTCAAATGAAGAGCAGGTCCTACTACCTCAAAGATGATCGGTAAATGCAATCAAATATCCAGCAGTACTCTACGTAGCTGGCAATGCATTAGGTTGACCAAAAATTGTAGAAGACTTCAAAAATTTCAAATTCTATCTTTTCAAACCAAAACCAAACGCTGCGAACCTCAAGAGTTCAAGATTCCTCGACTTTAAATGCGAAAAAATCACTACAAATGCAAAACTGCGACGCGATCGCTGTGATCACATTGGAATTACGTTTCAATTGCGGAAGAAAGGAAGCTACCGCCTAAGAGCTCTGAATGAGCACCAAAGCCGAAATACCTTCAAGAGCAAAGACAATTCAAATGATGAGCATGTCTTAGCAACTCGAATTCTGCTCAAATGCGCGCGGCGATGATCTTTCAAACATCTAGGCAAGCTGCAGGAGAGAAGCACACTCCATTTGAGTCGAGAAGAAAAAGGATTGGCCCGACCGTCAGTTGCCGATTCTTCCGGAGGACGAAAGGGGCAACGGAGGACGAACGAGAGTGGATGTCGTCGACGGAGTCGGCGGGATAAGAAGCAGCATGGGTCCGCCACCTCAGGAACACAGTGGCAGATAAGGGGTACACATACCATTTTGAGTCATTAACTGAAATAGTGACATAAGGTCTAATCTTCTAATGATTTTATGTTGGACAATTGGAGAACTTTGAATCTCTCCGACAAATTCTATTCACATGGAATTTTCTTTCAGAGTTCTATTTATAGCGCAATATTGCATATATTAGAAATATTGTAACAAGTTCTTATAGGTATAAAGAAGTAGTTGGTACCAACTCCCTCTTGCACTTGCAAGCTTTGTTTGTAGAAGCTCTAGTGAGTTTTGTTGGCATCGAGCAGATTTGCAAAAGGCTAAATGTCTAGGGTTCAAATGATCATTGTTAAACACTGCTCAGAACTTCCGCCTTTAAATCTCAAGATCGTAATTGATGGTAAGTTCACAATGCTGCCCAGATGTAACTAGGCAAGCCCATTTAAATTTTATGATTGTGCTTGCGTAGTTACATCTTCGGACGGGAACACAAGTCGAATTGAGATTTATTGAGAATTCTAGAAACGTGCGTAACGTAGGATTTTACACTAGTTTGAGTGTAAAATGCAAAACAACAAAATTACCTTTTTGTGCTCCTACCCTACGCCTTCTGCTTTTGAATGTATTTCACACTCAAACCAATGCAAAATCCTGATATACATAAAAGGCCTTCTATGGTGAAAGTTCTTTTTATTAGAACTTCTTAAATAGATAGATAGATAGATAGAAACTCCGGTCCCTTTCTAGGGGCCAGCGTGAATGAAGTGTCCGTTCGTAATGCTAATATCCTGATGGCCACCGGACAAGGGGAAATTGGAACAATACTACTTCCCCCTCTCGAGGGTGGACACTATAACTACGCTAGTTTCTAGCCCTAGTTAGAAGTGCCTTGAAGATACTTGACATAGTATCCCCCCAAAGGGCTTTGAGGTACCCATACAACAAGGTCCAAAGACCCCCCACAATAGTTGGGTGGACTATAGTGGTGAGCACCATGCCGGCATGGGGAATAGAACCCACGACCTCCTCATTGGGGGCCTAAGCCCTAACCACCAAGCCAAGGCTTGTGGTGCCTTAGAACTTCTTATACATAATGCTATTGTACAATTAGAATCTTTACTTCAATGTCTGACTATTCTACGAGCAAATCGTTTAGTAAGTACAAACTCACAAAATTTATCAACTATGTTCAATGTCTGGATGGTATGATTGCTCTTAGATCAACAAGCTAATTGACGGAAATTGTGTAACACTAGGTAGAATGTTGTACTCCCTTATGCTCAAAGAAGGCCAAAATCACAATACTTTCATTAGGGATGTGAAGGTGAAACAAACAATGCAGCCTGTCAAGCTTTGACCATGACCGTGTATGCACATAACAAACTTTTCTAAATGCACCACTTCAACTGGTTTGAGCATCATACTAACCCTTAAACGCTCAAGGAAGCATGAGGGGCTTTTTCCCAACAGAAGCTCTCTATACTCATCTTTTCACTTATATTTAGATGTCAAATTGGTCACCCTCTAGTGATGCATTCAAAAAGTGAAAATTTACAATTCAAAGCACAATTTGTATGAGTGATATTGTGGTTTGAAAAGATTGTGGTAGGTAGGTTGGGAATGTACAGAACCTTGTAGGAGGTTTCAAGCTCATCATCGATTGGCTCATTCATGATGCCCAAGTTCAAAAAGTGCAGTGCTATTCATGATGTCCAAATCCAAAAGATGCTGTGATCCAATTCTTGGCTGCCCGTTTTAGACCCTATCTTGTGGATGCAGCTGCACGATGGCGTTCACAATCCCCGGGTACGCATCTACTGTCAGAATCGCCACTTTGACTCCCCAGCACGAACCCTGCGAAGCCCGCCATTGACTTGAACCCCTTCGCCTTCAACGTCGTCACGACCTGCTAAGTCGGCTCCACTGCCGCAGCCTGATGGACCACTATCAGCTACCAATTTGGGGTTGCTCGATAGCAGCAAGCAATCGCGGGACCGATCTTACCTGAGGATGTCTGAGAAGCCAGGCCTCGATGTTGTCGGCCGAGTCTCCATTGAAGAAATCAGGTGCCACCGCATTGTAGCCGTTGTCTGCAATTATTACCTCTAGCTTCCTGAAATCCGATCCAGAAAATTCATTCACAAATTGCGTCGTACCTCATCCAATCACCAAAATCGCAGCAAGTGAACTCATTATGCTAAAGCATTTCAATCACACGAGTTTCAGTTACCCACAATGTGGTGATGTGAAGGTGGGGATACAATCTAGCTTGTATTTCATACAGAAAACTCAACACAAGGTGCTCGGACTGGCAATGGCACGTCTAGTAATTGGGATTTGAAATCACGAACTGTAAGCAGGACATTGCCGGAACAGAGGAGCCTTCCAACCCGAACAGAGCACGCCAACCGAGGCAACGAATTACTCTGCTGAATTACAAGTACCAAGCTTCTGCAAATAAGAGTGATACAGAAACACCGTGGAACTAAGCTCATGAGATTGCTCACAGTAGATGTCTCAATTCAGAAGTACAGCTGCATGCAGAGGCCGCTCACATCCGCATCCAAACCCCCCACTTTCTCTTCTGTCCCAGTCCAGTTCGTAGCACCCTGATGCGTGGCAGGGTCGGCGTCATTCCCACCCACGCCTGCACCAGCCACAAACAAACCAGCTCAACTTTCAGCGAATGTAAGTGGAAACTCAACTATTAAATAAGATCTCGTAGCAGATTGTGGGAGACTGCTTCGATACGGAATGCGCCTTGGCTTCTCCTGGCATTGATCAAGTCTAAGAACCGTGCTCAGAATGGTGCAAGAGAGCTGCTTACTGATGCTGAGGAGTATGTTATTGGTTTTCGAGAAAAGTTGATATGATGAAAGAATTTTCTTGCATATTGAGAAGAACCGTTCAATGACGGCGGTTATCCATATATCAAAGTGTCAAGTTTAGATATTGAGAGCTTATTGCAGTTGTGAGTGAAGAGTTGTTTTTTTCCTTCTCCGCTGTGTATGACACCACCAGATTATAACACGGAAATGTCCTTTCAGGTTCTACTTTTAACTTCATAAGCATAATTTGATACGGGTTTTGTTATTGGTTAATACATTCACTTGATATATTTCTGTTTTGTAAATTGCTCCAAAAAATCACTTTTTTCATTCAAAGAGGATGCTAAGTATGACAACTTAGAATGATGCTATACAGTGACTAGTTTATATAATCGTACAAGGAAATCTTATTAAAAGAATTTGCTACCATTCTTACAGATTACATCATAAAATTGAATTTTAAATTGTATAAAAGCATATAGTTGCAACAAATATATAGCACAACTTTCAATGTTGAAATGTGAACGCAAAAAAATCAATTCAATTCATATACACAACTAAGATCTACACTTCTTTTTGCAATGACTAAAGACATTGTATATTACTTGTATAAAATGAAAGTACAAGCAACAAAATCACTTTACAACAATGAATATCACTTGCTGCACGCTGTTCGAACACTTGTGCCGACCACTGTATATATAACACAAACCAAACCAATGTGTCCAATTCAACAAAACATGAGCTCAATGTAAACATTTGTAAATCAAACTATCCCCGGAACATTTATTACTTAGAAGCAAATCGGCTGCACATATCAGCCGTGAAAAGGACATCTCTACTTAAGACAGCAGAGCAAAATGTTCCCTAGATAGTCTAGCATATATTCTCATAGTATGCTTCCTGTATACATAGTAGAAGCAAACAAGGTATTCATATAAAGCTTGTCCCTACACCTACTGAACAAGTCCGACTGTTTCTGCTTAATAACATGAACTAAAAAGCCTGAAGTGCACTCAATAGGAGAGACTTCAGCTGTCCGATTGAGACGATGATATGGATCAACGGTTTCGGCATTCGGGACAGTACCACTGTTTGCATTTACACGGAGGTTCACGTTCCATGGTGGCAACCATGTTGTCGATTGGGTCACACTCCGGGAGGGTCACAAGTGTGAGAGATGTGGGCGCCGATCCCATGGTGATCGTACCACTCACCATCTTCGGTGAAAGGAGAAGGAATGTGACTGAGAGAAAAATCAAAGTGATAGCTTGCAGTGTTGAGCTTCAGAATTCGACTGATGAGCTGAATGTGAATCCCTTGGTGGCCTTGTGCCCATTTATACTGAAAATGCGATGGCCTAGCATTCCAGTTTTTCATTCCTTAGCTTGGGTGAGAGTTCATTATTGAATTGGATTAGACTAAAGTTGTGGGAAGTCGGTTTTTGCTTCCCAGCACCACCGGGGACATGCATGGGACAGTTGTAATTGTTTGAGCCATTCTGATTCAAAGTGAACTCGATTCAGGTTTGTGATGCAGATGTTTTGACACGTAAACTCGAAGAGACTTCGTTGCTTGTTCACGGACATTCTTCAACATGCTTAGTGGATTCTTAGTTGGATACTGTTACGGACAGACGACAAATTGCACACGAAGCTGGCAGGTGCAGATTTCAGCACTACAACTGAAGTGGCACAAGTGTACGGTTGGACTATCGAAATTCCTTAAGTGGCCACAGACAAAAAAAATTATTGATCAGGATAGATACTAGTAACTATGATGTGGACCTTTTGTTTTTCAAAATTTTAATCGGAGTTGAAACAAGCACTAATTAGTGACGATATGGTAACCATGGCGACTATGACTTGAGAAACTTCTAAAGTTATAACTCAGGACTTGCGAGAATTGTGTCTAACTGCAACCGACCAACTAGTTTACTGACAGATTCAATCGGTAGGAGCACTGTGGACTTCCGTGTAGTCGTGTCGAGTAAAATTCGTGTCTGATTTAATCATCTTTGCAAGCGTTGTGAACTACATGCAACTGTCGGAAAAATAGATCACGTCCATGATGATGATTTTGAGACTGGAGTGAAAGTTCGACACAGAATTGGATTCGATTTCCACATCCGAGCATTATGCTTCAGCACCACCTGGACATGGTACAGTTGCATGTGCCTGCTTAACTGAGTCATTAATCAACGTATGATTCATATTAGAAGTCCAAAAACATGACTTCTACCAATAAGAAACTAAAGGTGTCTGACCACATTCTCCTCATTCTTTACGTTGTCGTGGTGACCGAGTTCTAAGTATGAAGAAAATCTTGAACACATATTTATTTTGACTGTGAAGAGACTAGCTACAGCAATTCTCCATTGCAGACTCATGGGTAAGATGACGATGATCATATCGCTGCAGAATGAATGAGGATGATAAAGTCCATACAGACGGACATTTGCCATGGCAGAATCAAGAACTACTGCTAGCTAATCATTCTCTACAGGAATTCAAAGTCAGTCAGTTACAATTTATAGGGTAACTATTCGCATTCAGTTGTACAGACAGATATGAGAATTTGCTGCTCTGTCAGACGTTTCTTATCATCCCCTTGTTCCACTGCCGTCACTCCGGCCTCTGTTGTATGGCGAACCCAAGGGACCCTGGAACCTGAAGCCAGACTAAGTGAGCCGACTTTGGACCCCACCATAGCTACCCCTCGTACGTGTCGACTCTAATCAACCGGTGTTGAAACAGTACTAGTACTCCGCCAGATGCCGGTAGCGGTTCCCGGTAGGCGGCTATGGTGGTTTTGACCTCAAGAGGTCAAAGGCAGATTCGTAGCTTTAGGCTTACGCTCAGAATCAATTTCGCATTTTAACCTCCCAAGAACAGAGCTACCTCCAGTATGAGCGACAAAAAGTCAAAGGAAACCATGCGGTGTTAGATTTACTGTAGCAACTCAGGAGGAGACAATTGTCTACAGACTCTTGGTTTTGTCGGTAGCAACATACGGCTGGTCAGTTGACATTCTCCTACCGCAATATGGACTTTCTGATGATCTTTTCAATCGAAAATGAGTAAATCTTTTTCTGCTCATGTGCATCAAAGGAAAAAAAAAGAAGAAAAGAGGAAAATCCTCCTTAGACAACAAGTTCTGCAAGTACCTGTGGTGGTCGAATGGGGCTTCTCCACTGATTTGACAGTTGGAGCGAGGAACTTGGAAGTTCGTAATCTATTGAGCAAAGGCTTTCAGGAATGTGCTCCAATAGTCGATTATTTCCACGACCACAGCCCGTTGGTGGTAGTTAATATCGGGAATGGGACTTCACCCAAAATCATTCCTCATGACATTGTTGCAGACATATCAGGCATCTTGCTATATTAAGCTTATGAAAGTTCTACTTAAGTAGTTGAAAACGTCTTGAACAGGAGTTAACTTACATTATATTCAACCGGATGAACTCAACGAATGCTACGTGAACTCAACATCATTCCGATTCGACTGTTTACTGCAAAGCATCCTCAACACAACTTGACATTGCAAACCATCCTCGACACAATCCGCTCCAGTTCAGTTCTGATAACCACCACCCTTGACATAACTTTTACGTAAACTTGAATGCATCGACTGGTGGTACGTGACTGAATGAATGTCGGCAACATGCATGTGCTCAATGGTCCGCTACCGTGATGTCCCCAACGTCTTACCACCTTCTCAAAATTCAGACAATCATCCTAAACTCCCGCTTGAACTGCTATAAATCGACGATCCAGTAACGAACATTCAACCAGCATTTGCTTCACACAATCCTCGACTACTCACCTATTATTGCAATTTAACTTCTACTCTCTTCTAGCGATCACTACACCATGATGAGTCAATCTATCCACAAGCTGGCCGAACAGTCACAGTGCTTGGGACCAGCCGAGTGCTCCTGTTCTCAATGCAAACGGGAAGCGACTCACTTCAACGCCAACAATGAAGCCTCATTGAGCTGGAGCCGATCTCCACCGAATATAGTACACATGGGAGATGGGCATCGCTGCAAAAGTTGGGCTTGCCCAATTTGCAACCCAGGTCGGTGATAAAGTGACACAATTGCAGGAACGACATCTTCGAAGTAGCCACATGGTCGAGTTCGGAGATGGAGGCCATACATGCAGAAAGTTTCCATGTCCAGCAACATCGGACGTTGAGATTTGAAGTTCAAAGATTCATTGCAGTGATTGTGCTAGACTATTCATATTGATATTGATTTGTGTAGCGGTTCCGTTACATTGATCAGTGTAGGTGTTTGTCACATTCTCGATTCGTTCAAGAAATAATACATAGCTCAGACTTCTGGACCAATCATTCACAGCTTTTGAATGTTTGTTGACCGGATTCAAAACAATAAAGTGAGAAACATGATTTCTTTGGATATTAGTGTCATGATGCATTGAACAAAATTTTCTAATGATCTTGTAATTTCATTTCAAAGATAGAAATATTCATTACAAGTTGAGTGACATTGGTGCAAATGCAAATCACTTCAACATTGTTACTTTCTGAAAGAAGACTGTTGTTCACGGCAGCCGGTCCATGCCACGCTCCAACTGCCCTTCGAACATTGGATTGAGATGGTGCAACCTTCCATTTCTTCGCCACATCTCGTTATCCGTCTCCAAACGCCAACTGTTGATTGCATCATAATCAGTCGCTAGTTCTAGTTCAGCCCTCAACAAGCTTTGTTCCAACGCCTGGAGCTCAGCCTCCAACATGTCCTTCACCATCCTCATCAAGTTGCGTATTGGAATATCTTCATCACGGAGTCTCTCATCAGGCCGAACGAGGTCTTCTTCATCAGGCCAAACAGGTTCGACATCCGATCGAGTGTGTGGGAACAGACGGTATTTGCATGGCAAACAGAAGACCTGACCGTGTGCAGCTGAGAAAGGATCAGCCGGGGCCGTGGTGCAGATTAAGCAATTTAACTCATATCGACTTGCGACGCCTTCGGCAATGATGAGCAATGGAGAGTCCGAGTTGCCTTCCATAGCTGAAGTCTGATTATGCTTTGGCACTTCCAAGCACACGCTAGCGAGCTAAATGTACCAAAAGCATGTAAGCTGCCACCCACTTTTGCGAAATGAAAGTATCTAGGCAAGGACTAAAAGCAGTATGATGGCGGAGAATGCAACGCCCTAATCATACGAAACTAATTAGAAGAAACAGTACTCTTGAATACTCTTGAATCACTTGCATGTGAGCGAAGGCTGGGCTTATATGCCTGCTCTGGTGCATCCTCGGCAGGAACTTGGGTTGTTCTCGAGAGGCTCGTTTGTAAGTCTGCCTCGGGAGTTGAAATTGTTCATCCCACATAATCCATATCAAGCCTCGTTCAATCAAGCAAGCATCATCATGTCACATTTTTCATATCAAGCCCTGACAGTAATTATATCAAGCAAGCTTCGGTAGTCTACTTAGTCTTCGAAGAAACATCAGCATTAGCAGAACAATTGATAGAAGGGAGTCCCCTTTGAGTATGCTCTCGTTCAACTGAACATGGTGACTGGGAAGGTTTCAAAACTTTGAACAAAGTAGATGATATGTAAGAGCCAATTTTTGTATGTTACACCTTTAAGTCTCAAATCCAGACTGTAAAGTCATTCCAAAACGGCGAGTTCAATTTAAGTTGAGCAATATTGGGCAACCCCAAGAAACATTTATTCATAAGCGAAACGGCTGCACAATAATCAGCCATTCAGCTTTTCTAGGACATATTTTCTCTTCCAAATCGAAACATGAGAGTAAACTGTACTAGCATCATCATTATTCAATATATATGCTTCTTATAGAGTAGAAGCAAACAATCTATTCAAGTATAGCTTGTTTCCTTACAACTACTGAAACAAGCCCGATATAATATTCTGAGCTAACAAAATCCTGAAGTTAGTGAGACACATCAATTCAACCAAAATTTGGAGACAGTGATAATCGATTTGGCTTCATGGATCAACAACGCCCGTTGCATCGGGGGCAATCAATTTTTCGGCACTGACACGGAGGCTCACGTTCCATGTATCCGCAGGTGGCAGCCATATCGTCGATTGGGAATTTGGGACATATTCCTGGAGCGTCACCGAAGTGACAAATGTGGGCGCAGGACCCATGGCGCTCGTAGTACTCGCCATCTTCGGTGAAAGGAGAAGGAATGTGAGTGAATGAAAAATAAAAGTAATAGCTTGCAGAGTAGAGCTTCACTGTCCGCTCTAGAGTTGAATGTGAATTCCTCGGTGGCCTTATGCCCATTTATGTTGTAAAGTGCCAAGACCTTGCTTGTCTCTCTCCAAGCTTCGATTCCTTAAGCTCGGGAGAGAGTTCGATACAGAATTGGATTCAGAAGTTGTGAGAGTTCGGTATTTTTCTTCCGAGCGATGGGCTTAAGCACCACGTGGATATGCGACAGTTTTAATCGTTTGAGCCATTCTTATTGAACAGAGAGAAATCGATTCGAATTTCTGTTGCAGTAGTTCAGAAATGTTTGTATTTTGTGGAGAAACTATCAGTGGTGCACATTCTTCAGGGCATTCTTCACTACATTCTTTAGACTGTGACTGGATTCAAAGTTGAAATTACCGACAGGCATCGGAACTGAAAGTTGCAGGTTTCAGCATGTAAGGAATACGGATGTACGGTCTTGCGATTGAAATTGCTGTAGACAACAAAGTATCGATCGATCAAGATACTAGTAACCATACCGTCGTGTTGTTTTGACAAAGTAAATTGGAGTTTGCCTACTAACGCTGAATTTAAGCAAAAATCACTCACAATATGGTGACCATGATCACATCAAACTTGATAGAATTAAAAAGTTGCAAGAATTGTGACTTCAGGAACGACCTACCGACAATATATCAGTCGGTATGAACTGTCGGCATTTGTGTCGAGATCTAATTATCCTCGCATTGTCTTGGTATACAGATGTGTAGTAGATATCTCGTTTGATCTTATCATTTGGTGTAAATTGTATGCAATCTCTGGAAAAAAAGCATTTTTGGGATCAAGGATGTAAGAGTTACTAGCTCAAGTGAGAGTTTGACACAATCTTGCATACGGAGTATTTTCTGGGCATTAGGCTTGTGCACCTAGACATGATATAACTGTCATATAGGGCAAACTTAACATGCCCAAAATGTAGTGATTTGCAATACACATCAACAAACAGTACAATCTTGAGTCATATGTTGGTATGTACGAACTCGAAAATCACAAAAACACAATCATTTGTTTCTGTCATAGATTGCAGTCGTGACAAATTATACATTCATCCATGGAATAGCCGAATAGTAACCATTATTGTTGTTGTGCCAGTATAAATGTGACAAAAGGTGACAATCGCGGTTTTGGCTTAAGCGACAGAAGTCAAAGTTGACATTTTAATCGACAGGCCTCTATTTTGGGTAAGAAGAATATAGGTAAAAACACTATTTTAAGTGAGATTTCTCTAAGGTGACTTGTCCTATTGGACATTTATGCAAATTGTCACTTAAGACAATTGACAACCAAAATGAGAGAAATCCTTGTCTTCTTGGACCTCACTTTTCCGCATTTTTCTTGTAGTCTTAAAACATCGCGTTGTGGATGGAATTTGGCCGGAAAGATGTGCTTTATATTGCTAGTTGATGCGCCATTAATCTTCCTCTTGTTGACGACTTACTGTGTAACTTCTGTAAGTTTTGAAACCGCTTAGTAAAGCATAAGTTTCTTGAGTGTCAAAAGTTCGTGTGTAAGGTCAACCTGCCTATTCCCGAGCTTTTAAGGGGTTCTTGTAGTTCTTCATAAAATTAGAACATGAACTTTTTTCCTCAGATTAGCAAATACAGTAGAAAATTAGACCAAGTTGAATCATAATTTTCTTAATAATTCTCCATTTATTATAAATTTCCAAAGTGGGAGACAAGTAGACTCATATAATGGGGCATAGGTGGGCATTAAACCGTGCTTTTCATTCCTTAATGTCCATCACACACCAACCCACATGTGGACAAGAACCACCCAAAGGGAGGAAAGCACCTGGCATTTGTGTAAGAGGCAAGTTGTTAATGAGGTCGACTTTGGGTAGTGGGATGCTCGGTTTAATATGGGCTTATAGAGGTCGGTTTTAGGAAGGCGGTCGGAAATAGGCAGGCTGACCGTAGTTCTTGTTGACACTTGAGATTTGTAAGATAGAGTACCTCTGACGATATTAGAAGTAGTTAGAATATTATAAGGCGTACATATTAATGGAATGAGTCAAACCCAGTACCGAGGTAGCTTTGCATTCATTACAATAAAAGGCGTAGTTAATTTAGCTCTAAGTAGAGTAGCCTTATCCCTATATAAGCATGCCAATAGATTGGCATAAAAGCCCCTGGTTATGCTATGCTATTATTGGTATTATTTGTTATTAATTCTCTACATGTAACACGATTCTCTAAATTTGACACATGCCTAAGTGTCTCGTTTCTATCTTAGAATAAAGTATGGTCCCACCATATTTCCGCATACACTAGAGTTGAATTATAAATTGGACCGCTAGTTTGGACACTAATTCTAAACGGGATATCACTACAAAATAACATTTAAGGTAACGTCTCTAGTGACTTGTTCCTAGTGCCATGGTGTGGTTTTTTTAATTGTTTCTCTAAATTATAATATTTGTCACTTTTCCTTAGATATTTCTTTAATACATAAGCAATAATATAGCCTACTAGATTCATTTTTTTTTAATGAAAAGTAAAATATATTATAATTTATGTAATGTCATTAAAAGAAAAATCTAAACAAGCACTCAGATCACTAAGGGCGGTGCCACACGGGGGGCAGGCACCGGATCCTGCTGCCTCGGATTGGCTGCGGATCACTGCCGCCTACCAGATGAGCGTCATCTATCTCAGCGGCAATCCGCCGTGGCATTCACTGCCGGCAGGAACAAACTACCAGGGGAAACCCCCTGGTAGTTCGAGGATTATATGCCAACTCAGCCTCCAGCTCATCCACTCTCGCCAGGGTTGCGAACCAGAACCAGAACCAGCCAGAACCAGCTTTCTGCAGCTTCGGCGGTAGTCCACTCTCGTTCTCCAACTTTCGACAAGTTGTCGTCGTCGTTGCGGCAGTCGTTGCCGGCGCTTAACCACATCCACTTCTGCCTGCGTGGTGAGGGTGCCCGCCTAGGGGATGACGTGGCTAAGATTTTGCTGCTGCCCTAGCACTTGCATCGACTGCCGCCCTGCCTCACATGTAGTAAGGGCCTAAGACAAGTCACTACAAATGTCACTTTTAGTGCTTTTTGGTTGACATTCAACTAAAAATGCCATTCTTACTAGGTGAATGCCAATTGAAAAGAATTTGCATCCAACAATAAAGCAAACTCGAGGATGACACTTAACAATGCTCATGGTTGCCATGGCTATTGTATCTTAATTAAATTGTACTTTGATCAAGAGTTTAAAACACTAATGAAGTACCGTGATATAGTTAGGAAACTCGTTGGTAGTTTCCTCTTACTTAGTTTCTCTTGTTATTAAACTGTGAATTCGGCTCCGTTTTGGATTGCAAACCTTGCATCCGTGTATCCTAAAAAGTACAAGTATACAAGTGCAAGCTTTGTATTCAAGTGAATCGCTCTATCCTGTAAGTACTCAAGATTCTCTTGAAATCCTGTCACCATAACAAGAAATCAAGTGCTAGATGTGGCCGGAATTTGGAGAGACGTCCTAATCTTTTCCCTTAAATTTCAATCACCAAGAAAAGATATTACTTACGGAATCTAGTGGAACACCTTAGTCTCTTCACACCCGAAGATGTTTTAACGAACTCCGAATCTTATTTAGAAATTAAATAAAAATAATAATTACTCAATCCAACAGTCATAATTATACCATGTCTAAGTGGTGCACAAGCCTAATGGCCAAAAAATACTCCATATGCAAGATTGTGTCAAACTCTCACTTGAGCTAATAACTCTTACACTATTCCTTCGAAAAATGCTTTTAACGAGCGATTGCATACAATTCACAACTAGAATTCGACATTTATTAGAAATTCATTACAAGAATAGTAACAATTTTTGTTACAAGAATATTTCATGAAGAGAAAAGCGGGCTTTTTCTGCTGCGCCTTTCTCGTTGGGGAGGCAGTGGGAATGTTGGGCCACGGGCTTGGCAACAACGGCGCTTACGAGAGTGCCGATTTTGGCGCACGATAAGGTTTTAGGTAAGGTAGTGACATTTTGTACATTTCTTCGTTGACAATAAATTCTATCTGTTTTCGTGTAGAACACTTAATGGTTTGCAGAATCAGTACTGGTAATTATTTGTAAATTCATCAATCAAACCTTGTTATTTTACAGCACTTTGGGTAATTCAAGAATCTTCTCCATTCATGTAGGAGGCGGAAGTTGGTTGGAATTGACACTCATGATCTCGATACATTTGCAATGAAAGTTTTATTCATACTCTTATTAAAAAAATGCATGATTTTGGGAAATAAACTTACTTTGTTTCTAATGAAGTCTTGTCTTCGTACTCATCAATGTATTTTACTTAAGATTGAGATCTTTAAAAATTTTGGTAGCCAATTTATTACAAGAAAGGCAAGTTAGTTGACGTCATTGGCAAGCTGATTTGTGCTATTAGGAATTTAGGATTTGGAGACGACTTACGTTGCTTACATTGATGATGATGTTACATGTTTTTAGGTTTGATTATATAGCATAGGTGGAAATTGCTAATTATTAATCAATGTTCGCAGAAGCTTTGGAAATCAGTAGGGGAAGGAATTTTGTTAGAACGAGGACAAGTACCTCGACTACTAGGAAAACACAGCAAATATAAGTACTGCAACAACATGACTACCAGTCATTCTAACAACTTTGATGACTAAATTTCTTGTGGTCATGTCTTAGAAGCAAATAATTATGACATCTTCTAGTTATATTCTAGTCATATTTTCACGGGGCTGGATAGCAACTTCGTACAAAACGTACCCGAGGCTTGAATTTTTTGGCATGGGCAACCACATGACAATAGGAGAGGGTCATATCACTACGGTTCTTGTCACGGTCACTAAGAATTTAAGAATGAAATAACTATAGAACAAAACATACGAGCGATGTCGGATTCCCGAAGTACTTAGCTAAGTACAGTTCTCAACATACAATGACTGCCGAATGAGTGCTTAAGGTTTTAACACCAAATAACTTGTACTTTGCTACAGAAGCAAAATAGACGATAAATTGTGAATTCACTTGGTCCTTGAGGCTCTTCATCTATTGATATACTACACGTTTGACAAGATATGACTAGCGCATGACATTGTGCTCCTCTTGGACCCTTGGAGTCATCCCATGCTCATCTTGTAGTCACAAGTACCGCGCTAAGATTCAATCCATGGTCACAAATACCTCGTTTTGCAATAGTGTGTGAGTTCAGTTATTTTCATCTTGTAGAATATCGCATGAGCACCATGTCTATGCACAACATTTCCGGAAACTTTTAAGGGTGGGAGACAAACTTGCACCTATAGGTGCATTTCCTTGTGTTACGGTGTTACCTATTGGGTGGATCAAGCTTGATGAGCCACGAGAGGATGGGCTCATCGGCTTAGGTTGAGAACTTGCCTTGTCATAAGCACATGTATTCATCTACGTGTTTGTAACAACTATAGGCAAATCCGTTCATATGGTAATATTTCAAAGACCAAATTTCACACCAAAAGTCAAGAACTTATTTCTCTACTATGCTTGTAAAATGACATATATATATATATATATATATATATATATATATATATATATATATATATATATAACATATCACCCTAACTTCATCCTTCATACATGAATCAAATTTAACTCTTGCAATATCACTTCAAATGTTTCAAGATTGATTTGAGAATTTTAGCGTGCCACTAATACAAATTACGATCATTCTAATGGAGTTGCCAATATATAGATTGTTTTTCGGCAATAAACCATGAATAGACAACTCCACTGTAACACTTCTCCAATCTAGGTCACATCTAAGATTTTGATGCTCATAGTTTTGCAAAAACAATTGACGACATCTGGTAATAAAAATCTATGCATGTCGATCTTTATCATGGTCATAATACTAAAAATAAGTCAGAGTGAATGTGCATGGATTCATAGTCAATCCATTACAATGTGTTCTAGTCAAACCTTTGTAACTATGTGAATGTGATTCATGTATACTGAAACCACTCATTTCAAACCATGCCCTTGCAACCATAGTTTAAATCATAGTATAATTATGTCACTTCTAAGTTACATTTGCAAATTGTGGAATATTGCATAATGTTTAATTTTGCCAAGAACTTTGTACTTTGTGTATTGACAATTATCCATGTTACTTATATCACACATGAATATGTTTACTTGTACATCATGTACATGAACCTTAACTATTGCTCATAAGTCACCCTATATATTCAGTTCAAATAAACAACGAACTCACTAATCTGAAATTTAAACAAAAGATTATACTACCCAACTAATAAACTCTCAAGTGAATATGTTTCCTACCTTCCTACATATATCAAGTAAGCATTATATCAAACATTGATAACTATTCTACTTACTTTTTGAACACAAACAGTAGAATCAGTGCTCAAAAGTAGTGAGTCCTTAGAGCTTTCAAATGAACACGATGACTGTGATGGTCTCAAAAATCAATTTGATCGTCTATAAATCAAAGTAGGTCACATGTAAGAGTCAAACAATCTACGCTATTTCATGACGTACATCGCAGGCTCATGAATTCGACACACTGGAGACGTTGATCATAGCTGAATCATATACTCAAACTATCCTTTATTCATATGCATAAACAACAGATATCAGCCTTGCTACAACATCTTTAATACTATCTAGAATCAAATGTTCGCAGAATCCGGTACTAGATAGTCTAGCATAAACTAATATGTAAGTGTATGGCTTCATGTATAGTAGAAGCAAACAATTTATTCGGATAAAGCTTGTGTTCAGAACATCCAAGCCTGTGATGACTAAAACTATAGCTATCCTATAGACAAGTGCGTTCTCTGGGAGAAAGACTATTTTGAAAGCAGCTTAACTTAAAAAGATCAGCTGTGGGAAGCTGATATCGAATCGGCTTTCTTGATAGATCAACGGTTGCAACCCTTGCGGCAATACCACTCTCCGCACTGACAGGCAGGTTCAGGTTCCATGGAACCTGAACCATCAATGCCGCTGGTGGCCACCATGTTGCCGTTCGTGTCACATTCGTGAAGAGTCACAGAAGCAACTGTAGGCGCAGGACCCATGGCACTCGCACTACTCACCATCTTCGTTGAATGCGAGTGATCTACTAACAGTCAAGGGTATGCTTGCAGTGTAGAGCTTTAGAATTCCACAGTCCGCTTGAAGTTGAATGTGGGTTCATCGATGGTCTTGTGTCCATTTATACTTGAAAATTGCAGACAGTGGTCGATCGAATGCTTCTCTCTCGGTTCTACTGATAGAAATGGTAAGCTGATCGTGGCTTCCAAGTTCCCATTTCTGAAGCTCGGGAGAGAGTTTCACATAGACTTGAATTTGAAATCATTGTATTCACTTCTAAGGAATGGACTTGCGCACTATCTGGAAATGCGAACGCTTGTAACTGTCTGAGCATTTAGCCAGAGTAGATGTCATTAAAGTTAGAGCATGAAGATACTACGGTATAACACAGTTTAACCTCAATTCCGTTGAATACCGTTATATTGGCGGTAATGCTTACGTTACATTATGTGCAGTATCGACATGCCATTTTGCATGTAAGTAAGTGAAAGTATAAGTAATTTATTTACCAGATCTAACAATTTAGTTACTCTGTGTCCATGATCTATAGAATGATTACCATCATGTATTCACTTTCTTCTCGACAATCTACAATCTTTCCCTCTAGTCTAATGGAACGAAAATGAGGTTGTGATTGGCCACTGACATTCTACTGACATTCTAAAGAACATCCTTCACCGATTTCTTTTCGTGATATCAACAGGACTATAAGTTGGATTCAATTACCGACAACCATGATATCGCACAACGAACTACAGTTGGAAGCTTTACCACTTCAAGCGTTGTACGAGTGTGCGATGCTCGTTTATAGGAATCGATGATATTTCCAAACACAGACAACAAATTACCGACTAAAATATTAGGTCTGTTATGGTTCTGCTTTGGAGTTGAACAACTAACACTGGGATGAATGAACCGATGATGAAATCGTAGCCATAGCGACCTTGACAAGTGTAAACCTGAGAGATCATGAACATAATTTTTATCTTGAAGATAAGACTACTTAGTTGTCTGAGTCAACCTTGTGTCTGACCACGTTCTCCAAATACACATCCTCCTACTTGATGGCCGGATTTTAAGTGAAGAGTAATCCGGATGAATAAGTTGATTTACCGTCAGTCATCGCATTGTTGAGCATTTCACTTGAAGCCACAAGCTTCAACCCTTTGAGTTACACGTACGGATCCAATTAATGGAACGAAAAAAATTTAGGTTAAATACAGACAAACTCATACTAACTGACTGCTTTCCTTCGTAACTAGTGTCTGGACATCATTAACTTGGGGTTGAGACTCATCGAACTCAGTACACTTCAGTAGAGATACGGTAGCCTTGACGATCATGACTAGTATTACCTTTCAAAAACGTTGGAACTAAGATTTGTGTCTGGGCACCATTCCTACCGACAACTTTTCAGTCAATTCAAGAAAACGTGCACCCAATTTGAGCACTTCATAATTAATGTCTCACACATATCATCATACATAGAATATTAGTATATTCACATTTAATTTAACTGATATGTTGACCTCTTTGATTATTTACTAACATATTAATCTTACATGATCTTACAACTTTTAAGGATTAACCGTCTTATGGTTGACCACACAGTCCGACACCTCCAGATGCCGGCCGTAAAGAGAGGTCAGGTCCACCCCCTAGAAAAGTCAACAGGCTTCATGCAACTCTGATACAGTAGATCGATTTGCTATTTAGGGCTTCACGTGGAGAAGACTCTGAATTTTGTCGGTACCAACATACTCAAATATGCTAGCCGATCAGTCGACATTCTTCTGCCACCGCCTTTTAGAAACATCCTTGTGAAGCTTCCTTTGCAAATCCTACCGACAAACGACAGTATTCCTCCTCAGGCACGTGTTTCAGTGTGGTCGAGTCGAATAGGGCTCTCCTTAGGCACTTGGAAATCTATGATCGTATTACTGCATTAATTAGAAAGGAGCATTCATTGAGCTCATCCGGTTAAAGTGGAATCAAGTTAGTTACTCTCCGTTAGATGTAACGAATATCGCTCCATGATGAGGTTCTCAAGTTCTCCGAATTAAAATAACCACCAATGACTTGTTTTTACAATGGCAATAACTACACTTGTATGATGGTCGAATAGGGTTTCTCCATCCATCGGATTGACAGTTGGAGCAGTTTGAGATCTAGTTACCTTAATAGCAAAAGAATTCAGGAACGTGTTCCAACAATCGATCTATTTCCACGACCACACCTCATTGGTGGTAGGATATCTCGGAAAAGGGACTTTGACCAACATGATTCCTCACGACATGCATTGTTGCAGACATATTAGATGCCCTCAACATTCCGATCTTGCTATATTAAGCATATGATACTTCTATTTAACTGAAAACGTAGAACGGAAACTAACTTGATTCCCAAATTGAATGAACTCAACGCACCTTGAACTTAATCTGATTTGACTGAAACTGTTATTTCAACTCATCCTCGCCAACCGCTCCAGTTCAGATCCGATAACTACCACCCATGAAATCATGAATTGAAGAACATCATGACATCCACGTAACCTTGAATGCATAGACTGGTGGTACGTGATAGAATGCATGTGCTCAACAGCACCAGTCCTCAAATGGTCGGCAGCTTTGATGTCCCCAATGATGTCACATTCTCAGAACTCAGACAACCATCTAGTATGTACTGTCTCATCCGAGCTCCCACCTGACTGATATAGATCGACTATCCAGAAACGCGTTCATCAACATTCACACTTTGCATCATCACACGATCTGAGTCACTCACTTCCTAGTACTACAATTCTACTTCTACTCGCTTCTAGCAATCAGTTCACCATGATGAATCTTACTACAAGTTGGCTGAGCTTGGGAGCTTGGGACCAGCCGAACTGGAAGCGACTTCTGGCGGTTACTCTCATGAAGTCGGATTGAGCTGGACTCGATCGCCACCGAATGTAGCACACCTTCCAGACGTGCATCGATGCAAGGATTGGTCTTGCCCGATCTGCCACCCAAGTCACGGAATAGAAGGCGACTCACCACGAATGCTGGCACCATATGCTGGAGGAACGGTGATCGAGTTCGGAGATGGAGGCCACACTTGTAGGAAGTTTCCATGTCCAATCTGCAATAAAGGGCGTTGATTGACCTTGAAGCTTAAATATTCATTCTAGTCGTTATGGTGAACTCTTCATATCAATAGTACTAGTTTGTGTAGTTCGGTTCATTAGTTTGAGCAGTGGCATTTTCTGCTCAAGATGAAATACGGTCTTATCGTTGAGACCTTCTGACTGTTCTCTAATTGGATTCAAAATAATAAAGTTCAGACTGAACATGATTTCTCTGGATATTCAAAATTACAGAAGTGGCCAGAAACTTACGATGGGCATGTCCTTTTTAACCATAGAAGATTTCAGGGTGACTTGAGTAAGTTGTGACGTTAGTTTGTTTTGGACGCCTGATTCAGAACAGGTAGTATACTGAAATTTGACGTTAGTACGTAGGATATGTACATCTTTTCTTTCTACTTGCTAAATTATGCTTTGTTATGTGGTGAGTTGTTCGAACAACAGTTGCAAATCTCAGAGGGACATTGAATACAAAACAAATGCATAGTGAGCCTTCAACATTTTCTGTTTCACGGTGCAATACGTGATATTTCTATTGTCATCTCTTTTGTGGTTTCAGCTCCTTGCATGTAATCATGACACGTGAAAACTAGATAATTGGGGAGTATATGAAAAGTTAATCAATGTCAAACCTTGAACTTTGCTTTATTGATTCTAAGAAAAACTCTATTAATACACCCAAGGGAAATACTCTATGATTACTCTATAAAATATAAGTATGGCCATTTCAACAAAACATGAGCAATGCCATGAAAGAGGTGATTGCATCAAACCATCCTTGGAACTTTTATTTATCTGCAAAAGCGGCTGCAGAAAGACCAGCCCCCTTGCTAGGATATCGTAATAAAAACACTCAACAGTGTGCCAACTCACAGAACAATAGATACTCTACCAAAATCTATTCTCAAGTGTTTGCTTCTTGTGTAACACAAGGAGAAGCGAAGTTTATTCAAATGATGCTTGTGTACTTAACATGCAAGCCTGTAACTAAAACTATCCTCAAACTATCCTCAAGACAAGTGCGTTCTCTGGGAGAAAGACTATTTTGAAAGCAACTCAAAATAAAATAAAAGATCAGCTGTGGGAAGCTGATATCGAATCGGCTTTCTTGATAGATCAACGGTTGCAACCCTTGCGGCAATGCCACTCTCCGCACTGACACGGAGGATCGGTTTCCATGGAACCTGAACCACCAAGGCCGCTGGTGGCCGCCATGTTGTCGTTCGGGTCACATTTGTGAAGAGTCACAGAAGCAACTGTAGGCGCAGGACCCATGGCACTCGGACTGCTCACCATCTTCGCTGAATGCGAGTGATCTAGCTATTAACAGTCAATGCTATGGCTTGCAGTGTAGAGCGTTAGATCTCCACAGTCCGCTTGAAGTTGAATGTGAGTTCATCGGTGGTCTTGTGTCCATTTATACTTGAATATCGCAGACAGTGGTCGATCGAATGCTTCTCTCTCGGTTCTACTGATAGAAATGGTAAGCTGATCGTGTATTTCAAGTTCCCATTTTTTAAGCTCAGATGAGAGTTTCAAACTGAATTCGAAGTGATTGTTCACTTCTGAGAGATGGGCTTGCGCACCATCTGGACATGCGAACAGTTGTAACGTACTGTCTGTGTAGATGTTCTCGGTGTTCGTAGTGGATTGGTTCAAGAGCGATACTACGGGTCCACCTCGATTCCGTTAAATTTGGCGGTATATCTTCCGTTAAAATGCCGTTATACACACGTTAGACAAGATTTGACATGCCATTTTGCATGGAGACATGTGGATCTTAAGTATGTGCTCTTGCCGTAAATAATCTCGATAATTTAGCGAGTCTGTTATTCCATAAGCAACAAAGCTAACTGCCATACGCTATATTATGCAGTGTCATCTCCATTCCATATTCACTTCTTACTTGATAATGCACCATCTTTCTTCAATCTAATTTCATGGAAGGAAATTGAGGTTGTGCTTAACCAGTGCATTCATCACTGAATACTTTACGTGGTACCAGATTCAAAGTTGGATTCATTTACCAAAACCAGGAAACTGCCCACGGAGCTGCAGTTGTAGGCTTAGGCACTTCAAGCAATAACGGATGATTGTACGAATATGCGATCCTTGTTTCCAGGAACCGATTTAAGCACAGTGACCAGATTACCGACACAAAAGATGAAGTAGGTTGTGGTTTCGTTTTGAAGTTAAACTACTACCACTGAGGATCTGTAAGCATGGCGACCATGACACATGTGCACGTTACTTACTGTAACAACTTGCAAGAACTGTGTTTGAATTCAACTAACTAGACTGTAGTCTACCGACAGATATATATGGACTTTTATGTTATGTTTTGATTCTCCGTAGCACTTGATGAACATATTTCGAGCAAATACACGAGCTCGTCATCGTTGAATGATATGCAATCAGACGCAATGTATTTAGGCTGGCAATGATAATGTGAAGGCTATAAGCTCGGGTGAGTGTTATATTCACGTTTTAATACGACCGGTACAATTGTGACTCTTTCAGTCACTAACCACAGGGGAGATAGGAGGCTTTCCCACTTCCGGCGAATGGATTTGGAATGGAAATCCATGAGACCTTCCCTCATGAAACATGGAAAATGACTTTGCCACAAGGTAAATTGCATTTTCTTATTTCTTTTTCTATTCCTTAAAGTGGGAATGGTCCAATTTTTGCCAGGTGGTCAATTGGATGAAGTGGGAAAAAGGGAGGTAATATTTTTACTTATTTCCAGAAGGAAAAGACTCCTATGTTCCTTGTGAACTAGAGTAACATCTGAACATATTCATCATACTTATTCATATTCGGAAACATAGACATGAAATACATTTGCTTGAAATGACAACTTAGGTGTGCGAATGTGCGACCACATTCTCCAAATTCACATCCTCCTACTTCCTTACTGGGTGGCCGGATTTCAAGACAGTGACGAACACTGATATACCGACAGTCATCACATTGTCAATCACAAGGAACATAGGAGTCTTTTCCTTCTGGAAATAAGTAAAAATATTACCTCCCTTTTTCCCACTTCATCCAATTGACCACCTGGCAAAAATTGGACCATTCCCACTTTAAGGAATAGAAAAAGAAATAAGAAAATGCAATTTACCTTGTGGCAAAGTCATTTTCCATGTTTCATGAGGGAAGGTCTCATGGATTTCCATTCCAAATCCATTCGCCGGAAGTGGGAAAGCCTCCTATCTCCCCTGTGAATTTACTTGACTTTCAGTTTAAACACAGACAATCACATACCGATTGGTCTTCTAACTAGTGGTTTGGACATCGTCATTATCAAATTGAAACTGAAACTCTTCGAAATCCGGTGAAGATATGGTAGTCATGGCGACCATGACTAGTATTAACTCTCAAGTAATCGTATGTTCAACTAAGAATTGTGTCTGAGCACCATTCCTACCGACACCTTTTCAGTCGGCACGAGGTAGGCGTGCAGTCGTGAACCCATAAGCTTATCAAGATTAGGTTATCAGTACATTTTGTTATTATAAATAATGTGTTTAAAAGTATTATACTCATAACTGAAACTACTAAATATTGTACCACTTTATTAATTTAATGATACAATATTTTACTTATATTCCATGAAGAAATTTCTTAAAGATGATCCCCTAACTGTTCATGTGTATTTTTGGGAGCTTGAAACCTCAAACTGCAATTTTCTACCTCTATGCACTCCCCAGACCCCAGGGTGTGAACCAATTTTTTTATTTTATTTTTCTTATTATAAACTTTCAACTGTTTCAACTATGTATACTTACAATTACAAAAAAATGACCGTTGGATGCTTACCATTTGAGAATCGTAACATCCAATGAAAGTTTATCTTGGAAGTTTTTTTAGGCATTGCTGAGATTTTTTATGAAATTTTCGGAGGCTTCCGTAGTAAAACAAGTGAACTTTTTGACTTGGGGCCCCTACAAAACTTAAGTAGTGACTTGGCTAAAAAGAGAACTTAAATTGTCCCATCTCGTCTCCTATTCCAAGAATTCCCCTAGAAGATTCAAAATTTGGAGGTCAGCTTTGCAAACTTAATCAAGGCATCCTCAATGGACACGGAATACACTCCCTCCAAACCAAATTCTATCTTTTGACTGATTTAAAATTAGAAATTAAAATTACCATCGTTAGAAGCGCATGTAAATTATCGTGATATATTTTTCAAGAAAAAAAAATTGTGAAATTGGGATGTAGGTGAAATCCCTCATTGAAAACATCACATTTTCAAAATTTAGAGGGAGTGCACCAAATCTTGCTTAAAAATGGGAAGATCCTCACACGCTCCCTCAAAATTTTAGAAATATAGAGGGAATAAGGGGGGGTCACCTACTTTTTAAGCAAGATTTGGTGCACTCTCTCTAAATTTTGAAAATGTGGTATTTTCAATGAGGGATTTCACCTACGTTCCAATTTCACCAAAAAAATTCTTGAGAAATATCTCACGTTTACATGCGCTTCTAATGATGATAATTTTAATTTCTAATTTTAAATCAGTCAAAAGATAGAATTTGGTTTAGAGGGAGGTTATTCAGTGTCCATTGAGGATGCTCTCACAAACACTTTGCAGTATAATCAAGGAGCTCGCCTAATAAATAAATTACTCAAGAATATTACTTTCTTAACACCTTCACGGCTTCACCTAGGCTGCCGAAAATTGCAAAAGCCCATTTTTATTTTGAAGGACGGTTAGGAGTTTCAAGTTTCAACGACACAGTCCAGATGTCGGTGGCCATAGCGAGGTCGTGAAGATTATGATCATTCTATAAAATAAAAAAAGTGAAGTCAACTGAATTCATGCGTTGCTGATCCAATAGCATATTGAATTCCAATTTAGGGTTTTCCGTGGAGGAGACTCAAAATTGTGTCGGTACCAACATACACGAATACTACGTTGTCTGTCGGCATTCTTCCACCGCTTTCGAAACTTCCTGACGAAGTTTCTTTCTGAAGTTTCCAAATGAACTTCCCTTCTGAACTTCCCTTCAGAGCTTTCTACACAAACATACCTTCTGAACTTACCAATTGATCGAGTGTATTCCTCCTCGGACACGGTCGAGTCGAAAAGGGCTGTTCTAGCGCTCGGCTTAGAGGAACTTGAAAGTCTATAATCTTAGAAACAATATTGCCACAATATAGACACAACTCATTGGTGGTTCTTTAGTTCGGAGAACCTGGGGACCTCATCATGGAACGATATTCGTCAATGACAATCATCTAACAGGATGAGTTCCATGAATGCTACTTGCTCAGATCCTGCTCCGAGACAGGCATTCTTATGGAATACGGCCAACTTACATACATGTACCTCATTGCATAGTTATCTTTCTTAAGTACTGAATGTATGCTTTATGATGAGTTACTGTAACAATGTTGTCGAGGTCAATGTTGTTAAGAAGGCAAAACCTTCATATTGATCCTTCTTGAATCATCTGCTTGTAATTAGTTCGAATCCTTTTCTTGTTCTCCTAAACTGCGTAGCTTTGGTTTGAAGAAATTAATACAACGAAGTTTTTATTAGGTTCGACATCAACAAGTTACTATTTCCTGCACCAAGGATTAAGTTCCCTAACCAGATACCAGGTGAAACTTGACATGAAGACATGCAAGGACACGACATCACGAAGTGATGACAAGATTATCAAGTATTGCACCATGAAACAGATCGAATATGTCGAGGCTCAGTGCGAAATATTGTACTTAAGGATAATTCACTCTCCCACTAAAATTTGCAACTATTCCTCAAACAACTCACCACATCATTAGTAATCACCACATCATTAGTAATTAGACAGTAAGGAAACTATGATGATTGATGATAGATTCTTATGTCCTACGAACGATACGATGTTCTGGAGCCGGAATACAACGGAGCAAACCTACGCTTTTAACATGGATATCCAGAGTCGAAATCATGTTCCGAACTTTATTATTTTGAATCCAATACGAAAACAATCCGAAGGTCTCAATCATAATTAAAACCGTGTCATTCTTGACCAGAGAATGCCAATGCTCAAATCAATAAAACGAACTACACAAAACTGCCATTGAGATGATATCATGGTTTAGCACAACCACTTGAATGAATATGTCGATCAACGTCCGTTATTGCAGACTGGACATGGAAACTTTCTACAAGTGTGGCCTCCATCTCCGAACTCGATCACCGTTCCTCCAGCATATGGTGCCAGCATTCGTGGTGAGTCGCCTTCTATTCCGTGACTTGGGTGGCAGATCGGGCAAGACCAATCCTTGCATCGATGCACGTCTGGAAGGTGTGCTACATTCGGTGGCGATCGGGTCCAGCTCAATCCGGCTTCATGAGAGTCGCCGCCAGAAGCCCCTTCCAGTTCGGCTGGTCCCAAGCTTCGTGACAGTTCAGCCAGATTGTAGTATGATCGGCTCATCATGGTGAACCGATTGCTAGAAGAGAGTAGAAGCAGAATTGCAGGAGGAGATGAGTGGCTGAGATCGTGTGATGATGCAAAGTGTGAATGATGATGAATTCGTTTGTGAATTGTCGATTTATAGCAGTTCAGGTGGGAGCTCGGATGACTACATAGTAGATGGTTGTCTGAGTTGAGTTCTGAGAACATGTCATCATTGGGAAAATCAGAGCTGCTGACCATTCGAGGTGCTGTTGAGCATATGCATTCGATCACGTACCACCAGTCTATGCAATCGAGATTACGCGGAAATCGTGTCCTTCAATTCATGGGTGGTAGTTATCGCATCTGAACTGGAGCAGTTGGCAAGGATGATTTGCAATAACAGTTTCAGTCGAGTCGGAAGTTAAGCTCAAGGTGCATTCGTTGGGTTTATTCTATTTGGGAATCAAGTAATTTAATTTCCGTTCTATGTTTTCATTCAACTAGAAGTGCCATGGGCTAATATAGCAAGATCGGAAAGTTCCTGGCATATGATATGTCTGCAAGACTGCAACACTGTCGTGAGGAATCATGATGGTCGAAGTCCCTTTTCCGAGATATCCTACCACCAATGAGTTGTGCTCGTGGAAAAAGATCGATTGTTGGAACATATTCCTGAATTCCTTCGCTCTAAATGTAACTAGATCTCAAACTAGATGATCCAACTCACTACTAGAAAAGAGGGGGGTAAGCAATGTGACAAACATTGCTTTTTATGCAAACATTGCTTACTTGGGCAATGTCTTGGGGCATGCTTTCAAGAAAATAAGCAATGTCTTTAACCTCAAATCTATTAAATTGTAGATCTTAGGTTGAAGACATTGCTTATTTTCTTGAAAGCATGCCCTAAGACATTGCCCAAGTAAGCAATGTTTGCATAAAAAGCAATGTTTGTCACATTGCTTACCCCCTCTTTTCTAGTAGTGACTGTCAATTCAATGAAGAAGCCCTAATCGACAACCACAGGTGCAGTTGTTGTCTAAGGAGGTATCACTCTGGAGCGTATGACTGAAGTTTCATGTTTGCGTTTAACCTCCCGAAGTGAAAACCACCACAACTGCCCACCGGAAGCTGCTACCGGCATTTTTGGTGGAGTAGCCTGTTTCACCAACCGATGAGGAACATGTAAGTTGGCCATATTCCATAAGAATGCCTGCCTTGGAGCAGGATCTGAGCAAGGAGCATTCATTGAGCTCGTCCGGTTAAAGCGGAATCAAGTTATTTACTTTCTGTTAGATGATTGTCATTAACGAACTTTGTTCCATGATGAGGTCCCCAGGTTCTCCGGAAATAAAGTACCACCAATGACTTGTGTTTACAGTGGCAATATTGTTTCTAATGCGGGAATAAGATCATAGACTTCCAAGTGCCGAAGGAGAGCCCTACTCGACTCGACCACCAGTGAAACACCTGTCTCAGGAGGAATACTCTCGTTTGTCGGTAGGATTTGGAAAGGTAGGTTCATAAGGAAGGTTCCAAAAAGCGGTGGCCAGCAGAAGAATGTCGACTGATCGACTCAAATTTGAGTATGTTGGTACCGACACAATTCAGAGTCTTCTCCTAACGATACCCTCACGAATCGATATACTGTATCAGCTCTGCATGAAGTCAGTTGACTTTTCTAGGAGGTGGACCTGACCTCTCTACACGCCCCCCGGCCGGCATCTGGAGGTGTTGGACTGTGTCGTCAACCAGAAGACGGTCAATCCTTAAAAGTTTTTAACATGTAATCTGATCAATATGTTAGTAAATAATCAAAGAGGTGACCAACATATCGGGTTAATCGATCGTGAAATATTCTATGTAGGATAATATGTGTGAGACATTAATTATGAAAAGCTTAAATTGGGTGCACGTTGTCGGTACGAATGGTGCTCAGACACAATTCTTAGTTTCAACGTTCAAGTTTTTGGAAGGTAATACTAGTCATGGTCGTCAACGCTACCATATCTTTAGTAGAGTGTGCTGAATTCAGTGTATCTTAACCCCAATTTAATGATGTCCAGACACTAGTTACTAAGGAAAGCAATCGGTAAGATTCTGAACTTTCTCATGAACTTTCATCGAACTACTGTTTCGGAAAAAACTTCAACTTCGTCGGTTGTCACTTCCTAGCAATAAGATTTTAGAAACTGGTTAGACACAGTTCATATTCGTTACTTTTACTGATAATTGAATTCTAGGAGGCTATTAGAGATCATTAATCTGACCAGGTCTTCTTCTATTCTCGAGGTTAACATCCAAAGACGTGCCTCTCTGCTAGCACATTTGTCTACCGGAAAAACATTTACTTGGTGGAATTCCTTCCGAATAAATGACATTCTGACGTTACTTTGAGTACGGTCGGTACGTTTTGGGGCATAACGGAAAGGCCGGAGTATTGGTTCAGTGTCTGTAGAGTCGAAACATGACTCTAACACAGCTAATTTTTTGTATCGAAGTCACGGTAACATTACGATGATCATTTCTCCACAGACAGAATGGAGATGTTAAAATGCATGATTACTAACAAACTGCATGATTTAGTGAGCCGACTTAGAGAGCCGACTTTGGGACCCCACCATCGCTAACCTTGATGTCGACTGTAATCAACCGTGTTGCCGTTGGTGAAACAGTGATGCTCCACCAAAAATGCCGGTAGCGTTTGCTGCTGCATGCACCAGTTTCCGGTGAGCGGTTGTGGTGGTTTTGACTTCGAGAGGTTAAGCGCAAATTCCATAACTTCAGCCATACGATTCAGAGTCAATTTCACCTCCAAGAACAAAACTACCTCCACTAAAAGCGACAAGAAGTCAATCACTCACTGTAGATTGGACTTACTGTAGCTATTTAGAATTGTAGAGGAGACGGTTGTGTTCTCTACATTGTGTCGGTAGCAGTATACACAACGGCTTTGAAGTTGACAATCTCCCACAGCAATCTGAACTTTTCAGCAGATAATCTAGCCAAAATATGAGTTAATTTTTTTTACTCATGAAAAGAGAAAATGAATATGAGTGATTCCCTGCTTAGACAACAACTGCACCTGTGGTGGTCGATTAGGGTTTCTTCATTGAATTGTCAGTTGGAGTAGTTTGGAATTTAGTTACCTTTTGAGCGAAGGAATTCAGGTATGTGCTCCAACAGTCGATCTATAATTTCTACAACCACAACTCACTGGTGGTAGTTAATATCGGGAAAGGGACTTCAACTGACAGAATCCCTCATGACATCGTTGCAGACATCTCAGATGCCGTGAATATTCTGTTCGTGCTATAATAAGCCTATGACAGTCTTAATTGGTTGAAATCATAAAACAGAAACCAACTTAACCGGATGAACTCAACGGATGCTCCTTGTAATCGACTTCCGATTCGGCTGATATCAACTGTGAACGATGATAGTGTTTCACATAGTGTTTAAACCACTCCTTGCACTAGTGGTTATTGCAAATCATCCTCGCCAACTGCTCCAGATTAGATCCGATAACTACCACCCATGAATTGAAGGACATGCTTTCCACGTAATCTCGAATGCATAGACTGGTGGTACGTGATCGAATGTATGTGCTCAACAGCACCTCGAATGGTCGGCAGCTTTGATGTCCCCAATGATGTCACCTTCTCAAAATTCAGACAACCATCTAGTACGTAATTATCTGAGCTCCCAATTACACTTCTATAAATCGAAGATCTATTGTCGAATTCATTAACATTCACACATTGCATCATCAGCTACTCACCTCCTAGTTCTGCAATTTCTGCTTCTACTCTCTTCTAGCAATCAGTTTACCATGATGAGCCGATCATACTACAAGCTGGCTGAACTGTCACGGAGCTTGGGACCAGCCGAACTGGAAGCGTCTTCTGGCGGCGACTCTCATGAAGCCGGATTGAGCTGGACCCGATCGCCACCGAATGTAGCACACCTTCCAGACGGGCATCGGTGCAAGGATTGGTCTTGCTCGATCTGCCACCCAAGTCACGGAATAGAAAGCGACTCACCACAAATGCTGGCATCCTATGCTGGAGGAACGGTGACCGAGTTCGGAGATGGAGGCCACACTTGTAGAAAGTTTCCGTGTCCAGTCTGCAATATTGGACATTGATGGACACATTTATTCAAGTAGTTGTGCTAAACCATGATTTCATTTCAATGGCAGCTTTGTGTAGTTCCTTTCATTAGTTTGAGCAGTGGCATTCTCTGCTCCAAAATAACACGGCCTTAACATTCAGACCTTCTGATTGTTCTCTGATTAAATTCAAAATAATAAAATTCGGAACATGATTTTGACTCTGGGTATCCATGTTATTAGCATAGGCCTGCCTGCTTCGTTGTATTCCTCGTCCAGAACAACGTTCGTAGGACATAAAAGTGTATCATCGTCATTTGGGTTTTCCTTACTGACTACTTACTAATTATGCTCTCTAATGTGGTGACTTGTTTGAGGAATAGTAGCAATATGTAGTGGGAGAGTGAATTATCCCCTTAAATACAATATTTTTGCACTGAGTTTCAACATATTCTGTTTCATGGTGCAATACTTGATATTTAACCTTTTCATCACTTTGTGGTGTCGTTTCCTTGCATGTCTTCATGTCAAGTTCACCAGCCTGGTATACAACTGGTTAGGGAACTAAATTCTTGGTGCAGTGTATAGTAACTTGTTGATGTCAAACCTTAAACTTCGTTGTATTTCTTCAACGCAAAACTACGGAGTTCAGGAGAACAAGAAAAGGAATCCAACCAATTACAAGCAGATGATTCAAGAAGGATTAATAATTATGAAGATTATGCCTCCTTTACAACAATAACCTCGACAACATTGTTACTATCTCCCAAAATCTCGTTAACGTCGTGGGGTGCGGGTCGCAAAGTGCGCCTAAAAATGCGGAGGGGTACATGGGAGGGGATAATATAATAACAGAATAACTCATCATGTGCAAAGCATTCATTTAGTATTTAAGAAAGATCATTATGCGATAAGGTGTACATGTAAGTTGGCCATATTCCATTAGAATGCCTGTGTTGGAGGAGGATCTGAGCAAGGAGCATTCATTGAGCTCATCCGGTTTAAGTGGAATCAAGTTAGTTACTTTCGGTTAGATGATTGTCATTCACGAAGATCTTTCCATGATGAGGTCCCCAGGCTTTCCTAAATAAACCACCAATGAGTTGTGTCTAATTGTGGCAATATTATTTCTAAGATTATATACTCTGAAGTTCCTCTAAGCCGAGCGCTAGAACAGCTCTATTTGACTCGACCATGTCTGAGGAGGAATACACTCGTTTTTGGCCCCAATCTACGTATCAAGTGGAAAGTTCATAAGGAATATTCATAAAGAAAGTTCAGAAGGAAACTTTATAAGGAAACTTCAGAACGAAGTTTCAAAAGCGCTGGAAGAATGCCGACAGATAACGTAGTATACGCCTGTATGTTGGTACCAACACAATCTAGAGTCTCCTCTACGTGAAGTCATAAAACCCTTGAATTTTGCAATTCACTATACTATTGAATCAGTTGACTTCATTTTTTTGTCTTATAGAATGATCAAATTTCTTCGACCTCTCTACGGCCACCGGCATCTGGAGGTGTTGGACTGTGTCGTCAATGACAAGACGGTTAACCCCCTTGAAGTTAAAAATGGTTTTTAGCAATTTTGTGTGTCTAAGTGAAAGTGTCAAGAAAAAACACACACTATCGGTTAAATTTTCATCCTTAAAATTAGTTACGATGGAATATAGATAAAGTGTTTTCGTCAATTAATAAAGACGGTACAATATTTAGTAGTTTCAGTTATGAACATAATACTTTATGTACACCAACACATTATAATTTAATATGTATTGACAACCTAATCGTCATAAGCTTAACCCTTAAACGTCAGACCCAGCCCGAGGGGTTGGGTTTTTTTTTGAGAGAATCTTGCTCATAACTTACACTCCATTATACCAAATGGAATTTTTAAAATTCCAAACTGAGCACCTTAAAGAGATCTATACTTTCTTAGAATAGAGCTCACGCAAATTTAAAATAGAATAATGCTAAAAGTGGAGTTTAAAAGAGATTTCGGGTGTGGTATCAGGACAGCATATGACGTTTAAGGGTTAAGGGTGCACGCCTATCTTGTGCCGACTGAAAACGTGTCGGTAGGAATGGTGCTCAGACTCAATTCTTAGTTGAAACATCCGATTACTTGAAAGTTGATCCTAGTCATGGTCGCCTTGACCACCATATCTTCACTGGATTTCGAAGAGCTTCAACTCCAATTTGATAAGAATGATGTCCAAAACACTAGTTAGAAGACCAATCGGTATGTGATTGTCTGTATTTAAACTGAAAGTCAAGGAAATTGACAGTGTGATGACTGTCGGTACAAAGTGTTCGTCACTTAAAATCCGGCCACCCAGTATGGAAGTAGGAGGATGTGAATCTGGAGAATGTGATCGCACATTCGCACACCTAAGTTGTCATTTCAGGCAAATATAATTTATTTTTCTGAATACGAATATGATGAATATGTTCAGATGTTACTCTAGTTAGTGACTGAAAGAGTCACAATTGTACCGCATTAAAACGTGAATGTAACTCACTCGAGCTCATAGCCTTTAAATTATCATTGCTGGCCAAAATACATGCGTCTGATTGCATACTCTTTCAACGATGACGAGCTCGTGTATTTGCTCGAAACATGTTCATCAGATGCTACGGAGAATCAAAACATATATAAGTAACATAGAAGTCCACATCTGTCGGTAGTCCAGTTAGTTGTAATAAACACAGTTCTTGCAAGTAGTTGTAACTTTCGAGTTCTCTCAATCTTACACATGTCATGGTCGCCATAGTTACAGATCCTCAGTGGTAGTAGTTTAACTCCAAAACGAAACCACAACCTACTTCATCTTTTAGTCGGTAATTTGTTCACTGAGTGAGCTCAAATCGGTTCCTGGAAACAAGGATCGCATATTCGTACAAATGAATCATCCGTTACTGCTTGAAGTGCCTAAGCCTACAACTGCAGCTCCGTGGGCAGTTTGCCTGGTTTCGGTAAATAAATCCATCTTTGAATCTAGAACCACGTAAAGTATTCAGTGAAGAATGCACTCACTGGTAAATCACAACCTCAATCTCCTTCCTTGAAATTAGAAAGAAAAGATGGTGCAGTATCGAGTAAGAAGTGAATATGGAATGGAGATGACACTGGATAATGTAGCGTATGGCAATTACTTTCGTAGCTTATGGTAAAATAGAGTCGCTAAATTGTCAAGATTTTTTATGGGAAGAGCACATACTTAAGATCCACATGCCTCCATGCAAATTGGCATGCCAAATCATGTATGATGTGTGTATAACGGCATTTTAACGGAAGGTATACCGCCAAATTTAACGGAATTGAGGTCGACCCGTAGTATCGCTCTTGAACGAATCCACCACGAACACCGAGGACATCTACACAGACAGTACGTTACAACTGTTCGCATGTCCAGATGGTGCGCAAGTGAATCTCTCAGAAGTGAACCGTCACTTCGAATTCAATTTGAACTCTCACCCGAGCTCAAGGAATGGGAACTTGGAAGCCACGATCAGCTTACCATTTCTATCAGTAGAACCGAGAGAGAAGCATTCGATCGACCACTGTCTGCGATTTTCAAGTATAAATGGACCCAAGACCACAGAAGAACCCACATTCAACTTCAAGCGGACTGTGGAGATCGAAAGCTCTACACTGCCTGCCACAGCATTGACTGTTACCAGATCACTCGCATTCAGCGAGAATGGTGAGTAGTGCGAGTGCCATGGGTCCTGCGCCCACAGTTGCTTCTGTGACGTTTCAGGAATGTGATCCGAAGGACAACATGGCGGCCACCAGCGGCCTTGGTGGTTCAGGTTACATGGAACCCGATCGCCCGTGTCAGTGCGGAGAGTGGTATTGCCGCAAGGGTTGCAACCGCTGATCTATCAAGAAGGCCGATTCGACATCAGCGTCCCACAGCTGATCTTTTACAGTTCGTTTTAAGTTCATTTGCTTTCAAATAGTCTCTCTCCCAGAGAGTGCTCTTGAGGATAGTTTAAGTCACAGGCTTGGATGTTCAGTACACAAGCATCTGAATAAATTGTTCGCTTCTTCTTCTGTTACACAAGAAGCAAATACTTGAGATTCGATTTTGGTAGAGTACGTATCTATTGTTATACATGTGAGTTGGCAAAGATCACTCAACTCTGCTGAGTGTTTTTAGTAACGATGTCACAGCAAGGCTGGTCTTTCTGCAGCCGCTTTTGCAGATAAATAAAAGTGCCAAGGATGGTTTGATGCAATCGCCTCTTTCATGACATTGCTCATGTTTTATTAAAATGGCCATACTAAATTTTTATATAGTAATCATAGAGTAATTCCCTTATATGTATAGAGTTTTTCTCAAAATTGATGAAGCAAAGTTCAAGGTTTGACATTGATCAACTTATCATATACTGCCCAATTATCTAGTTTTCAGGTACTCGTGACATGATTACATGCAAGGAGATGAAACCACAAAAGAGATGACAATGTTGATATCACGTATCGCACCATGAAACAGAAAATGTTGAAGCCCTATGCATTTATATTGTATGTCCGAAGATAATCACAGTCCCTCAGAGTTGCAAATGTTGTTCGAACAACTCACCACATCACAAAGCATAATTCAGCAAGTAGGAAGAAAAGATGTACATGTCCTACGTACGAACTTCAAATTCCAGTATACTACCTGTTCTGAATCAGGCGTACAAAAAGCACTAAGAACAAACCAACGCCACACCTTACTCAAGCCACTCTGAAATCTTATATGGTTAAAAAGTACATGCCCATCGTAAGTCTTTGGCCAGTGCTATGATTATGAGATATCTAGAGAAATCATGTTCTGAATTTTATTGTCTTGAATCCAATTAGAGAACAATCACAAGGTCTCAATGATAAGACCGTATTGATTCTTGAGCAGAGAAATGCCACTGCTTAAAAGTACTAACCACAAACTACTATTGATATGAAGAGTTCACCATAAAGACTAGAATGAATATTTAAGCTTCAAGGTCAATCAACGCCCTTTATTGCAGATTGGACATGGAAACTTCCTACAAGTGTGGCCTCCATCTCCGAACTCGATCACCGTTCCTCCAGCATACGGTGCCAGCATTTGTGGTGAGTCGCTTTCTATTCCGTGACTTGGGAGGCAGATCGAGCAAGACCAATCCTTGCATCGATGCACGTCTGGAAGGTGTGCTACATTCGGTGGCGATCGGGTCCAGGTCGATCCGCCTTCATGAGAGTCGCTGCCAGAAGCCCCTTCCAGTTCGGCTGGTCCCAAGCTCCGTGACAGTTCAGCCAGCTTGTAGTAAGATCGGCTCATCCTGGTGAACTGATTGCTAGAAGCGAGTAGAAACAGAATTGCAGTAGGAGGTAAGTGGCTGAGATCGTGTAATGATGCAAAGTGTGAATGATGATGAATTCGTTTGTGGATTGTCGATTTATAGCACTTCAGGTGGGAGCTCGGATGACAGTACATACTAGATGGTTGTCTGAGTTCTGAGAAGGGGACATCATTGGGGACATCATAGCTGCCGACCATTCGAGGTGCTGTTGAGCACATGCATTCGATCACGTACCACCAGTCTATGCAATCGAGGTTACGTGGAAATCATCTCCTTCAATTCATGGGTGGTAGTTATCGGATCTGAACTGGAGCAGTTGGCAATCAGCCGAATCGGAAGTCGATTACAAGGAGCATCCGTTGAATTCATCCGGTTAAGTTGGTTTTCGTTTTATGATTTCAACCAACTAGAACTGTCATTGGCTTATTTTAGCAATAACAGAATGTTCACGGCATCTGAGATGTCTGCAACGATGTCATGAAGGTTTCTGTGAGTTGATGTCCCTTTCCCGATATTAACTACCACCAGTGAGTTGTGGTTGTGGAAATAAATCTATCAATTGTTGGAGCACATGAATTCCTGAATCCCTTCGCTCAAAAGGTAACGAGATTCCAAACTACTCCAACTGTCAACTCAATGAAGAAGTCCCAATCGACCACCACAGGTGCAGTTGTTGTCTAAATAAGGAGGGTTTCACTCATATCCATTTTCTCTTTTCATGAGTAGAAAAAGATTAACTCATAGTTTGGCTAGATTATCTGCTGAAAAGTTCAGATTGCGGTGGGAGAATGTCAACTGACAAGCCGTTGTGTATATTGCTACCGACACAATGTAGAGAAGACAACCGTCTCCTCCACAATTCTAAAGTTAGGGCTACAGTAAGTCAAATCTACAGTGATTGACTTCTTGTCGCTTTTAGTGGAGGTAGATTTGTTCTTGGAGGTGAAATTGACTCCCACTGGAGCGTACGGCTGAATTTATCTGCGCTTGACCTCTCGAAGTCAAAACCACCACAACCGCCCACCGGAAACTGGTGCAGCAGCAACCTCTACCGGCATCTGGTGGAGTAGCACTGTTTCACCAACCGCAACACGGTTGATTAGAGTCGACATTGAGGTTAGCGATGGTGGGGTCCCAAAGTCGGCTCTCTAAGTCGGCTCACTAAATCATGCATTTGTCCGTAATCATGCATTTTAACATCTCCATTCCGTCTGCGGAGAAGTGCTCATCATAATGTTACCGTGACTTCGATACAAAAATTAGCTCATGTGTGAAAGTCCTCTACAGACGTTGAACCCATACTCCGGACATTAAACTCTTTTCCGCCCTTTTCGTTGTTCCAAAAGGTACCGACCGTGCAGAAAGTACTGTAACGTCATAGTCATTTATTCGGAAGAAATTCCACCAGGTTTTTAACCCCTAAAGATCCTTGATACAAAATTGTCTAAATTATCACAAAGGACCCTCTTCTACTTCAGGCCCGAAAAAACTCAATCTAAGCATTAATTAGAAGATCCAACCGTAGGATCTTGAAGTGAACTTGACCCTATACTCATATGTCAAATTTGAACCGTTAATTATTTTCCGATTTTGAGATTATAATGGTCAAAGTTGGCTGACTTTTTTTCTGCGGAAACCTCAAAAAGCCATTTCGGCTTTCTTGGATCTTTAGGGGTTAATGTTTTTTCGGTAGACAAATATGCTAGCAGATAGGCACGTCTTTGAAACCTCGAGAATAGAAAGAGACCTGGTCAGATGAATGGTCTTTAGTAGCCTCCTTGAATTCAATCCGCAGTAAAAGTAACGAATATGAACTGTATCGAACCAGTTTCTAAAAGCGCGGTGCGCGCAAGCTCATTGCTCGGAAGTGAAAATCGACTAAGTTGAATACAAGTCTAAGTGGAAGTTATCTCCGAAGCGGTAGTTCGATGGGAGGCCAGCTGATTCATGGACTTCAGATTGTCATCTCCTGTCTGCAATCCCGGGGGTGGCAGCCCCGAGGTGGCAATTCCTGTACTTGTAGTTTGATCGAGTTGCCATTCCGGATCTGCAGCGTATTGTCTGCAATTCTATGTTCCGTATAAATGGATTCGACGAGAACGATGAATTCACATTCATTCTGTACCAGTTTTGGCGTCATCGATCTCTTCAGACTTTTCTCTGCTATCAAATCTCGCATCGTAGTACGTGAGGATGGTGAACACCAACGCCTCCAACCCTCAAGTGCAGCGGTCCATGAGAAAGGATTCCAAGACATCCGCCATCTTTATTGCTCCATCAACAGAAACCGATGGCTCCGGAGGTGAGCCGACATGTGGCTGCAGACACTGGACCTGCTCAGTCTGCAACGGCTGATCGAGCAATCAAGGATCATCTTGTGCGAATTCCGATGCAGTCGAATGCGATGAATATTGTCAGTTATTATATACTAGTTAAGAAGGTGTCACAGTTCAAAGAGAGTTTGGTGATTAAGGTAGCTGGTGCTTATCATTCTTTAAGGAAAAGGTTGGCTAGAATATACATGAAGACTAGTAGGAGTGTCTTCACCAGGTGATTATTAAGAAGCTCCGCAGGTTCTACTAAGGAATCTAGTGCGCTGCTTGTGAGAATTTTTTGAGGCTGAATACAAGTTGATTCACGTACAAAATCAATGCATGCTGTACAGTACAATTTCAAATCAGTTTCTTTGGTTTGAGACTCGTAACCTCCATAGAATAACACAACTTACTTCAGAAGTGCCATAATATGTCTTGTAGCGTAGTTGAGAAGAGAAAGGATAGGCATATTTCACTTTATTTGTTGACAGATCTATTTGCACACCACACACTTTTCATAAGAATCTTGGCACTCTGATTGTTCTCTCAGATTAAGAAGCTCGAGCTAGGAACTCATATTAGCAACAAAAGAGCATCCCTAGAAGTCATCACATCATTTTTCTTTTCTATATATGTATCAGATGCATTCAGTACCTATAAGCACTAACCATGGGACAATACATAATTACATACAATTACGAACTCAACGAAAGGCATGTGCCCAAAACCACCACATTACCTCCATCAATGTGATTCAGCACTTCCCAGACACTACAGGTCATCTGCACACACATAGTCAACGTTGACGGGCATACATTTCGGTGTACATTGCATTTTAGATTGGCGGTACATGAAGCCTTTGGTATGGTTGCCTAATTAAGCTTCGAGACTACTTTCGGTATAAGCAAGGAATGTTATTGCTATGTACAGGGCTAAAATACATGTAATGAACTGCCGGGGAATAATCAAAAAATTGAGCTTCAAAAAATGGGCAGGGCTTCGTATCTAACGCTCCGAACGAAGAAAAGCTCGCTTGAATCTGAATTTTATACTGAAAACAATGCGGCTACGTTTCTTTCCCTAGTAAGCGAGCCAAATTGGCTCCGATCTCCTGCTTTGCAACCGCAGAAACCGGTGTATCTCCAATGTAGAGATCAAAGAATGCCTCTGCACATGAACAAGCCCAATCGTATGTCAATCGATAACGAGTGAAATCTTTAGTAACATCTGCAAATTTCACAGTGAAAGAGTTGTTTGATGAACTTACGACAAAGTGGTGGGCTATGAATTACACCAACACGGCGACCCCCAACTGCATCATCAGTAGGACAGAGTCAGTAATGCATGCTAGGCTGTTCCATATTTGGAAAGTTCCTAGAAGTTGAAAAAAAAGCTTCGTATAATCTAGGTGCTTACTTTCTGTTCGAAGTCGACCACCTGGTTGCCACCGGATATCAATTGTGCTACCCTGCAGTCCACAATCGTCATAGTATAAGAATCATTGCAGACTTTGAAATTTCAAGCACCGATGTGAAGCATCAGACTAGAAGCACACCTGATAGAGGCGAATGTCATCGGATAAGTACGAGCAAAAAGTCTGCAAGCCCTCGTCATTGGCCCCACCTTCAATCTGCACGTTTCACATCACTAAACATCAATAAAAACTCAATACGAAACGGTGTAATATGTTGAGGTGAATGACAAAGTTGAGTGTAGGACCTTCTTCAGCCTGTTTCGAAGAGAATCTTGGAAAGCACTGCAAAATACATGGTCCACGAGTCAGGAAATCAAAAGTGGAGGGGCATGCGAACACTTGGTGCATTACAAAATTATGACTGGAGGCGTATACACTGTGAAAAAAGAATGGACATCACGGAGCAGAAACTTGAACGTACTTGCGGACCATATCCATCTTCAGGCCTTTGTAATGTACAACCAAGCGCAAAGTCATTGCTACCTCGTGACGCCTGCACAAATCCAGTGGTTATTCAGATACATTTATGTTATAAATCGGTGGCCACAGAGGAGGTACACGAGTATTGACGCTACCTGAGGAGATCTTCCAAAATGTCTGGTCGGTTCTTGAGTTCGTCCGCAGTGAAGCCCTTGTACTTCTCACCAAGTTGACGACGCAGGTGATCAGCTTGTACATCTGTTAGATTCAAACAGGTCGCTAAGTACGACAATCCAACTTTCTCCTTTCAATTGCTAAAGCTACACCTCGAGCTTTGTGATAGTAAGAAAACGTAGAGGGAAAAGCTGCTTACATAGCCCAAATGCATATATTTTGATAGATTTGAACTTCATAATTTCTTTGCTGCGGGCACCAACACCAGCCAGTATCTGCACGTGTGAAAGCCAGCGTTAGGTACGGACAGAACGAAGCTTCCCGCTCAGATCAGCGATCATATATAACGCCTTGTACCTGGCATGTAGGTCTTCCATCTCGAGCTTGATCATCGACGTTGTTACAAGCAAGCTGAGTCGGGAATTCCAACCCTGTTTTGGGCTCTATGACCATGGCTAAAGAGTCACAATCCTGTGATGCTCCACCATCCATTTCCCTTGCGAAGACATCTGGTTCGATGTGGGACAATGCAAGAGACCTGCAACCACGAGTAATCAGGCCCAAGAGCTTTGCAAGCACTTAAAACAGCAAACGATGGACGGGTGGAGCTTACGGTAGGCCCAAGAGCTTTGCAAGCACTTAAAACAGCAAACGATGGACGGGTGGAGCTTACGGTGAAGGAAGAACTATGGCCAGCATACTCGGCACTGCAGCATCATGGCTCTTGAGCTTGCTCCACCCGCCTTTCAAAACAGATGAGATGCGAGACAATAACAAGGATGGATCGGTGGATATGGCGAAGAAACGCGCCGCCCCCGGGCTAATAATCTTTATGTCCTTCAATTTGCGAACATTCTTTCTGTTTTGACGTTTGGGACCGTCGTCGCCGTGACTGAGGAGCCGTAAGAAAGCTCCAGCGGCATGAAGAACGGCAGCCATGCCATTGCCAAGCGCTACTTTCCCGGGCACGATAGGGCTACTACTATTACTACTACTGATCGAGAGCGTCACGTCACTCTGCCCAGAGCTGGAAGCTGAAACTGAATTGGAACCATCGGCAGGTACTTTCCAGGACGAGGAAGAAGATGACTGCGAGGCTCCTGGATTATTGAAACGAATTTTGAATTCTAACGCCCGAAAATCGGGCCACCCTCCTTGCATTGTGTGTCACATCACACGGAGCAATTGCCCTAATCTGCACACACACGCAACTTGTCTCAAAAAAGCATAAAGTATATACCGATCAGACCTATACATGCTTGCACACCAGGTGCCGATCAACCTTCCGTGGAAATTTAACGGACAGAACCGAAAAGCAGTATTCAAAGTTCAGACGTGGATTGAGCTAGAATACAAAAGGAACCCAGAACATCATTGCGGAATGCAACCTGCAGCTCAAAGACGTTCGAGAATCAAAATATGAATCACAGATAATTTGGATACATATCATTTCCCGGCGATCTCAACAGCTAAGAAATTACACTGATCAGAGGACTTCAAAGTAAACTCTATAAGCACTGACCTGATCACGAGCTCGTCAGTAAAAGTCGAAACCCTAAATATAAACAATATGGCGATCGAAAGAGCGAAGTGGAA
The DNA here is from genome assembly GCA_037043015.1 of Bryum argenteum. NCBI lineage: Eukaryota > Viridiplantae > Streptophyta > Bryopsida > Bryales > Bryaceae > Bryum > Bryum argenteum. The sequence goes on along the minus strand of CM073323.1, from coordinate 25,633,121 downwards.
AACATAAGAGAGGAAACTGGAGGGTACAGAGGTGGTTGTAGCACTAAAGAGTTGACGGACTGACTGCAAGGAGTGAGCAGAGTATTCACACACAATCGTCGATTGCTCGTGCTCGAAACGAGAGGCTGCGATGAGCTTTTCCTTACGAAAAAGCGAATTTCCAATTTGCGAATCGTCCAGTGAGGAAGCAAATAGCGATGGTGGGGAATGAGTAATGCACCTGGGCCTCTCTTTACGAAGCGCGAAGACCAACGAGGTTGCTGCACCGTCCTCGTGACGGGTGGTCGTTGTGTGAACAGAACCTCTTGTACCGGGTATCAGAAGGGTATCTTCCAATATGCTCTTGACTGCCATTATGCTGTGACCTTCCTGAAGGTTATTGAATATTCCGAGAGGGTTTTAGGGTTTGGTATTGAAGGCCGATTTTGCAGTTCGATACGGAGGTAAGATTCATCGAATTCGGTGGAAGAGTAGCGTATGTGATTGTTGTGAAAAGGAAGGAGCCATGAAGAAAGTTCGGGAAGGGCTTTATATTGGCAATTATCAGGATGCGGGGATAGTGAAATCGGCCGAAATTCCGCCAGTTTCACATGTGTTGTCACTCGTGGGCTCTGCTTCTGTGAGTCCCTCCGATCCAAACTGGTCCATCGAAAAATTCCCGAACGTAGCGAAGCTGCAAAGACTGGTGGTTCCTTTGCTAGACGTTGATGCCCAAAACCTCTTGGATAGCCTGGAGAGTTGCTTGGAGTTTATTGAGAAAGGCCGAAATCAAGGCGGTGTCCTTGTTCATTGCATTGCTGGTGTTTCCCGCAGGTAATTCCTGCCCTTTTGAGCTTCTTAGGGTTTACTCTCCTGTCTTCGCCTGAGTTAAACTTATTCGTTTGCAATTGAATGGGCGTTCATGTGCGCCATCATCCTTTTCCAGGATTCTAGACGCTCTGGGAGGTTCCGGCAAACGTAGGGTTTAGGGTTTAAGGATGAAGCAAGATTTTAATCGCTTCGAGTTATAATTGTTGGGTGGTGTGATTTAACTTGCAGTGCAGCTGTAGTGACTGCATACCTGATGCACAAGGAGCACTTGTCAGCTGCCGGTCCGCATCTCTCCTCTTCTTTCTGATATAGGTGAACTTTGTGTCGTTTTTGTCATTTTGCATGTGAATCTCAAGCATTTGTGAGATCATTTCGGTGTAAGAGTCTACTCACATGTGATGAGGCTCCACACCCTTCGAGAAATCTAGTAAATTTTTCTCGTAAAGTGGATGGGTGTTGGAAGCTCATCAATCACTTTGCAGTTGCAAACAATTTTAAGGGTGGTAGAGTATTATGCAACGTGAACAGTCTGAATCGATTTATGTATTTGGTAGAATCCGCACACATAAGGACCTAATACACTTACACATTCCAGCTTCGAAGTCTTAGGTATTGATTCAAACCGTTTGTTGTTGCAAGGTCTTTGAACTCCATATTAATTTGTACCGGCCATTTTCTCATTGATGATGAAATTCCTGCAGATGCGTTGACGTCATTGCGAGAATCAAGTCCTGGCGTTTGCCCTAATTATGGATTCATGGAGCAGGTAAAGCTTCTGCAGTTTGGAAATCAAATTCCTGCTTATTATGAAAAGTTCGGTGCCATAAGATCCTCCTTACCATGTGATCTCTTTGAGGTGTTCATCATCAATGAATCTGAATTGCTCAACTGCAGTTAGCAATCTTCGAAAACATGGGAAACAAGATTGATCGAGACAGCCCCTTTTACAAGAAGTTCAAAGTTGGAGTCCTCGGTAAGGCTTCTCTGTCCTATCATGCTATCTTTAGTTCGTGTAATCTATCATATTTTTCCAGAGCTCGACAACCAAGTAAAGTAGGCTTTAGGTTGTTCGTTAATTGTTCAGGATTCAGGGTTCTCTAATGTATTACTAGGAGTCAGATACACACGAGGTTGGAGGTTTTCCATAACGGAAGTCTGTTCACTGCTGTAGGGGATTCGTTTGCAAAAGGGGAAATGTTGGAGAGCTCAAGTTATGCTTCGGATCCTGGCATCAGACCAGCAGCATCCTCCGTCCCGAATGTAGTTGAGACTGAAAGAGAGCGCTCAATGCTATACCGTTGCAAAAAGTGTCGGAGAGTTATTGCACGGGATGAGAATGTACTTGTGCACGATGTCGGCGGTGGAGATGCTGCTTTCAATTGGAAAAAACGAGATACTAAACGGGGCATGGCTCAAGAACGACCAGTATGCACGTCGATCTTCGTCGAACCCATGCAATGGATGACAACAGGTGCGCTCTTACTACCACAAAATATTAGCATAACGCCTCTCTTCGCGGCAGACAAGCCCCAGAATCGTGCATCAATATAGGTCCTTGTAATCGGAGTGCCAAATTGGATATGCTTCTGTGTAGTATTTGATTCGTGTGCATACTTATGTTCAATCTTTTCACATTGTTGACTGCAGTGGAGGAGGGAGTTGTGGAGGGGAAACTACAATGTGTGAAGTGCGAGGCAAGGTTGGGCAACTTCAACTGGTCTGGCATGCAATGTAGTTGTGGGGCTTGGGTGACTCCTGCTTTTCAGCTTCACAAGAGTCGAATGGACGCCGCACATATTTGAGCACGGCAGCCATTGATTTCATTACTCAGTTGGGCAGAAGAGTGAATAACTGATTCTGTACCTTAGAGGTGTATACATTGTGGCCAAGCCCACCCCTAGTGAATTATCAGTGGAACTCTGTCTTGAACGTTTGTATGGACATCTCTTTCTTCCGCTGTTCTTGGATGCTTGTCCAACGATGGACCCTTCAAGCTTTAGCCCAACCTACAACACATGCTACTCGTGCTACTCATCACCTAGCAATTGCAGCGACGTGCGGACACTTACAAATTCAGCAATTTAGGAGCAGTAATGAAGTAATCAAGAGCATTCGCAGTGCTTTTCCCAGCATAAACCTCAGCACGTCGGTAAAGGGAAGCACGAAGAAAACTGGGCTCCAGCAATAATCAAGTTTAGCGTAAGCAAAGACCAGAGGTTCGCAGGAATAGGCAGGCATTAGGAATGAGGAGGTGAAGATCCTCGAGATACGGAAGAAGTCTGCAGTAATAATAGGAGTTCACGAAACGCTCGAGGCACTCGACGGTCCTGCTTGACTGTCACTACCCTTTACGCCACGTTGTCGACAACTTGTTCTGCGCCCAACAAGTGTCCCTACACGTTGCGCTCGCGCAGTGGCGGGTACGTGAATTGCAGGGCAATTGGTGGCGCACATTTCGGGGGAAATATTTGTGAGGCGAAGCATGGGTCGAGAGCTTCACGTGTGGTGCACATTTTATTCCCTGGGCCCCGCACGCATACAGTCTCACACACCACCCGTCATTAAAAGATACTGACCCATAAACAACGATTTCTACAACAATTTCATCTCTTAATCCAGATTGGTATCAAAACTACTTGAGAATTATGATATAAGAGAAGGTGATATAACAGAATTGTCCTTGGTCACATGTTCTGGAATGAGAATATGAGGAAGTTTCGTGTTCCAATCAGAACTGGTGTGGCGTTACGCTGCTAGTATGAGGTTGAAAAGGACTTTCCTGGCCTGAAGTTATTCTCACATTCGGATTTTGCTCTTAAGAGCAACATTCTCGGGGCATTTGTGTAGCGCGCGTCGAGTAGTCCGCCCCAGAAGCTGATCTAGGATCAAAATCAGAGCGTGCAATTGGGGAGAAGGGAGTTGGGTGGTGATTGCAGAGTAGGTTGTGCAGGAGTTGGGCAATGGCGACGTTCGCAGTTGCGAGAGGAGCCCACGCAGCGGGGCTGAGTAGGTCACGGAGCGATGCCTTTAGAAACGTGAGACTAGCGCCGGAGCAATGCAGCATCTTCCAGCTGCTGCGCTACCCGAGCCTTGAAAGCCACCGCGAGGAAACTAGCAGCCGCCTACCCCTGAGAGGTCGCACCACGCGCTGCTCCGCGGTCGAGACGGAGAAGGCCGCTGAACCTGTCTTGACAGATCTCCAGGTAAATCACTCGCTCGCCATCACCCTTTCTCTTGGTAATCTGAACAAGGAACGAGTACATCTCATTGTGATCAAACTCCTCTTCTTACTGTCAATGACTCCCACCCGCAATCGTACACAACAACAGTAAATTAGAATTTTCACACCGCAACGCCATTGATGCCCTTGTCGTGATGTGCAGATTGAGGAAGTTGTTGAGGAATTAACACCCATTCGAGAACGGGATTTTACTGGGACGCCATATATCCCTATCTACGTCATGCTACCGGTATGTTACAAGCTTGACGATCTATCTTTTCAAGGCAGTATGAAAAATTCTGCTTGATGAATCTGTTGATTGTCTAGTTACGGTTCTTGAGAGAGTGTCTGATATGTTTCTGTGCAGCTGGGCACCATCAATGACAAGAACGAGGTAGCGAACTACGACGATTTGAAACAGAAGTTTGAAAAGCTGAAAGCATGTGGAGTAGATGGCGTGATGGTGGATTGCTGGTGGGGATTAGTGGAAGGCAAGGCACCGCAGCATTATGAATGGTCAGGGTACCACCAGCTCTTCCGTTTAGTGCGAGAATGTGGCCTCAAATTACAGGTACCCTTCACATCTCAGGGTTAAAATCTGGAAACAATTTCCATGTAAACCTAATCTTGTTCTTATTTGCAGGTGGTTATGTCATTCCATCAATGTGGTGGCAACGTAGGTGACGACGTTTTCATACCCATTCCACAATGGGTGCTCGACATAGGCAAGGAGAATCCCGACATCTTCTTCACCGACAAGAGAGGCGAGCGGAATCCGGAGTGTCTCACTTGGGGTATCGACAAAGTTCGTTGTCTCCAAGGTCGAACAGCTCTTGAGGTAAGAGTTTGCAACAATTTTCAACGTCATTATAGCTACTTCTGAATGTAGAGGCTTACATGACAATATAAATTCCAGGTCTATTACGACTACATGAGAAGTTTTCGGCAAGAAATGGACGAATTCTTCGTAGACGGAACCATAACCGAGATCGAAGTCGGACTCGGTGCCTGTGGTGAGCTTCGGTACCCCTCGTACCCGGAGACCCGTGGGTGGAAGTATCCCGGCATCGGTGAATTTCAGGTACTTGCCGTAACCTGCCCTCTTCACTTCCCTCTTATGTCTCGATTTTCACATTTTTTCATCTGGTTTCTTTCCTGATTTTGTAAGTTTATTCATCTGCTGATGATGCACCTTACGAATCAGCACACTTTATTCTTTCCGTTTGATTTTGAGGTGAAGTGCTTTGACAATTTAGTGGGATCCTGGTTCTGATGCTTGTTGGTTTCTGGTTTGCAGTGTTATGACAAGTACCTGATGGAGAAGTTACGAGAGGCAGCAGGGAAGCGAGGGCACTCGCACTGGGCCATGCCGCCAGACAACGCAGGCGAGTACAACTCCCGGCCACAAGACACGGGCTTCTTCCGGGACGGAGGGGACTACGACAGCTACTACGGCCGCTTCTTCCTCAAGTGGTACGCCGACGTGCTCATCGAGCACGGAAACCGTGTTTTGACATTCGCCAACATCGCCTTCGAGGGAGTGAAGATCGCTGCCAAAGTGTCTGGCATCCACTGGTGGTACAAAACAGCCAGCCACGCCGCCGAGCTCGCTGCTGGATTCTACAACCCCGCCAACAAGGATGGGTACGCTCCCATTGCCGAAATGCTTGCCAAGCACGGTGCCGCTTTCAACTTCACTTGCGTCGAGCTTCGTACTCTTGCTCAAGCCAAAGGCTATCCTCAGGCCTTGGCTGACCCTGAAGGCCTCGTCTGGCAGGTACACAGCTCTCACCCGATTGAAAAGCTCATATCCAAAAACTTTCTTGGTTCTAACTGGTCAGCAATGTTCATGCGTACATTCTCATATGCAAGATTTTATAGCTATCGTCTACGATTTTGAGTTAATTTTCCCATTGTACACCGAATTCTAGTTTTGTTTGTACGTCTTCCGCTCAGTCCCACAAACGGCGTTGCGAAGATTCTGTACTCTCACATGATTGTTATAGTAAACATATAGCATATTAACGTTATGAAAGAATGAAATCGTATAAGGTAATATCGTCCTCTTGTTGGTTAACCAACAATCCACATATTATGCGGTGTACATTCTCACTATGAGTATGAAGTAGAGTTAAGAGTTAGTGCCACAGTTTTAGGTTGCCTTAACCAGTGAATGCTGTCCAGAATGAGTTTTTTTTTTAGCAGTTTTGAGTAGGTCTTGTGCTCAGTTACACAACATGCAACATTCTTCATCGACTCGGGTGTTGTTGGATCGGATCGATTTGAGCGTGAGTGGTGGTGCAGGTGTTGAATGCGGCGTGGGATGCCGGCATTTCGGTAGCCAGCGAGAATGCTCTGGGTTGCTTCGACCGGGAAGGATACAACAAGATATTGGAGAATGCGAAACCTCAGAAGGATCCTGACGGCCGACACTTGGTCGCCTTCACGTACTTGAGACTGAATGACGACCTCATGAAAGAGCACAACTTCAAGGAGTTCTCTCGATTTGTCAAGCGCTTGCATGGTGAGCAAACATACGTCTTTGAGTTCCACTTCGACCTTCTAATCAAAGAACAAATGCTTTCGATCGGAGAATCAACCAAATTCCGGCATCGGAATCATACATGCTATTATACCACTTGGCTCATTGCTACCTTGTGAATTGAAATTGTATATTCGAGGTTTTCAGTCGTAGCATTTTTGCATCAATACGAAAGTAAACGTGATCTGGTTGGTTTGTGCAGGTGACCCGATTGAGAGCTGATCAATCGACTCAAAGTGGTGATATAGCTTATTAAGTTTTTTTTACTGGTGTTTGAGAAATTGGAGAACACCATTCATTATTCTTTATTCAGTAGCAGCTTCATATTAGTAGGTATGGTATCATGTCAGTCTTGGTTAGACTTGTATTATACATAAAAACCTCAATGGTTGATGTGTGCGTAACTGAAAACACATTTGTCATATAAGTTCCTGTTTTTGGTATCTTTTTCTTTCGAACTAAAGAGGTGATTGTTCCTGGGACAAGCCTTGCTATAGATTCATGTTGTCTTAATGTCTTGATTTGAGACTTAATTTGAGCCAACCCAACAGAAAGCCATTCAATGGCTGCACTACACTACCTTTTGGTAAAAAAAAAAGAGGACTAGAGCAACAAAAATTGGGATTGTGCTTGATCATAGAGAAGATCCTTGGACATTGGAAGTTGTACTGTATAGCATTGTATATTGTTTAAAAGTTGGTTGTGCTCAATCATAAAGAAGATCCTTAAAATTTGAGGTTGCATTTAATAATAGACAAGATCTGCTAGTTGATTGTGAGTCAACCACATAAAATGTCCAAATTACTTATTTGAACCCCTAAAGATCCATGATGTTTTGGGAGCTTGAAATCCCAACATTGACCACTATGTACTAATGGGGGTACGTCCAATATTTTTGGAAATTTTTGATAATTTCAACCGTAGGATCTTGAATTAGACTACCATAAGTAGTAGTTTAAAAAATTTCCTCCGTTGGATCATCATTAGATGTGAGATCATGACATTTGAAGTTGACTGTAATTTTTTTTGGCCTTGACGGTAAAAGCCGAATCGGTGGCCGTGGTCGTTTAGGGGTTCATCAAAGGGATAAGTTTACTTCTAACTCTAATTCTATACACTACCCAAATGGTCTCAGTGGTCAAATGAAACTCCATTGGTCCTTTTAGGGTGTCACTAATGGTGTACTAGATGTTTGGAACCAAATGAACTTGGGATGTTTGGAACCAATGAGTAGGGAGCCCTTTGCTCCACCACTACTCTCAGGGTGTTACAAATGGTGTATTAGATGTTTGGAACCCAACGAACTTGGGATGTTCAGAACCAATGAGTAGGGAGCCCTTTGCTCCATTTCAGAACAACTTTGTGCAATTGGTGAGTTTTTTTTTTTTTTTTTTTTTTTTTTTTTTTTTTTTTTTTTTCATTATGTATGTACTTTAGGCATCACATGAAGCAATAAGTAGGGAGCCCTTGGCTCCATTTCAAAACCACTTTGTCGCGATTGGTGAGTTACTTTGTTTATTACATATGCACTCTATGCTCCATATGGATGTTATTTTGTTCATCACATATGCACTCTAGATGAATGTTGTTTTGTTCATTACATATGCACTCTACGCTCCAGATGGATTGGTGAGTTATTTTGTTCATTACATATGCACTCTACGCTCTAGATGGCACTCTACGCTCTAGATGGCACTCTACGCTCTAGATGGCACTCTACGCTCTGGATGGGAGACGCTATCACCTTTTCTTCCTTTCATTTCAAATAATTACTCAAACACCCATAAACTATAATTTTTGAATTTTGTCGCTCCTTATTGCCATGCTCATCAATTTTTTAAAATTCCATTATTAACCTTCCATATGATTTCATTCTCTAAAAATTGCCCCATTTTGAAACACCTCACCTTAAGTATCAAACAAGAATCATCCAAGTATCACATAAATAATCCTATTAAATCGATGAATACTCGTCACAATCACAAATTCGTCGAACTTTAACCTTAATTAACAAAAACGAAACAAAAGTTTCGATGTAAAATTATAGGAACTATGTCTCTATATTCAGAAGCTTTTACTCATAGCAAATTATTCACAAAAAGAAATGGAAGGAACTTAAACATGATGGATGAACAGACGGCCTTTAATATCATTCATAAGCCTCCCTTAAACCCTAAACCCTAGAACTGGTTCATGAGTCTCTGGGTTTACCAAATTCCTTCGTCTCTGATCAAAGGTGCAATTCTCATACAATCGCCGCGCTTCTTCGATCCTTTCACGCCCTGAGAAACTTGTTCTTTAAAATGTCTGCGCCTGATGATCACCCACCAGAATTGGAGAGCGACGACGATGACAGTGGAGATTGGGAAGAATGGCAAGCCACAGGGGTGCAGGAAGACAACGACGAAGACGATGAAGAAGAGGAGGCCGCGCAATGCCCCTTCTGTACCACTGAGTTGCCCTCACCCAAGGCCGTCTTCCGCCACTGCTCGGAAGTCCATTCTTTTGATCTCCCCAAGACCCGAGCTGATGCGCATCTGGACATCTACGACACGCTTCGTCTCATCAACTTCATCCGCACCAAGGTGCCCCACTTGCATCTCACTCTCCATTAGGGTTTGCGAGGATCGTGCATTCAGTGAGAGAATGCCACTGAACACGCAATAATCTCGTACAATGTAACATGTTGTTCAAGGGGTAGCAGACAACTCTCATTGGTGTGCTAAATCATGTTCTTTTAGTGTAACCAAATGTTTTGTAGACAAGAATTGGCTCTTCCTTTCTAGTATGTAGAGGAGATGGAAACGGTTTCAGGGTTTAGGGTTTAGTTGCCCGCTTACATCTCCATCATAATCCGTGCACTAGGGTTTTAGGGTTTGGAGCACATTCGGATTTGCTTTGCTAGATTCATCAGGATCGTGTTTTCATTGAGAATTTCATGATTATTTCTTGTGCAGTCATGCAAAGTAAGACAGCATGTAACCTCCCATATATTGCTATTCTGAAGTAAGTTAAAAGGCTGAATGACAGGAGCGGGTTTCTTAAGGTCGGTAGAGGAGATGGAATACGGTTCTTAGAGTTGGCGAGGGTTCGATTCTGATGCAGTGCTGTATGGAAATTGTTCAGGCGGCTGAGACGAATGGTTGGAGTGCTCAAGCCATTGTAGATCTTCAAAACTCTCTCGTGGATACGAAGCAGAAGGGAGCAGTCTCATTTGAATGGAAAGATGACAAGTATTTGACGCCGGTTCTGGACAATGATCCTCTACTCTACAGTTTCGATGATGAGGAAGATGACGCGGATGAGTTTAATGCTGCGGAGAAGAGCATGGCATTACAGGAGCTTCTGGGAGCTAGTGGTGATAGCCCATCTTCTTCTTCTTCAAAAGCTCCGATGGAATCAAACGATCTCGCAGATTTAACGAAGGTGTTTGAGTCTCTTGGCGTCGGCATCCGTGAAGATCTTGCCACTCCAGTGGATGTAGCTGACGATCAGAATTCTTCCAATGGAGCTTCTAAGAAAAAGGATAAGAAGGGTCTTAAGGTGACGTTTGCCGAAGTGGCCAAGAGGGAGTTGCGGGATGTTAATAAGAACTATTTCGGCTCGTATAGCGCTTTTGGGATTCATCGTGAGATGCTTTCTGATAAGGTAATCGACATTTCGACCGACTTTGTAAATTCTGATGCCTATGCCTGATGATGATGTTTCATGTACTCATGGATCTAAAGCGATGTGCAGGTTCGCACTGATGCCTACCGAGATGCCATTGTCGCGAATCCAAGTCTGTTGAAGAATGCAGTGGTCATGGATGTGGGTTGTGGTACAGGCATTCTCAGGTACATCAATGCTGATTCCCTCTTTTACAACCATGATATCCTTGTGTTCGATAAACCTTAAAATTGAAAATTCAAAGCCATCGAGCACTAGTTGATCAAACCCTATCGATATCACGAACCTTGTGGATGTTCAAGTTTTTTCACTTCCAAAGGCACGGTTTATTCACAGTTCCTCCACAGTTTGTTCGCTGCGCAGGCTGGCGCTTCCAAGGTTATTGCAATAGATGGAAGCTCAAAGATGGCTGCCGTTGCGTCACAGGTACTTTTTCTCGCGGAGCCTGGTTTTCCTTTTAGTGAGTTACAGAATCTAATCAGCAAGGCAAATAATGGAACGGGGAAGTTCAGTTTTCTTTCTTGTCTCGCAGAATCGACTGTTTTGTCTCCGGAAACTCGATCCGTGTGATTGCGTAGAAAGATCGTATTTGGCTGATCCGGGAATTCCTATTGCAGATAGCGAAAGACAACGGATTCTTAAAGGATGCGGCAACGCCAGAGGGAGTGATGACAGTGGTATCAGGCATGATAGAGGAGCTAGACACAACGATGCCAGCCGAAGTGCATGGAGTGGATGTGATAGTGAGTGAATGGATGGGATACTGCTTGCTGTTCGAATCAATGTTACCATCCGTGCTTCACGCTCGTGACCGCTGGTTGAAACCTGGTGGTGCGATTCTTCCCGACACCGCAGAAATGGTAAGACACACCTCGTACACACATACAAATCATTCAAGCTCTTCGTCCCAAACTGATCCACCTCTCGATTGATTGCAGTACGTAGCAGGATTCGGGAAAGGTGGAACAAGTCTACCCTTCTGGGAAAACGTGTACGGTTTCAACATGAAGTGCGTTGGAGACGAAGTGGTCCGTGATGCCACTCAGAATCCAATCATCGATGTTGTCGATACCAAAGACGTTGTTACCACATCCTCCCTCATCCAGGTAACAAAACCTCAGATTCCGCCGAATATCCTCTGACCATCGTCGTTGTTCATTGACTAAAAAAGTGTCTGTACAGGCGTTTGACCTTGCGACAATGAAGGCAGAGGATACAGATTTCACTGCAGAATTCAAGCTGGAGTTGCTACCAGAAACTAGCAAAAGTGGAGGAGCTACGACTTGGTGCTACGGGCTGGTGATTTGGTTCGACAACGGTTTCACTGCGCGCTTTTGCAAAGAGAAGCCGGTAGTGTTGACCACTTCACCACATTCTCCGAAAACACATTGGTCGCAAACGATTCTCACGTTTAAAGAGCCCATTGCATTATGTGCCCATGATGTCAACTCATCCAAAGGCTCCGAAGTAGGCTCCGAAGCTTGTCCTGCACGAGCAATCCTTGGACGTATCAGTATTGCCCGTAGCCATAGGCATCGTAGTATAGATATTTCCTTGGAAACCAGTGCTGTTTCCTCTAGTAATGTTGTTAGAACCTGGCCTGTTCAGATGTTCGACATCTAAATGCCATTTATACAACCTTCTGACTGCACTGACTATGGTTTTGAGTGGTAGTTAAACAATGCTGACAGTTTCTATTACATGGTAACTGCCTTTTTAGAATGGGATTTGAGTATCGGTTGGTGGAGAGTAGCTATTCCCAGTTTTTCTGGTGCGATGAGGAAAATAAGTGAAGCAAGCATGGGACCCATTTTAGAGAGGGAATCATAGAAATGGTTATTTGGATTATCAACACGTTCTTGGGGTTTGGATTATGGGGTTTGGATTATTAACATGTTCTTGGGGTTTGGATTATTAACATGTTCTTGGGGTTTGGATTATTAACATGTTCTTGGGGTTTGGATTATTAACATGTTCTTGGGGTTTGGATTATTAACATGTTCTTGGGGTTTGGATTATTGGGTTTGGATTATTAACATGTTTTTGGGGTTTGGATTATTAACACGTTCTTGGGGTTTGGATTATTAACACGTTCTTGGGGTTTGGATTATTAACACGTTCTTGGGGTTTGGATTATTAACACGTTCTTGGGGTTTGGATTATTAACATGTTCTTGGGTTTGGATTATTAATACTTACTTGGGGTTTGGATTATTAATACTTGGGGTTTGGATTATTTCGTTGTTATTCCTTGAGATTACAAATTTCTGCATTTGTGCAGGCGTGGTCGTCATTATGTCTAGCATTGGTGTTTTGTGACTAGTTATCCTTTTTTTTTCTTTTTTTGAATGATTGGATAGAATGAATGAAATGTTTGCTTGCAAATAGGAATAACTATGCTTATCCCTAGTCTCTACTTTGGTCATTTTTCAGGGATATTACTAAATAGGAAGATTAGTGTTGATAATATTACTCATAAATATGTTGTAAGTTTTCACTGTTGGTCACTATTTTTACTCTTGACATTGGTCAAGATGGAGATCCTTACATAGTATTGGAATCAATGCTCTTGGTAGTTTATTGTTTATCAAATATAAAAACTTATAGCATTTTCAAATCTTATGAAAATTTAACATTAGAATCATAAAACCTATTTAGTGTAGATCTTTGCGGAGAGAGGGTTGAATACCTGTAACTTCTTGTGTATAGACATACTAAGAATAAACATTGATTCTTAATATCCTAGAATATATCATTGTCATGTAGATTTCTCAAAGAATTAGTTGTTTTGTATAGTATGCAATTAGAGATTCACTAATTTATTTAGTTGAGCGATTCAATTTGTGAATTTGAGGATTATGTTTTTTGAGGGTTATTTTGCATAATTTTTGGTTGTTTGAATTTTATGGTAGTCTTTTTTACTGGTGATGGTATAAATAGTCATCATAAGACTATGAGAGAATCAGAACTTCGATGGGCTTTTCAAGGTTTCATTTAACTTCTTGGAAGTATAATCATGTGTTATAGATACTAATTCAAATGTTTGATTGTTGTCATAGTAGCTAGTCAAATAACTCTACTGAACCACTTACACTTCTTATGTATCAATGGTATCTTAATTGATTTTAGGCCTCCAAAATTGCTTCATATGCATACCTTGGTTGCATAAATATAGGTTTCCTTTATTACCTTAACCCCTAACTTGAATCTCAACCAACTTTGACCATCACGATCTCACAAAAGTAGGAGATTCAATCGTTCAAATCTGATGTGTGAGTACAATGTCAAGTTAACTCTCAGATCTTACACTTGAAACTTCTAAATAATTCTTAGATTAGGCCTATTTGGGCGTGAAGTTAGAAGAAGGTCAAATTTTGCAATTTAGACAATTTTGCACCAAGAAACTTTAGGGATTAAAATCTGACCACTGCAAAAACCAATTCAGCTCCAAAAACACCCCCTAGATTCTAGGAGCCCCTACGTACATTCCAAGAATGACCTCAACATTCCCATGTACTTGTAATGAACATTATAGACTTGGACATTTTGGGTAGTGCGTATACATCTTTGAATTCGTGATCTCAATTCGCACCCACAAATCAATTTTCTTTCGCAAAATCATCCATGTCACCCTCACTATAAGAACGTGAAATTGTAGCATCCTCCATACATTTAATGAATGACGAAAGAAGCCAAGCAATGTTGTTGAGGCGAGGCATACAATAATTACTCGATATAAATGCACATATTTAATGCGAGCTTTTGACCAAATGATTGAATGCTCCATAATTTGAGGAAGCACCCTCCACCATTGGCATAGCATAGCATAGAATGTGACGCGATGATTCCTCAAGTCATGAGCAACATCAGATTAGTTCGTTGTTGCGCGCGGCTTCCTTGTAAGTGGAACGAATTTCAAGTATCCAAACATTCTCATTCCCACATGAATGGTGGAGCCTCATCACGCATAGGGTTTTTTTTTTTTTCCATATAAAAAAATAAATAGAGAAACTATTTATTTACATGGGTCCAATTATTTTGATTATTTGCCCCCCCATTTTGCAAGGTTCAAAAAACTAGGAATAGGACAATCAATCGTGTTAAAAGAGGAACAGTTCTGCCAATCAACCTAATTGGCTCTTGTGAATAGTCCAAAAACCAAAATAGAAACTCTTTATTTTGTACCTTATACTACTAGCCAAGATATTTTCTATACTTGGAGTTGTGTATAAAATGATAATTTTAAAAATTTGAAAGGCCTAAAGGCCTATTCACACTAAGTCCAGAGGTTGTCGCCCAAACTCCTCTCATTCTTGGGCGAGAGGTGGAAAGAGAACTTCATTAATGTGATATTATAAGTATCCTTTGGCCACTTATTAATATATTAACCCCTAAAGGTCCTTGATACAAAATTGTTCAAATTATCAAAAAGAACCTTCTTCTACTTCAGGTGCAAAAAAACTCAATCTAAGCATTGATTAGAAGATCCGACTGTAGGATCTTGAAGTTTACTTGACCCTTTTCTTGAATGTCAAATTTGAACCTTTAATTTTTCTCCAATTTTGAGATTATAATGGTCAAAGTTGGCTGAATTTTCTCCTTGCGGAAATTCCAAAAAGCGATTTCCGCTTTCTTGGACCTTTAGGGGTTAAGTAATGAGAGGCCAAGATGGCCCGTATCGTTTGTTTGTTTCCAACCTAAATTCCACTTCTTGTATCCCATCATTCCATGGTATATTTTGATAGTTTCTCATAAGCGCACACTTTTGGGGTTCACCGCATAGTTAGTTATCATGTATCAAGAAGGCTTTAAAAACATACATACATATGGATATTATGGTAGGTCCTTCTCAACACAAGTATGTTGCCTTTGAAGTTGTAGTAAAAAGCCATGTATGGATAAATGAAAACCACTTTTGTAGGATCCAAAATCACACCCCAAAAAAATTAAATAAAATAAAATGAAAAAATTAGAATGTACGTAAACTGGAACCTCCAAAGAATACGGAAGGGTCCCGCTTTCTTTTATCGTTAGAAAAAAATATTAAAAGACCCATTGATGATAAAAAGTAAATATTACCACGGGCTTACCATGGGTACCTACCGCATGTACCATCCATCCCAGCGCATTTGTAGCCTCATAATGGGGGACGTGGACAAATCAACAGCCAAGCCGATGTACCCGAAAGAAAATCATGGAAATTTTTCGTTTCCGACAAAAAAAAAAAAAAATTTAAAATTTTTAAGAAAAAAATAAATAAATTACTTACCACATGCCATGTCGCCATTCGGTTGAACCTCTTGAACCTTTTTTTGATACCTCTCCGTCGGGGGGAGGGGGGGAGGCTCCCGCCCGGAGGGGCAAATCATGGTGCGATTGAGATGCGGCTCGTATTGTAGGGTCCAAACATTAGAGAGTGGTGGTACTAATTGGCTGCAGCAGACTGGTCCTCATGAGCATGTGAAAGCAATAACTTGCCTACTCAATCAATATTGCGCAATCATGGGGGGGGCAAACCGGGTGATTTTCTTTCCGTGGGGGTGCTGCACGGCCGGGGCTAATATGGTTTTTACCTTTTAAAAATTCGTAAAAAAAAAAAAAAAAAAAAAAAAAAAAAAAAAAACAACCCCGCAAATTTTTGAGCATTTTTTGTAAAGTTCGAGTGTAAGATCCTCCATACTTATCTTAGAAGTTCTTGAGTTTGCCGTTACTTATGTCTAACTCATCGCGAATTGTTTGGTTTCGTACGTGATAGGCGAGTTCGACACCTTGTTGAATAATATCTATTACTTTTTTTGAGATATTCATTTTTTTCGGTGTCAATTCCGAGTTTTTTGAGTACCAATATAGTTTTCTAAAAAAATAGGAGTTTTTGGAATTTGTGGGGGGTTTTAAATTTTAACCCCTCAAGAGCCAAAACGTTTTTGAACTTTCAAAACCAAAATTGTTTATTTACTTGTTTGAGTTTTTTTATTGTACATGTGTACTTTCAGCTGTAGGATCAAACACCTAGCTGCTATATGTAGGACCATTCACAATTTCAGTTGTTAGAACTTCACCATTTGTGAGATCAGAATTGATGGAAACCTTTATTTGGGCATTTTTTGAAAGACATTGTCTACTTTGTACAAAGGGGACTTGATAATTGTTACCCCAAACATTTTGCCCATATTTTATTCCATGTAGGTGAGTACGCTCAACATACAATATTTTAGTGACTAATTTGGTATTTTAAACCTTCATACAAATTATTATCCAGAAGAAGGTATAGAATCGACAATTTGGTAAAACATGCAATGTGTTTAACGTATTTGGTTTATGGAAAATATGAACGGTGAGTTGGTTAATACTCTATAAGTTTTAGCATTTCACTTAATATTTTTCTAAGAAATAATTAACCCCCAAAAATCCAGGCGTTTCCTCGACCTCCAGAACCAAAAAACTGCCATTTTTCACCTTCATTGGGAAATGACGAAATGGAGAAACTATTTTTTCTGGTTTTAGACTTTGAATCGTAAGATCTTGTACCTAACTTGTTTACAAAGGACAAGTAAAAATTTCAACCGTTGGATGTTTGTCATTTGTGAGATCGCAGCAATCAAAGCTTGACCAACACTTTTTTTTTTTGCCGCTGCGTGAGAGGCATTGTCTAAATGGTGCCAAGGGCAACTTGATGATTGTTACTCCAAACATTTTTCCCTCATTTTTTTTCATGTAGGAAATCAAGTTGGGTACGCTCATGCAAAATTTTAGAGACCAATTCCACTTTTTGAGCTTAGTTTAAAATATTTTATGAAAGAAGGTCTAAAAACAACCATATAGTAAAACAAGCACCACATATGATATATTTAGTTTGAGAAAAATATGGACGGTGAGTAGGTGCATTTATGATAATGTGAATTTTGAAAAAAAAATCTTGGAAAAAATCCAAAATCTCGAATTTTGGCAATTTTTGAAAGAAAAAATTGTAAAATTACAAGAAATTGTGAAGATTGTTTTTGAAAGTTTTGGAGGCTGCCCTTGTAAAATTGGTAAACTTTTTGACTTCGGATACTTTGGAATTTGAATAGTAATTTGGTAATGAATATATTTCCCAAAAAAAAATATTTAAAAAGAGTTGATTTTAAACTGCCCGTTTTGGACTTGAAACCTAAAATTTCTAGATGAAGGTTATAAAATTAAAATTTGGCTTTGTAAATTTTACCACATACACTTTACAATATGGGGAGCACCTAGTAAAAATCTTAGGCAAAAATATCAATTTAAATGCTTAAAATGAGTTGCCCAAAATCCCAGAAAGCCGAATCGGTTTTCCTGGATTTTTAGGGGTTAAATCTCAAAATTTCACAATTTTTGAAAGAAGAAAAAAGAAAATTTTACCCCAGATTGGAAGGCTTTCTCCTGCATTTTTTGGAGGCTGCCCTTGTTAATGTGAGATCAAGTTAAACATGGGTATTTGCCCTATACTTGAAAACACTACTTTGTAGTATAGAGAAGACCCCCTAAAACCCTAAAGCAAAAAACATTAAATTTAATCTCTTAATCTAAGCTGCCTGAAATAGCAAAAGCCATTTTGTCTTTCTTGGTTCTTTAGAAGTTAATATAATTTTCATTGAACTCGCCTATCACATACATACCTTAGAAACCTTTAAAATGAAAATATTTAAGATCATCATGCCCCAAAAAAAAATCTTACGTTGAAATTGGCATTTCAATCTTTGAAGAAGGTCATTAATAGCAAGTGCTTGGACTTATAAAGATTAAGACCGTCTACACACTAGAGAATAAAGTTCGATCCTTCCAATATTTACCTCTAAACGTCCCTACTGTCAAAAATCGACATTTTTTATGAAGGGCATAAACTTTGAAGAGCCGTAACTTCTTCGAACAAACTCCATTTTGGACAAAATCATTGGGGTTGTCACAAATCTAGTCTACTTCGTATGGTAAATTCTGTAGAACCTTGCATTAGCCCCTAAACGCCCGAGCCTATTTTTAGCAGAAAAGCACATTTCCATAGAAATTGTCATAGATGAAAATCAAGAGAAGCTATTAAGATCTCAACAGTACAAACTTGTAATAGACTTATCGAAGATCACGTGCACCAAATTTTGAGTCATGAGGCCTTATAGATCGGGAGATTATAACATATTAATATCAAAAACAAACTGCAAAATTTTATCATTTTCACTTTGAGGTGGAATTGCTACCAATATATCTATTGCAATGAAAAAATCACCAACTAGAAAGATGTTCACCTTCATCTTAATAAGTCCTTTACCCAACAAAAATTCATCAAAAAAATTTCTTGGCTCAAATAAAAGGCATGCAATGGTAAAAACTACCGAACATTTTACAAAGGAAAAATAGTCCAAAACTAGATCCTTTGCATTCAATTTCATGCCTTATCTTCAAAACATCTTCGATCTTGTTAAGGTTTCTACCACTTAGACTAGACTCTAATTGGAGGCCATCCCAAAAAATTAATATGAAATCCAACGGTGGATGAGGGAGATATAGCTCCTCAAATATCATCCATTTTCTCACTTTTTGTGTTGACAAAACATCATTGCAAATCCAATAGCAAAATCATTTGGATCAAAAAACTTCTCACTACAAAGTTGTTAAGAATCACCTTAAGATCATGACCATGAAAAAAATAATCATGAAAAGCTATTTTTAATTTCACATAATTGGCTTGCAGTGGTAATACATGCCCCATGCTTGGAAACCCAAAAACAAGAGTTGTCTTCACTAAAGTGCATTCCATTAATTCATACTTTATTGTATGGGCTTGCAAATTTTACAACACAAACTAGACTTGATTTGGAACCTAACCCAAGTGATTTCATCCAAAATGGACCTTCAAAGTTTCTGATGTACATCCAAAATGTCGTTTTTCGACATCGTGGGCGTTTAAGGGTTAGAGTCTAAATAGATGGCATGCATATTAGTGAAGGCAACTATTGTTTCTGGGTTTCCAAACATTTGGCATGTTTTAAATTACAAGTCAATTATGTGTCATGAAAAATAGTTTTACGTAAAAAAACTTTACGTAAGTGTGATCTTTAGATGCATCCCAACGACTTTGTAGTTGGAAGATTTTTCGATCTGTATAACTTTGGAATTGGGTGTGCAATGGTGTTTCAACGTTGAAAAAGTGAAATAAATGGATGAGTTTTGAGGAGCTATATCTCCTTCATTTATTGTTACATTTTGACTTTATTTTTAGGGATGGATTCAAATTATAATCTAGTTTTAGTGGTAGAAACCGTGACCTGATCAAAGATGTATAGCACATAAGGCATGATTTTGAGTGCAAGGGGTCTAGTTTTGAATTGTATTTCCTTTGTAAAATGTTTGGCACTTTCAGCAGTGCAAGGCTACTATTTGAGCTAAGATAAACTATTTATTTCTCGGTGAAAGAATGTATTTAAGATTCCCATTTTCCGATTTGAGACACAAACATAAACTTGGAGATTTCATACTTCATCTTTGTCGGTGTTTAGAACTCACCAAATTCCGTTTATATGCCATCAATATTCCTCAAACATCTATGCATATTCACATCATGAATACTCCTCCGTCTCCACAAAAATTCATGATTTGCCAAAAATGGTTGGATCCTTTTAATGGTCTAGATTACATATTAATATGGTTGGGTATGGTGTAGATGGTCTAGATTACGCATTGATATCAAATCCTAAAAGTCTTTGTGGGACAAGTTTTATCCAAATCATGGTTTTTTTCAGAGACGAAGAAGTAACTCTGAATATCAACAAAGTTCCTTAAAATAACAACCTGTAACAATGTTGGTTGTCTCAATAGCGGAGTGAAAACCTACAAAGGTCATTGAGAATAGAGAGCCAATTTTCCAAGATTTTCAGTACATCTTGCCAAATATATATTTATCATTGTCCAGTCCAAATTTCCCCTTGTCTAGTGGGCATTGGGTTATTAGCATTACAAACGGACACTTCATTCATGCCGGCCCTTTAGAAATGGACCAGAGTTGGATATTTGTTACCATAAAAACTTTTATGACACCTCAATAATCAATAATCAAGCGAGTATTACAAAATTTTCCCTCTCTTAGAAAAATCACTTAGAACTTATAGGGCCCTAAAATATCGAGAAAATTTCCCTTTTTTTTTTTTTTTTTTTTTTTTTTTTTGAAACAATCAATGTATTATGAATTGTAAGGGAAATTTTTCACTGCATTATAAAGTGAACTTTAATAATGATTCTCCCCTTGATAATTGGTGGGTCAGGGAGATACCAAATAATCAATCAGTGGGGAACCAATAATTATTGATAATAGATGTTCAGATTTTGTTCTTGGTTTCACATTCATAATTCTGCTGCTTTCAATTGGCTCACGGTTGTTGTCTTGTTTTTATTGTATTGATTCATTTTCAAAAAGGGAAAAAAGAATTAAATAATAATAAAATCAATTTCACAAATTGTGAGTGTTTTCATTTATTACAACTTTTGTCTGATGTTGTGGTTTCTTTCGCCATTCATTTATAATCATTTGTATTGAATGTTCAATCCCCTTTTTATGGGTTGCATGTGGTGTTCCTCAAATGACCATCAAAACTATTCTAGGGAGCTTTCATGTGTTCACCAAAATATTTAAGGCTAAAATGGCATTATATGGTGAAACCACCTATCGTAGTGCACTTAAGAATTATATAAGGAATCTATATATTTGAAGTGATGAAATCACTATTTATCAAGGATAAGGAAAAGGAAATACTAACTTTCCTTAGTCAGGTGATTTTTTAGAACAAAATTAATAATTTTTTCAGAGCACATAATTAATATTTTTTTTGGAAATGGAAACCTAAAAGTGGGCACTCTAATTATGTATGCATAAGGTACATGAAAGGGAGGTTAGATCTTTATTAAGGCAAGTATCTTTATAATCCGCCTTTAGGCGGTTTCACCATATACAAATACAAAGATAGCAAGGTTGGATAATCTCAATAGGTGAGGGAATTGGTCATAACAGACTCTATTGCACTCCCAATGACAATAGTATTATATACTAAATCAAGAATAGCGAAGACAAGCCCAAACATTCTCATGTAATGGGACTGACTATCATGTCTAAAAGTAATCTTACTTGGATGTTGTTTTATTACTTGTAACATTGGGCAAGTCACTTCAAACAATCTCATTAGGTGAAGCAACTAGTCCATTGAACATGGTGGTATTCTCAATGAGGATGACATCATATACCCATACAAGAGTTGTAAAGGGATGCAATTCATTGTCATAAATGGAAATTGTCTTACTCAAGTATTGTCATCCCAGAAGCCACTTCAAAGAACGTCAACAGATGAAACAATCAGTCCTTTTGCCTTAACAATGGCATTACAAATTTATAGCAATCTCGCCATCTAACAATGCATACCAGGGGCAAGGCAATTGGTCCTATGAGAGGCTATCACCCTCCTAGTCATAATTCCCTATTCTTACTATAATGTCTCACTTACTTATTTGGTGACACCATGGAAAAAGACTAGTTGCCTTACCCATTATAATGCCATTGTCAGTGGGAGGATAATAGAGTCAAATAATATGACTTGCCTTGAGCACTATAATAGGATCGTTACTGAGAAGGTGATATCATTGAATTTGACTAATTGCTCCACCAACTGTAATGACATTGTTGATGAGAGGATGAAGAGGGTGACAATGTTCAATAAGAGAAGTTGCCTTACCTACTATAATGGAATTGGCAATGACATAACGACATTGTTGAATTATACCAGTTGCGTGGGTCACTAAGTGAGGCAAAGATGATGCCTTCCCATTGACAATGGTTATACTAGATGTGAGGCAATTGGTCCTATCAAAAAAATCACCCTCCTACTCATGATTTCTTACTCTAACATAAGTCATATAACAACACCTTAGTGACCAACTTACTGACATCATTTGAAGCATTTGTTACAATGAGCACTATAGTATTCAACATAACTAATCCACTTAGTCCAATCAGTCTCATTGACAGAGGGTTAGGCCATGGCTTCCAAATTCCAATAAATGACATCCGATAAATGAATGATGATGTGACCTTATAGTAAACACCATCGCGTCCGAAGTGGCCTTATCAAGAATACTTGAACATACAATATGTTCTCTCACACAATGGCATTGTTTACACTCACTTATCAGATGTCATCAGATAAATACCTACTAACATCTTACTAGTCGTCTTTCTAATAGGATTGCCAAAATTGACTTGATCGTCTAGCATATCACTACAAAAGGGCCTAATGCTAGTACTTGATTGGTTGTTTCATCCAGTGACAATGAGATTGCATTAAACAATTTATCCACTCTCAATTAGAAGAAGGCTCTGTAACAAAACTTGACTTGTAATCTCACTAAATAAGACTGCCTAAAACAACTCATTCAATACTGGCATAATAGGGCCCAGTGACGGAACCTGACTGGTTATCCATTGTTAGTTAAAAGAAGGCTAGCTGACAAAACCTGATTGGTTGTCTCACTTAATAAGAGTGCCTAAAGTGACACATTCAATACGGTCATAAAGAGCCCATTGTCAAAACCTCACTGCTTATTCACAATTAATTCAAAGAAGGCTCGCTGACAAAACGTGACTGGATAAGCAGTGAGGTTTTGACAAACGGCTCATTCGATACTGTTATAAAAGGGCCTAGTTATGGAACCCGACTGGTTCTACACTGTTGATTAAAGAAAGGCTCCCTGACAAAATGTGACTAGTTGACTCACTTGATAAGACTGCCTAGTGTGACTCATTTAATACGGTCATAAAAGGGACTTAGTGACGAAACATAAAAAGGGCCAATGCTCCTTTTAACATTCAACAAGTCACTCCTAACAGTCGCTGAGACTATTTGGAGTGACTTGTTGAATGCTAAATGCACCGGGGTTGGCCATGATATTTGTTGTGACGAGTTGCCTCACCCTTAATGAGACTGTTTGGACTAACGTGTTGAATATTACAAGGTGCGTTGGCCATAACAATTGATGTCACCACTTGCCTCATACTCAATGAGATTGTTTGGAGTGACAAGTTGTTGAATTTTAGATGGAGCAAGGTTGGCCATAATATCTGATGTCACTAGTTGCCTCACTCTCAATGAGACTGTTTGGAGTAAATTGTTCAATGTTACGAGAAGTATTGGCCACAACATCTGGCGTGACTAGTAGCCTCAACAATTGTGATTTTCTAATGCGCCTTGTTCAATAGTGCTCGTACAAATGGCAACACCAAAGTAGGACCACATCTACTTATAACAGTCAATCATTTTCTACTTCTACCCTTCTTATCATACATAAATGTGATTATTTGTTAATACTTCTTTCTATATGCACTGCCTAAGAGAAAAATATTTCAACATCTTGAATTTTGCCAACAACTAGGAAAACCCCCTATTTCAATCAGCATTGTGTTCTTGAATACCACTCTAAAATTCACTATTTGTCTCTCCAATCAAAGTGTTTACATATTTCAACAAACTTTTGCGTATCCTCACCCACATCATTTCACATTCCAATCTCAAATGGCAACATATAAGTAAAGGCAACTTCCAAGTTTCCAACAACTAAATTCATTCGTTGTATTACCTTATCCCAAAAAAAAAACACATAAACTGATTACAAAAACCTCAAATTTGTTACATCTTGAAAAATAACGAAGTATAAAGAACAAGAGAACACAAAGTAGACACAAATTACTCACTCTAACTTACGGCAAAAGTGAAACCAATCTCACTTCACATGATGCATGTAATTCCACCAATTTTAGCGGAACTGAAGTTCACAGTTCATCTTCCTCTGTCATAATTTGCACTTAAATTTGCAAGCATCCAGGCACATTCACATTCGACAAGTTGCAAAGTAGCACAATAATGCTGATAATTAAAAAGGGACAAAGCATCATCCTGGCAGGACCATAATCAACAAATGATGCCTTGGTGGTTGATGCCCAGTTAATGTCCAGGGTACATGAAAAGGACAAAAACTGTACATGTTGCAAAAATCAATGACGAATGGGGGGAGGGGTTTGCCAAAGAAACGCAAAACACAACAAAAGCAGCAGCAGCAGCAGCGGTACATGAAAAAGACTGGAAGCAACTGATGAACGTGATGCCAGCACCACGATTGACCCAACGTCTGTCTCCATGTTGCTTTACACACACGAAGCATATCGATCAGCACTCTTGCTTACTTGCATCATGATCTCTCGCAATCGAGCTAGCGTAGCAAGACTCCGACAGACATAGCCATCGAGCTCGATCGAACCTGCGGCAATTACTCCGCTTGTCCCCGCACAAGCACGCAACCTTAATGAACCGCAGGCTCATTAAAGCTCTGATCGATGCTTAACCACGTTTGAGTAATCGTGTCTGTGCAGATTCTGAGCAAGTTCGATGAATGCTGCAGTAACGGTCCGGGAGATCGACAACAGTCATGGTGGACATGAGAGAGCTAGAGAGAGAGAGAGATGAGAGTAATCATAAGGATGAATTAATGGAGACTCAGCGTTACAGTTGTCAAGATGGTGGTGGTACTAGTGACGAGGCCCATGCACAGGTGTTCTCAATAGACATGGATGGGATTCATCGGTCGGTCCTGTGTTGATGTGGTGGTTTTGTTGTTCTTGAATGGTGGAACTAGTTAATGATCGGTCCAAAATGTGACCACTACGGCCTATTCTACATGCTAGCAAAGCTGCGTGGTACTTTACAGACAGGAAGTTCTCATCCTCGTCGGACGTCTTTCTTCTTCAAGCTAAACTGCGGTTCGTGTATAATAATAAATAATCCAGAATGGCTTGAAATGGAGAAAGAAAGAACGACAGAGCAAAAACGGGTCTTATTGTGGTCAAATCTTTAACTTACAGGGACCCCAAATTGGATGGATGCATGGATTGATTGATCGATCGATGTCTGTGTCCTGGGCGAGCGGCAAATGTGGTCGAGCAGGGCGCTGATGGTACACAGAATGAGTGAGTACGAGTTCGATCGGAGGCGAAAGAATGGGTCCGTCCATCAGATTGGGTGAAGGTTTGAAAGAGCAGGAGGTGATGGATTGAGTGGATGATCAAGGCTTCTTTCCCATGGTGTGCTTGTTGTTGTGCATCCACACCTTGAGCACATGGCGCTTGACGCCGACGGTGGAGCAAAACTCCTGCACGGCGGCCTCGTCGTGCTTCTGGATGCGCCACCCGACCTTCTCCGCGAATGCGCACATCTGGTCCTTCTGCTCGGTCGTGAATTTGGTCCGGAACCGCTTCTTGATCGCCGACGGTGATCGAATGGACATCGTCATACCAGCGCTGTTGCCCGGTCCATCGTCTGGCTCATCGCTGTCTGTCGGACCCCCGCCCCCCGCGCTCAATGCTGCCATCGTCAGCGGCGCCATCTGGCCCAGCTGGGGTGCCGGGAGCGGCATGGGCGTCGACGTTGTCATCGTCGCGGCAGCTGACTGGGGCGTCGACGAGAGCGTCGGCAGCTTACTATTCGAGTTGAACGGCACTAGCTGCTGCTGCTGCTGCTGCTGCTGCTGCTGCTGCTGCTGCTGCTGCGTCCCCGGTTTCGGCTTCTTGCAGTCGCAGACTACCTCGCCTTCAACCTCCCGGCGATGGAAGTTACGATGGCAGTCGCAGGCTGCGCACCGAAGCGCGTCCATAGAGCCATCGTCACCGCCCGGCATGAACTCTCCGCACCCATCGATAGCGTGCCCACCAATGCTGGCCGCGTGGTTCTTCTGACACTCGCGGTACCGCACCGTCCCCTTCTTCACAGCCACCTTGGGCTGCTCCGGCATCGTCACCGCCATCGCGGCTTGTCGCACGATCTCGCGCGCCTGATCTGTCCCCACCGGATGATCGCCTTTCCCACCTCCATTGCCGCTGTTCAGAAGCTTCAGCTTGGGCACTGCTACCTCATGCTGCGGCTGCTGCTGCTGAAACGTCGTCGGCACTGGCGTCGTAGCGTGGAAACTGTTGGACGCTTGATGCATCAGCGAGGGAATGGGAGTAGTGAGAGGCGACAACGGTGGTGGCACTTGCTGCTGCTGATGATGGTGAGCCTGTTGTTGTTGTTGTTGATCGCCACTCTCGACACCGCGCCCGGACCCCAAATCCATTTCACCAAGTCTGTCCTCCTCTTCCGCCGTCCCCGCTTCCTAATTCTCCCACCACCACATGACCCCCCCAATGCTTCTACCAATGCCTCGTCCACCTTCGCGCGACGGTCGTCGTCGTCGCGCTTTCCGACACTACGCGTAACGTCGTTCTCCTTTGAGCGGTATGAGCTGACCATACCCCCTCAGTCTATCGTTCGGACCGTGCTGGCTTCTCCCCTGCACTCACTCACTACCTCTCTCGCTCGCTCACTCACTCACTCACTCACTCACTCCCGAAAAACCACCCCCCTCATAACTCTCGTGAACCAGATTGCAAATCAGCTCCAAATGCTCATACTTCCCGCAATCGCGAATTACTCCTCCGTTCAAAAACGAGCACTTGCACCGACCCCTCCCTGCGCACGCAAAACCCGAAACTGGTCTCTCTGCACCTCTTTATAACCCTCGAACACACTCCCAGATGCCAGACAGTCACACAGACAGACAACAACTCCCCAGCCTCCTCGAACGAACGAACTTACTAGTTATTATTCAAAACGCTCGCGAGCGAAATCTGCAACAGCAGCAGCTCCCAGGCTAATAATTTCGCTAGCTATATCACCAAGCGACAGAATCTACGAATCGGGCCGCGGGCTCATCAAAGTCCACCACCACTAGCTACGACTCCCTTGCTGTCGGAACCGGAACCTGGATCCTCTCTTCCTCAAGAGTCGGGGGAGGGACCGCGCGAGCCTTGATTGATAAGCAAAGCAAAAGAAAAGTCTGGATGTAGCTAGCAACCCTCGCACAGAGCGTGGTAAACTTCCCACCGTGAAAATCACTCACGGCCCAGGCATCATACTGCCTAGCTATACTAGTATTCTACCCCCACACGGCGACTGGTGGGTAAGGTATTATACTCGTCCTTGGCCGCTGCTGCCACCCGTGCCCTCCACTGCAATCATGCCCCTCCCTCTCTCTCTCTCTCTCTCTCTTTCTCTCTCACTAGCTTTTCTCTAATGCATCGTCAGAGCGCAAAGCAAAGCAGAGCAAAGAGGGTTTACACACTGTCTCCCGCACTCTTCAAAGAGTGTTAGTAGCAGTATGATAATAATAAATGGGGCTTTGATAATAATGCAATATTCTGTGGTCAAGGCTCCACTATTGCTATCCACGCTTACTGTAGGAAGCGTGCGTGGAGCGCACAAACAAAAATGATTTTAGTTTGCCGTTTCTGGCAACTCTCTCTCTCTCTCTTCCTCTCTGTCTGTCTCTCTCTGTGAGTGTGTGCTCCGAAACTGGGCTGGGCTTTTGCGTAGGGAACAACTGGAGGTGATTTGCGACAGTGATTGGGAAATGGCTGCCACTGACGGTAGCTTGCGTTGCGCTTGTTTGTTATTAGCGTGCCTCCCTTTCCTTTATTGTAACTCATTTTCCGCCCCGCTTCGTTCGTGTTGTTGTTCCCCGGTGGGCGTCTTGGGCACCAGGAATCATTTGCGCCTGTTCTCCGGGGACCTTTTCGGGATGGCAACTGACCCCTCCGCAGACGGGAGACGGAAACGAGACCAGCGAGCTCTTCTTCTTCGTTTTCTACCACGCGTGCCTAATAGTGCATTCATCGTCAATAGTGTGGGTACCTCATGGATTTTTTATGTAAGAATGAACTTTGGGCTTGAAAACATGGGTTTTTATTACTAATTTGGGCATTTTAAGGATGGACTTTTGCTCCATAACTCAACTATTCAATTAAGTGACAAAGGGGAAAGTGATTTTTAAACATGGTGCAAATGCCTAAGGGATGTTTTACATGGGGAGTCAATGAGACTGCCTAAATGGCTCATTCAATACTTTTATAAAAGGGCCTAGTGACGCAACATGATTGGTTATCCACTGTTAATTTAAAAAAGTCTCGCTGACAAAACCTGACTGGTTGCCTCACTCAAGAGGACTGCCTAATGTGACTCATTCAATACTTTTATAAAAGGGCCTAGTGATGGAACCTGACTGGTTATCCACTATCAATTAAAAGAAGGCTCGCTGACAAAACCTAACTGGTTGTCTCACTCAATAAGACTCCCTGAAGTGCTTCGTACAATACTATCATGAAAGAGCCTAGCTAGTTACAACACCTGAGTATAAATGTCAAACTTAGTTCTCTTACAGTTATTCTTGGAGTAGCATATAAATATAAGTATAACATGCTATACGAGTGAAAAAACTTATGAAGTGAACCTTTGGGAAGGAAACACCAACTCGTAGTTTAAAAATAAAAATTCAATTCAAAGCTAAGAAGACTTAAACACATGTGATAGAAATGTGATTATACATATTTTAACCTAAATACTCTCAACATTATTCTAACTACTACATTTAAGTTTACAATAACACTCCAAATCTAAGAAATTTTGACAACTCATGCGCAGAATGATAAATACGTCTACATTCGTCATAGACACATCCCTATAAACACAAATCTTCACACTATTCCTACATGACTCGTACTCTAAACCCAATTTAAAACAACACATCAATTTTACTTTTTTTGCAAATCATAGAATTTTTCCTTCGTAAAACACATTCATTGTTAGTAGTTAAAAAATTAAAAAATAAGAATGGAGAATATTAGTCAAAGTTGGACTAGAAGTGCATCAAAATAGATGGTTGGATGAAAGTTTGGCAACAAAAACGGATGAAAGTTTTGACGTTTAGTATGGAAAAAGGGTGGGTCACATTGTCGGTGGTGTGAACAGAGAAAGGATATAACTAGAAAGTGCTGCTGGATGAAATGGAAGCAAAGGGCGGGAGGGAGGGAAACAAGTGTTATTTTTATAAAGTAAAATGGCCCAAGTTTGCTTTTTTGGTTCAAAATGCTCTAGTGAAAGTTGTATTCGCTTGCAAGTTATTAAAAAGTTATTAAAAGTGCCGATTTTCACGCTTGTTGATTATTCCACAAACTTGTTGGAATTGCTTGCCCCCATTTTTGTGATGAATATGCTTGTTTGGATGGATTCTATTCGTGTATGGAGCTTCCAAAATCTGCCCAAAATTGATTAAAACGCAGAAACTTCAAAAACTCACCAAAACTTGAGATTATTAATTTCTTTTTTCAACATGTTAGTAAGGTATGATCTCACTCTTTGGATTTTCAATTCGATAGTTTTTTACTTGGTTTTTTAAATGTTGAAAATGGGCCTTTGTTTTTGAATTTCAGCATACCTCCATGTGCATAATCAAGCATTTCTATAGGTTGTGTGAGGGTAAAAATTGCATAGACATACATGTTCTTAATTCACCTAAAAACGAAAAATGTGAATAGCTCTCTGAAATACCAAATTCCCTAATGAAAATGGTTTTTTTTTTTTTTTGGACCCCAAAACATTACTCTGCCATTTCACAACATGGCAAAAAAACTTTTTTTCAACTCTGAACGACACGATCTCACAAACGATAATGAATTTGAACCTTAGATTCAATATACAAGTACATGTACAAGTTAGGTACTAGATCATAGCGTTACACATTCCTAAACTTGTCAAAATTCAAAAATTTGCATCTTGCATTAAAAAAAGTAACATTGTTTAGGGTTCTTGGTGGTTTTGAGGCTGCTCACCTTTGGGGGTTAACCAGATACTAAAATATTAAAATTGATCTAGATTATGATAATGAAATCTCCTACACTATCTTTTGAGTGTAAACCACACTAAATAAAATAGAGTGTAAGAATGTAGCTTCACCCCCACCCCACAACCCCAACCAAGAAAAAATGTTTTTAGAACTAGGTACACGAAAAGACAGGCTGTGACCGTAACTTCTGCCCGAATAATTCCATGGAACCAAAAAAATATTTAAAAAATAAATAAAAGTGTTTCTTACAGCTGGGTCCACAAGAGGCTAAAGCTAGGCTAGGGAATGCATGGAGCCACTACATGATCATGGGCCACTACTTACTACCTTTTGCCCATTAGTAAGATTAGCAAGATAAGCATGGTCACTAATTCTGCTTTTTGCTTTGAAGAATGGCCACTTGAAGATTACCAATCACTAAAGTAGGTACTCCTCACATATCTACCTCTTTTGTACATTTTGCTCATATGGCTTTAACCCCCTAAAGGTCCAAGAAAGCCAAAATGACTCTTTGGGATTTCAGCAGGGAAAAGAATTCAGCCAACTTTGACCATTATAATCTCAAAATCAGAGAAAAAATTACGGTTCAAATCTGACAATTGAGTAAAGGGTCAAGTTAACTTCAAGATCATACGGTTGGAGCTTTTGATTAATTCGTAGATGGAGTTTCTTTGGGCCTGAAGTAGAAGGAGGTTCTTTTTGATAATTTTGACAATTTTGTATCAAGGATCTTTAGGGTTAAAATCAAATCATTTATTTTTAAATTTATTTTTATTTAAAAAAAGGGGGGGGGGTGTAATTTCTTGATTTGCTGCTTGTATTGTGGTGTTCTAATTTGAGTATTTTTAGGACATTAGGATTCAGGTGCAAGTTTCGTCTGTTGGAATTGCTACAGTCTATGGGCCATGTTTCTTTTTGTTTGGTAAAATAGGACAATATTATATGATTTTAAACACTTTGACTACTTGAAATCTTGGGGGTGGAATTGCTATATTTATTTTTCAAATTTTTGGAAACTGCCGTACAAGTTGTGGTGTTTCACACATACAAAAAGGCATGCTATGTTAATTTAATAATAAAAGAAGTTGGATTCATTATCCATGATTGACCTCAAATTGCATGGAGTATGATTTTTACAAAATATCTACCTAAATGAATTTGGATTACAAATCTTCTAAGTAGAAAAGTTGTTTCCCTTCAACTTCATATCATAATTATATAAAAAATATGTCATAAAAACATCTCTTTGATTTCCCAAAACTGCCTCCCAATGGCAAAACATGCCCCATGATTGAAAACTCAAAAACAAGAATTGCCTTCACTAAAATGCAAGCCACTTATTCATGCTTCATTCTATCAGTATGCAATTTTTACCACACAAAGTAGACTTGATATAAGACACAACCCAAGTGACTTCCTCCAAAACGAACTGAACATAAAGAAGTTATGGCTCTTCAAAGTTGTTGCAATCATCCAAAATGTCATTTCTCGACCTTCAATTCGGTTAAGGCCTAAATTATAAAATACTTAAATTCAACACAAAGAAGTAAATTTAAAAAGTGTAAAGAATTGAAGGTGAATACAAAGACCTAGTGAAGAGTTTGGGAGGGAGGGAGGGCAAAGCCCATGCATAGTCTCTCTCACAAAGGTTGTGAAAAGTCAAGGCACCACAAGCCTTGGCTTGGTGGTTAGGGCTTAGGCCCCCAATGAGGAGGTCGTGGGTTCTATTCCCCATGCCGGCGTGGTGCTCACCACTATAGTCCACCCAACTATTGTGGGGGGTCTTTGGACCTTGTTGTATGGGAACCTCAAAGCCCTTTGGGGGGATACTATGTCAAGTATCTTCAAGGCATTAGTAACTAGGCTAGAAACTAGCGTAGTTATAGTGTCCACCCTCGAGAGGGGGAAGTAGTATTGTTCCAATTTCCCCTTGTCCGGTGGCCATCGGGATATTAGCATTACGAACGGACACTTCATTCACGCCGGCCCCTTAGAAAGGGACCGGAGTTTCTATCTATCTTTCTATCTATCTTGTGAAAAGTCCCACTTGCTAATGTGAAGTCATCCACTTTAAGCAACCCAAATGAGGTCAACTTAAACCCTTTCTCTTTAAAAAGCAAGTTGACTAATGATGCAATTATGTGGAAATGTAATCACTATCAACGGCACTGCTGTATCATAGCCTTTAGCCCACAATTCCAGTCCTGGCCTATTTCTACAGTTTATGGGTTAATAATTAAAAGTTTACCTTGAGTTTAAAATGTATGAAAAATATTTCTAAAAATGGACCAATCATCTTAACATTGTCAATGTCCATTTTATTGTTCTCGTTCTATTTTTATTTTTATTTTATTTTATTGAACAATTAATGTTTGAATGGATTGTATTAAAAGAAGAAGAAGAAAAACACCACCCCTCTGGGTTGGTGTGAATATAGTGTCCGTTCGACCTACCCTTGGTGATATGCCCACATGACATACCAATAGTGGTATAGGACTACTAACCCCTCTTAGGGTGGCCACTGTATAACCAAAAACCAAAACGATTGTATTAACACAATATGAACTGAAGTAAAGAAGTTTTCTTGGCAAGTTTTAGGTCTTCTTATTGATGCGGTATGTTTGAGTGAAGCAGAATTGAGATATTTTAGTGTTGTTAATCCTTGAATCTAATAATACCACATGAATATGGTATAACAATGATAATAAGAGGTGCACTCACTTTTGACCTTCCAACACGTGTAGAGGTGGCCTGCTTTAATTTCATGAAGGGACTAGGATGTCCTCGCGGCGTTGCCACAAACAGTTAAAATACTTTGACCATGCCCCTCTTGTTTTTTCTACTAGATCTAAAATGAGGTCAATTCTGTAATTTCTCGTGATTGGGGGGCCATAATTACTTGGAAAATCAATATCAATATAGGATTCATTGGCCCCATTTGCAGTCAGATTGTTGCCCACACCTCTATAACAAAAACCCTCCTTCCAATGACACCTCATGCGTCTTGATCCGACTTGCGATTTCCATATCATAATGTTACTTACAAAATCAAAATAAAAAACAAAAAAAATCTATCTACATATATAATAGATTTTAGGTCGGCAAGCGGTATAAGATACTTTCAACTTTAAATTTTTGTTTCTCTTGGTTGTAAGATGTGACCTTTTATTGCTGGTGGTGTGTATGTTGTATGTGTACTAGTGGGACCCGTGCCGTTGAGCACGTTCAACTTGGATTGCCTAAAGCTATAAAACATTCATAAACTTCAAATAAGTTTATACAGAAAATATTAAAAAATACATGTCGAATTTATATATTTAGATTAATAAAATATACATCAATGGTCTCAAACATGGTCTCTATTGGATCATTCCTCAAAATGGGTATTGACCGTTGGAATCCCTTTACTCTTTGTAAAAGGGTATTATAACATTCGTTTGCACGTTCACTACTGAGCAACCATAGGCCATGAGTGTATATCTCATAATCTGTGGACGAAATCTCACTGTCTTCATCAAAAGGCCCTATAATCCAAGATGCTATCCTTGATGTAACATACACATCAGTAGCTAAACTAAATTTAGCTACTTTTGATCCATAAACACTCATTAACCCCTAAATGGTTTGACTCATTTGTAGTAAAATGAACACATCCTCAAAAGCATTGTCATAGGTGGAGGTAAAAGTGTGTTGTCCAAATCTCAACCGTACAATCTTGTCGTAGACATATTGAACATCATGTGGGTCAAATTTTGAGTCATGAGGCTTCATAGATTGCGAGATCATAATGTATTAATACTCAAAAATGATCACATAATTTCATCATTTTCACTTTAAAGTGAAAATGCTACCATTAGACTTATTGCAATGAAAAAGTCACCAATTAGAATGTTGTTCACCTTCATCTCAGTAGCATCCTTGAACAAAAAAAAACCATGAGAAAAATTTCTTTGTGCAAATTATGGCCCTGCAATGGTGAAAACTGCCCTAAATTTTACAAAGGAAAAAATGTCTAAAACTAGGCTGCTGTCACTGAAATGCATGCCATTAATTCATACTTCATTGTATGGGTCTGAGATTTTCATTACATAAACTAGACTTGATTTGGGACCCAACCCAAGTGATTTCGTCCAAAACGGAGTCCGGATGAAGAAGTTATGGCTCTCCAAAGTTGGTGTCATCCAAAATGTCGTTTTTCGACATTCGGCCCGCTTAAGGGTTAAAGATGGATCCACCCAAGGCCGTCTTATTCTATCTGCCTCCAATTCTTTTTGTGATGGATATGCATAGTTGGATAGCAGAGGAAACTCTATCTTACATGCAAATCCCCAATCACAAACACCTATGTACATATTATCTTCTTCTCTGTGTAATAAGATGTTGTCGGGAGACAAATCACAATGTATGCTACCATTTTTATACAGAAATAGCATACCAAATAAAAAGTGCCAAGACAATCGGATTCGTAGTCGTTGAAACAACTTCACATTGTCAGCATCCACTCCTGGCTCCATACGTGATTTTCCATTGCGCTTCAAGACCATACTTCTCAAAGTTCCAGCATTCCACCATCGCATATATCCATGCGGTTTAGAAGGATGTATGGCAAATAATTTCATAAATAGAGGATGGACCAAAGGACAACTTGTGGCTTCTATGTTCATTGATTGAAAACTATTTCTATGAACAGTACTAATGAAGGCTTTACAAGCGTACTCCTCTTCTCTTGGAATGAAATCGACTCCTATTATGTGACACTTAAAAATCACACCGTAGCTACGTCTAGCAACCTCCCTATTACCGTTCAAATCAATAACCTCTGCATCGAGTGGGAGGAAATGCAACAAAGATCCATCTAACAGATCTTTGTTTATCCCATGTACTAACCTACGAGGTTCAATTACTAATTTTGTCAACTCGGCATCAAGCCATGAAATTTTTGTCATTAAAGAGTCAAAATTGGGATCAAAAGGATCTAAAACTTGAAGCATCCAATTTTTTAAATTAGTGGTACCACTATTGACCTCCTCGCAATAAGACTATCAAACCTCTCAAAAGACATCCGCTACCTATTTCTTTCTAACACATTTATATCTTTTTACTATCTAAATACCTAAAAAAACTAAAGACTACTTCTAGTCTTTTTATTTTATATTCCAATTTTAGAGCTAACGCATAGATCTTCCTATCTTTTAACCGTAGGTCTAAAACAATCTTATCTCTTTGAGAGAAGTTCCTTTCTCAAAAGACCAACAGTCTACTCCTACTCTTTTTACTTTCAGTTCCTACTTTAATTCTAAGTCATAGATTTAGCTACAATCTACTTCTAGTTTTTTTACTTTCTATTCCAATATTGGTTGTGTGGATACAGGAGGCAAGTCTCCACGACGGATTCCAGCGCGGAACCGTCGTGTGAGACAAAGCCTCCTGTATTGTAATATAGATTGCTGGTGTACAATGTTTACTTTCAAGAATTTGATAACAAGTATTTGGTTGATAGGATAAAGTGTATCTTGGTGTGAGTGTTTTTTATATGTCAAAATATACCCTAAGGAAGTCCATATAATGGTTGATTGGGCACTTAGAGGTTAACCCCTAAATTTCCTTGGTGCAATACGGTCTAAGTCACAAAAGTTTGACCTTCCTTTAGATTAAGCTCAAAAAATCTCAATCTAAGCATTATTTAAGAGATTTAACCGTAAGATCTCAACGTTCACTTGACATTCTTCTCGCATACCAAATTTGAACAGTTCATTCTTCCTCATTTGTGAGATTATAATGGTCAAAGTTGAGTGAGTTTTTCTCCTACGAGAACCTCCAAAACCCATTTTGGGTTTTAAGGAAAGTTAGGGGTTAACATAATTGGTATAGCTAAATAGAGTCTGTGTACATTGACACAAACTAAATACCTCATGCATTGACACAACCAAATACCTCATACATTGACAAAAACAAATACCTTAAGGTAGAGGCACCTATAACTGACCACTTAAGGATTTTAGCACATGATATTAAGGTATATATATTTTTTTAGAAATTTTCATGTCTGCAAACATAAGGTTCTTGTTGAATGCAAAAAGTTTTGTGATTTTATTTGCATTATTCAAATAGTTATAATTGTTTGAAGTGAAAAGTTGCTTGGAACCTAAAGCCGATCACATTCTCAAATATACAAATGAGGTACATCTGTTCTTTCAAGATCTAGGAATTGGGCTTGATCGGTTATTAGTCGCCGGTCGGGAATGGGTCCCTTTACCTTATACATTGACCCTGAGCCGAAATCTTCCTATTCGTGAGGAACGAGTCAGACACCGGAGATTTTTTTCCTAATTAAAAAGTGAACGGGCGATTAGACGTAAGCATCGGCTGACTAACGAGTAATTATCACCTACTCGTGCTCAGAGCTAGCGCATTCCAATCCGTTGACTAGATGCATTAACCAACCAACCGCGCAAATCGTTCCCCTTCCGCCCAGAAACCATGCATGGTAATGGAAGGCATGTCAGCTGCTGCTGCTGCGATGAATCTCAAATTGATTCACTGCACTGCAAAAACCATATGATTAGTGATAATCAATAGCAAAGCATGTGACCCAATTTTTGATGATTAGCATGCATGGTATGCATATGGTAAGGTGTCCTATAATGGCGCAATTTTCAGCACAGAAAATCTACAGGAATGTTGCCAGTGCAAGCAATTTTTGCGCAGGGGGAAAATTAGTAGAAAACTAGAGCAAGTGGAATAATCATATTTCGACTCTTCTACAGTAAGTTATGAATTTTTAAAGATGGAAATATAGGTGCTTTTAAAATGGTGCCCTAAAGTGACGCCCTACAATCTTTGCATTGTGTACATGGTACTGTTGTATGGAGAAGCTATTATGTACGTAACAGTGAAGGTTACTAGGGCTCCATTTTCGGCACTGCGCCATTTTTGGCTGCTCTACTATAGTACTCTCACCCTTACACTACCCCATTGTGTGTGTGTGTGTGTGTGTTAGAATTCAATGCAACAAATTGTTTTTCGCTAGATTTTTCAGTAGCAATCTGCTGCCAGGTCAGAAAATCCTTCTTTCCAGTCCTAAAACCTCAGCTTCTTCTGGTCGGTCAGAGCAAAATTCGAGGGACCGCAAACATTGATTAGTGAGATTTATGGCTTTGGAAATCGGCACAAAGTCCACCATCCGGTTTTCGGTCATGGAGCCGTGCCGTAAATTCAAGAGAATCATCATCATCATCATCATCATCACAATCAAGTACAAATAGGGGTCTTGGGTTTCTATTGTAATGTTGTTAACCCTTAAAGGCTTAAACGCCCATGGGGTCTAAAACGGGCAGCCCAAAATTGGATCACAACATCTTTTGGACTTGGGCATCATGAATAGTGCACTTTTTGAACTTGGGCACCATGAATGGACCAATCAATGATGAGCTTGCAACCTCCTACAAGGTCATGTACCACCCCAACCTACCTACCACAATCCTTTCAAAGCACAAAATCCTTCATACAAATTGTGATTTGAATTGTAAAATTTCACTTTTTGAATGCATCACAAGACGGTAACAAGTTTGACATCAAAATTTAAGTGAAAAGTTGATTATAGTGAGAGCTACAGAGCAGATTCTGTTGGAATCAAGCCCCTCGGGCTTGCTTGGGCGTTTAAGGGTTAACTCCTAAAAGGGCATCTAGTTGGAATTTTGGTCTTTGAGTTTTTCACCTTTAACCAAATGATGTATCAACCCCTTCAGATCCTCGATTCAAAATTGCTTAACCCTTAAATGCCCAAGCAAGCCCGAGGGGCTTGATTCCAACATAATCTTCCCTGTAGCTCTCATTGTACTCAACTTTTCACTTATATTTTGATGTCAAACTGGTCACCATCTTCTGATGCATTCAAAAAGTGAATTTTTACAATTCAAATCACAATTTGTATGAAGGATTTTGTGCTTTGAAAGGATTGTGGTAGGTAGGTTGGGGTGGTACATGACCTTGTAGGAGGTTGCAAGCTCATCATTGATTGGTCCATTCATGGTGCCCAAGTTCAAAAAGTGCACTATTCATGATACCCAAGTCCAAAAGATGTTGTGATCCAATTTTGGGTCGCCCGTTTTAGACCCCAAGGGCATTTAAGGGTTAAAGTAGAGAAAATGACCTTTGCTTACTTTGGGTGAAAAAAAGCTTAATCTAAGTATCAATTAGAAAGTCCAACCTTAGGATCTTAAAGTGAACTTACCTTTCTTGCTTGCACACAAAATGAGAACAGTTGATTCTTTTCATTTGTGAGATTATAATGGCTGATTTTACTCCTTGCGAGAACCCCGAAAAGCCATTTTGGCTTTCTAGGATCTTTAGGGATTAATCATTGGAGCAAAACATTAAGAGATCTTTGAACTTTTGATCATGTTATTCGCAACTGCAAAAAGTAAATAGTCTTTCATTGATTCTTTGTAGATGTGAGGAGTACGTGTAACATTCAAATGACATGCTCTAGACACAAGAACATAGTTCAAGCGTGGTCAAGTTATTTTTTTATGTTTTTGGCAACGAAAGACATGTGTTTTGAAGTGTTTTTCTTAAAGTAATATGTTTGTGTGTTTTTAATCAAGTTCTAATAGATATTATGGATTGTTTGGAGTTCTAGTTGATACAATATCATCACCTAGTATAAGAGGATAGATAGTAAGATTGATAATAAGATATAGATATCTTCGTTGGTGTAATCGACATAGATCACTTATACACTCTATCTATTATTATACTATGCACACTTGAGCTAAAATTACTCTCAAAGCCAAAATATGGGTCTAAGGATCCATGTGAACAGTTTTGTGTGGTATTATCGCCACTAATAAACAAGAGAGGCAGATTCACTTCTTTGTTGTCAAGGACTAGGCACTTTCCACTCTACTAAAGGTAAGTTTACAATATAGATTGTAGTTAACAAGCTTATAATTAAGGAATTAATTTATCAACTTCATCAACTTAGCTCATGCTATGACAAGTGCACTAAGATACCGTAATACATTCACCATTTGTGTATTTCTAGAGTGGAAACTTTCTAGGGTTGTGTAAGAGTCAAAAAATGGTGAAATGTGCAATGAAATTTTCTATTCATTTGCGTAAAATAAAATATGGTGAATTCAATACAGTACAAAGTCTCATAGAAGAAAAACATCAATACTTCATTGGCCTAAACTCTTGGGTATAACCTCATTTAGGTTGGTTCAAGCTTCCCAAGCTTCATTCTCTTTATCTAGTAGTAGTGTAAATCGTCCATAATTCTTGATTCCCAAAAACATTCATAGATTGATAAATAGAAACTCCGGTCCCTTTCTAAGGGACCGGCGTGAATGAAGTGTCCGTTCGTAATGCTAATATCCCGATGGCCACCGGACAAGGGGAAATTAGAACAATACTACTTCCCCTATCGATGGTGGACACTATAACTACGCTAGTTTCTAGCCTAGTTACTAATGCCTTGAAGATACTTGACATAGTATCCCCCCAAAGGGCTTTGAGGTACCCATACAACAAGGTCCAAAGACCCCCCACAATAGTTGGGTGGACTATAGTGGTGAGCACCACGCCGGCATGGGGAATAGAACCCACGACCTCCTCATTGGGGGCCTAAGCCCTTACCACCAAGCTAAGGCTTGTGGTGCCTAAAAAAAAAACAAAAACAAAAACAAAAACATTCATACTACTAGAAGTAATCTCATCCTTACTCGCTAATATCCTACAGTTTCCTTGTCCAACCCATTTCACGTGAAGCTATCTCAACAATTGTCTCATTTTACACTCAGAATAGAGAATTTCTTGTATTCAATCTTTAGTTAGTGTATTCAAGAATCAACCGGCTAAAAGGTTATTTCCAACGCCCGATAATGAACTAGCTGTCGGTTTTTCCCGATCACTCCCTCCTCCTAATCTTTTGCTTATGGCTGATGATCATAGTGCACAGAATTAGGTGCAAAACCTGCGCCGGCCACCAATCCTACTCTTTCACAGAGTAGGAAGGGTGGCCATAGGGCAGGACAGAAACTGCAGCAAAAAACGGTACAAGACAGCAAAATGGAGTGGACCTAGGGCAAGCAAAGCAAGCAAGAAAAGACTGGCAACAGCAAACCCAAGGGTGGGGACAAGCAGACACAGGGGAGTTACTAGTCAGACTATTAGTTAGTAGGTCAACTCTAGGGTTAAGGGTGGGGACCCACTAATTGCACTAATTAATTAATCGTGCCTTATTATTCCCTTAACGTGCTCTTAATCATGATTTGGGCTGTACACATTCTGCCAGTCAACAGTAGCCCCCCCCCCTTTTCCTTGCACTTTCCCTCCCACCCACACTATTTCAATTAATTTTAACCTAACTGAAAATACACTATATAAAGGTCAACTACTTCCCTCTCAATCTCTGTCCGACCCAAGAATAATATATATATTAGATTCTTTCCCCTCCCTTTTGTGGGTATTTCACTATTCATCTTTGGAGATTTCTAACCATTGATTTGTGCCCATTTATTAATACCCTCTAATGATTTATGCAATTAGTGGGCTTTGTATTCGGTATCCAAGGGAAAGTGCTTTTCGGTGGAAAAGAAGATTATGTTAGTGGGAAGCTAAGCTTTTTGGGTGGGGTTTTTTTTTATGAGGAATTAGTCAATATGGATTAACAAGTGGCCAAGTACTTGCATTTTATATTTTATTATAGAACTTAATCATGGAGTTTATGTGGTAGTCAGAAGCTTTTTATTGTTGGGTTAGGGCCCATTCCCTTGTGAGAGGAGAAGTCCTTGAGAAATCATGGGTCACTATCAAGGAAAGATTATGGAGGTCCATTCACATGTCTTTTTGTAAAATTTAAGTCCTCATTTTGAGGGATTAGTGGTTTTTTTATTTAAGGAAACATTATTCATCCTAAAAAAAAGGTAGAGACGAGAGAACAAATCCTCCAAATTTGCATAAGGGGTTTCCTATTTTTATTTCGAGGGCTTGCCACCTCCCCTTTGCAAGCCCTTGAAATACTATGGGTGCATGTCCATGATTCAAGATGCCTTGTTGAAAGGATCCCTCCCACAGGCCATTACCAAAGGCTTAATCATACTCCTTCACAAAGGAGGGGAGAAAGAGGACCTAGGCAATTGGAGGCCCATTACCTTGTTAAACACAGCCTACAAAATTCTAGCCAAAGCCCTACAACTTAGACTCCAACCCACCCTTCCCGAGCTCATTTCCAATGATCAAACGGCTTTCATCCAGGGGAGATTCATCCTCGATAATGTGCTTGTTACTCATGAAGTCATAGAGTGTGCAAAGATCTCGAATCAAGATCTTGTTCTTCTTAAGTTAGACTTTAGAAAAGCCTACGATATGGTTAACCATGAGTTTCTCTTCCAAGCTTTAGCCAAAGTTGGTTTGCCTAACAAGTTCCTTGCTTTAACCAAGCTTCTGTTTACTAATGCTCGGGCGTCAGTTTTGTGTAACGGAATTATATCCAAAGAGTTCCACCTAGAGAGAGGCGTTCGTCAAGGGTGCCCACTGGCACCCTATCTTTTCCTCTTTGCAGGTGAAGCTCTCAACGCAGCTGTTAAAAGTTTTACTGCAGAATCCGAGCTCAGCGGGATCATTTTGCCCAACTCCACCACCCAGCAAACAATCATCCAATACGCAGACGACACAAACTTCACGGTGACAGGTACAAAACGCAACTTATTAATCCTTACCAACACTCTTGAGAGGTATCACAAAGCTTCCAGCCTCCAACTGAATTGGGACAAAAGTGTGGCCCATTGGTTCTCACAAGAACCCCCCCCCCCACCTTGGACTCAACGACTCCAATGTCAATGGGCCCAAGATGGGGTCTTATCTAAACTTTTAGGCACCCCGTTTGGCTTAAACCAACAAATCGTAGATGTAGATGATTTTCTGCTCCAAAAAATTACCAAGAAGTTGAACTACTGGCAAACCACCCACCTATCTCTATCAGGTAGAGTACTAATCATCAACTCTATCCTCCTCTCTTCTCTTTGGTACTTTCTAGGCATTTGGTGTGGTTTGTTGGTGATTCTCAGGAAAATCAAGACCTTCATAAGGAACTTCTTTTGGTCGGGAGCGGTCAATAAGTGCCGCACCAGGGTTTCATGGGCCGACTGCACTCTGGCCAAGTCAAAAGGTGGACTAGGCCTTTTAGACCCAGAAGACGTCCTCCACGCCCTAATGGCCAAGTGGGTGGTAAGAGCACTCACGCCCGATAACACCAACTTGCAAACCATGCTGCGCCACAAGATCCTGCAGGTCCAACCCACTTACCCTGGGAGATGGCCTAAATCCCCTAACTGGATTCTCCTGTACAAATTTCGCTCAACTCACGGCTCGAAAGTGTGGGAGAGAATCATTAAGGCCTGGAGGAAACTCTCCCCCTCTATAGATGCCATCCCACCCGCAAACGCGGACGAGGTTAAGTCAACTTCCTTATGGTTTGCAACCCACCGGTTGTCTAGACTTGACGATTTCGATTTAAAGAGGATCCCCACTCTTATGAGAAACAGCTTGTCTCAAATCAATGATATCTGATGCCCTAGGAGGCTGCAAATCATAGATTGGGTAGAAGCGCAAGAGGGCAAATGGGATCCCTTAGTTTGGCAACAATGTCTATTGGGGTCCCCCCTCCCTCGCAAACTCAGAAAAGGTAACAGCATCTGGATGGTATTGAGAGGCTCAGTAATATGGGTGATGTGGTTGGATAGAAATGCTGATGTATTTGCAGATACCAAATGGACCCCTCAGTTTCGAGAGGTACGAATTTGGGAATCCATGCTAGACATTATTCGAACAGCTTTGGAACGAACGATGCACCTAATACACACACATCCCGCCCACACCGACAAGTTTCTAGACAAGTTTGATCGGAATTGGCTGCCCACGGACAAACTCGCCACAAGAGTTGAAACATCTCTGGAATGGAATGCGATGAGACCATCTATGGGGGCATTTAGGACGTAGTCGAATCAAATAGCACCAAACCACTTTTCACAACATAGTTCTGGTTTGAGGGGGATTTTGGGTGCAGGCCACAAGATATCAAACATAGCTGTATAGAGCAGCGCAGGCATCAGGAATGGAGATGCAATGGCGTGGAGGAGGTCGGCAAGGAGCAGGCAGGGCTCCAGCTGCAAGCCAAGAACCTGCGGCGAGACACGAAGATAGGACCAGCTGGATGGAGCTGTTCGTCTGGAAAGTATATAGGACCGGGAGCACGTCGACGGAGCGGAAGGAGCTTGCGAAGGCGGAGGAGCGAATCGCCCGGGAGTTGCGGTTGGTGGAGAACCTCCACCACTTGGTGGAGGTTGTGGATGTTAAGTGGCTGAACTAGCCTGGTGGTTTA
Source organism: Bryum argenteum (assembly GCA_037043015.1). Lineage (NCBI taxonomy): Eukaryota > Viridiplantae > Streptophyta > Bryopsida > Bryales > Bryaceae > Bryum > Bryum argenteum. The sequence goes on along the minus strand of CM073323.1, from coordinate 25,589,742 downwards.
GTCTCAGAAAATCTTAAAAAGAATTTGGTTTAATTCTGTCGGGCTTCGGCTCTGGCTCTTGTATGTGTTTAACTTCAGTAAAGCATATACTGTTCAAGAAAAAAAAATAAAAAAATACTTTGGGTTCCCCTAAAACAAAGTACAGGTTGGAGATCGCGAAATCCCATGTAGTCGAACATTGCTTGTGTATGTGCGCACGACGTGCCCCGATTTACTCACTGAAATTCCACCCACGACTACGGTAACTCCGGCGACTGTCACAGCTTCCGCCTGCGAGACATTGACACTCTCATTGCATGCCAACCATGCCTTTGCCTACCCATGCCACACCCTCTCATGCTATCATGATCCGCTGTCACAAGACGGCATGGTTTCCCCTTCCCAGCTCTAGTCATCCCCGTTGTGTCACAACTTCCTCCCACTTTCAAAGCTTTGCCACCGATTTTCTCGCTAATCAATGAGGTGACGCAAGGCGTCTTCTACGTTCACGTGCCTCCAATCTCGAGAATCATACACTCATCAACACAAAAAAAAAATGTAATTATCTGCTTATTTAGTGTATAGAATCATCATTGCCAAGCCAATACCAAATTTTTCCAAACAAAAAAAAATCTTCCAATCTTCCAATCACGACCATGTGTGTTTTTTATTTTTTCTCCATGAAAATCTCACATTTGATTGGCTCACATCGGTGAAACATACACAATTCTTGAAAACCTAAAAACTAAAGCTGCCTTCACTAAAATGCATGCCACTACTTTACACTTCAATTATTGGGTCACCACACAAACCAGACTTGATTTGGAATCCAACCCAAGTGCTTTCGTCAAGAACACCCTTCATCCAAAATGTTAATTTTTGAAATCAAGGCCTTACCCATTATAATTCAATTTAATACTTGGGTATTCAAAATTGATGGATTCTATCATCGAAAAACTAAACATGGTAATTGATTTAATTCCGAAATTTTCCCCGTATTCTCTTTCTTTCCTTTTTGAACGAATTCATGTTCGATCATAGACCCCCATCCTTCGCAAAGGACTTGTTCCATCATCTCCGTGACGCGATACTTTTTCTAGGATAAAATTTATTTGCCAACTAATAGACGAGTACATTCAGAGGGCCATGAGACCCTGCTACTTTCAGTACACTAGTACTTGTTATTCATCTCATGGAAATTGTATAAATGATGGAACATGACCAACTCATGAGCATCGTATATTAATATCCATTTATTTAATTTTACTATTGGTATATATGCATACACCCTTTATTTTTTTACAACATTATGACCCATGGTATTGATGCAGCTCAAGGACAAAGGAGGCAGCCTGTCAGCATCAAAATTATCACTTCCCCTCCATCCACACAATCCCCCCCCCCCCCCAAAAAAAAAAAAAATGATCTTATTTTCTTCTATTCGTAATCCTAAGGCAAAAAAGAAAAAAGAAAAGAAGAAAAAGAATGGTGGCTTGATTGAGAGGAATTTTAGTTTTGGGGGTCGTTTGCACCATTCATCTTTCTATGAAAATTACGTCCTACTTACTTCATATTACGTCAAAGTGAAAGAAAAGTGTGCAATAAAATCGTTATGGGTTGTAGAAATCTTTCGTAAGGAAATGGTTTTGAGTCTTCAATCATGACATCATACAAAAAAATTTACCTAACCATCACTTGAAATTTGTATGTAAGTCAAAGTCGAACGTAAGTCACAATAAAAATTGTTTGAGGGATAGTTACCCTTGTACGATGGATTTGATGTTGCTTCTTACGACAAGCTCATCATGTGAACAAGCCTCATAGTAGAAAAAAACAATATTTTGAGTCCTACCAAGGGGACAAAAGATGATGTAGAAGAGCGAAGTCATGTCCACCTTTGTTGTGGCGACGACGGATCTCGGTCCATGCATGAAATTTTGATGCACGGGTGACCGCATCGGCATCAAAAGTATGTGTGTTGCGTTCCGTACAAACATCATCCCTACTTTTTCCCGCTGTCACGATCACACCTCCCTGTAACTTAATGGAGTGTTGGACTAGAGCGCGTACTTCCGGATCTCCGTAAATGAGTGCTACAAGCGATTCTTGGAGGCGAGGGAGGGGGAGTGGTAAAAAGCCCCCCAGATTTTTAATGTTTTGGCTTAAAATTGCCAAAGATTGTTCTCCCCAAGTAATTTGGGGCCACAGGCGTCATTTTTGAATTCAAAATTATCAAAAACAAGTGTGGGAGGGGAGTCCAAAACGAAAATTCCCAGGGATTTTGAAGAAAAAATCCCATTGGCTCATGGGGGCTCCGAGAAACGCTCGTAGCACTCTTTGTACTTGCTACCAACAAGCTCTAAAGTGTAAAACCTCCGCCCAATTTCGGAGTTTTTGAATTATCATGCGTTTTATTGAGGGAGCTAATTCCAACTTATTGGCCAAGTGTACGTATGGTTAACAACATGAAAAAAAAAAGGAGGAAAAAAGGAGAATCCTTTTACTTGTGTTGTAAGGGAACTCTTTGTACTTGCTACCAACAAGCTCTAAAGTGTAAAACCTCCGCCCAATTTCGGAGTTTTTGAATTATCATACGTTTTATTGAGAGAGCTAATTCCAACTTATTGGCCAAGTGTACGTATGGTTAACAACGTGAAAAAAAAAAAAAAAAAAAAAAAAAAAAAAAAAAAAAAAAAAAGAAGGAGAATCTTCTTTTTTTCTTTTTTTTTTTTTTTTTTTTTTTTTTAGCAAATGGTGCTTTATTCCATAGAAAGGAGAATCCTTTTACTTGTGTGATACGGGAACGGAAAATCTTAAGGAACACTCTTTTGCTGGGGAAAAGGCGAACTGGTAACCAACATAAGATGCAGAGATTCAGACACCTTCCACAATGACATGCATGGCAGGGAGTTGACTGCGGAGTGAGTGAGTGTTTTGCAGAGTTCGTCGGCTCTGATCATCCTGCCAACAACGCTCATTTGTTGTACGTACCAAAGCTGAAATATCAGGTTTGAGGAAAACGTCAACGGGGTTCTTACAAAATTGCTATGTACTAACAAATGATATTTTGGGTAGTGGATTGGTATACTACGCACTTTGTGTTACATCTCCTCCCGTATTGCTCTCTATCCCTCGGTGTATCGCGCTAAGGTGAGTGTAGCCCAAAACGGGTTGTGTTGACTTACGTCATCAACTTTCTTATTGTTTATGAGTATAAGTTTTACCTTTTTAGTATTTGATATACTAAACCTCTGTTTTGATCCCTAAATTTCCTTGTTGCAAAAAGGTCTAAGTCATGAAAATTGACCTTCCTTTATATTACGCTCAAAAAATCTCAATCTGAGCATTATTCAAAAGATTCAACCGTAAGATCTCAAAGTTCACTTGACATTCTTCTCACATACCAAATTTGAACCGTTCATTCTTCCTCATTTGTGAGATTATAATGGTCAAAGTTGGCTGAGTGTTTCTCGTGCGGGAACCTCCAAAACCCGTTTCGGGTTTTAAGGAAAGTTAGGGGTTAACTTCATACGATTTAAATTTAATAGTTGAGGATTTTCCCAAAGTCAAAATGACCACAATCCAACTCTTGTTGACTTTAGGCGTTTGACCCCTCAAGTTGAGTGATGCCACAGTTTAGCCGATTTGACTTCACTCAGTCTCAGATTTACTTAATTTAGATGGTATGAAGTTGAAACCTTTAAAAGTTGTAGAGTTCTTCATACCTTTGAAGAAAGTCGAGTCATGCTTCAAAACTCCTTACAATTTAGGAGACATTCACGATCAAAGTTTGGAAACAATATTAGGGCATGCTAAAATGTGCCCAATACTACAGTACATGCTCATTTATTCTCACAATTTGCCCAAATTTATTTAGATTGCAAAAACTTTAATAACTCACCAAAATTTACGATTTTACTTTTCTTTTACTTGGGTATATGTAGAGGTGATAGTGAGGCATGGTTCCACCATTTGGAGTTTCAATTCAATAATTCTTCACATGCCCATTTCATTGTCAAAGAGCGGCATTTGTATTTAAACTTCAACACACCTCCATGTGAATAATCAAGAACCTCTACAAGAGTTAAAGGTCTTATGAGGACAAAAATTGAATAGAAAAAATTCTAACTAACTCAAGAATAGAAATATGAAGAGCCTCACATTATATCTTCTTTCCAAAAATGGTCGTCTTGGCCCTCAAAACACTACATACCCTTTCTACAACAAGGGGAAAAACTTTGTTTTCAACTTTGAATGTTATGATCTCAAAATTAGTGAGGAACTTGAATTAAAACTTGATATACATACACACATACAAGTTAGTTACTAGATCCTAAAATTACACATTTGAAAATTTTCACCTAGCTTTGAACGGGACCAGTTTTGAGACTTTTGGCAGTTTTGAGGCAAGTCAACTTTAGGGGTTAATATGCAATTCCATAAAATTGAAGAACAATACATTCAAAGAATTGTTCGAAGTTACAATCTCTCTCCAAACATCATGACCACTCACACAAAATGGGACCTTCATGGCTTCCAAATGTGTTTCTAGTCACACTAAATACTTAGAACAGTAAATATGATTGTGTTTCTAGTAGCAACATTTGGATAGTGTGGTTGGTTATAGTAAATATTTTTGAAATTTCCTATATACAAAATATTACATGTAAATAAGGCAAACATTATTGAAAGTCATGCTGGTTGAATATGTATGGTATGCCAGCAATGCTATATGATGATAGCTTCAAGTACACCATCATATTTCTCGGAAACATTAAAACTACCACTAGTTCCGATGGTGACTACCCTAATTTCACATTTTAGCAAAATTCGATTAGTTTCACTTTCAAGTATGTACCCAAAAAGAATGCTTTCCCGGTGAAAATCATCAATTCAATTCATTACTGGCCACTCTGACCATGAAAGTGTCTTAACCCTTAAACGTCAGACCCAGCCCGAGGGGTTGGGTTTTTTTTTGAGAGAATCTTGCTCATAACTTACACTCCATTATACCAAATGGAATTTTTAAAATTCCAAACTGAGCACCTCAAAGAGATCTATACTTTCTTAGAATAGAGCTCACGCAAATTAAAAATAGAATAATGCTAAAAGTGGAGTTTTAAAAGAGATTTTGGGTGTGGTATCAGGACAGCATATGACGTTTAAGGGTTTAAAATAAAATATAATGCTAGAGCCGCGTGATAATATTGACCATAATTTCTGGTCGTAGTTTTATGACCATATGGTCACAAGGCCAACAAGATGGGCCTCATGGTCATAAGGTTCTATCGTGGCCTCACGGTCATAAGGTTCTATCGTGGCCTCACAGTCATAAGGTTCTATCGTGACGGGACTTTGAGGGACGACGGGGTGTTATTCTAAACGGCGGGTGAAAATACGTAGCGAGGTTGGAGGTGTGATATTATAAAGGTAAATCTGATGACATTACAAAAATTAGATATGTGTAGGGGATATGGTGTTCAATAATGGCTTAATTTTCATCACAGGAAATCTACAGTAACAATGCAAGCGCATGGGGAAAATTAGTAAAAAGATAGAGCAAGTGGAATCATCATTTTCTGACTTTATGAATTTGAAGCTAGATAGATAGATAGATAGATAGAAACTCCGGTCCCTTTCTAAGGGGCCGGCGTGAATGATGTGTCCGTTCGTAATGCTAGTATCCCGGTGGCCACCATACAAGGGGAAATTGGAACAATACTACTTCCCCCTCTCAAGGGTGGACACTATAACTACGCTAGTTTTTAGCCTAGTTACTAATGCCTTGAAAATACTTGATTTGAAGCTGGAAATATAGGTGTTTCTAAAATGGTGCCCTAAAATGACACTCTATAATCTCTGCAAGAAGTACATAGTACTATTGTTGATATGAAGATCATTAAAGCTCCATTATGGGACCTGATTCATTTTAGACCACTCTACTATACGTTCTAATTCCAAGGTAAAAAGTTCAAGCTTGACAATGTGCATTTAGTGCTTTTAGCATTTGTGGTAGACATTGTCTTTGTTACGTACCCGCAATGCATGTTGAAAAGTAGATAAATAACCAGAAATTATTAGATCGGACAAAGGCTTAATCGGTTGGTTGGTTGACTTACGATAGATTGAGTGCTTTGCCCCACTAAAATGAAAACTCAAATCCAGCACTCCGAGAGATTTTAGATATCTAAAAGCTGGATTTCAGTTGTCCTTTTCGCGACAGGCTCTCAAACTCACTATAGATTTTGGTCGGCCATCAACCCCTGATCATTCATATGGCCATTTTGTTGTTTATTTTGATAAACATCAAAACGAGGATCATAAGTGCTCACTAAATTAGACCATCTTTTTGAGGAGTAAAATTTTTGTTATAATGAAATGTTTCGAACTATTCCTTCCATATGTCCATGGGCGCGGTCGAAGTTGTTCACAAGCCATGAAGTTGCTAATATGGTGTTATCTCTCTACTACCTAAATGCTATGTTAATTAGAATGTCAAAGTAGAGCTACATATTCTTTCTTGTAGGTAGCTCTACTCGCATGGTGAGAAGCTATTATAACAATTAGCATTTCAAAATCAACTCCCCAAATTTTTACATGCTGGAGTTTGTAAGCAAACTAGGCTAAAAAACCCGAAAAAAAAACTTGTGAGAAGTCTTGCCTAACAAGTGCTTGATCTAAATTTGCCCAAAGACAACGAACACTAAGAATGTTACTTGTCATTTGTCCGATTATTTTTTATAATTGTTCGAATGACAAAATGTGAAAGACAAGAGCCAAGGAGCTCAATGCAAGGCTTTGCATTTAGTGGTAAGAAAGTTTACAACAAGGGATCATATTTGCAACCTCTTGGCAACAAAAGCCTTATGGGTACCTCACCACTGTAACGTGCTAGATTAAGGTCAATCGAGACCAACTAGAGATAAATTTCAAAACTAATCTTTACATCGATGTTTTTGATGGAAAGCAATGCTTGTTAACCCCCAAAGGTCCAAAAAGCCGAGATGGCTTTTTGGAGTTCCCACAGGAACAAAATTTAGCTAACTTTGACCATTATAATCTTACAAATATTGAAGAATCAACGGTTCAAATTTTGTCTATCAATAAAAGGTTAAGTTAACTTTAAGATCTACGGTTGGATCTTCCAAACCCTCCTTAGATTGAGTTTTTTTAGACGTGGAGTAGAGGAAGGTCAATTTCGATGATTTAAACAATTTTGCATCAAGGACTCTTACTAGGGGTTAAAGCGGGGGCAAGAATCTGAAGTTCATTCCATTGTTGTGCCAACATGATACTAGTGACAACCCGGGAAAAAACATCATGCCATAGTAACATGGAAACTCCGCGACAAAAAACTGAAAGAAGGGTATGAATGCACAACGGGGTGTCCTTGGTCCTCCAGGAGAAGAAGTGGATGGTTGAGCAGCCACAGGCTTAGAGGAGCTCCAGCACCGGTCCTTTACCCGCCCCAACCAAGGTCATGCGACCCAAATCGGAACAATTGTGACACTTGACCCACTCTGCAGCTGCCATTTTGCACGGTACCATTATATTCCCATCACCATTAATAACCCCCCCCCCCCTTCCTTCTCTTGTGCAGGGTTCGGGGAATTTTTTGGCTTTTACTGGCTAATAACCGGCATTTCCCACACCTAATCGGTTTTTCAGAGATTTCTTCCGGCAATTTTCTCATTTTATACTGAGAATAGAAATTTATTTCTAATTTTCATCGGTTTTTAGCCGGTGGTTTCAAAAATGGACCGGCCAATGAGCTAAATCCATCGGCTGATAATACACTAGCCGTCGGTTTTTCCCGATCATTGCTCTTGTGTGACTATAATTCTAACTCATCTCCATTTCATATGTTGCTTAACCCTTAAACGTCAGACCCAGCCCGAGGGGTTGGGTTTTTTTTTGAGAGAATCTTGCTCATAACTTACACTCCATTATACCAAATGGAATTTTTAAAATTCCAAACTGAGCACCTCAAAGAGATCTATACTTTCTTAGAATAGAGCTCACGCAAATTAAAAATAGAATAATGCTAAAAGTGGAGTTTTAAAAGAGATTTTGGGTGTGGTATCAGGACAGCATATGACGTTTAAGGGTTAACCCTTAATTGACATCACTGTTTTGAGAAAAATGTGACCTCACTGTCCTTTGACCATATTTTAGCATAGATAATTAAATAAATTCGAAAATCCGAAATGGTGAGTGTCGAGCTAACTTGATTCTCTAAATATTTAGGAAAAAAACAACCACATCGGGTAAAATCTCGAAATTTGCCACCGTTGAAAGTATGGAAGTTCTTGTTCGGATTCGAGGACCAATTTGGTCCCCTGTGTCAATAAAGGGTTAATATGCTTGTGATAAGAACATTTGGCTTGTGAAAAAGCTTCTCATGTTACATACAAACATTTTACTACGAAGAGCAATAGTTCACATAGGACCATAATGAAGCACACACTTATCCACTCTTGTAGACTAAGACAACCAACTAATTAAACCCAATACTTGCAATTCGAACAACTAGTGTACTCCGCGGACAATGCTCGGTTTACGGTGATACCACTTACCTAAAGGCGACACTCAAGAATATTTCCTTTATAAGGATCTGACCTCTCTAGCATGTACCTCATGCGTACATATTCAGGGTGCCCGCCTTTAAGCTTCTATTCTTTAAATTTGTATGCAACTATGTGTGGGTTTCAAAAAACCACGAAAATAAGGAAAGTTCCTCTTTTCCTATTACTTATCCCTGAAAAATAGTAAGCCGCTCATTTCTCACTCCAAGTATGTGGATTCCCTCACTTTCCCTCAAGTGCACGGCAATAGGTGGTTTCACCATAGTGAGCGTCAAGTGTTAAACCTCCAATATGGTCAAGTGCCATGTGACACATGGTTAATTGGGTGAGAGTGTGGTTGAAATCTAAATGGCATCCTAAAGTTCACCACCCTAGTGGGTTGGTCCTAAACTGACAAAGCAAAGTACACTTACAAGCAATGTCAAAGTATCACTTATCACACTGCACCTGCTGACAGAAAAGTTTCCGTCCACCACTCACACCAATTTTCTCTCGCACCAATACTTACATGCTATGATCATACTGCTCTTTTTGTTCATCTGCATAATTTTAACTCCCTTAAAGAATTTATAATGAAAAATAGAGTAGTTGTAGTTCAAAACAAGAAGGTGCCTGCTGGACGGACGGAGAGAACGTTGAAAGCACCGGAGGCCGATTTGGAAGGTTTTGTAAAATGGCAAAATTGGTCTCCGTTCCGGAATCGGGACTTTCACTAATTTTCTATTTTGAGAGTTTTGAATATGTACTTGGGTTTATGGTTTGGTTTATCAAACGATGGTGTTGGAGTCCACTAACCATGCACAAATTTGCCACCGGCACTTTCAAAGTACTGGAGAACGGTCGGGACGTGGAAAATTCCTGCGGTCATAAGTCTCGCCCAAAGACCGCTTACTTTGCGGAATCTTCCGCGTCCGGACCGTTCCCTAGTATGACACGAAGATAGGCAGAAACTGAGCTAAACAACAACAACTCGTTTGGTGTGTGCCTAGCACTAGTAGACTTATAGAACTGGCCACTGCTGGTAATACATTCTAAATTAGACCTTGTTGTAGAGGTACTCTCAAAACTCTCTTAGTGTCTCTCGTAGTTGCTAAGTAGGAATCAACATAGGGTTCACCCAAAATGGGATTAGTAGTCCTAACATTGTTGTTCTAACATGCACGCATATGGTGAACAAACACTTTGATTCTCGCTAGTGTTGACGATTCTTCTTATTCTACATTTTTAGGGTTAGGAATCCATATGTGATGGACTTTTTCTCAAATGAGCGATTGTACCTCAATGTCCCCATCCATAGCCTTATCATTTTTACAAGCAAAAATTCAAACCATCGTAAGTTTGACCAAATGTAGCTTGCTCAAGTGGAGTAGAAATCTTCACGTACCTTGATGTTTCCATCGTTAGCCTTATCATTTTTACAACATTCCTAAATTCAAGCCGTTGTAAGTTTGACCAAAATGTAGCTATGCTCAAGTGGAGTAGAAATCTTCACCGAAGAAGTGAGTGGGCGTAGTGAACATAAGTGTGATTAGAGCGGGCTGCCATGGACAAAAGTGGCAGACGACAAGAGGACAATGAAGGTGAAGGGGGGAGAGTGGTCCCGTGGCAGGCGTTCCATTAAGGGAGGGCTCCTACCGATCGATGTCCCATCGTCCTCAGGATGTGCCAAGGAGAATGTCGCCCTGCGCACATGGTCTCATTCAACATCGCAACAAGGACTCTCAACATCACCCCCCGGGCCCGAGTCCGGCCCCCGCCTCGCCCGACAACGGTCAGAGACTCGCGGTGTGCCAGCTGGGACATGAATACCCCCCCCCCCCTCGAAAAAATAAAATAAAAATTCGGGGTCCCTTTGTATGATGTGAATGAAGTAATATAGATATTCGGAGACTTGATAATATGTTGTAGCAAGCTCATTCCAAGCTAAGTGGATGAGGAAATCATTTTTTTGCTAGTAGGAGAACTTTGTGGGAGATTGGACCATTTAGGATTTTTGGAACTCATCTTGGAATTTAATTTTGAAATTAACCCCTACATTTCCTTGTTGCAAAAAGGTCTTAGTCATAAAATTTGGCCTTCCTTTAGATAACGCTCAAAAAATCTCAATCTAAGCATTATTCAAAAGATTCAACCGTAAGATCTCAAAGTTCACTTGACATTCTTCTCACATACCATATTTGAACCGTTCATTCTTCCCCATTTGTGAGGTTATAATGGTCAAAGTTGGCTGAGTGTTTCTCGTGCGGGAACCTCCAAAACCCGTTTCGGGTTTTAAGGAAAGTTAGGGGTTAATGAAAGGAAGTGTTGTTGGTGCACGGCAAATTTGCACACCGTGGATTCTACATAAAATCTAACTCCTCGGCACATTGGAATAAGGGAGCACAAATCTTCCTTTGGATTAATCGTATGGATTGTGCAGTTTTGTGCATTTTTTGCAATAAAAAGGTAAAACTTGAATAATCAACTCATCTGTTTAATCGCTAAAGGTCTAAGTGATTTTGGGATCTCCAAACTCAAAAACTGCGAAGTTTGACCACCTTGTAGAGATTAAGGTAAGGGTGAAATTTTTACTCTTTTAAAGGATTTTCAACTGTAAGATCTCAAATAGAACTTCTATTAGAAATACCATGTGAAATATCAACAGCTGGATGTGCATCATTTGTGAGATTGTAGCATTCCAAATTGATGCAATGCTTTTTTGGGGGCATTGTTTTAGAAGACATAGTCTACTTTGAGCAAAGGAAAAGTTGATGTTTGCTGCCCCAAAAATTTTGCTCATAATTTTTACTATGTAGTTAACTAAGTTGAAAATTCCCATGCAAAATTTTAGAGCCTCATTCCGCTTTTGAACTTTCATGCAATTTCTTTTTTTTCTAGAATAAGGTATTAAAACACCGATTCAAGAAAACAAGCATCACACTGATTGTATTTTATTTGGAGAAAAAGTGAATGGTGGGTAGGTATCTTCATGAGTTTATGATGTTTAACCCTTAAACGTCTAAGCGGCTGTTTTCAACAAAATCTCCTCTGTAGCTCTCAATGTACTCAACTTTTCACTTATATTTTGATGTCAAATTGGTGGCCTTCTTGTGATGCATTCAGAAAGTGAAATTTTAGAATTCAAATCACAATTTGTATGAGTGATTTTGTGTTTTGAAAGGATTGTGGTAGGTAGGTTGGAGTTGTACATAACCTTGTAGGAGGTTGCAAGCTCATCACTGATTGGATCATTCATGATGCCCAAGTTCAAAAAGTGCACTATTCATGATGCCCAAGTCCAGAAGATGCTGTGATCCAATTTTGGGCTGCCCCAATCCGTATAGCTAGACGTTTAAGGGTTAAGCGAAAGTTTCTCAAAAAATTCCAAAATCTCGACATGAAGTCACATGGAATGAGAATGGTTATACTCTTTTGCTATTGCATGTTGGTTTCCAGCATAATGAGCTTGTGGTTATGAAGTATTTAGCAAGTGAATCATGACTATTAAATTTTGGTTAAAGATGAACAATTTTTAAGCAAAAATAAGTGCGCACTGACTTGTTACGCAGAAAGGTGATCTAGCAATTCAGACTTTTCAACAAGTGAAATTGCGCATTCCTCACAATGAGTATGAAATTGATTGACTTCCATCCCACATGCCTGTCGATCACTCAAATGTCAGTCACTCATACATGTGCACATGCCTGCCTTTTTCCGTATTTTGAAATTACCGGCAATCCCACGACCACTTTTTTTGATGAAAGTCGACATAGATATGAGTATTTTCACATCATCTTCTCCGAAGTTGCACATTTTGCAACTCAAGAAGAGAAATTGGCTAAAAGCTAGTTCGGTCAAAATTGTGTTTTTAGTAAATCTCTTGTATGAAGGCCGCAAACCTTTTAACATGTTCATACTTTGCAAAATACTTGAGATATCTACCAACCGTGTGGAATCATTAGATCAAAATGTACCTGATTTACTTTCCATGTGGGCATTTGAAAAGAAGCCCAGGCAGGGTTGTCTTAGATACACACTTTCCGTAATGTCTGTCTAAATTGTCGCCAAGTTGGACTGGAATGTCCGATCATATGAGAAGTTGCATATACATATATAATTTTATTATAAATGAATAAATAAATATGTATATATAATTTTATATTTTAACTTTGTATCATTACATCTCAAATTGACATATACAATATCCTCAATTTTGTTAGCAAAATTGAGTTTTGAAGTGTTTTTTTTATAGTAAATATAGGAGTACTGGTAGTCACTTTGTGAAAGAGAAGGATCCATGAATCCACACAAGTTCACTTGGCAGTATTTGTGCCTAATTAGTTTTGGAGCAACAATACTTAGTTGGTTTCATCCAACTCAATTTGCACCAAGTGTAAGAGTGTAGATATCAAAACAAACATATACTACAAAGGAAAATGATATTAATCCAAGAATTAAGTTTACAATGAATAAATGCTTACTTATATACTCATATCTTTTACTAGACTAGCGAGTCTACAGCCAAGCTTTCATCTGGGCCTTAGCCCATGACAACTAGCAAGTCTACAGCCAAGCTTTCATTTGGGCCTTAGCCCATGACAACTAGCGAGTGTACATCTGAGCTTTCAACTCGATCTTAGCCCATGACAGTCACGGTTGTCTTACACTTTCTGTAATGTCTGTCTAAATTGTCATGTTTGACATGTCTATCTGATGTCAAGTTTGATGGGAATGTCCGACCATTCTTGAAATTGCATCGTAAAATAGGAACAGTTACCTCTTCGATGTCGCCTGCCTCCTCCAAGGATGAATGAATGTCTGATTGTCAACTCGACTCCGTTCCATAAGAAAACCATGACTACTATGACCTGCATATGAATACTTGAAGGATGTCTAATAATATAAGTGGAAAAGACCATATTGATCAACACTCTTTTGTTCAGGAAGCTTAATTGATGCTGTCTAGGTGGGAGCTGTTGTTTCCTCTCAATTGTGTTTTTGAAGGTGAATATGTTTTTTCATACTGACTGAACTCATTTATTAAAAGCCCTAAATAATTCCGTTCTTCTATATTCGGTGCAACTTAAAGTGTACTAAGTGCAAATTCTTTGAGGATTGTATCGATGGCCCCAAACGATATTTGCTTGCTGATCTTGTCAAAGCTTCATGATAGAGCCCCAGCCCAAAAATCACATGACGTTACGGAATTTGAAGGTGATATCACTGACATTACATAAATATGAGCGATTAAAAAAAAATGAAGAAAAATGTAATATTACAGAATACAACATGCAAATGCAAGTTTTGTATGACAAATGCCATTTTAACAAACGGAATCAAGGGTTGTTTTTACTTTCACCGATCGACTGCCATGAATGAGAGAACCTTCAACAACGTGCACAACAACATTCTGACATGAACAACCTCGAAAGTTGGGCCCTCGAATGTGAATCCTGTTTTGATGATTCCGTTTTAAATTCACGTACACAAATCACCCCATGTGTCGATCGATCGAAAAGTGCAACATTTACTTGCAACACAACTCGATTCTCTTCATCGTCCTCTTGCAGTTTGTATCGATCGATGTCAAAATTCTCAATCAGTGATAGCTCATTTCACGGCATATTCTCCAAGTCCATGCTGTTTTTTTTTTTTTTTTTTTTTTTTTTTCTTTCTCCACCAGCTGAGTGACCATCTCCTTGACGAAATCTACAATTACAGTATCGAAATCATGAAAAAACCTCAACATTACATGAGATTAATCTTGTGGTGGAAGTAAGTTAAACTGAGGCACTTTAGCTCACTGTTGCCATAATGTATAGTATCACTTTCTCCAGAACCCACCGCCTTTACCTTTCCATTTTCAGTAACAAAAAGTGAATGGATCAAGATCGGGGACGATTGATTGATATGAGAAACCCCACTCAGAGACGAGTCACGATCACTGCAGACAGGAGGCTACTTTTGCTCACGTCGACGTAAACAGCATGCTGCTGGGGCAACAACCAACCAACAAAGAATCAAACAGGGCCACACTTTTGGGTGAGAGGATTGATCATTTGCAGCAGGTATCTAGACGGGCACTGTTTCATACATTAGCAACATGATTGATCGCCTGCACAGTTGCATTGCTGTTCCGCCATTACAACAATCAGAACGTGCATCGATCCTGCTGTTGCTGTTGTTGTGATAGCTCGCCTTTATGTGTAAAAGATGATCTCGCTTTTTGGCAAGTCGGAGAATGACCGGCAAAGTTCGTTATCCTTGCACGTCTCTGTTGCTCGATCTTCCGATCGTCGCTCTTTTCTTTACTTTACTTTACTTTACATTTCCTGCACATTGCATGCAATCTATGCATATATTTGTTCTTCTTCTGGCGGTGGAGAAATTTGTAGAACAAATTCATGCCATGCTCACTCTCGTCTTGGAGGCAGGGTGAGCTTTACACTGGATGATGAAACGGTGAACAGTTTGTGGTGGTTCAAACGAAGGTTTGTGGAATCATGCAGAAATTTGTTTTGTTTTGTTTCTTCATCAGGGTCCTGAATCTGATCGGTTTTGGTAAATGGTGTTGTGTATCCAAACCTCGTGAGACGCCATACAAAAGTCATGCAAAGTTCAAAATGAATGTTGATCAGATCTTCACTTGTAACTAATTATGTCTACAATAGTGAACCCCAATTCCGTTAAAATGGCATTATTCCGGTAAAATGGCATTATTCCGGTAAAATGGCACACCTCAACTTTCTGAACTGTAGCTCAAAAACCATGTGATATAGCAGAATTTTAAGGTGATATTAGGGAAAATATATATAACGAAGTGATATTTAAAAAAAAGTTGTGATATTACAGAATATACCATATTATATGAGCACAAATGTAAGATCTAGTGTGACAAAATGGCACATGGCATAGTGTCATTTTAACGGAATTGGGGTTAGTGGATAATTTCATGGGGTTTTAGTAGCTGGTGGTTGTTGGAAATGGTGAGTTTGTGTGGGGGTGCCTCAACTTCCGTTGGTTCTTTTTAATTACCTAGTAAGAATTGTTACTCGATCTCCATATAGTAATTGTAATAATTGATTGAAGAACATAAAGTTATAGAAAAAAAAAAAAAAAAACAGTGTTACGTAATTATGAATGTGTAATTACAGATAAATTTTGGACACCAGTTTCTACTAATGAGATGATGCCACACATAATTTGCCTACTCTCAACTTGGCTTTTGAGTCTGTAGCCGAGCTAGAAACTTGTTGGTGCTGAAAGTCAGAATCCAGAGGAGGGGAAAGCATGTATGAGAAACGGCAGCTGCAAAATTCGATGTAAGGAGCGAGCCAGGGAAATTGATAGGCAACTTGGGTTTTCAATTTTCTTGTAAAGCTATGAATCGAAGATATAGAATGAAATCTAAATTCTGAAAAGTTTAGCATTGTTGTAAGATTATATAGTAAATTTACATAAAAGTTCAATTTGGAAGAAATATAGTGTGGTAAGATTTAAGCGAATGAGCACAACAGTTTAGTTTGTAAGCACAACTGTTTAGAACCCCAATTCCGTTAAAATGGCACTATGCCATGTGCCATTTTGTCACACTAGATCTTACATTCGTGCTCATATAAAATGGTATATTCTGTAATATCACAACTTTTTTTTGTAATATCACTTCTTTATATACATTGTCACTCATTTTCCTTAACATCACCTTAAAATTCTGTTATATATCACATGGTTTTTGAACTACAGTTCAGAAAGTTGAGGTGTGCCATTTTACCGGAATAATGCCATTTTAACGGGATTGGGTTTTTAGTTTGTAATGAGGTATATATGTTGAGGTTGTTTTGCACAAGTATGACTAAACAGGTAGATTGTAGACAAACAAGGTAAGAATATTCAGCTAAACAAGCACATTAATGGTAAGTTTATGTTAACCCCTAAAAATCCAGGGGTTTCCTCGACCTCCAGAACCAAAAACTGCCATTTTTCACCTTCGTTGGGAAATGGGGAAATGGAGAAACTTTTTTTTTCCGGTTTTAGACTTTGAACCGTAAGATCTTGTACCTAACTTGTATACAAAGGACTGGTCAAAATTTCAACCGTTGGATGTTCGTCATTTGTGAGATCATAACAATCAAAGTTTGACCAACACTTTTTTTTGCCGCTGCGTGAGAGGCATTGTCTAAATGGTGCCAAGGGCAACTTGATGATTGTTATTCCAAATATTTTTCCCTCATTTTTTTTCATGTAGGTAATCAAGTTGGGTATGCTCATGCAAAATTTTAGAGACCAATTCCACTTTTTGACCTTAACGTAAAATATTTTATGAAAGAAGGTCTAAAAACAACCATATAGTAAAACAAGCACCACGTATGATATATTTATTTTGAGAAAAATCTCGACGGTGAGAAGGTGCATTTATGATAATGTGAATTTTGGAAAAAAAAAATCTTGGAAAAAATCCAAAATCTCAAATTTTGGCAATTTTTGAAAGAAAAAATTGTAAAATTACTAGAAATTGTGAAGATTGTTTTTGAAAGTTTTGGAGGCTGCCCTTGTAAAATTGGTAAACTTTTTGACTTCGGATACTTTGGAATTTGAAGAGTAATTTGGTAATGAACATATTTCTTAAAAAAAAAAAATAAATAAAATAAAAAATAAAAAATTAAACTGCCCGTTTAGGACTTGAAACCTAAAATTTCTAGGTGAAGGTTATAAAATTAAAATTTGACTTTGAAAATTTTACCACATACACATTACTGTATGGGGAGCACCCAATAAAAATCTTAGGCAAAAATATCAATTTAAATGCTTAAAATGAGCTGCCCGAAATCTCAGAAAACCGAATCGGTTTTCCTGGATTTTTAGGGGTTAAAGGTGGGAAGGGTAGTTCAATCTTGTGTAAGTTACCTACACAAGGAACATAGATTGCAACATTGGGGCGAGGTATGGACGGTTGATATTCTTGAAGCAGTCATTACTCTAGAGGATATAAAAAGATGTAAGAAAGCAATTGGTAAAAGGCATGAGGTGTGAAAAAATATTATATGAGATATACTCAGGGTCTAGCTCTGACACTCCATCTTTTGGCAATTTTATATTCTCATATTTTAGTATGTCATAGCTCAGTATGAAAGGACATAGTCATGGCTAAAAAAAAAATTATGAATGGCCATGGTAACTATGTAAGGTATGGATTTCATAGTCCATCTATTAGTAATTTGGTTCTCACAAATGTTTTACTAAGATGTCAAAGCTTATCATGAAAGGAGAAAGATGTGAACGTGATAGGAAGTGGTATCAACCATGAAACATATTCAGGGTTCGCTTTATTACTTTAATTGTCTCTTGAACCCCAATTCCGTTAAAATGGCATTATTCCGGTAAAATGGCACACCTCAACTTTCTGAACTGTAGTTCAAAAACCATGTGATATATAACAGAATTTTAAGGTGATGTTAGGGAAAATGAGTGACAATGTATATAAAGAAGTGATATTACAAAAAAATTGTGATAATACAGAATATACCATTTTATATGAGCACAAATGTAAGATCTAGTGTGACAAAATGGCACATGGCATAGTGCCATTTTGACGGAATTGGGGTTCTTGGCAATTTGATACTTAGAGATGTTTAGTATGATGATAAAGTTTATCATGGTAGGAAAGGCAAGTCCATGAAAGCAACAAGACTATTAGTGTATCTGTGGTAAATCCCTCCCGATCTATTTCTTATGAATTTAGTTCTTACAAATGTTACACAACTTCGTAGAAGCAATCATACATACCAACTTATCAATAAAGGGAGAAAAATATCCAAAAAATTAATTTGCAATAGGTATAATACAAAATCCAAGGTAGGTTGTATTGGTCCATCCACATTCTTGTTACTTTACACGAACAAATGTTTCAATACTTTGTCGAAATACTCATCCTATCGCCAAAGAGCATTAACCCCTAAAGATCCTTGGGTGTTTTTGGGAGCTTGAAACCTCAAAACTCCAATTCTCTATCTCTATGCACTTCAAGGGGTGCGAAACAAATTTTTAATTCTTTTTCTAACTTCCAACCGTAAGATCTTGTACCTAAGCCAATTTTCATTATCTCATTCAAAATTTGACCGTTGGATGTTTACCATTTGAGAGATCATAACATCCAGAGTTTGTCTACAAAGTTTTCTTGGGCATTGTTGAGATTATTTTTGACACTTTTGGAGGCTGCCCTTGTAAAATTGGTACTTTTTGTGACTTGGGGCCCTTTGGAACTTAAGTAGTGATTTGGTCATGAACATATTTCCAAAAAAAATCTCAAAAAAATACTAAATTTAAACTGCCCCAGTTCGGCTCGCAAACCAAGAATTGTCATAGAAGACTCAAAATTTGGAATTTGGCTTTGTAAAATCTACCACGTACACTTTGCAGTATAAGGAGCACCCGTTAAAAAATTTAGGCAAAAATATTACTTTTAACCTATTTTGCAAAAATAGCAAAACGCCGATTTAATCCTCTTGGATCTTTAGGTGTTAAAAGGTGTTAAAAACAAGAACGGAATAGAGAGAGAGTTGATACGGCATCCTAAACACCTTAGTAGCCACCAATTGATGGGAGTTTATATTGATGATGTTGTGTATTGGCTTAAATAATTCATCACTTGACATCTTGGATCTTCAAAAATCCACTAGAAATTGTTCTATCGGGCCAAATCATGTGCATTTATTGAATGCTATAACTATACTACAGTGCGTGTAATGGGAGTTTGTTTGAACGTTCTTGCAATAGCGTAGTTTCTATATTCTTTCTAATAGTGTTTGGTTTACATCAAAAGCTTCATAAATACTGAGTGTCAAATTTTTACTAGTGAATATTTCTTATAACACATTTGAGCAAGGTTTGTGGAGACTCGGATTTTATTTGAGAGCGATATATAAATTCATTCTCCACAAACCTTTTACCACTACACAAGATTTGTTAATTAGTGTTATATTAATATTAGTGTTATTAAACAAAAGTCAACCATTACATTATTTCTCAACTCCCTTATTGAGATCAGTGTTCACTTTGGCACCCATTCCAATCAATGCTCTCTGACTATTTTTGAAGCCACCAATTCCTATACATTCTTTTCCTTCCAAGGAAATTTCCATGCTCTCACAATTAGCGTTACGTTTTGAAGTTTAGCCCCTAAGAGCCCAATTAACTATTTTATGGTTGATCCCGAATTTTGAGAGTTATTATTATTTTTATATATATATATATATATATATATATATATATATATATATATATATATATATATATATATATATATACTTTCAGTAAGTTTGGTGCATTGGAAACCACATCCAAGTTACAAAAACCTCGTTTGGATTCATGAATTTTCCACAATCAAACACAAATGGGGCAAGGTTTTCTTAGTGTTAGAAAAATTACTATTTTAGGAAACAAATGGTGATCCTTGCCACTTATTGGTAGCCTCTCTCTATTTTATCATACAATATGTAACTTGAGCCAATCATGTCAATTTCCAATTACTAACATTAGAAAGTAAATTTTATATGGATTTTGAAAGTTTTATTCCCTTTATTTCATTATAAAAAAAATAGTTACTATTTTGGAAATTAAACCCTATTGATCTAATTGAGGGATTTGGGTCTTCTTATTGTTTCACGCGTAATGCTTCATAAGTTTTAAGGAATGCATACTTTATAACACATTTAACATTTTCTTTAAACCCCTCAGGCCTTTAGGGGTTAGTATTGTGATACTATGATAACCTGTGACATTTAGTGTTTTTGTTTGCAACAAACTCAACAAACTCCTTGTACACTAACCTTGTTATCAATCAATGACAATTCATGTCCATCAAAGATTACTCAGGGTTGCTTTACACTATGGACCATGAAGATTGACCATGGTCTTTTAAACTTTCTGATTGGAGAGTAAAGTGCTCTTGGTCCCATTTGGCTTTACAGCACCTTGAAAAAAGAAGAATGATCACTAAACTTTGAGGTCGTGAAAGTATGCTAAATTTTCCATAATGAATAATGTTTTCATGGTTTCCTTGATTATAGTTGAGTCGAAGCAAATACCTCAACTCAACCAGAATCAAGAAGACCATGAGGGACAAAAATCATTGATTGGCTAGAGTTCAATTATATAAAAAGGAGGGAAAAGGGGAGGGTAAAAGAAAGAATGATGAGGATTAATAATTGAAATGAGCTTAACCCTTAAAGGTCTGAGCGTGCCGTGGCGACGAGTAGAATACGGTGTATTTTGGTTGTATTTGGAGTGAATGCACACCTTTAATGGGTTTGAGTTCAAAGAAGAAGTTGACATTTGAATTAATGTGGCTCTAGTGTGCTATCACGATTCCAGTTTAGAGTTTCTTGTTGGTAGCAAATCCTAATTATACGACATCGTACATACTATCCCCAAGGGACTTTTAAGGGTTAAGATTCTCATCGTCCAAATCCACTTTACACTAAAAGAGTAAACAAGCCACTCAAAAATCCATTTCTGATTTATTATGATCACCACTCTTGGTCATGAAAATGATTTTAATTTTCTTGATCATGGCTCTTGATCCATAATGTGAAAGAACCCCAACGGTGGGGATTGGATCTCACCTTTACCATATATTTGTCAACTCCTACCGAATTAATAAAATGAGGAAAATGAAGAATGTCCTGCCAAAGCTGGAATCCCAAGAAGCTAAAAATATAGGGAACCACCCCCTAATAATAATAATAAAGGAATATAATCTATGAGCTGATGATTGTTTCCACATGATGCGCTTTCAATTGCTATTAATATTTAATCATATAATAATAATTATTAAGCACAAGCATCACTCTCACGCTCCCCAATGTTGGTTCACTCTAATTGTGCTCAATTGGGCTAATTCTTCAATTTGGAAAGTTGACTAATCATAACATAATTATTTTACTCTTGGTTAACCCCTAACTTTCCTTAAAACCCGAAACTGGTTTTGGAGGTTCCCGCAGGAGAAAAACTCAGCCAACTTTGACCATTATAATCTCACAAATGAGGAAGAATGAACGGTTCAAATTTGGTATGTGAGAAGAATGTCAAGTGAACTTTGAGATCTTACGGTTGAATCTTCTGAATAATGCTCAGATTGAGATTTTTTGAGCGTAATATAAAGGAAGGTCAATTTTTATGAATTACACCTTTTTGCAACAAGGAAATTTAGGGGTTAAAATAAGTCCAATTTGTATCTATCTTATTTTGATCTAAAATGTTTGGATTTCTCTTGAATTCGATATGGTTTTTTTTTAAAGTTAGGATCTAATATTGCTCTAGTGGCAAACACCTCACTGCATGTATCTAGTATTCTTTTATATACGGTAGATAGTTTGTTTGGTTTGTTTGTTGGTGAGATTGGGGCGTGTGAGGTGTGGTTGGAAGCGGCTATTTACATAGGGGTGTGGGTAACGATTGGATTGCAATTTACATAGGGGTGTGGGTAACAATTGGATTGCAGATGGGGCTGACGAATCCCAAGATATTGATTTTCAAAGTATTTGTGGCGCCAGAAAAACTAGGAATATTTGTATGAGCATGGCAATGCCGCGGGGGCGTATTGATATTTACTATCATATAAAAGTTTTGAAATATAATTGTTGTAACGTTTTATTCTTTGAATCTTTTTGATGAGTCTACAACTATCTATACTACTTATAGGGAAGCAATCTTCTAAGCCCCTACATATCCTTATGTTTTTGGATTGAGATTACAATTCCCTACTCCCTATGCACATAAAAAGTTTTTGAGAAGCACATATTCTCAAAAAAAAAGTGTCATAAATGGAACAAAGGTAAGTTATTGAGATCTCAACCATATATTCTTGTAGTACACATATTGTACATCACTGGGTCAAATTTTGAGTCATGAGGCGTCATAGATTGCAAAATCATACCGTACTAGTCTTCAAAAAACATCGCAAAATCTCATTATTTTCACTTTGAAGTGAAAATGCTATCAATATACTTATCGCAATCAGAAAATCACCAATTACAAAGATGTTTACTTTTATCTCAATAACACCCTCAAATAGGGGAATAATCATACTATTTTTTATTAGATAAATATTTTTTAAAGAATAATGAGAAAATGAGAAAATTTTCTTTGCACAAATATTTGCCTTGCAATGTTGAAAACAGCCAAAAGATTTGCAATAAAAAGATAATCCAAAACTTAACCCTTTGCACTCAAATCTATGCCTTATCTTTGATACATCTTTGATTTTTTCAAGGCTTCTACCACATGAACTAGACTTAAATTATAATCCATCCCAAAAAATCAAGTCAAAATCCAACCGTAGATGAAGAAGATATAGCTCCTCAAAAATCATATGATTTTTTCACTTTCTATCAAGATAGAAACATCGTTGCAAATCCAATACCACGAATATTTGGATCAAAAATCTTCCTACTAGAAATTTATTACCATTCATCTTGAAATCATGATCACATGAGAAAATCTTATGAAAACATCATTTTAATTTCCCATAATTGCCTCCCAATGGCAAAACATGCCGCATGTTTGAAAACTCAAAAACAAGAGTTGCCTTCACTAAAATGCATGCCATTTATTCATGCTTCATTTTATGGGTCTTTAAATTTTATCACACAAACTAGACTTGATTTGGGAGGCAACCATCCAAAACTGACACCATATGAATAAGTTAAGACTCTTTAACATTTGTGCAAGTCATCCAAAATGTTGTTTTTCAACACTTGACCTAGTTAACCCTTAAACGCCCAAGCATGCCCCTCGGGCATGCTTTTTAGTGTATTTTCAGAGGGGCTGGGCGTTTAAGGGTTAAGGGTTAACCATAGGATCTCAAAGACAACTTCTATGACAAATGACATTTCAAATTTTAATCTATTTGTTGTGCACCATTTTGTAAGATCAAAAATCTCAAATTGATGGCTTGGGAGACATAGTCTATTTTCTCCAAACGGACCTTTTGTGATTTTCAACCCAAACATCTCTCCATCATGCTTTTCCCAGGAGTATAATAAGTTTAGGGGTCCTATTTGAATACTTCCATACCTTCACGTGACTTTTAAAGCATCTTTTTAGGTTTCTAGATCTTATGAGGTCAAAAAATTATTTACTCATGTTATCTCAAATTATATAGACATAATTCACCAAGGAACAAGATTTTGAAGAGCCTCAAGTCATCGTTACTTTTGGAAATGGTTCCATATGGCTTGCAAGATGTTCTTAAACAAAGAAAACAAAAAACTTTCTCTCCAGCTTTGAACATTATGATCTCATAAACGGTGAGGAATTCAACTCTAGAACTTGGTATGCATGTATAGTACACATACACGTTACTTACAACATCTTGCAGTTGCATACTCAAAAATACATCAAAAATTCACCTTGCATTGAAAAAGGGAATTTCGAGGCCTCTCTACTATAGGGTTTATCTTGCAATAAGAAACACCTATATATTTTTGTCGAATTCTTATTTCAATTGAAAATTAATATTAAATTATAAAAATAACAAAAAAATTGGTAGCCAACGCAAAAATTGGTGGCGATGCTTCAAGACCCTTGTTTCACGTGACAATTGGCCCACTTAGGCGTACCACAATAAGTGTCAAGATTAACCAAAGTAGACCAATTTTGGATTAAAAATGGAAACAAGGTTGAGTCCGGTGTTGATGCACAAAGGTTTCATTGCGCGAGGCCGGTATTCAAGAATGTTATGAATGACTCAAAACTATGGTAGGCATTGAAATCTGCCATGTTTTTTGAGGCCATGCCTATTTTAAGCCATTTTCTCTATGTGGGGACGCTTCCAAATATCTCACAAAAGTACGGCCATTCTAAGTCAGTGCCTTGCCGTAAGGGAATCTCGTCCTAATTCCTGGCTTTTTCCATATAAAAATTCATGTCCATGCTTGGATCCCATATCACTAATTTTGTCAATAAAGTGACACATCAATGTTGAAATTGAATTCCATGGGTACTTTTGAGACGGTCGGGGCTAATCACATGATGACATGCATGTAATGAGTTTCTTGGAAAGGAAAAGAAATGCGCACAAAGCAAAAAATGACCCAAAAAGCAAAGGTTTGATGCTTACGCGAGAAAAAGAAACTGTTATTTTGTGGAATGTTAGTATCTATTGTAAGAATGGCCAAAAAGCAATAGGAGAAATCATGATGTTTATGCTCATTGCTTCTATTCGGAGTTGGACCAAGTTTCATATATACTTTGATCAATGCTTGACGAGAGTAAGGGATTTTTCTATTTGCGACACTATTTAATGGTAAGACTAATTTAGCTTTATAGTCCATGTGATGAATTTCTCATGCATGTGGGAAACATGAAAACTCTTTGTGTTTTCTTCTAACGAAACATGTTCACATTGGACTTCGTAACTCGTAAAGCCAAGTAGCCCGAAATAACCTCCAATGATCCTCATTTGAGATCCATATGCAATTGTTGTAATCTTAAATGTCCTTTAGTATGTGAAAATCAATTTCTTTGAAGTATGAGTAACAAGCGTCCGTGGTGTTGTAACACGCACCTCATTGCTTTTCATACAAAGATCAAAGATGCTATTGTATGTTCATCTAGGCTCAACTACATCTTAACATGGCACATGAAGCTCTTGTATTTTATATTTGCAATAAAGGGTAATCTCTATTTATGTCAAAATAATTTTAAAATAAAATAAAATTTTGATCAATATAATTTCATTTTCACGTTTCTCCCCAATGCTTGAAATATCCGTGTGCAAGATTACTTTTACTTGAAAATTGAAATACTTATCACTTTTTAGAAACGCGTGGGCATCTTAACCCCCGATGTCGAAAAAAGCCCAAAACGGGTTGTTTGGGGTCTGGTCAGCCCCTTATTTACTGTATTTAGCACGTACAAAATTGTAACCTTATGCAGGTTGTAGAGATTCTCCACACCTTTCCAAAAAGTCACATCATGCTTCAAAATTCCTCATACTTTAGGAGATATTCACTGTCAAAGGTTTTAAAACACTATTTGAAATCTGCCCAAAACTGCCCATAGTGCGGTATATGCTCGTTTATTCTCAAATTCTGTCCAAAATAAATATGGTTGCAGGAACTTCAAAACTTCACCAAAAATTGAGATTTTACGTATTTTCAAGTTTTGTTTTTTGTACTTGGAAATAAGGTTTAAAGGCATGGTCTCACTATTTAGATTTTTTCATCCAATTATTCTTCACATGCCATTTTTAGTATCAAAGAGGGGCCTTTGAAGTTGAATTTCAGCACACCTCCATGTGAAAAATCAAGCATTTCTTCATGTTTTATAGATTGCATGAGGGTAAAAATTGCATAGACATGTTCCTAACTCACTCAGGAACAAGAATTTCAAAGAGCCACAGTTCAAATTTACTGGGCTTATGGGCGTACAAAAACTTCGAACCCATTTTGC
Source organism: Bryum argenteum (assembly GCA_037043015.1). Lineage (NCBI taxonomy): Eukaryota > Viridiplantae > Streptophyta > Bryopsida > Bryales > Bryaceae > Bryum > Bryum argenteum. The sequence continues at coordinate 25,563,748 of CM073323.1, read as the reverse complement.
AACAACCCTTTTTTTTCCAACTTTGAATGTTATGATCTCACAATTGGTAAGGAACTTGAAAATAAGTTTCGGTACACACATGCATGGACAAGTTAGGTGTAAGATCTTACAGTTACATACTTGAGATTACATCAAACGTTGAAAATTTTCATCTTACATTGAAAGAGGGTGGTTTTGACAAGTTTTAGGGGGCTTTCGACTTTAGGGGTTAAAAGTCAATAGGCTTAGTTTTTGCCAGGAACAAGGGGGCAAATATAATAATTTACATAAGACAAAAGTTGAATCTATTGGAACTTGTAAGAAGGAAAACCAATTAAAAGTAAGTTATGCATGCGTGTAAGTGGAGCCAAGAGTGCCCACCACAAAAAAGACAAAATGAAGTCCCCATATATACGACATGCCAATCACGTTGGTATGACTTATAATTTTAACTTATTACAAAAAAAAGGTAGCAAATGTCTTATAATTAACATTTTGGTCTTTGTTTGATTATTCCATCTTGAAATTGATCATTGTGCGCAATGATGAAGAAAGTGAAAAAATGGACTAATTTTGAAGAGCTATGTCTCCTTCATCTAGTGTTAGATTTTGATTTTATTTTCAAGATCTTTTGGTTACATAATTGAGATTATGTCAAAAATTGAAAATTTTCATCTTACATTGTAAAAGAGCTTTTTGCCAGTTTTGGGGGTCGTTTGACGTTAGTGGTTAAGAGTAAGGTAGACCATGCTAAATCCGTGCATTTAAGGACTACACTACAATTGGAAAGTTGGAATATGTGAATCAATATTTTTCAATTATAAATACGAAAAAATGAAGAAGTTTCCATATTTTTTTAATTTTTTAAGCACTTATAAAAATAAATAAAAAATTCAGAAGTGACATGTACCACATTACCTAAAACCGTTCACATGCTCCATGTGCACACAAGGCACATTCTTCTACATGAAATCTAGAAAGTAGGCAAGAATCTAGAGTGGGTGGTTTAAGAAGATGCACGGATCTAGCATTGTCTACCTTAACACATAGAATCCAACACCCAAAATTTCAAGGGTAAAAGTCAAACTTACTATATTTTTTAATGAGAAGGTTCCAAGTTCCAAACTTTATAGATGTCCAAAATCCCAAGAGTGTGGGGGAGTCTTGCTCTCACAAGGATGGGACTTGTAAAAGAATCAAATCATGTTGCCCATCATTGAACTTTTCTATGACCCAAGGTATGGGGCGCGTGTAAATGAGTGCTACCAACGTTTCTCTAAGCCTCCATCAGCCAATGGAATTATTCCTTCAAAATCACTGAAATTTTTTATTTGGACCCCCCGTCGCCCATTTTTGATAATTTAAATTCAAATTTGAGGTCTGCGGAATTACTCCTTGGCACTTTAAGCCTATACATCAAAAAATTAGGGGGCTCTTTACCCTTCCCCCTCCCTTGTCCCAAAAAAATGCTCGTAGCACTGAAATACGGTGATCCCAAGCCTCCATTTTCAAAGTCAAGCTTTTATTTATATATATAAAAATATATCTTTATTTTTTAAAAATAAAATAAATCAATTGACTCATTTGCTAATGTTTGCCGGTTCATCACGTACCTTGGTAGTAAGAGCATGCCCAACCCTCCCCTCAACCCAGAGGTTGGAGTCGCTTGTGCTATAGGGAGAAACCCATTCCATGCAGCAAGAACCTATAACCCGGCCAAGAGGGTCGTTGTCGTCGTTGTCGTTCCCTCAATTACAGCTCGTCATGATTCCAAGTTTTTCAGTCCCTTCTCTCGCATTTGACATTCCTATTAACCAATGCAAGAGTGCCTCATGACACCCTTTGAAGGCTTCCGTAGCCCTACTCACGAGCCCCCCGCGATAACTAGGTCCGCTCCCCCCCTTCGGCGCTCCACACAGGCTTTCCCCGTATGCTCAAACTCTGGGCACAGAAATGGCAACAAAGACAAGAAACAAATGTTGGTTTCCTTTCTACTAATGAGGCAGGAAATGAGGGAAGTTCAATTGGGTGGTGCCCATTGACTGCAAATAAACAATCCATATGTGTGTCATGTGCTCAGAAATAATGACAAAATAAAGTGGCAGGCCCCTAAGTTAGTGAGATTCAATTCAATGGTGCTGGTGGAACCTGGTTTCTGCACCATTCCCAGTCTAAAAGGGAGTACAATGGCCCTTTTGCTACTCTCTGGGGCTGGCTCCCCCTTTTCTGGAAAAGTCTCTTGTGCCATCACTTTTAGAATTTGCAGGCAGACTGGGAGGCAATTATACCATGAGTAAGTTACTTACCCCCCCCCCCTCCTGGCATTGAAATTTTTCCATTCCTCTCTGACTTATGACATGTTTACTGTTGGAGCTTTTGTACTCATCACAGAGGTTTTATTAAAAAGTATTCATTAGTTTAACCCCTAGAAGAGAGTGGCCTGGAAAAAACGGCCAAAAAAACCCATAAAACTGCCCTCGTTTGTTGCAAGATTTACAAAAACATTCATAAGATCCTACGGTTGAAGTTATCAGAAATTTCCAAAAATATTCATAAGATTAAAGATGCTTGAAATCCCAACACTGACCACTATGTACTAATGTGGGTACGTCCAATATTTTTGGAAATTTTTGATAACTTCAACCGTAGGATCTTGAAGTAGACTACCATAGGTAGTAGTGTGAAAATTTTCAACCGTTGGATCATCACTGGATGTGAGATCATAACATTTGAAGTTGGCTGTAAATTTTTTTTGGCCTTGACCGTAAAAGCCGAATCAGTGGCCGTGGTCGTTTAGGGGTTAATGGAGAGTGCTAAAGAATGGCTCAAATTTAGATTTCCCACTTTGTAGTGAAGAGAACTAACGCCCCTCAAATGCCGGCCGTGAAGCACGTCTGAAAATGCGGAGAAGAGAGGGTATGGGAGGGGTCTTGGGGGCACGGGTGTTGTGGGCGGGGAGTCTTGGGGGAGCGGATTTACCCCATATCATTTGTAGTTACTTCCTCCCCTGAGAAAGTACAAGAGGGCTGTGGGCTATACTTAAAGACTAAAATTTGATATTAAGTGCACTCATGGGGCCCATGTGGCAAGAGAGGCCTTAGATTGAATAATTAATTTTGTTGCATAGTGAAGGTCACTATGCAGCAACATCTCACAAGAGAACTATGAAAGCAATTTTCATGCATGGGGAAAGTAAGTGTGATGACACTCAAAGTGATTTCATGATTTTTTGACTTTTCTACAATTTGCTGTGCATTATCAAAGGTGGTTTTTAAAATGGTGCCCTAATTTTGCACCCTATAATGTTTGACGTGGATACACACGCTTCTGTTGAGTGAAGAAGCTATTATGTCCTCGTGGGTGAAGAAGCCTAGTGCTCTATTATACCGCTCTAGTTTTAAGCACTCTCACTTAGGTTCACTTTCCTCACTATTTGCAAGATCATAACATTCAAAGTCGAAAAAGAAACTTATTTTCCCCTTGTTGTGGTAGGGATTGAAGTGTTTCATCAGCCAATAATCAACTTTCAAAAGAAACTTTAAATGAGTCTTGTCACATACTCACATTCTTGTTTCTAATTGAGTTAGGTACATGTCTACATAATTTTTACCCTCACAAGACTTATAAAATCTAGAAAAAGCTTGTTTTTTCACATGGAGGTATGCTTAAATTTCAAATAGAAAGGCTATTTCACTATTTGAAATTTCAGATTCTCTATATTTTAATTGATTTCAGGGAGATTTTGAGAATATATGAGGATATACTCTGGTCTTAGTCTAATTTCAACATGGTGAGTTTACGGTGTCTCTTTATTGTAACAAAGACAAACAAAGACCTAAGCATATCCCTTATCGAAAACAACAAGCGGTGGGTGGATGTGAAAGGTGCCATGTGAAATTTGCCCTACTTTTGAGCATTGTACCTTACACCCAATTCACACTACGGAGATGAAACCCACCAGTCAAGAAATTAAGGAGAAATCTCATATGTAATTGGTCGAAATTAAGACTCATGAAATATGATTCGTTGAAAATGAAATTCTTGACCGACGAGTGACCTTCTCTAAGGTCCTTATAAAAGGAACTAAGGTGAATAAGGTAATCTAATTACGCTTGGTCTAGTGGGGCCATTCTTTTTTGTGGTCATAGTAGTAGACCTTTGTTAGAAGAATCAAAAGAGAAGATTTATTTTGGGAGTTTTTAAAGAGAGTGTGGGAAATTTTTCATCCAAATTTGGATGAAGATGGGGGCCCCGAGGTATCTGCAACACTGCTGGAGATGCTGTTGCTTATAATTGAAAATTGACACCCCCCCCCAACTCAGGGAATCATCACCTCACGTTCCCCAAATGTTCCCCATTCCCGATTCATCGTTCCCACCAAGGAAAACCCACACGTTCCCCGAAACCGGGGGGGCTTCGTCGGGGAATCGGCACGTTCCCCTCACGTTCCCAAGTGTCAGATTCACCGTTCCCCCCGACAAAAGATCCCCTCAGGGGGGAATAAAGCGTTGTTCCCCTTGTTCCCTAACGAAGAAGCCGGTGACCACCACGCACCTCTCTCCCCTCTCGCGCACCCAACCTCTCGCTTTTGCAAATCTTGCGATTTTCCCCTTCAAAACATCAAATTTTGGCTTTTTTTTATTCTTATTTCCTGCAGGTGCCCCAACACCAACAATTTTTTTCTTTTGCTTGTTGAGTCAGAAGCGCTTTTTTGCAGTTCGTGCGATGGAGCTAGCACCACACACACACGTGAGACCCCGGGGGGGGGAGCTTCCATGGATCACACGGCTCTAAGAATCATCCTCCTTTTGAGAATCCTCCGTTGCATTGCACACGACCCCTGGAGGGAGACGAAGAAGAATCTCTAGAAGTACTGTTGCTCAGAGTTTGTTGCCGGCGAGAAGAGAATGTTGCAGGTGCTAGATCCATCAGTTACTGGCGTTTTGTTCGAGATTTTAGTTGTGAGAGATTTCTAGTGCGATGAGCATTGGAGTGGGCTTGCTTGGCTCGTGAGTGAGATTCCCACCATGACAGAGGACTGTACCGAATTTTTGGCGAAGATAGCATCTCACATCGCGGCCTGGAATCGGGATCACCCGGCGTATTATGAAACCTGGGGAGGAGGAGCTAGATTTCAGCACGCGAGATCTAGCGTGCGTACACTGGGATCAAGTTGTGTGATTACCTGTAAGTGAGAGAAAAGAAAGAAATAAAAGAAGGAAGGGGATCCAGTAAATTAGTAGTTGTTGTTGTTGTTGTTGTCAACATGTCGGCGAGTATTGGGATGTCGCGGGTGTCTAGCCGGCGCTCCAGCAGCGCTGCCTACTTCTTCTCCGAGCACAAGTACCAGTTGATGAAAACGCTGGGCATCGGTGCGTTCAGCAAAGTGAAGCTCGCCGTGCACATCCCCACAGGCCAAAAAGTGGCCATCAAGATCATGAACCGCCACAAGATGCGCGACATGGAGGAGAAGGGTAAGCCTGCTTTTCTCGCTCAAAAAAGTGCTCTGATTGATTGCGCGCATTTTTAAAATTCTTCGTTGATTGCAGTGCGTCGTGAGTTGATGGTGATGAAGCTCGTGGCGCATCCGCACGTGGTGCGCTTGTACGAAGTCATCGAAACGCCAACGGAAATCTGCATGGTGATGGAGTATGTGGAATCTGGGGATTTGTTCGATTACATCGTCCTCAATGGCCGTCTCACAGAAGACGAATCTCGCCACTTCTTCCAACAGGTGGGTACTCCTTGCAGGCCTATGAATCTTTTCACAGCCATAGTTCAAGAGCTTTCAAGCAACGCCATGGCCACATGGTTTGATAGGTGTGCGCGTGCAGATTATAGCAGGGGTGGACTACTGCCACACGAATCGCGTGGTGCACCGTGACCTAAAACCGGAGAACTTGCTGCTAGATCAGGAGCGAAGCTCCATCAAGATTGCGGATTTCGGTCTCAGTAACATCATGCGCGATGGTCAGTTTCTCAAGTCTAGCTGCGGCAGTCCCAACTACGCTGCTCCGGAGGTCATTCAGCGCCACTGGTACGCAGGGCCTGAGGTCGATGTGTGGAGCTGTGGTGTGATCCTGTACGCCATGCTCTGCGGCGTCTTGCCCTTCGATGACGAGAACATCTCCAGCCTCTACCGCAAAATCATCGTAAGTCTTGACCTAATCACACTATTCTGCAAACCAGTTGTAATGAACACTCGATGAATTGATTTTGGACTGTTTGAGTCATTGCAGACAAGTGGTAATGGATAGTTTTGCTACATCTTTAGGAATGAATCACCGTCCATGCTCACGAGTCCCATTGAAAGGTGGCATCTTTGAATGACAATCTAAGAATGGGTTGTGTTTTCTTTTAAGGATTGTTGCTACATGTTGCCGAGCCATTTGTCGGTAGAGGCCCGGGACTTGATCACCAGCATGCTCAAGGCAGATCCGATGCACCGGATCAGTATCGCTGAGATTCGTCGCCACCCTTTCTTTCAATTGCAGCTGCCTCGTTACATTGCCCTTCCTCCTGCCGAAACTGCATATCAAGTCAAGAGGGTAATTACTGCACTTTCCTTCATTTCCAAAACACCTAGTTTTACCCTCGTTTTTGTTTTTTTTAACTACAGGGTTTTTTTTGCTAAACGGTGGATTTGGTTGTTGTGGTGAACCAGATTGATGAGGACATCATTTTGAAGGTGGAGAAGATGGGGTTCGATCGTGTGAGCCTTGTGCAATCCTTGATGTGGGAAGAGCAAACTAAGGTAACTCAAAAACCAGAGTTGCATTCGAACTTATCTCTTAAGCAGTGTTGATTGATTGCTGTAGAAATTAGGGTTTCTTATTGTTGATAGAGGAGCTCGTATTTATAAAATGGTTGAGGTTTGGTCGGTCCTTGTTTGGCAGGCGACTGTGGCGTATTACCTCCTCCTGGACAGTCAGGAAAAGAAAGGACCGAACGAGTTCCTTGAAGGAGAATTCAACGACCTTGTAAGTTTACCACATGCTCATGGATTTTCAAAATGAATTCTTGCGTGTTTATGATCCAAATTTGTTTATGATCTAAAACTCTCTTTGAAGCAAGCAATGTGATAGGTTGATGCTTTGTGATGTTTGGATTCCTAAAAGTGGTGGTCAAAAAGTCATTTTTGTGTATAGTTGTGCATACAAGAACTAGATAAGAGAAGGCGGACTCTTTGTTATGAGAGAAAAGTATTGCTGATTCATGTTTATAACTAGTGGTCGTAGTGCCCAAATTAGGGGTGAGTTGGTCAAAGCAAGTGGTTGTTTTCTTGTCAATTGAGGATTGTAGCAACTTATGAGTGATTTGATTGATTCACAGGAAGTGGCAAATGCAATAACAAGTAGTAGTGAGCGAAGCCAGAATCAGATCAACTCAGCATATGCGGCTTTTGGTAGGAAACAATCGGAGGGCATTAACATTCCAAGGGCAAATAACAACCCACAACATTATCATGGTCCCGAATCTTCCAACTCCAACCATATGTCGGAGAGCGTGGAGCAGTCGCGAGGAGTAGGCACCCCGAGAAGTGTGCCCATGTCACCTATGTCACCATTTGAGTTCTCGCCCGTGCTTGAATCCACCCACATGAAGGCCATGCTCCAAAAGCACGGTCCCATGCCTGTACCCATCATACGAGTCATGCCCCAAGGCAATTGGGTCCTAGGGTTCACGGTATGTAGCACGCTCAATGTTGTCAAAATCAATAGCATTTTTTTTTCCATATGGGTTTTGACATTGTTTTCTTAACTCCATCCATGTCATGATCTCAAAATGCCAAATGTTATAATCAAGGCTGTCTTACATGACAATTCCGGTAACATTTGTCTAAATTGTCGTGTTTGACATGAATGTCTGACCATACTAGAAAATGCATAGTAAAAACATGAACATTTGCCTCTTCGATGTCATCTGCCTCCACCTGCCTCCTGTCTGACTGTCATGTCTATTTAGCATTTGATAGTATTGCATAAGACAACCCTGGTTATAATCTTACAAATGGTTAAGAGTAGAGTAAGAGTTATGACTACATGTTTGAGATTATATGATTTGGTTCTTATTTTTTGTTGGGGTTGCAGATTGATTGCCCACCGCACTTAATCATGGGCGAGGTGTTGAAGGCCTTGCAACATTTGGAGGTGAGTTGGAAAATCGTTGGCGCTTATTATGCAAAGTGCAAATGGGTGCCACCATCCCCAAAAGCCGTGAGCCGCTATGAGTCTATAGCGGACGGCAAAAGATGCCAGTCTTCAGCGGTGACCCGGACTTCAAGTGCCACTCTTCAATCGCCAATCAAGTTTGAAGCACAGGTGAGCACCTACTTCTAACCCTTAAACGCCCATGGGGTCTGCCCAAAATTGGATCACAACATCTTTTGGATTTGAGAACCATGAATACTGCATTTTTCGAACTTAAGGACATCATGAATGAACCAATCAATGATGAGCTTGCAACCTCCTACAATGTTATGTACAACCCCAACCTACCTACCACAATCCTTTCAATGCACTAAATCACTCATACAAATTGTGATCTGAATCGTAAAATTTCACTTTCTGAATGCATCATAAGAAGATAACCAGTTTGACATCAAAATATAAGTGAAAAGTTGAATACAGTGAGAGCTACAGAGCAGGGAAGAAAGCCCCTCGAACGTTTTAGAGTTAACCTAGTTTTGTGTTTCATCATCCTCATCTATATTGAGCTCAACAATTGTATTATTGTTGTTTTATTGTGCTTAACAATATATTATTGTTGTTGATTGATATGCAGCTGTTCAAAGTACCCGAGGGAGTATTATTGGATTTCCATTGTATGGAAGGGCCATCCTTTCTGTTCCTCGATCTTTGTGCTTCATTTCTAGCGGCAATTTGGACTTTCTAAATGGGAGAAATGACAATTTTTTTGGTGTTCATGAGCAATTCTTCACAAGCAGTAACCAGAAAGCCTCATACGGTACTTCCCTCTCTACACATGCTTTTATTAGAAAGCCCGTTTTTGTATATGCAACTGATGAGTGGCTGTTGGCTGTGCAGAGGCTGCTGGCTCTTGTTTTCTTAGAAATTGAGTTTGCCTTATACAAGAAAAAGGACATACGCCTTCAATGCCCACCTCAGGCATTCATTATAGTTGTCCAAGCACATGAGTTTGTAGTGGCCAGTACATTTTCCATTGTAATTTACCAATATTTTTATATTTTAGTGAAAATGGTGCACAGCCTGCAAGGGATTCTATATTTGCTTGTATTGTCACTTTCATTCTTCAATGATACAAATATATGCATCTAGCAAATGGTCGGTGGTTTAAAAGTGTTGCTAGACTCCGAAAGTAAATGGTTTGGGCTTCATAGCACATCCACGAGTTGTACTAAAAGAACGATAGCCCCACCAGTGGTGCCATTAGTCAATTTCGAACAGCATGTAATGGAAGAAGTAATCATTGATGGGCCCATCGAGAGGATCAAAGCATGATTCTTTAAAAAGATCTACTTTCAGATATTTATACGAGATTCCATTGCTGTGATGTTTGTTAAAAAACAATGAAAGGATTAGGCTGATGAATGAAAGTTGAACACAATGCAATAACGTAAGTTAAATAATACTACTGAGAAAGTTTCGGGGTGTGAATTTCAAGTTAACAATATTGATCATCAGGAATATATTTCGAATCATGTGTAAAGCTTGTGGGAGACTGGACCTATAGGAATCAAAGTTTGATACTCTCAGAATAATTTATAATTTTTTGAAGACATGGAGGTACCCTACACAGTTCACTATGGATACATGAGAGTGGGACGCCGAAGAATGAAGCTCATGGGTACCTCCTTGCTTAATGGACCCAGTCGATTTTCCAGCTTCGGGCACGTTCGAGAATGCGTTCAAATGAATCGAAGTAACCTCTGCCACGACCCTTCAAAAGATGATTCCACCAAATATTACCTCAGCATCAGGCATGCTAAATGTATGTGCTGCTTCCATGCCGTCATCTGCCATTGCCAATGATCAACCTCTGTTTCATGCTTATTCTAAGAGTTCGGACGATCAACGACATCCTCCATGAAGCAGTAACTTATGCCCGACTTCCTCGAAGTTTTGAATTTGCGTCGTCAATGCCAAATGGTAAAATATTCCTCATCAGTCACACCAAGGAAGGCCTCAAGACTTTCTTATGTCGGGCAGGTAGACGTCGAGGCACCCGTGCCCACATCCAGCAAAACAAGGAGAGTAGCGCGAATAATGGTAACCACTGGATCAGCAGCAATCCTACATAATTCGCATCTACAACACACCATCCCAACGACGTCAGAAAACGTTAGAGCATATTCCGATCGAAAAACTTCTTACGAATGCATTATTCTGTGAGTTTAAGTTTGACCGGAGTCAACCAAGCATTTCAGCTGCATACACCCGAAGTCTTGCTCTACATAAGGAGAAGCCGTCCAGTGAAGGTACGAGTTTCAGGTCGAACTTACCTTTGAGCTTGCTAACCAAGTCCTCCCCAAACTTTTTCGGCTCCTTATTTAATTTGACTACAGTGGTAAAATCTGTGTCGAAAGTGATCGACTGCCCTGCATCTTCCTCCAATCTCTCACTTATTTGACTCACTACACTTCCGCAGGTGTTCGGACAGTCCACTCGCTTCTCGTACTCGTCACTTCCGTCACAGCAGTCTGCACATTTGAGGTCTCACATTACTATACTGCCTTCACACTACTGCAAAGATGAACAATTTACGTCATAACTTCAAGATTGAAGAAGCATAACATTGACGTTCTGCTACTACTGCCTGAGACTCAATGTACATCATTGACATCTACATCCTCCTTTTTCTCAACTAATATATTCTATTCTCACGAGTGTAACACAACAAACTGGCAAGAGCAGAAAGAACCTGACCGCAAATGCCGTCATTGACTCTTGAGGAATACACCACTTGCGGATCCGAACCAAGATTTTTGCAGTAGAACTTGCCATTGGGACAGGCCGAGGTTCCTGCAGCACAGAAGATCTCACTAGGATCACCAGCAATAACAGAAAATACTATTGCAAATTTCATATGCACTTGCGCATACATTGGTAAGAAGCCACCAGAGATAGACTCTTACCAGGCTCATCTGTCCCGTCTGCACAGTCGCAGAAATTATCGTTGAGGTGCTCCCGAGGAAAGGATTTAAGTCCATCCTTGCACCATATAGTATCACCTTTGTAATAATCCAAATCTGATGCCAAAATCTTATTCATGTCAAAACTCCAACCAGCAAAGAGCCATTCCCGCAATGACCTAAAAACAGAGTACAATTACTCTGCATACACAGGCTCAAAATTTTGACCTAATTGTAACAAATTATCCAGCCTCGAACTAACAATTTTGAACACGGCCTACAAATACACATTCACTCACATCTCTTCTCACGATCAAACAATTCGAGCCTAAATCAAAGCGTCGATTGTCGAACAACCACTGCAATCATCTCGTGAACAATATTACGCAGAAACTCAAACTCTGCGCATTTCCTTCGACGATCACGGAAACAGAAATCTGAACCGAGAAAGACACTACTGTACATCACCAATGCGTCTCAATTGTCGGTAACCTGTTACAGAGTACTAGTTGGTTCTACATTGGAAGTCTTGTTACTAGGGTTGCACGACTACAATTCAAGTAATCCAAGTGGAGAGTTCACCATCAGGTGCAATTCCGCGAGCTTTGTTGCCAGCCGAGACTCCGTTCACCAGGATCAGGGCAATGAAGAGCGTCAGGATACGGCATCGCAATGGCTGAAAACTGCACCATCCTCGCAGCTGCTGCATCGTAGAGGAAGCTCTCGACGAGCTCTACACAGCTGCGGGCATTTCATCAAGGGGCTCGCCGTTGAACGGGTCGGAAGTCGGAGGCAACAGTCGTCCGCCATAGCCACCGCGATTGCCATGGCGACCGTGGAACGTGAACAGTCGCAGCTCACTTCCAAAAGTCGTCGCTCGTTTTCATTCATCCTACTTACATATTATCATCCATTTTCTGGAATTTCATCTGCTTAAGAATTTATCCATGTTGGGAATGTTGAACATAGATTAGGGGAATTATCATATAAGGGAACACTTTTGTAAATATTTTCAGAGAAGGGAACAATCTCAAAAATAATTCCTAAGAGGGGAAGGAAAAATATTTAAGTATTGCTTCAAAAACGAGGGGTGCTAAGTCTTAACCCCTAAATGGTTTGACTCATTTGTAGTAAAATGAACACATCCTCAAAAGCATTGTCATAGGTGGAGGTAAAAGTGTGTTATCCAAATCTCAACCGTACAATCTTGTCGTAGACATATTGAACATCATGTGGGTCAAATTTTGAGTCATGAGGCTTCATAGATTGCGAGATCATAATGTATTAATACTCAAAAATGATCACATAATTTCATCATTTTCACTTTAAAGTGAAAATGCTACCATTAGACTTATTGCAATGAAAAAGTCACCAATTAGAATGTTGTCCACCTTCATCTCAGTAGCATCCTTGAACAAAAAAAAACCATGAAAAAAATTTCTTTGTGCAAATTATGGCCCTGCAATGGTGAAAACTGCCCTAAATTTTACAAAGGAAAAAATGTCTAAAACTACGCTGCTGTCACTGAAATGCATGCCACTAATTTATACTTCATTGTATGGGTCTGAGATTTTTATGACATGAACTAGACTTGATTTGGGACCCAACCCAAGTGATTTCGTCCAAAACGGAGTCCGGATGAAGAAGTTATGGCTCTCCAAAGTTTCTGTCATCCAAAATGTCGATTTTCGACATTCGGCCCGCTTAAGGGTTAAGCCATAAGCAATGAGCAATAAACTCTTGAGCAGTAACGCATAGTATTGTAACCAACTATGGACCTATGACCGTGTAAAATGATTATATTACAAAATGATTTTCAAGTGTAAGAGCCAAAAATTTCATATAGAAATACGTTCAAGACAGTAATTATTTGAGAAGGTAGCCTATAACCGTGGTTTGGTATATGAGTTCAATTTTTGAATAAGATTGATCAAAATTAGAATTCACATACATTAGTATCACTGTGTATATACGCAATCATATATCTATGAAAATCGTGATAAACATAAACATATACTGAAATTAATAAGAAATCAAAGCAAAATGTGAACATATGTAATACTACATAGATATGTTGGAGTCAGAACTACCCTCAACTGAAGAGGTAGTGAAGGTATTGTCCTCCTCAGCCTGTATGTCTATGTAACTATGCACTTTAGGATTATAAGTACGTCGCTTCCAAACTAAAGGAGGTGAGGGGGCTTCTGCTAAAGACATAGCCATATCTTGTGCATAACAAGGTAAAGTAAAAGTATCATGGGGACTGGTTAAGAGGGCCTCCGATGAAGCTCTGAAACACAATGTAGTATAAAGTTAGTTATATACAAATGAAAAACAAAGAAAAATAAAATAAAAATGACAGCATATACATAAATGCATAAAATTTACAAGTATACAACTTACGCACAAAAGCGAATGGAACGCTGTCGCTTTTGAGGAGGCTCTTCAGGTTTGTCAGATACACGAAGTCCCTGGACTTTCTGTTGTGGTGGAGGAGGGTTGCTTAATGGTGCAAGGAGAGCCTCGAATATGTTGGCGTCACCTTCAAAGGCTGCAATGTGACGTCTAATATTGTAACAAGCACGTACCGAGGCTCCTGAAAACAAAAACCAAAAACATGTATAAGAAGATAAAGAAACTGGTTCACCATAAGTTAATAAAAACTGAAGATAAAATAAAGTATCACCTGTAGATGCAAACCAATCTAAAATAATATCTCCAGGCTTTGAAAGTACTTCAATCAAGCCTTGCATGAATGATAAGTCTTTCTCCCGAGGACCTCTCCATGGAACATCGATCCATTCATGTTCGAGATTCTTGGATGTGAAGTTGAGAATGCAATCGCATTTCTCAAGCCTCAGAACGATTCGAGAGAAATCGAGCTCTCTCTCGGAATGAAAACCGTGATACAATCGGTCCTCCACGGATGTATAGTTTGATGCAAAATCGATTGGTCTACAAAAAAATGAAAGTTGAATAAAGCATTAGTCCTAAGTAGAAGAAGATTGGAAAAAAAGTATCGTGAAAGATATACAATATAATACCTCACTTGTCTTGTCCGTTGGAGAAGTAAGGCGAAGATCTTGGACACCCCACCATTCTTTTTCAAAACAAAGTTGAACTCCGAGGCCCACTCAACAATATCAGCAGAAATGGTGGAATCAAAGCAAGTGAAATAGAAGTAGGCAAAGATCATCGTGAAGAAATGCATCCGCAAATGCAAAAATTGACTCTACACAATTTTTGTCTATGTTGTTCCAAGACGGGATAATTGAGGGCGGTGAAGAGATAGAAGGGTGGTAAGCCTTCGAGGTATGTCGCTATGAGTAAGTCAATTCCCTTATGAGGGCAAATTTTGAGCTCACTCGACGTGTGCGGCTGCCCTTCCAACCTCGTTATTCAAAAGAATAAAGTCATATATTTCTACAAAGCAGGAGGAATACTGAAAAATAAATGAAGTAGAACAAGCACAAGATAGAAGCTTACCACATCTATAAATCTATGAAGTGCTATCCAACGAGGATCTCTCCCTTCATCTCCGTTAGCTCCCTGCAAAGTGAGATCTAACATAGACACATTCTGAATGAAATTGTATACGGAAGTAGATGAAGTATTCGTGGAAGCACTTGTACCATGAGGCTGCAAGTGTTTCTTCATCTTTTGCAGATGCAGCTGAGTTGCCTGTGTCAAAGTATGAGCACTGTCTTGCGTGCCATCAAAATCGTGAGTAGCAGGACCAGACACCTCAGATGGTGTTGGACGAGGAATAGAAGACAGTAGGACATTTGCGGAGGAAGCTCTCTTCCTTGGAGGTCGTGTCTTTCTCTCCTTTGATGGTCCTTGAGCAAGTAGATCCGTATCTTCATCTTCGGCTTCCTCTTCCGTAAGAGGCATGGGAACCCCACCATTGATGTTTGTCCTCTCATTAACCTCCTCAAGAGGTGTAAATGTAGGAGGACATTCGAGGTACCAACAACCGGCAGCCAGGTGATTGTCGTTGAACTTCTTCTGTTGAGCAGGTGTGTAGAAGCAAATGGAGGAGGTCTTATCTAGAAATGATGAGAAGTACGCAGGCATGGAATTCTCGCCAATGGCTTTCTTTCCAATGAGCTCCCTTTTGATGTATCTGAAGAAATTAAAGAAAATACTGAAGTCAATGTACTTGGAGAAATAGTAACATTATTAATTTTGAAATAGATAGAAAAGATAGTATAGAACAATAGAATTCATCTTACCTGTATAAAACTCGCTGAACAACGGAAGCTGTGCATGAATACTTTGTAAACTTGGTTTTCTTTCTTGTACACAGGTTCTGCTCTTGGATTAAAAAAAGGCAAGAATGTCTTATCCCATAGTAGGATCCGGTAGGTCTCAACATATTGAGATGGAGTCTTGATTCCACCAGAGGCTTTCCAGTCAATCGGTTCCAACTTCTCGCGAATTTTTTCAAATTCTCGAAGAAGTTGGTCTTCAAGCTGCAAATATCAAAGTACATGTTTCAGTATAAAAGTAAGACAATAAAACTATAAAGAATGAAAGTTGAATATAAAAATTACCTCAGCCCAAAAAGATGCCTTGATTATCCACGTTGCAAGTGGAATGTTGGAATCCGGTGTAGGAAATTTGTACGCTGCACGTATTGTCGGGGGAGCATTCCACCATGTCAACCAGAGTGCTTTGAATTGTGGTTGGACAGGAGTTGTTGCGATTAATCGCAGTTTGTCAATAGTCATTTCTGGCTTAGAATACAAACTGTAATGTTCGTTTATCTGCAAAAGTAAGAAAAATATATCAGATTTATATTAGGAAATGAAGTTGATAGAAGTTCTTTAAAAAAAACGTGGGAAACAAACCTGTGTGAAGAAAGCTTCTCCATTATTTGGATTAGGCTCTTTGAAGTACTTATCAAAGTCCTTGTTTTGAATGGAATCAACAAGGTCGGTTGCAGCTTTTGTCATCATGTCCCAAACTCCCTGAGGATTTTGTTGATCTTTGGGAGTCTTCTCGTAATATTCACGGAAGTGCATCGATCGATGATGCACTGCAATCTCTCTCTCGTGACAAAGACAAGTAACTAGTCATGAAATAAAAACTTGAACTTAAGAATTTGAATAGATCTAATGAAATAGGAGAAAGGTAGAAACTTACACGATAAAGAAAAGCGATGAAGACTTTCTGAGTCAATGGATACCAAGTGGGGATCGTGACATTTCTGTTTTTTTATTTCTCACAGGATTTATATTCCTCTTCTGTAAGTAGATTTTTGAAGTCGGTGAGCTTGAGTCCTCCAAAAGATCGGATCCGTTGAAGTCTTCTTTGGAAGACTCGTCTTTACATGGTCATTTTCGGTGGACTGCACAAATAGAATGATAATTGATGAAGTGAAAGATACAAAAAATAATTGTAAAAAAAAACAATTGCAAAGTAGAAATAAACTTACCAATTGATGTCATTCATTGCATTCAAAACATCTCCAAAGATTCTCCCTGGATCGATAATAAACGTATCAATGAGAATAGTGCCAATCTTGTTCATCCGCATGGTGCATGTTGATGTGCCTCCACCAAGCTCGTGGCGGTGATTGCCATCCCACACATACAACATCTTACCGTGAAGATCTTGTAGATGCACTTGCCTAGAGAGGAGCTCTTCAAACCTCTCATTTGCCTCGATCCAATATGGATCCCATGCCTCCATTTCCTCCTCCGAAATGGCCTTTGATCTACCTCTGTAATCATACGCAGAAACATAGAGAACACGGTCGCCCTCACGATAACCATGCACAAACTCATTCTCCAATTTCTGAATCTCGACCTCACTAACCGGGCGTACTTTTGGCATGGAGATCATGCGACAGAGAGGTACCGGAATTCGAGCTAAAGTCAAGCTCGAAAAAGAAAGACTACTGTCCTTCTTTTGTGTTTTTCGGAGAAGTAACTCTCCCTCAAGTACGTTGTTGATTCCATCGGGAAGTTCTGGTTGAGGGAGGACCTCCGTAGGTACAACAGATTCGGCGGGGGGAATGGCGGACTCTTCCTACGTCGGTTTGAAACAGCATATTATTCGCATTTTGGCAGTCCGCGTGCACGCGGAAAGCAACCACATTCGTTTCAAGCATCAATTCCAGCACCAAAACTCTAACTTTCTTCACTAAACAACATTTTGCGCTGCAAAACAAACATCACTCAAAACGTAGAATTACACTAAACCCCCAAAATCGTGAGGACTGAAGGAAGCCGAACTACTGTCCGCGCACACGCGGACACGAAATCAGATTTCTAAATTCCCCATTCTACTAAGTCCAGAATTGCTAAACAAACTGTAATCCAGAAATCTCACCGCTTGAGGTGTTGGAGAGATGATCTCCAGGTCGTCATTACTTTCTTGGACCGTTTCTTCTACCCCATCATGAGCTCCTCGACCTCCTCGACCTCCTCGTCCTCGACTACTTCGCGCAGCCCTTCCACGGCCACCTCGTCCTCTAAGTCCTTCGCCGCCACTGTCAACAACTCCTCCACTCATTGCTTCAATCGCCATCTCCAGGTTGTTCTCCATCTACAACGAATGCAAACCACCAAAAAAAGAGCTCAACACACGTACACCAGCAAAAAAAGAGCCCCAAACAAAACTAACAACTTCCTTGCACAAAAACCTCAAACCCTAATGCCATGACGGCTACTACCCCTTTCAACCCTAAATGTTATTTACTTTACTAACTCCTGAAATTCTCCACTTTCCTATCTCTTCAAACTAATTCGGATTCAAGTCGCTAATACCTTTGATTCGCTCTCGCCATCGCTCTCACCAAGTGACGGTTGATGATCTAAACTCCGCATTCCAACAAGTCGATACAGCAGCAATGCAGGCGCAACTGATAGAACTTGGGTTTCTTTGAAAAGCTCCACACCGCAATTTTCAAATGTTAAAGCACGAACACTATCTACTACATTCTCGTCTATACGACTTCTAACCCTTCTTAGCCGTGATTTCAAAAGCTCTCTTCTACTACTAAAGCGGAATACACTCCGCTTTTTTTTCCTACTCCCGTCTCTCGCTGCCAATAGAGGTGTTCGAATGTCTAGCATTTGGACAGGTTCGCAATTAGGTTAAACTTCCAGACATGTTCTGTTCGAGCTTCTCTTCTAATACAAATACTTAAATGGTTTTCATTGCCACAACATTTTCATCAATGCGCACGCCACCTCTACCCTTCTAATTTCAAACAACCATAAACGCCTTAATTGCATTTACGAAACCATATCTTCCATTCTGTATAGTACATACCCTTTTGTCATAAAACCAAATATTTTTTATTTGATTTTCTTGTTACATGATTATAATTCAAATACTCTGTCCGTGCCGTCAATACAACTACCATGATATGTAACATTAATTCTTGGCGACTCTAAAAACGACTGCAATATAATGTCCACTACGTTATTTAAAAAACTCACCTACTTTAAGTACGTTAAGATTTTTCTTAATCTTTTTGAATTCTATGTACTCATGCGAACTCCGAGTGGTAGACAATCTATTAATACTCAATCTACCTTCTCTCATCATTCTCTTCTAACCCTTCCATGGTCTTCTCAAAATGGCTTCCTTCTGTCTTCGTGGTGTAGGACTACCTTTTACAGTCCCTTTAGGTGTAGATGGAAAGGTTATTGTTCATGAACACATGCTTGAGGCAAAATTTAATTTGCTTCCTGGATCTTTGTTCGTAGAAAAGATTTTGTTTAATGAGTCCGGTGTTTCGATAGGGACTTTGCTCGAAAAACAAAACTATTGATTCCATCTGGAGGTTTCGGATTGTTTCATCCGCACGACTACGTATTCGGTAGGGAGTTTGAGTCTCAAATGTTACATTCAACAACTTCCTCCGTCCACTTACCCACTTCGGTTTCGTGAAGATAGAGCCTTCGGACAATATCATCACTTTGCTCAATGACTCGATGACGAATCATTTCCTACGGTACATTCTTTCGCACCTACTAACAATCCTTCTTCCAGTAGAATTCCTACAATACAACTCCCATCGAAGCTTACTTCTTCTCATCCATCTTCTTTGTCTAGTGGGCGTCCACCCTTACATCCTGTTCTCTCCTCAAGTGCAATCACTATGATGGAAGCGTTGGTTCTAACCTCCAAAAGGAGACGATCCAAATCTGAACTTAGTGGTGTAGATTTCAATAACATTCGAGTCGAAGAAGTTAGTTATTTGCCACAACGTTATGATGGGAACGTAGTCTTTATCCTACCCTCATTGCCTCAAGGAGTTCCTCAAACATATGGTAAAGGTTTAGATGGGATGGACAAGCAACACGACGGACATGCATGGTGCACAACAAGGATAACTCACATTCAGAATGATTACAACATATCCTTTCGTCGATCCTCCTGCGTTGGTGAGCTACAGTGCTCTAATGAAGCTTGTGAGTACATGATGCGGAACTCAGGGCAATGCAATACTACGCAATGGACCGGCCAGACACCAACACGATTTGAAGTTGGACGAAATCCGCCTCCAAAGTCAACGTTGCAATGCAAGGTCTGCCATACTCCTCCTGTTTGCCTTCAGACATGCAACGCTGTAATCTTCTATGTAACATCACCTACAATAGAGAGTCGCGCATGTATCCACTTAGGCGAGCATAAGCACCCTGTGGCTGATGGAATTTGTAGGGAGACAATAGATTTAGTATATCGGTGCGTGGCAAAGAGGTCTCTAGAACGCCCAACGCTACGAACTCTGCTATAATGATTGGTGCAAGTCGAGCGTTTTTAGAAAACTTTCTTTTCAAAAGCCCCACACCTGGAGAAAAGCGACCATCTTTAGAAAGTGTTATGGATAAGTATGAAACACTAGCCTCTCCCAATTGCAGAAATTATATTGTAGGTGCAAAGAGACTCGTTCGAAGTGATCGTGGGCCTATTGATAGCATACAAGCTTTGAAGGTGAATAATCCTT
Organism: Bryum argenteum; assembly: GCA_037043015.1. NCBI lineage: Eukaryota > Viridiplantae > Streptophyta > Bryopsida > Bryales > Bryaceae > Bryum > Bryum argenteum. The sequence goes on along the minus strand of CM073323.1, from coordinate 25,543,688 downwards.
TCATTTTTGTTCACGAGAATAGATTCCCTGGCCAAACAAAAGACAAAGTTTTCATCTTTAAGATGTCAGTTCAACTTGAAGGTAGTGGTTTTGACCTTGTGAAGCGCATGCAACATGGAGGAGACTTACAAGATTCGTGGATCATGTTTGATCATGTTAAGCGACTAAATGATTGGACGACTATGGGTTGCCATGTCTATGACAACAAATATTGCAAGGTCATGACAATTGCATGTTGTGACATGCAATCAGAAGATGCTAGTGCTCAAATTCTATTTTGGCAGAATTTAAACTCTGTGATGCATGAGCACGGTGTTTCGAGTATCAACTTCAAAGGCTTCATGGCAGATAGTGCTCAAGCTAATTGGATTGCAGTGAGGAAGGTTTATGGAGGAGGGGACGGCAATACTCCTATGAAAGACAAGGAGCGAACCTGTCTTTATCATTGGTCTGCCAACTTGGATAAGTATACGCAGAAGTATATCAAACCATCCATGCAAGCTCATCATAAGCAACTATGTCAAGCCTATAAGAATGCAAAGAGTTTTGAGGAAGCTGAAACTCAATTCCACGTCATCAAAAATTGGTGGTTATCATCTGGTGCAGCTACTGAAGATGGTGTGGCACACTTACAAGAGTGGTTTGGATTCTGGCACTTTCGATACAAGCAGTGGGGTGGCGAATTTCAAATGGTGAGTTTAGTATATCACATGGTAATGAAATTATAGCTCTTGATTCATACAACTATATTATTTTTTCTTGAATGAAGTGTACTCATTTGATTTACAAAACACTTTCTTTTTTGCAGGACCTAACTTTGGAAGAGATAGCAAAGGTTCCTACATGCAACCTTGCAGAGACTGTCCATAGTACAATGAAGAGGGCATCTAGAAACAAGATGACTTGTCCTTATGAGGCCACCATACACGATATGATTCGTGCTTTCATGCAGATAACAAACTACAGATCGTGGGTGAAGGGTGGAAAAGGAGGGACTGGACCAAGCGACACAGCCCTAAAATTGAAGGCAGCAATGCGAAGTGGTGATCCCAATCTTTTGGTCAAGTAATGAAGACTATTCCAGTGTCAAGACTTGCCCCTTACAAACTCGGTTTGGAAGGAGCAGAGATTTTGGCTCTACAAAGAGGAAATCGACTTACCTCCCGAAGCAGTTTGACTCTCATCGTCCGGATAAGGTAAATTACTCGGTACCTCGTCCTTCTTCACGGGCAACACGAGCACGTATTGAAGAGTCTCTGAATACACCGTTATATGAGGTGACCCATGTGACGGGTGTCCATGAGAGTGATTGTGATCCTAACCAATGGCACATAGCTCGCACCAATCCAAAATCCCGGGTGAAATGTCAAGCTATGCAGGCTGCTTCTGGAAAGGCATGTGAGGCACAAATCAACAAGGGCCGCCAAGCAACTTGCGCTCCAACTTATCGTGGCCTGAAGAAAGCTTACGGAAAAGACACCTTGGAGCTTACGGAGTTTTGGTTCTGTCCTGATGATATCAAGCGATGCGTTATGGGAAAAAAGAAGTTTTTTGTAAAAGACTGGCCGCTAGTACCTATGGTGTGGCCTATCCAGATTGGTACTAACTTATCCCGGGAGGAACTTCTTGCACTACAGGATGCTGGATTCCAACTAGAGCAGCGAAAAGCCTTGTCACCAAGGAATCTTTTCAAAACCATTCCTAATCTTCCGATTCCTCTCTCTGGGATTCATATTCCCGAGAATCTTGATAGTCATGCGCCAACTAGGTGTGGAAAACTTGTTCGTCGAAGTTCTCAGGCTCCTGATGCTGATCACAGAAATAAGTGGGAGAGTTCGGCTCTCATGGATGGATATAGCATTGTTGGAGTCACAATTGTCCCTCACCCTGGATATGGAGCGGTTATTTCTCTTGCGGCTCCAACAGATAATGTCTACCGTGTCTCCATCAGCAATTTTCCATATTGTAATTGTCCTGACTTCACTAGGATGAGTACAACTTCTCTCGAAAAGAAAGGGAAATGGGTGAATTGCAAGCATTTATATTATCTTCTTAGGTATTACTGCAAACTCGACTACACAAAGGATATCTTCATGCATGCACCAACTTGGAGCTATCGGGAGGTCATCCACCTACTACAATCAGCTCAGATAGTAAGTTGATTCTACCAATTGATTTTATTTTCATACATAGTGTTACTTTAATATATGTATCGTTTATAGAATATAAATATTCAATTATCACATGTTTTTGTCAACTACAGTATTCTATTTGATTGAGAGACTTGTTTTACGACTCCTATGCTTCATAAATAATAGTCTATACTACTTACTCATGTTTCAAGAAATGAAACATATATGTGTAGTCGTATCTTAAGGTCCTCTTTTATTGACTTTGAATCTACAATTTCTTTACACGGGTTTTTTTTCTTGAGGCTCTTTACGTTGAATCTCTATAATATGGCACCTCTATAATATGGCACCTAAACCCGTGGCATGACTTGTACATGATGCATTGGTTCACGGTTTTAGGCTACTATTCCCACGGTAATAGGCTAACAACCACACATGATATTTTGGAAAGTAGCCATAAAACCTATTTCATTTCCGAATATTTCGTAAATTTTGTCTTATACCAAGCTCACCGCTCAAGAGTTTCTGCTAACCGCTCAATGCTCATTGCTCATGGCTCATGACCTAGCTTCACTCCTTCAAAAACATGAAGAAGAAGCTATTTGTTAGCTTCAATCTGCTAAGATGTCAATCTTCTCCATATTAGTTTCTCCATATTAGTTTCAACATGTTCACTAGTGATGGGAAGTTGAAATAATAAAATAATATTTTTCAGATACTTTGCAATCGTTCTCTTATTTGGAAATATTTTACAAAAGTGTTCCCCTATATGATAATTCCCCTAGATATTACAATATTCATGTTGAAAGAAGCCGATCGATAACATGAGTATGTGATTACCATTTGAAAATTAGCATATCTACTCTCCAATATTGATCATAAATTAGTTTTGTCAAGTGTAAAATATATATATTTGTCAAGATCAACACGCAAAAGAAGTAAGATAGTATGTCAACCATAAGAGCATAATAATATTTGTGTAGTATCCTCAGTATTAACGGATTCATTGCCAAAGCTGCCACACCAATGGTTGGATTTAGAGAATATTAATTTGGGGAAAGTACAAGTATTCTAAATCATGTAGCAAGAGCAAGGTAAAGTACTTGAATGGTTTAAGTTTAGCATGAGAAGTGCACAATCACTTGCACTTCACTATTCCATGCAAAATGGCACATAAAAAGTGGAGATTTTACAAAATTGAAGTTGCTAGTTGTACATATGGACTGGGGCAATGTATACAAAAGTCCAAGAGTTAGGGTTTGGTTATTTGGGAATCGATTAGCACGCATTGGCAACTTTATGATGTCGCTTCATGAGAAGCCACGTTACGCCGATCCAAACCCATGACACCCCTCCATGATAAGCAATTTTTGCACTTGGTATTTCTCATGACAAGATAGCTGAAACCAAATTTACTATGGTGAAGTGACTAAGAATTCTTTGAAGATGTTCAAACCACTTAGCAACTTCTACCTCATTTGGGAGGTATATGCTTTAGAGATTCACCTGAAGCTTGCCCCAAGATCAATGATGCCAGTAAAGAATCATTTATAGAACACTTGAGGTGTATCAAAACAATATGTTTATTTATTTTTTTTACATTTAACCAATTGAGCTTGTTGTTGTTTAAAATCTTGTACATGCTCATTTCAAAAATATGTCTTGAAGCACTTATGATAAAGCTTACATCAAACTTCCTTGACTCGTTCATCCTCATGTCCGGAAGCCTTTTACACTAAAGCTTGCACCATTTGCACTTAAAGAAAAGCTTACATTAAACCACCCCGATTTGTTTGTTCACTATGCAGAGTCCTTATGGTAGAGCTTGCATTGTTTCATTATAAGCTCTTCAATATAATCTTGCACTTTGTCTATGAGGGGATAAACACTTGAAGAAAAATTACCTGATGAAAAAACAATCTATAGCTATTGGTGAATATACAAGACGCATTTTGTCCAATGTATAGTGCGACATGATATGGTGTCTTGCTAGTGTGTTTTAAGACTTGGCCACTTTATCAGAAGCACTATCATTCGTGTTTGCCTAACTTCTTGCAAAATAGTGGACAACAAAAACTCGCACTTGCTTAATTGTCATTGTGAGCCAAAAAACCACGACGGAGGTAGCAATTGGTTACAAGAGATTGATTCAAGAAATTCTATAAAGAGAGGAAGAAGAAACAAGAAGAGACAAGAAGAGGATGAAAAGAAACAAGAGATTGAGTAGTAAGCTCAACGGGTAAATCACCTTGGAAGTCACCTCTAGTTTTTGCTTGCCATTTCTTCGTCCTAGCTCTGTTTAGGCCGTGTCATAGCTTTTGGGAAGCTAAGTCAATTGTGTATCTATCCGTAAAATGTCAGAAGTGTAGGATCAAAATACTAAGGCATACTTTTCTACTGCCGACGGAGGAAACTCTTTATCACCCTTAAATGTGGGGACTCGTATCTCCCTCTCTACAAATTAGAATTGGACCTGCCATATACCGATGGAAAGCTCTAAGGTACAATGCTCTTAAACCGCTCGGCACCCCAAAACCGATCAGGCCCCATTCCTAGATCGTAAAAGAACAGATGTACCTCATTCGTACATTTGAGTATGTGAGCGGTTTAAGGTCATGTACACTTTTGACTTCAGAAATTTCTAGCAAATTCAGCTTTTGCTATTTAATTGTGGAAATTTTTGCACTCACTCTCCCCCCTGTTTCCGCATCCAAGAAAAATTTCAAATGATAGACATGAAGTCACAACCATGCTGAATCGCTTATTCGAGCGGTTTAAGGGCACTGTACCTTACTTGTAAGATACACACTTGGAGAATCTTTTAGAAATCTTAGCTATCTTGGAGAAGAATGGGGTGACTCAAGGGCAAAAAACTGACAGACACAAGAAAAAGATACCACACAAATGTGGGGGTTTAACCCTTAACGCCCAAGCATGCCCCTCGAGCATGCTTTTTAGTGTTTTTATAGAGGGGTTGGGCATTTAAGGGTTAAGTAATCGTTATCAACATGGAAAATGAGATCAAGAAAGGGGAGAGAAGATTCCAACAACTCGAATCACAAACAACCCCGGGCTTACTAGAGTGTACACAAAGTGCGAGCAGATAGAGTCTTTGACAATCTGGACCAATGTGCACAAAAGCATTTTGAATGCACTTCGGCATTCCTATGTAGCTCATATGACAGAGTGCAGACGTCGAGATAATCTTGTGCGAAACATGAAGATTCGTGAGAGTACTTCGTAGTAGCCATGAGAGAGCATGCGAGGAGAAAACAACATGAGTCGTCGTCGTGGAATCCAATGCTGCGCCAACAAAGCTCCCGTGCCGTGGCAAAGCTCGATTCGTACTGGCGGTCCTTGACTGCAGGCTCCCGGGAATTCTCGCACAAATCTTGTCATGTGCAGAAGGTGGTGTACAACGTCTAGTTGACGGTCATGTGCGAGATTATCACGATCCTGGTGCTGCGATGGACTATCGGCACATGAATGTATTCTAGCAACTCGGAGCCGCCGTCCGCGACTGACGAGGAGCGGAGGCTCAAGGGGACTGTGCACGCGGTGATCGAAGAGTATCCTCCGATCGACGTAAGCGTTCTTTTTGCTCTTGGTTTGAATATCACCGATTGGGATGAGACTTGAGCGGAATGGCTACGGAATCATTCGGAGATGACCATGAAGAAGTTCGGGAAAGAGCTTGTGTTTCTGATTTCGGGATCTGCTTCAAAGCACCGCTGCGAGCTACAGACACCAGTTCTCGGTGCCCAACAGTTCCTCCCCCGCAATGTTGAAGTAAGCATTCACTCCTCCTTATCCACATGCACAATTTTTCCTCGCATTCAATATACCATACCACACGAACCAGCCGACCGCATTATACCTCCTTCAACACAAACACATTCCACACCACAATGCATACGAACATCTTACCACCACCATTTCACAGTGACCATTCATTTTATGAGTTCATGTCAACCCCCTTCGCATACACCAAATCAATCACTGTACTCACATATTCATGAGATATATTCTATACCAACTCATGAACATTACACATACACTCTCGACGTTCATGATATTCCAAACCATGTACATTCTTCTCTCACCAGAAACATCTCAAAAAACCACACTTACCACACGCAAGTTGTACTACGAACATGCACTTGCAACACACCGTCGGCCAAACTCCCCATCCAACTTCCACTTCCCAACATAATCCGACATTCTCGGATTGTGCCACAATCACAATGGATCCACCACACCGTCACCAACCTCCACCCGTAGATTTCGCTGCACAGACACTCCCAATGCCGATCGCAATATCTGCTACACCGCTGCTGGATGATAAGATTCACCGTTCCTGAACCGATCTTACCCCATCCACTCACCGACCCCGCATATCTCCTGCTCTTGTTCCCGCACCGCACTCCTAGACACGATAGCCGCCAGCCACCTCCCCAGGCACTTTCCCCACCGTTACAACTCCCACCTCATCTGCTCATGCACAACGAAAGAATCCAAGCCTACCATTCACCAACCACCACGCCCTCACTCCTGAAAATCAACCACTCCAGTCCACAAAAAGTCACCCCACGTTTCGGCCGAACTAACAGTTCCACCGACCTTAGATCCCCACTTGCAAACGAGTACCAAATTGCTTCCTCTTCCCACACTAGCTTCAGAGACCTACCCCCCATACACCTGAGCATGCACACTCATATATAAATCATACTCCTCCCCAGAATAACCACTGCGATCACACACTCCCACGGTACATTACAAATGTTCTTTCCATACTGAATTTCGTGTCCTTGCATATCCCTGCACTTTTCAAACTCTTACCAACTCCTGTGGCCTTTGCAGCACATCTCCAGCACAAGCTCTCTATCATGGCTCGATTGAAATCTCTCGCTCGCAAAGGCAAGAGTTCGAGCAAGAAGTCCACCTCCGGCACCTCCTAGAAGAAGTCACGCTTAACAGCAAAACTAAGTGATCTTGCCCTCACACTCGACACGGACGCGCCAACCACCATTAGAGACTCGCCTGATGAATGCGGACCTGCCAAGTCCCTGGATCGAGAGCCACTCACTAACTCGGCTCAACACAACAAAGGCCGGAAACGTCTGTTGGACCAAGAGGATGATAGTGATGATTCAACAGCCGGCTCTGCTCCCTTCCACACTCCAGTCTCCTCCGCCCGTGTTGGAAGCTCCTCGCATACATTAGGCGCACCACCCGCACAATTGTTGGCGTTGCCTCATGACACTCCCACAGTCCGTGCATCCTCACACTCCATGAGCACGTGCTCTGCTGCTGTCTCACAGGTACCAGTCGCCTCACAACTCATACCAGAGACACAGTTACCATCCAACAACATTGGTACTGTACCTCTCCACAACACTCCTGCTGACCCGCCATCATTTCCAGATTTTGCCAACTTTCTGTGGCTCTCATTTTTGGTGCACCAACACATCAGCAGTGAACGAGGTTCCCCCGAATACACAACATACGGATGAATCACCGTAAGTTCATATGGCATGCCTGATGACGAGGTTAGAGAATTCCACTCATACCGTCACTCTTTTCCACATGTCCCGCAACTTCTCTATCCTCTAACTCGTCCACATGGTCTATCAGGACAATTCTTACACCTCACACAGATACCATTTGGTGTAGAAATTGATACTAACACAGGACTCTCCAAAACTCACCAAATTGTGATTCGATTTGACTATGGCTATCATGACATGACTAAAGCAGAAGTGCAAACAGCTGCCTTAGATAGATTCATGTCCATGGGGATCAAACTCTTTAACAGGTTCCGTGAACCGGTGTCTGCCTTAGTTCATCCTCAAACCAAGACTTGGCTTGGCTTTCTAAAGGCGGACCTCCTCAATCCTAGCATTGACGGCTTAGCTTTGCTCAAAGGTACCCGCCTCTTTGTTCTTAAACTCAAAGACTCCTCACATGTAGTTGGCAAAGTTGACAAGGGCTATGAATTTCCATCCACTGCCTCTAACAGAAAGCTCTTTCTCAAAAGTCTAGTTTTGTCCCAACTTACATCTAGACAGCTTCTTGGTGAACTAACCCGTTTAAGTTATCTGGAAGGTACTAAACTTGAATTTGTTGGCGTTACCAAAAGAACCAAGGACTTAGAGTATGCAGAAATAACTCTAGCTTTTGACAAATCTAAACAATATCTTCTTAATACTCCTATTTTCTTTACTAACCAGCGTTTGCAAATCTCTCTACCTTCTACTCAAGCCTCCAACACTAACTCAGCTGCAGCACTCAACACCTCGCAAGTAGTACGCGGACTACCGGTTCATGTGGCCCAAGTAGATATCACAGCAACCATTCACAAGCTACTTGGACCAAGCAACGTTCTCATTGTCTCCTACAACCAAGCGGATGGCGATCCCCTCGGGCGTCATGATGGAGTGGCTACCGTCACATGCCTAAATGGAGCCGTCTACACGCAATGGAGCTCTCAAAAAGGTGTACCTTGCCTTGGTAAGTTCAAAGATTTTGCCCCACACTCTCGAAGCATGTCTGGAACCAATCCTCTACCTAGCTCCAAATCGTAGGACCATCGCCCGACTCGCAAAGTCATCGCAGAAGCCATCACAACACTAAAAAATGAGACTCCAGCCGCCGCAACTCTCACACAATTTGCGGGCTCCATCCATGCGGTAGAAGATCGACTCAAATCCCACATCTCCAAACTTGGCACCACCATCAACACTCATACATCTGACAAGATAGAGTACGTGGTCACTCAGCAGCAACACCAACATACACATCTCGCCCAACAGCTTCAACTCTTGACTTCCACTTCTAGAGACTGTAGCCTACAGATGAGTGGAATTTTCTCGGCACTCACTAGTGGGCCTTCCGAGGACCCTCCTCCAAACCCTACACTTCCACAAAACATCATATTTGATGTATAGCACACCTTTAGAGTACCAAGTTTCTTTTTTGCTTAGCTTACTTATTAGCTCTTATACCTCTATGCAACTGTATTTCTTCTTATCATCAGTTATGATACATCCTAATACGAGCAATCACTCTTGCAAATTCACACATCTACCTGTGTCACAAATCAGATTGCCTTCTCAAAATTATCACTCTCAGCTTACATCCTTCGCTCACACATCCTATCATTCTAATAACAACTCTGGATCCGCCCTGTTAAATACTCTAAACAGCTACGGTCCCCATTTGCACCTTCGGCCCTCTACTCTATCACCAAGCCCCCGTGCCCTTGCTAGCATACCCCTGCTCGGGCGCCGCACGCGCCTTCATGCGACACTATGCCTCCCAAATAAATACGACGGCCATGCAAGATTACAGCCTGTCCCACCCTACATTCGCACCCTGGTGAACCCATATACACGCCCCTTACCCCATGTCCGCCAATACCCAGGCCACTTCTACCCAACTCTATGATACCCGACTCAATAACACCCCTCGACAGCTTCACCAACACGTTGTCCGATACCCGCTTCTGTTATCACCCCTGCAAAACAGATCAAAACAAAATTATAGCTTGCATTTAGACAATACAAACATTATCCCCCAAAAAAACCTTTTTCCCTCTACCCCTACTCAAACCTATATTACACACCCCCAATATTATTCCTTTCACAATACATTACTCTCTAACACACCACATAACATAAATAGAGTGTTTGTTCGACCTACCCTCCATACATCCCTTCAAATATCAACCACCCCTGTTAACCCCCCTCCTATCTTATCAGCACTTTTTCAAAATCCTCTCCCCATGTACACAAAAACCCACTACCCAACCCACCCAAGAAACACTCTTCTCAAAACCCACCTTACACTCTCCACTTATTACCACACATATCCACAACAATTCACTTAAATATCCTATTACAATTTTCACGAAACCAACAAATACCAACCCATATTCGACACACCCATAATTACAAAAAATTTAGAACCCAAAAAACAAACCAACAAATACCAACCCATATTCGACACATCCATAATTACAAAAAATTTAGAACCCAAAAAACAAACCAACGAAAAATATCTCTTACCCCTCTACCATTAACTAAAAAGAAACTATGGAAAACCAAAACATACCAATACCCTAAAATGATCAACGCATCAACATACCCAAAAATGCACGAAAACCCGCAAAACTCTGGTCACATACATAACCACCCACCAATACTTCTCTACCCCCATAACCCATTATACTTTATCCTTCAAACATTCCATACCACACACACTACACACCACTCTCAAACACCTATTACTCATACCTTTCCTCCCTCACACATGCATGTAAATCCACACAAAAAGAACCCTCCGCCAACATATATACACAAAAATACCCAATATCCTCCCTCTATAGAACATCCTGTACGGTCAAATCTATACTCACACACAAAATTCCACATATATATATATATATATATATATATATATATATATATATATATATATATATATATATATATATATATATATATATATATATATATATATATATATACCAACATTTGCATCTAAATCAACCTAAACTTATAAAATTCACCGGTCTAGTCATTCCAACCTCCTTCTTTCTACTACTATGTGGAGACATTCAATTTAACCCAGGCCCCATGCCAAACATCCTACATGCACATCCAACCAAACATAGACGATAGAGCAAAACCTACTTCATCCCTTGCACAATAATTCTCTATCCACAAAACAAACACCTCGCAACCACATTCTCATCAACAATTCAAACTAATCACCAGACCACCACACAAGTATGCTTTCGTACCCATGTCTAACCCGCTATATACATAACCATCCACAATTTTCACCACCACACATGCTATATGCTATAATTACAACCATTGGGCCACAACTTGCCCTCTGTGAACAAACCATAATCTCCACCCCAAACCCATATTGGACAACATCTTTACTCAATACACTCTCAAGATTACCAAATGAACCCTCACGACACTTAAATAACCCACACCCTCACACACACTTCTTAGCAACCCATCAACACATCATCGAACCAACCTACACAATCTACAAAGAACTATACTCATACATCCTAAACCCCAGAAATATCATAACCTTTCACGACCTAAAACAAAAATTTCCATACCTACCTGATCAATTATTACACGAAGCACTCAGATGTACAGTACCTCTTTCTGAATATTCCCACCCTCCACCCCTGCCAAACACCCCCTACATACAACCTCAACAATAATACACCACACAACAACCCACACAAATAATGACATGGAATGCTGCGTCTCTTAACACCGCCCTCCCAAATCTACACCAACTCACACACAACTTCCCTGCCATCATCACCATACAGGAAACAAAATTGACAGCCAACAAATCCACAAAATTTATACAACGCCTACTTCCACTCTATAAATTAGTTTTCAATAACACCCACACATTAACACGATGTATGCAACAAAACATGCCATATACCCCCACATGCGGAGGCCTTCTTACACTTATACATCATAATTACTCTTCCCAAGGAAACATTACCAAAATCCCAACACCCGCAAGCATTTCACCATACCTACAGATAATCCACCTCTCCAACAAACCACTCATACCATCGGTATTGATCCATTTATATATGCCCTCGCACGCTGAAGACATACAATTAATTCCTATAATCCAACAAACAATAACATTGCAAATTCAAGCACACCCTAACCACACTCATATTTTATGCGGAGATTTCAATAGAGATATAGCTCTTACTGAAAGACAACACGCCCAAAACACCACCCCACTGCAAGGTTAAGATTTACAATGGCATACCTTCACTGAAAACCTCCACCTTACTTATATTCCCACAAACAGCTCATTCACAAGACAAGGAGGACTAAACTACACAGAAACTAGCCTCATTGACGGTTACTACATCAACACACCTAACCCCCATACATTCACGTCCACCACCAATCACTCTTTAGAGCTCAATTCCGACCACTCTCCATTAACCCTCCACATACCAACCCGTACTCTTATAGCGAGACCACCATCACTCCCAACTCCGAAACTCCCACGTATTCTAAACCCCATCCTAGAAGCCAACCTTGCCTCATTCACAATAGCGTACTACGCAACAAATGCACTATCAATCACCAACCTTACAACACTTTTAGAAACCGACCACCTCACCCCCACACAATGGAAAGATGCCTGCTCACAATTAGATCAACTTATAAATAACATCACAGAAACCTTAATATCCACCTACTCCGCCCCACCAATTCGAACACCCACCTACCACACCTCACTCCAAGGTGGCTTTTTACACTGAAAATCACAAAAATTGTGAAAACAAGCTCTTATATATATGGTAAGGAGCTGCCGAAGAGGTTGCTTACCCTAATTTTAACTAAGGCTTAAGGCGCTAACTAAGGCCTCGATGAATAAATGTGTTACTACTCCATGGTGCTCCGTTCTTGAAGCACCCATTTCATTAACGGCTCTACCAATGAATGTGACCTCCAGATGCCACCACAAAGTCAAATGAACAAATCAAAACAATAAATCACAAATACAAATATGAACATCAAAAGTTAGATGCCGAAAGCAAATGATGAAACCTCCAACTCTAATTTAATCAACTAGCTCATTTGTACATTTAGGATTGACTAGGGGGATCTTCCCTCCTCTGGTCCTTCTCCACTAAATTTTGCATAAAGCTTAATTTTGTGCCGAACATTCTACCGAAAGCCTTCCAACAACTTACTCCTAATATGTATATTGCATAAAATTTGCCCAAAAGTGCCCAAACTGAGGTATATGCTCCTTCATTCTCAAAATCAGCCCAAAATCAATTAGATTTGCACCAACTTCAAAAAATTCACCAAAAATTGTGATATTACTTTTTTCAAGTTTAAATTTTTGTACATGTAGCAGAGGTACCAAGGCATAATCTCACCGTTTGGATTTCTAATCCAAGAATTTTTCACATGCCTTTTTTATTGACTAAGACCGGCCTTTGTATTTGCATTTCAGCATACCTCCATGTGAATAATCAGGCATTTTTGTAGGTGGCATAGGTCCAATAAGGGTAAAAATTATATACACGTAATCCTCACTTGCTTAGGAATAAGGATTTGAAGATTCTCAATTCAAATGTATTCTTGAAATTGGTTATTCTGCTCAAGAAACACTTCAAACCCATTTTACAAACTATGCGAAAAAACCTGTTTTTCAACTTTGAACAATATGATATCACAATTGGTGAGGTATTTGAATCTAAGATTTTATACACAAATACATGTACAAGGTAGAAACTAAATAGTATAGTTACATACTCAAAAACTTCTCATAAGTTAATAATTTGCATATGACCAAAGGCTATTTTGAGATTTTTGGCACTTTTGAGGCCTTACGACAATAGGGGTTACCAAGCTTTTAGACTACAATAATGGAAAAGCTCCTGAAAATGGTGAAACCGGCACACATGTCGTCTCATTGCAGTAAAGGTTCTCCTTTATTTGTGTCAAAAAAAAAAAAAAAAAAAAAACCGGCACACATGTCTGGATATACCTTCCGCATGATCCAGCATCTCCCGGCGGCACAACGAGCAGATCAGACAGCGGGCGAAAGGCACACTCTAGATTCTAGAAATTACAAACTGGGGTCGCAAACTTGAAGACCACGGCCGAGGGGGGAATGTATCGAACATCGCGGTGCTTGCGGCGACCTCGTGTAGCCACATTGATAGCACAAGCATCGGCTTATTCGGAAGCTGACCACGCAATCTGCCGTTGGTTTTCGCAGGCCTTGGTTTCTTCACTTCTGTATCGATTAATTGGAATGTGATATGATAGCCCAGATTAAAATTACCATGAAATCTTCTCCATTCTTTATCAATGGCCAAGGTAGCTCAGTTCACCCCTCCAGATAAACCTCAGAAATTTTTAAAAGATCTCTAGCTTCTCCAGGCATGTGATGCTATGGGCCAGATTTAGGTTTCGAATCTAAGGATTTTAGTGAATATTCATTTTACATCCATTGGTGGCTTCTGGTGGTTTTGAGATCACCCAGGTAAAAGAGTCTGTGTGCGTCTGTTGTCCACACTATTTATGTCCTCGAACACAAAGTGCTGCTGGAAGCTTCGGCGAGGATCCGAAACCATCACCTGTGTAGTAGGTAGGTAGTCGTAGTAGGTCACTGCCGAAACTGGGAACCGTGCGTGGGGAGCTGAGGACCGTGGGAACCCCGAAACCAGGGGCATCGAGGAAGCTCGAGGGAAGCAGGTGCCATATAGCGTCGCGCTTTTACGCAGGACGTGGCGCTCGGATTGGAAGCTCGCCTTCCAGGCCGCTGGCGCTTGCGTTGACGACACGAGGAGCAGCACCAAGGCTGTAATTAAGCCAGCGCGTCAGCCATTTCCTTTTCGGTATGTTTAGAGGATCCCTTGAAACGTACCATAATAGTACAGTACCGAGGTACAATCCCCAATCGACTCTCCGAAGGCTGAACTGTCCCGAAAGATTCTCGAAAAGTACATACAAAGCTCATAACCAGTGGTTCGTAAGCAGATTGCTTGCGTCACTTACCACTTTTCGCCTTTTCAGCTCACGAAGTAAAGCTGCATCACAGACGTACATCTGTTTGAGTTTGGGGAAACGTTCGGATAGTATATTCGTACAGTGTCCAGTGGTTTGACTAGTACTTGGTCGAATCGAGTGTGGGTCTCTTCTTCTTCAGTTTCTTAAGTAGTGTTTGCGCAGAGACTTTAGCTTTAGCGAGATTGACAGTACAAAGTGGGTCGGCTTTGAGTACGCGATGTCCCGATTCGCGTTTGCATTGATTGGGCTCCTGGTTGCCTGCCATGTCGGATTGAGTAAGCAGAAGCTGGTCAACCCTGTTTCGTTTTAGCTTACTGGTTGCTTAGAGCTCTACTGATCACGTGTTTTGTGGGTGATGTTTTCAGGCGTTGGTGTTGTTGACGACTTCGACCCTCGTTTTCATCAGGGTGCTCCACCTTCGGACACACCCGCGACCGGGACAGAAGAGAAACTTGCTGGGTTGGATGTGTATGTGAGCGGCTCCCAAAATTCCAAGGCAGCTGTCGTTCTGGTCTCAGACATCTACGGTGAGCTTCCTGCACTTACACGATCAGTCAATGCTTTCCTTGTGTGCAAAAGCTTAGTACGGAGTACTGAATTGCTGCCTCGGTTGTGGTCGACTGTTCAGGTTGGAAGGCTCCTCTTTTCCGGTAAGTAATCAAATTCTCTACTCGCAACTTATGTTATTAAATCGAAGCAACAGACGTTTGATTGCCTACCCGAGCACTTTGTGTCGATGTGCTAGATTCTTGCTCTACTCTTCGAGCACTACAATTTGCATCGAGTGGCATTGCATATGATGAATGCCACTCGGGGCCCATAGCTGCGATTTCAGTGATTGACTTGGTACGATGCAATGGTCGTGATCAAATATCGCAGGAAGCTAGCGGACAAAATTGCACACAACGGTTACTATGTAGTGGCTCCTGATTTCTTCTTCGGCGACCCCGTCACGGACACCACGAACAGATCTGCCTGGTTCCTCATTCATCCTCAGGTAAGATGATCACGCGCCATCTTAATCCAATCAAACTGTGCTCACTGAAAACTGAATGGGTGCTGAGAGTTCAATTTGAACAACAGACAGGGTCCGTGGAGCCGACGAAGAATGTGGTGACAGCATTGAAGGCGAAGGGGTTCAAGTCAGTAGGACTGGCAGGGTTCTGCTGGGGAGGCAAAGTGGCGATTCTGACGGTGAACGCGTACCCGAACCTGGTGAACGCCATCGTGCAGCTGCACCCGGGAGGTGTGGTGGAGACGGACTACGTGACCATAGTGACGCCGATCATGATTCTGGCATCCCCAACGGACAACGTGGCCAACGTGACGGGCGTGCTGCGCATGCGCAAGCAGGAGAAAGTGAAGGTGTTCGTGAAGATCTTCAAGGATGTGGTGCACGGCTGGACTGTGCGATACAACGAGTCGGACCCCAAGCAAGTGTACCGTGCCAACCGCGCCCACGGGCTCCTCCTCGACTGGTACCGCAAGTACCTTCACGTGAAGGCTCATTAAGTGCAGGAATTCGCCTTCCCCTTGTCTTTTCTCTTACAAACGTGTAAACTACTGTTGTTTTTCTGACCAAATCTGCCAGGGAGAGGCTGCATTTTGGTTGACTCCCTTATTTTCAATAAACGCTTCTTGATTTGGCTCTAGAGCTGCATTTGTGACAATCAGTGCCTATCAAAATATATCTTTTGTGGACGTTTTTATTCTTTTGAATGTTGAGTTGAAGCAACTTTTGTGCCTATGAAGGTCCCTGAATTGGGGTAAGGCGAGTTGATTAATCTTATGTTTGAGGATTTCGAAGGTATATGGTATATGATTTACTTTTTCGAGGTTACTGTCAAGCTGTTTTGAATGCGTCTACGAGGTCAATGAAGGAGCTGAGATGGAGCTCTTGAGCTGAGTTGAGATGAGCTTCTGAGCTTTCAAATATTCATTGAGAATTTTGCCTCAATAGTGTGATCCTGAGCTGAAAAGTCAAATTGCTATGTATGACAGACATTCATCATGTCAAATTTGACATTTTTGGATGATGAATTGAAACCTTCGAGAACGTGTAATGTCCGAATGTGGAAGTTGTTTGTAGCGAAGTACGTTAGGTTGGTTTACGTAGCAAGTCTAGTTTGCGGTTAGGAAAGTGTGCATTCTTCCAAGATGGTACAAATTTAGTGGGATGCATTTTAGTGATGGAAACTTTTGTTCTAGGATGTTCAAACATGGGACATGCGTAACCATTGCAAGCGAAAGGAAAACGAACATAAAGTGTTCAAAAACAATATTTTGGATGAAAGGCAGAAACATTGAAGTGACACAATGTTTTCATCTTGAGTCTAGTTTGACTTAGGTGGGGTCAATTTAAGTCTAATATATTTGGTAGAAAGTGGAGACTCATAGAATAAAGTAAGGATTGATGGCATGCATTCTAGTGAATCCAACTTTATTTTTCTAAAATTCCAAACAATAGGCATGTTTTACCATTTGCAAGGCATCCATGTGAAATCAAAAATATTTATTTCATGAACTTTTTCCATATTAGGACAATCTCAAGATGAATCCAACAAACTTTGTATTTGGAAGATTAATTTTTGAAGAGTTTAGTTTAATGTGCAGTGATGTTCCTATGTGGTAAAATTGAAAAAAAACATGGTTCTTGAGGAGAAGTTTCTCTTTCATCCACCATTAGATTTCAGTTTTGATTGTTGGGTTGAATCCCAATTTGAATCTTGTTTTTGTAGTAGAAACCTTGATTCATTTTGGGATGTGAGGAAGTTATGGCATTTGTTTTTGTACAAGAGTCCTAGTCTTGACATATTTTCCTTTGTAGATTTTTAGGGCAGTTTTCACCATTGCAAGGCCTTTTTTTGCACAATGTTTTTTGATTTCACAATTTTTTTTTCTTCTCATGGATGTTATCTACATAAAGGTAAACATCTTTACAGCTGGTGACTAGCTTCTTCATTGCAATAAGTCTATTAGTAGCATTTTCACTTAGAGGGAAGATGTTGAGATAGTGTGATGATTCTTGAGTACTAATACGTAATGATCTTTAAATTTATGAGGCTCATGACTCAAAATTTGACACACATGATGTACAACATGTCTACTACAAATTTGTACGGTTGAGATATGAATAACTCACCTTTGTTACTACTTATGACACTTTTTTTTGAAAATGTGTTCTTTCTGCTACAAGCGAGTCAAACCATTTAGAGGTTAAGGGTTGATGTGAATGTTTTACATGCGTTCAGCCTTAAATTGGATTTGGAAAATTGTGTTAATGTTTTACATGAGTATTAAGGAATGTTTCCACTCTTCTATCATCAAAACTTGTCTTCAACAATGTTTGAATCTAATTATGATACAAGGCAACTCACTATATCACACATGATATAGGCATTATTACTCTACTCCTATCATCCTATTTTTCAACATGGAGCTTTATCTACCACTATTGTATTTTCCCATTGAAGCCAAGCTGATCATGGATGAAGACTCATTGGTAGACTCAGAGAAAAGAAAAGTTGAGCCAATTTTTCGTTCTTTCAAGGGACGTTCTTCAAGTTGTGCCCAAGTTAAAGGCTCTTTCTCTTGGAACAAGTTTCGCATGCCTTCAACCTCCAAGTTCAAGGATCCTCCTTCTAAAGTTGCCACCACATTACCCATTGTTGGTCTCCTCTCGGGTTCAACTTGGACACATAGCAAAGCTATATTTATTATACACCGTGCCTCCACTTCTTCATCTTTGTTGAGCACCAATACCGGATCAAGGAGTTCCATAACATTTGAGCTGTTGTATAAATCCTTTGCCTGCACATAAATTCAAATATACATGATAAAAGAATTTAGTGCATGATGTTGTCAATAAAATCTGAAAGATAATTACGCCACAATCAAATTCAATACAAGCAAAGTAAATATAATTTCAAAGGTGAAGTTCAAAGATGATGCCATACCAACTGACAAAGGTACACTTTATGCCTTGGCATGTTGTGATCGAGGTTCCTTCTTCCACTGACCAATTCCAAGAGGAGAATGCCATAGCTATAAATGTCGACTTTTTCGCTCAATTGGCCCATAGTCACATACTCAGGTGCCCAATAACCTCTACAAACATGATAGGAAAACATCAATATGAGAGTTTGTATATCATTAAAGAAAATTTTTAAAAAAATCAAGAAATTACATAGCACAATTGCTTTAATTTGTTTGAAAACATACCTGGTACCCGCAATATCACTTGTTATTATATGAGTTTTTTCGTCTGGAAAAAGCAATGCCAACCCAAAATCCGCAATTTTGGGTTGGAATTCTCTATCCATCAAAACATTGCTTGCTTTAATGTCTCGATGAATAATCCTTGGTTGAGCTGATGTGTGTAAGTAGTGCAAGCCCCTAGCCACTCCCAAGGCTATGTTGAAGCGGGATGACCACGTCAAATATTGGTTTGGTCTTGAATCTGAACAAAATAATTACAAAATGTAGACACCATAGTACAAAGCAAACAACTTGCTA
The DNA here is from genome assembly GCA_037043015.1 of Bryum argenteum. Classification (NCBI taxonomy): domain Eukaryota; kingdom Viridiplantae; phylum Streptophyta; class Bryopsida; order Bryales; family Bryaceae; genus Bryum; species Bryum argenteum. The sequence goes on along the minus strand of CM073323.1, from coordinate 25,524,436 downwards.
TCCAAAAAACATCAATTAATCTTCTTGTGTATCATGAAACATACATCATAAAGACAGAGGAAACCAAGACTCAACATCTACTCCAAATAACTAACACCAAATTACATGCGAATAATAGATAAATACCGAATTGATGTCCTTTTAAGATTCACCTCTATGCTATGCAAACATTAATTGAAGGCATAGAACTCAATAAGAGGTCAAAGGTATTACGGAATAGATGGTGCGCAAGATCATTGTTGTCGACGTACTCGTAAACCAAAAGCCTTTGATCTTCACGAACACAACAACCCTTGAGGTTCACCAAATTGCGATGTTTGATGGCCGTGACTAAAACTACCTCATTCAAAAACTCCGTGATACTTTGTTGGTTCTTGATGAACAATTGTTTCACAGCCACTGGACTAGCATTTGCATGAAGTTGTCCCTGCATGCCCCAAGAATTTCTCATAACTAAAATTATACACAAAAATGTACAACAATAAGTTGTTTTTTCTAAACTTTTCACAAAAACCGACTTCACTTTTTATACTATAATTTTTTTTATTGTAACAAAAGAACATCTATGGAAAGAAAATAGACACTTTGAGTAATAACATGGCACATATACAAACCTTAAAAACAGCACCAAAGCTACCCTCCCCAATTTTGGTTCTCAGTGAGAAGTCCTCAGTTGCAACCCGGAGCTCATTAAAAGTGTATATTGTGGGCTTGATGTCTTTCTCAGCAAAATCTGTGTAAAACAACTTTGAAAATTAGGTCATGTCATAAATGATTGAATATTCACAAAACCATATATCCATTAAAATGATCAAAATCTATGGAAAAAGAGGTCTAGCCAAGTACACTCAATATCAGCAATTTACACGCATTATCACTTTGGGCATACATTCAAGGATAGGTTGAAAGAAAACTCTATTCACGCCGGCCTCTTAACAGGTTGGAGTTTCTCTTCTTCTTCTTCTACTCAGTATACTTTCTTGGTACTTTTCTCTTAGAAGATATATATACAGTTTTGGAATGTTGAACTTACGTTGTTGTACTTGAAGCAGCAATGCGTGTTTGTCTTTCCTTGTTTTCCAGAATACAAAGGCGATTACGAGTATTGCTAATATAAAGACTGCAGCTGAAACACTTGTTGCAATTATGATTGCAGTAGCTCGTTTACTATCACGCAGAGTAATTTCTGAAAAGAACCCACATTTAATCCAAGCTTAGTATCACCGTAAATGACACCAAAAAATGTATATAGTGCCAAATTATCATTTTGTTTTAGTATTTTAGAATAACATGATAATGTAGCTAAGTACATGGTTACCGGAGTACAGAGAATATACTGTATTTGTCCTAGGAATTTTTCACATACATACAAATTTTTTCGTACTTCTAAAAGTATGTAGAATATTCTGATGATGGGTACTTACAAGTACAAAAAAATAGCTGAAATTATAGGAAATATTCTTATACTCCGGTAACTTTGGCTAAGTATGAGTTTCATAACAATAGTGGTGTCTTACCTGCACCGACGCAAATTTGTAAACAAACACATTGCTTCAAGTAGTCTTGGGCAGGAACTTTTTGACAGTAAGGATTACCCTCTAAACTGAAACATGTTACACATAATGTTAGCAAATTGAAATCAACCATTTTGTTGCTTTTTATCACTAACAACTAGAATGTCTAAAAAAAAATATATCTAAAAACAGTTTGGAGGATTGATTCTCTGTACAAATGTTTGATTACTAGAGCCTAAAACAAGCACAAAATACAGAAATAACAAAATTACTATGGCTTTTAATACTGGACAAGTCTATCTTGAGAGGTAGATTTGAGAAAACCTACCAGACAATTATAATGGGACAAAGGGAGTATTACATACTACAAAGAAAGAAAAAGAACAGTGGCCTTAAAAGGCCAACAAACTAAACCAAGAATGAGTACTACAAGCAACTTCTTACTTGATGCCAAGTTCTTCTATGCTTTTGTAATCGTTTCCATAGAAAAGAACGCTGGTTATAGCATTATGCCTAATGCTCAACATTTCAAGCTTCGTAATACCACTGGCTCTGTCAAGCTTTTGAAGTCCGCTGAAGTCTGTGATGTCAAGTGTTCCACTAATTTGATTGTTGTCAAGGATCCTGTAATTAATGACAACAAGTTATTATGCAAACAAAATCCTCATAGTAATAAAATGTCAAGACATGGGGAAATGGGAGAACGTACACTGTTCTTAGATTTTTGAAGCCTTGCCAGAATTGATTTGGAATTTCACCAGTAAGATTGGTGTTCCTTAGCCTTCTGCAAGCGAAAAACAGACTTCAGCATAATCAAGATAATTGAGTTTTTCAAAGGAAAAAGAGATTGCAACTTACAGAGTTTGCAGGTTAGTGAAGTTCTGGAGCCACACGGGGAAGGCAGAAGCTTCGAAATTGTTATCGCTCAAGTCTCTGAAATTCATGACGAAAGTAAAAATCAATACTGTGAATGAAAGATTCAGTAGTTTAATGAGTTTTTTAGCGGAGAATTCGTGGAGAATTGAAGAAGAAAGATGCAACTTACAACACTGTAATGTTTGTCCATGCGCTGAAATCAGGGAAAGGACCTGTGAATGAGTTGTTGGCCATGTCCACTACTTTCAGACTGGAGCTACTGGTCACATTGAATAGACTTGGTAGCTGCAAGGCTCCACTGAAAAGGTTGCGGCTCACATTCCTGCATGAAAATCCATCAATCAATCAATCGACCACTTGTGCTATAAAATTAAACTTCTGCAGAGAAACAATGCGGTAACAGAATCGAACCTGTTCTCATGTTGAAAACAACCTCTGGACAAGAATGGGCCGAAAAGACCAAAAGAAACAACCCTGGTAAGAGCTTTCGAGAAATGAGTGACGAGATGTTCAAAGGAGTCGATCGGCACTTACAAGGTGTTTAAGGAATAGCTCGATGTCAAGTCGAACATCCGGCCAGTAAATCTGTTGGACGACAGATCCCTGCAGCATTCGATACATGTATCAACTAAGTACTTGATCAGATTCTTCGGCTTTGTAATCAGCAAGGAAAGGTTTGTTAAGAAAAGGGAAGAGGAAAGAAACGAATGCTCACAGAGTAATGAGCAGTGATAGGTTTTGGAAATGTTGTGTTTGAATGGATCCTTGCAACGCGTTCCGAGAGAGGTTTAGGGTTCTTAGTGATGTCAGGTTTCGAAAATCCACGCTAAGTGGTCCGTTGAATTCGTTTCCGCTCAAATCACTGCCATTGACAGCACTAATTAGGGCGGCGCCCAACAAGTAAAAAGGAGTTCACAAAACAAATCCGTAGCGGCACATTCAAGTCCATTAGTACTAAGCGAATGAAGGTCCATTTCATTGCCAGTTTCAAGATTAGGGTATGGGAACTCGTCCGTACAGCTTCTGGAGTTGAAGCAGATTAGTGAGTGTCGGTGGAATCGATCCGTTGAAACCGTTTCCTTGAAGGTCCCTGCCATGAAATAGAAATCAGAGGTGATCGATATTGTGATTCTACCATCAATTCGAGCAACAATGTTACGCTTGCCTAGCTTGATTCCAGCGAGAGTGTCAGGAGGAAAGTGATGACATACAAGATATTGAGATTGTAACTCAGAAGCTGCAGCTCATTCGGTATCGGACTCACCAACTCCTTATTCCCCGTTATCGTCCTGCAACACCACCTCCTCATGAATCGAAACATGTTTCAAGTGCCCGCCGGCCTCACATTCTCAAAAAAAGGAATCACAGTAAGGTTTCAATTTACTTACAAGGAGACTAGGCTGCTGAGGTTGCCAATTGCAGGTGGCAACGACCCTACAAGGGACGCATCATTCAGCTCCCTGACACGCCACGAATCAATATTAGTCAACCAGGTCTTTAATCGAGTGGATGTTCGAGTGGTAAGACTGGGAAGTCTGAAGCTTACAAGCCGACGATGCTGACGTTGTATTGCTGATAAAAGAATCCTTTCGGAGTCGGCGTGAGCTCTCGAAGACAGAGCACACCCTGCCACGACTCTTGTTTGAAGCAAGGGATGAACGTGAGCCGCGCCAGCTGAATTTCTCTCCATCCGGCCAAGTTCTTCTCCAGCTCCGGAGTGCTTCGGTTCCAATCCAAAAACAGCTGCTGCAATCCATACACTGTCCCACCAATGTGTCGATATATTGTTAGCCATGAGAACTCAATCATGGAGCCCTCCTTGTAATGTGTATGCCTGAAGAGAGTATAGCATCACTACGTACAAGTCAGAGTTGAAAGAGAGAAGCATTCAAGTTTCGATTTCTTAAGTCAATTGACACTTTTGACCAGTGAATGTTGTTCATATAGTTACATGCCAAGTTTCTTGTATTAAGTTGACCAGTGCAAAGGACAGAGGTCTTGTACGTACGTACCGACTGATCGAGTATCGGAAAGTCTTACTGACAACGAAGTGATGAGTTCTTCTGACTACAATCCTTAGTGTATCAATTAGTGTATCGCGCTTCACAAGCCATACACTAGTTTAAAGATTATACTTCCTACTCCACAATACGATATACTGATTAGAAATAGAGTTGAATGGCCTGAAAATTGGAGAGGCCTGTGACACGATCTTCCTACTCTAAGTAACCCAGCTTTTAAAAACCTATCGTCTGCTACTCTCTGAATGAATAGTCGTCGCTTCATTTATGATATGGCTGCGGACTTCACTGTTGGCTAATTACTAATAATAGGCTGACTGTCAAATTTAGAGAGCAAGAAATTGACAGGAACAATCTGGAACTACACGTCGATGTACATAAAGACTTGGAAAGGAGACTGGGTGCTCACAATCGGTGGGCTTGAAGATGTAGACCTCTGCAAGCTGCGAATTCTGGCCGTGAGTGAGCCTGCCGAGTTGCAGGAGCAACAGCAACACTAGCACAAGCCCGAGACCCATCGCAAGCAAATCCTCAGTAACACTAACTTACACAATCTCCTTTGGACCAAGTTTGCATCTCAACTACAGGTCTACAGTTTTCAAACTGTAAGCGCGCATCCGGTGTCGCGCGCGCACCGAGTGTTGGATCAGTTTAATTCCGATCCATGATGCATGCCCCGTTCCGCTCCGTGTATCTCGAAGAAATGTTCGGCACGGAACTATTCAGCACAATCGCACAATCATTTCCCGACGACGACGACGGAGGCAGCAGCACCGTCGGAAACGTCAGTCTAGGAATACGAAGCACTGTAGCTCGAACTAGTCAGTGGTCGATATTTTCCCCACTCAGTTGAAAGTTGGTTTTCTCCGACTATTTAAGTGGTGGGAACATGATAAGAAAACTGCAAGATTCTGCGCAGCAACGTACTTCGATAAATTCGAAGTGGGGTCTAATGAACGTTTTTACGGAATTTCGGCATGATTGAATGCTGTATGCCAGTCGTGGAACCGACCTGCCTGCCAGTCTATTACAGTCGTCATGGGTCTGTCAGTGTAGCTTCCGTTCTTCGACATGTGGCTTGGACTCTTGCGATCTTTCCTTACAGCTTCTCGCTCACCCACGCGGCTTTTTCCATATCCGAGAGGGCAATCGTCACAATATTCTAAGCATCGGTGCAATTCTTATATGAATTTTGCTTCAAGAGTCTTGTCTTATCACGCGTGACCGACTTGACTACCTTTATTCCTTGAAATGTTGTTCTGACGACGTCAAGCTGATTACCATGCACGTATCTGGGGACTGATGCGGTAGCATACACAATAGTAGGGTGCGTAGATTGACTTCTTCTATGATTATTTGAATCCGCAAGTTTATGAGTACAATTATATTGGATTGGGCTCGTGACGGTGATCAGACTTATGATACTATATTATTGTGTTAGGTTTTGGAATACTAATAGTCCGGAATCAAGAATAGCTAGCGTACGAATAACGCTCACGGCCTTGCAGTTTTTATTGTCAATGACTCGAGTCTGCCGTGTCCTCGATGATGAGACAGATGAGAAGAAATAACAATGAAAACAGTGCTCAATAATACAGTTACAAAGTTAACCGGCTGAATCACAGCCCGGCGGAATTCAAGCTCGTCGTCACTACCACATGAATGTATTCAAACCAACGCCATTGAGATCTTCTTCACTTCATCGCACCAACAAATGCAATCAGATTCTGTAGGATCGACACTTTGCGTTGAAAGTTTCATAAGAACAACAGTTCGTCAATAGAAACACTGTGCAGCACTCTGCTTGTTGAGAACAATCGATTTTACAGACAACTGACGTTTAAGTCAGAACAGTAACTTAATTAACAGTAAGCACTTCGTTTCGGCGAGAATCGCAAAAAACTCAATACTGCAAATTATCTTACTACACACCGGTAGCTAGTCGATCACTAAGCAATACTGGCCTTTCACAATCGATCTACACTAGCTAGGGACAAGGTGTACCACCGAACGAGCCACAGCACAGGAGATCGGAACCACACATGCCGCAGCATTCGCTGTCTAAGGAGCACGGTTTGCCATCCCAACAGGTGTCAGCGGAAGTACAGCCATTAGGAAACTTCGAGTTTGCGCACACAGTGTAGGTATACGACTGCAACAGGCGCCGGGAAACTCCTGCCGCGTCGACGTCGTCCGTTGCAAACGCCGCAAAACAAAGTAGCAGGAGGATCGTCACCCCCAAAGCTTGCTTGTTCGCTGCCATCGATCGATCCATCGCCTGTGCAGCAACCCACAACGCTGCATGGTAAGCATACGACCGTGCATGATTATTCTCACTACAACAAACTAAAGATTCGAGAGATTGACCTGATCGAAGAGGTTGGACTCTGGACGATGTTGAGCACTCTACTGATCGAAGCTCCCACAAGAATATTTGCAAGAAGGAAGGTGCTTCAAGAGGTTTGTATATTGATAAGCATGGTGGACTTCGGAGCTGTCTATGCTCTGGCATGCAACTGGGGAACAGGTCGTCTCTTTTATTGATTTTTTTGCAATATTGTTTCCGCTTTTTCTGGGATCTAGATCTTCACATACTAGACAGTGCTATGGACTTTTGAGGAGTAGATTGTTGGACTTGTGGATCCTGGAAGTCTCCAGATGGTTAAAGTTGGCATTTTGGAAGTCTCCAGATGGCACTTTTGCAAGTTAGAATGTACAACAAGTGATGGGAGGGGATCAACCAAGGATACCAAGAATCTACCACTGGAGTAGATTTGAGATATTCGTGGATGGGTTGTGAGTTTTTTTTTTTTTGAATTTTTAAAAATTACGAATAACCCTCCATTTTTAAGTTGACAAGGTATAAGTTGATCGATTCCATCAAGGGTTGGTCTATACTATGTCAATAGAGAGTTGCCATCAGGATATTAGCATTACAAACGGACACGTCATTCACGCCAGCCCCTTAGAAGGGACCGGAAGTTCTATCTATTTGTCAATAGAGAAGTTCACCAATTGGGTAGGAATTCTTGCCCAAGACTTAGTTATTTGGGGGCAAGGGATAATGTAATGGAGAAGATGTAAAACAATTTACTAAGAAAAATTGATTTATGAAGGTGGGTTTTCTTGTTTGACCTCTTGAGCCAAAACAAGAAAGCTCTGATCCTCCTCCAAAAAGTGCCGCCACGTTGGTGAGCATGTCAATTATCATCCATTCTCAAAGTTCACCACTTATGCTCTTGGTTGTGGCCACCAGTTGAGGGTTGCAGTTTCAACCAATCACTCTTGAAAATTTTCCTAAATTTTATGATTGTTGCACCTTAATAAAGATTGGCTCTAATGTAGCCTCAATTTTTTAGGTTTTAATTTTTTCTTCTAGAATATACAAATCTTTTCTATATCTTTTAGAAGGATCTTGCCGAAGTGGTCATTACTATAACTATTAAAGAGATGATATCAAGTTGATATTAAGTACAATTGTGTGAGATACCAACTTGTGGAGAGGTCTTTCTAAGAAATAGCACTCAAATTGTGCAAGTCAAAAGCCCATACAAATTGCATGCAACCATGTCAAGTGCTTATTGTACCTAATTAAATATATACATAACTCAAATACCTTGAAAGCATCCAACAAAGCATGATCATAATCTAATCTAAAACGTTTGACTTGAGATTTTTGCTGAGTAGACAAACATGGGACAAAATGGAAGGAAAGGATAGCATCATGCTTTTTTCTAGAAACTTCCGCTTTGATAAATATATTTAGCAAACATTATGCTCGTGAATAGGAACAAATTTGACACTCTATTCACCAAAGATCTCCAAAAGACACCTCATACTATTTTATGTTTATTTTGGTTGACATTAATCTTCCACTCAACAAAAAGGGAAGCCCACCTTTTGAAATTATCAATGCACAATAACCAATAGGATACTCATCGTTTCTCGTACTAAGGCAGGTTTGACTCACCTCAAGTAATAATTATTATCTTTTTTTCATTCAAAAGTGGGATGTGGGAAGTTGTGCATTGAGTTTCATACGGAACATGTAATTGATAATCGGATTATGGTGAAACCACCTATAAGCGGGCACCTACCTAAAGGCGTGCACCCAAGATTCTTTCTTTCATAAAGATCTAACCTCCCTTGCATGTACCTCATGCAAACAAAATTAGGGTGCCCGCCTTTAGGCTACTGCTTCTAAAAATTGTATTTAGTTATGTGTTTTTTTTTAAAAACCACAAAAATAGGGAAAGTGAGACTTTTCCTATTCCTCATCCCTGAAAAATAGTAACCCACTCCTTTCTCTTTCCAAGTGTATAGATTCCCTCAATTTTCCTTAAGTGCACGACAATCGGTAGTTTCACCATATAGTAGTGATACTTATCATCAAACACTTAAGAAATGATGACATATGATATTTTTCTTCACACAAATCTTGTAGTATAGGAAATACCCAGTAAAATCTTAGGGAAGATATTGATTTAAGCACCTTCATCTAGTCGACCCGAATTTTTTTTACAAAAATAAGAAATAAAACAAAACTTTATAATAAAATTGTAAGAATTTTAACTTAATCTATCATTTTAAACTTTGACATTTGTGGCCTATTCTAGAGAGATGGACCACTTCAGATAAAATGCTGACTTGCTTGCCTTCTAATAGGAACTTGCTTTGAAGTGTCGGTGGTCAAGTACAAGGCATACTCATCTAATAGATGTAATTACTTTTTGGAGTACTTTATTTTGGATTTATTTTTTTATTTTGTTAATTTGACCATTGAAGATATTCTTTGACCATGCCAGTGAGACTCCAGCTAAGGGAAAAAGAAAAAAGAAAAAAGAAAAAAAAAAAAACACATTCAAATGGCCAACAATTGACATGATTTGAGTCTTGTTAGCATCTACAAGAACATTCCAAAGTGACTCATCTTGTATGCATGGCATATATGCTTTCAAAAGTGCTTTATCATGACCTCTTCAAAGTAGTGTTATGAATGTTTTTTGTAGGGAGAGCTAGATTTTTTGTTCTTGCACTTCATAAGTCTCCAATTTATTTTTATTTTTTTTAATATGCATTGGATTCACTTGAAGAATCGTTTTTTTCAACCAAATAGAATCACTAATCATGTTTTGCCCTCCATTAGTACCGTCCATTACAAATGGGGAGCAATGTTTTAGTAAAAGAGACACTAGATCTGCTCACTAGTAAAAAACGCAAGTGAGTATATTGCGGCAATGTACTAGATTTGGTCGTTGGTATAATCCGTGGTTTAGTGAGAAACGTCAATTGCAGTACAACAACCTTTCAATTTGTGAGTAGTACACCAAGCTGTCTACTTAAACCCTTTGGCTACATGCTCTCTCAAGAGTGGCTAAGTACATGTGTTGTAGATGTTTTTTCTCCCTGCTCTTCAACGCCGACGTCAAACAAATAGACAAACAAGAGATTCTATCGTTTCTTCCAAGCACTCCGATCATCGAATGCAAATGTACGATCGTGCTTGCGAATGCGAATGTGAATTCTAGTAAGAAGATGCAGTGCAAAGAGCCAGTATCGAACGAGCTTCATGAAGAATGAGGGCCATTTTTGGTAAATTTCAGAAAAGTGAGGGCCATTTCAGTAAAAATGTGATCTTCCAGGGCCAATTCTGTAGATTTCCTTGATATTTACTACTTACACGTGGGCGATCCACATAAACATAGCTGGTAGATATTTTCATGAAGAATAAGAAGTTATAGCATCTATAAGTTAATTAGTGCTGTTAACACTATATTTCATTATTAGAGTACCGAACTTTATACGACAAAGTGCAAGACTCACATAAACTTCAACAAAGTGCAATGGAATGATCTCAAATAATACCCTTACTACAGACAGAATCCAACAAGAATCAGTGCTTTTAATTGCCCAATATTCATGTGAAGGTCCTACCATATGGAATTGAGGGTTTTGTTTGGCACCACTTACCATTTTTCCTCCCAAATGGGGGATTTTGAATAACATTCTATTGGATATCCAAAAAATCCACAAGTAAGGCAGAGGGTTGTCCGGGTCAATTTCATTTTGACTCAATCCATGCCCATACCACCATCCTCAAATTAATTTAGTATTTTTAGAATTTTAGAATTATAAATTGTGTTCGGCTTTTTTATCATTGCCCATGTGACGCTGCTAATAGTATGGGTAGCTCCTATATTGTGGATGGTCTTAGGGTCCCTTTACACTATGTACCACGAGCCATGACCAAGAAAATTAAAATCATTTTCATGGTCATGGGGTTGTAGGCAGAGAGCCGTGACCATGATAAATCAAATTTGGATTTTTGAGTGGTTTGGTCGAAAACCTTCTAAGTTTCAACCAAAACAAAAATTGAACTCTTTCTTTATTACATGCGACAAGAAATGGAAATTACAAATTTATGGGTCATAGCATTTCTAAAATCACACGAAGTGGTAAAATTCCAAATAGCACATGATTAACGGTGAGGCTTTAAAAACGATGAGATTCTTGAAATTTTTAGGTATAAAAACAAATAAGCAATAAACTCTAAAAACAAACACCGTAATGAAATCATTACGTTCCAATCATCTCATTTTCACAGAGAGCAATACAGTAATCAGATTCGTTATTGTTCAAGAGAAAAATTCAAGGTAATGCACAAAGATCCAATTCATGAACTATTTATGGACTTCGTCTATAAACTGGAATCTCAGTTGCAACTTTCATCAATTTCAACAACACAGCAGATAAGATAACATGACTGGAACACAAAAAGTTCAATAATAGGAAAGTTTGCGATGTCAAGCTCCGAGTAAGAAGGATGATTATGATAAGTAATAGAAAAGGTAAGAACAGGAATACATGGGAAAGCTAAACAAACCATATCATTCATTATACCGTAACCAGTCCATCTGCCTAGAAACATATACATGACTATAATGTGATTCTCATGTAAGCAAGAAACGGAATGCTATTCAGAGTCATTTGTGTATCATAGTATCCCACTTTATCACTTTACATACTACATCTCCTATTGTTAAGTGATCATATGTTCACCTTCGTAGGAGTAAGAACTCTGCCTGAACACAAGTTTACTTCTTACAGCTTCTTCTACACAAAAGTATTAGGCAGAACAAACATCCTGTGCATGTGAAAACAGCAGACAGTCAGGAAAGTCATTTGGGGGCGTCAGGTTGATTTGCAGGTAATGACGCCTGCACTTCCGGCAGCTCCAGTAACGCCTTGCCAATACGATCGATCGTAGGATATTGTGTCTGCAAAGTCACGCACAATGCAGTCGTATTCATATTCAGAACAACAACAATGCGTTTCAATAAAAGGTAAAAATCAGCATGTCCCCAGTAGAAAAAGTTCCGCATGAGTCTTGTTTGTTATGATCCCACAACAATTGAGGTTTAGAACGGTGCTTCTGAAGAATCAGGTGTAAGATCCTCCAGTTGAATGTTAACAAGATTGTTCCGTACCCTCTTAATCGATATCCAGTAGAGACACGTTTTAGTGAAGAACAAAAAATACTTCAGATTCTTGAAAGAAGAAAACGTGTTCAACATAATTATACAATCTGAGAAGAGTTAGAAGAAACGCTTACCACGTCAACTTTGAAGCGGTTTGCGTTCCCGATTTGCGGTACCAGAAACACATCGGCCTACACAGCAACCGAATCAACTCATTGATAAGAAAAAATGATCATGAAATCCACAGGCACTGAGGTGTATATATATGGATGTAATTCTTACAAGGGTAAGCTCATCGCCGACACAATATTTTCCGGCCACGCTCTTCAGCAGCTGCTCCAGCGCTGTAAGTAGCCACACAAGTTATCAATCTTCAACTCAAACACAAAGTGAACTAATTTATCAGGTATTTAACTCACCCTTGATTGATATGGTCCTGCACTTCACTTCATACAGAGTTTCAATATGAGGAATTTGGCCATAAGAAACTAGCTCTGAACTAACTCACCAGTAAAGCCTTCATTGATATGGTCCTGAGCCCACTTGAGTCGCTTTTCTGCATCACTTATTTTCTCAACCTTTATCTGCAAGTTTCACAACACCAGCAATTGTTACACTGAAATCACACGAATGACAAAAAAAAAAAAAAAAAAAAAAAAAAAAACAGGTACATGTGAAGAGAACGAGAGAGATACCAAGGTTCCCAAGTTCTGAAGAGGCTGAATGTTTGCTCCGATCAAGTACATAATCTGCAGATTCACAACACTAGATTACTTACAAAAAACAATGTTGATTGCGTAATGGAAAACACATATAATGTTACATAGTGACAATTCAGCTTCTTCCTAAGTGAAGAGTTGTCAAGCCATACCTGACGAACGTGTGCTCGCTTCACGAGGTCCGCAGGCAGGAGAGGTCGTTTATCAGGAAACTTCTCTTCGAAATACTGCATCAAAGCAAAGGAATGTTTCATTGCAGTCTGAAATGAGAGAATCCGCAATAAATGAAAATGGATGTTGACCGTAGTAGTACCATAACGATGGCCATGGAATCCGCAATAGCAACCCCATCCACCTCCACTGCTGGGACGTACGACAGAGGACTTAGCTTTTTGAATTCTGTAAACACAAGTATCATAACAGCAGCAGTCAATCGTATGAAAGCGAACAAGTTTTACACCCTAAGCCACCTGTTTAAGAGTATATACATCCTGCACCTGACCCCATGGTGAACAGTATTTTTGTTTCCATTCTCAAGCTGACATCAGGATATCACAAACTTTGCTGCGGTATGAAAAAGTCCGAAATTGTTTCATCGAATGGATTCTTTCATTTGGAACCAATCAACGTGATGTGCATAAACAGTGAGTATTAAACAAAGTTTGAAAATCTAAACTCCCGCTAGTATCCCGACCCCTTTCACACTTTAATTATTTCTAATTTTAGTTTATTCTTCATTTCACATCCCTTATTAACATATCCACGCCTTATACAAACTCTCTGTAACTCAAAAATTATTCAAATAATTTATTATACATAAATCTTGTTTTGTATTACATGGTTGGTATTTGTTCTTACGTTGTTTTTCATTGTCCCATGATTCACAAAAGACCCTATTTAACTATTGAATATGATGGAACCACACTCCAACCCCCTCTCATCATACTCATGCCTTCTACATAATCATGTTGAATCAAATTAACACCAAGTATTTCCTTTCATGTAAATCTAAGTTCCATGTGGCTTCTTTTATGATTCAATATACACCTCCTTGGCAACATCGTGAATCAAATCAACCTGATGTTTCAGCTCCTGCAAAGATCGCAACGCCCAGTTTGTGAACTGTTCATTTGCAACATCGACGTATGATGGAAAATAGTTTTGAGCTTACCTGCGGCGTTCCTACGAGAGGAACCATGATTTCTGGGATGACTGTGATGCCCTGGTTTGACATCGCAGTAGCCGCCTGAAAAATTGCTTTGGCTTGCATCTGTGACAACTCTGGGTACGAGATTCCCAACCTGGATGCACATGATACGGATTAATCAGACTTGTTCCATGAATCGAGAGCTGTTCCATGAATCGAACACTGCAATCACCGCCAACCGCATCTGCTCCACAGGATCTGCCTATTAACATATATATGAAAGCCTCGATCGAATGGATTTCAAGATTTCATAGATTGTGGTGCAGATTTCGTAGATTTTCGATGGATTTTACGAATGGGTAGCACAACGTGCACCGGTCGGTCTTAGAGTGATTGGAGTTGCGGTTTTGTGCTAGCAAGAATTGCATGCTTCCTCAATCTAGGAAATCTTGAAGAATGGTCGAGGGGGAGGAGCGGAATGTACAAAAGTGGAGATGGGATGTCACGAGCGTGAGGATGGGGAGGCTGAAAAGTGGGTGTGAGATGTCCGTAGTTTTTACTGGTTTGAGAAGAGGAGACCTATACCTACATACCTGTATAGTAGACTGTTAGATCACCTACTTCGGCCGTGATTGGAGGCTTGTCAGTGGTGGCAGACCCCCCTGCATTTGAAGCAGAGTGTAACATTCTTTTCTTTCCTTTCTTTTTTCGTTTCTCTTTAACAACCAAAAATTGTAATGCACAACATCGCACTGGTCAGATCTATGATAACAATTGATACTAAATTGGTCATTCTTAAAAATAAAAAGATGACCAATTGATATACTAGTCTTTCTTCCACTACATGAAAATGATCAAAAGTATCCAGGTACCTCCCTTCAATCCATTCACAAGTTGCAATTCCATCTCCCACGCGCTCTACAATGAATGTTTTCCAATTTCATTGTCGTCCGAGGTCCGTATGGACCGTGCAATTCCTTGCGGACAAGTTGGACCCGTTTTGCATCTTATCACAAAACATACAAATGGATCCTCTGTATAACTATAGCTTCAACAGGTACACCGTACACGATCAACAGAACTTCAATTGGGATGGACCAGTTCTAAATTGAAGCATAAGGCGGTACACGTTCAATTCAATAAAAAGTCGAAAATGAACCAGGTCAAGCTCTGTCATCTTTTTTCAAAAAAAGAAAAAAAAAAGAAAAGAAAAGTCAGACTTTTTGCTATGTTAGTCCCAGGGTTGTCTTGCTAGACACTGACGGACGAATGTCTAACGACATGTCGCATGACATTGAGCCTCGAGAATGTCTAATAGAATCTACTGAATCTTTTTTACCCTGGATTTTACCCCATCCACGTTGCATCCTACGTGGGCGCCACGTGGCATGTCTGACTCAAAGAATACGGTTCGCGACCGCGCCACGTAGGATCTGGACCGCGGTCGTATCATCATCTAGACCGGCGGTCGCCTTTCTCGAAACCGGCGATCGCCTTAGCGGCCGAGCGATCGCCAGTCGGCCGACGATCGCCCATAAGCGGCCGACGCGTTCGCCCCTAAGCGACCGCCCGATCTGGCCGATGGGCGATCGTCGGTCGCTAGGGCGACCGCCGATCCAGGTGATGGGCGAATGTGGCTCATAGGGCGACCGGCGGTCTACCCTCTTGAGCGAAGGACATGAACTTTGAAGAGCCATAACTTTTTCATTTGGACTCCGTTTTTGACGAAATCACTTGGGTTGGGTCCCAAATTAAGTCTAGTTTATGTCGTAAAAATTGCAGACCCATACAATTAAGTATGAAAAAATGGCATGCATTTTAGTGAAGGGAGTACTTGTTTCTTGGGTTTTTAAACATTAGGCATGTTTTACCATTGTTAGCCTATTATGTGACATCAAAAAGGTTTTTGCATGATGTGTTTTAGACAAGTGTGATCTTTAGATGCGCTCCCACAATCTTTGTAGTTGGAAGTATTTTGATCCAGATAATTTTAGTATTGGCTTTGCAATGATATTTCTAGGATGAAAAAAGTGAAAAAGTGGATGATTTTTGAAGAGATAGATCTCCTTCAACCATCGTTAGATTTTGAATTTTTATTTTAAAATGGATTCCAATTACGTAACGTTCATGGGCGATCGCGGGTTCATGCGCGCGGCCGTGGGTCTCGCATGGGCGACCGCGGGTCCCGCATGGGCGACCGCCGGTCCGCCAGAATCGCTAGCGATTTGGGGCGACCGATCTGGGAGGGGCGAGTGCAAAAGAGCTCCCGCTCTTGCTCTTGGATCTCTCTTTACGCAATCCCTCAATCTCTCATATTCAAATTTCAAATTCATCGCTTCAAGCATCTTCTCCGTTCCCCTCATTTCCCTTAAATCTCCCTTCATTTTTCATTCTCCATCTTCTTCAAATTTCATATTCTCCGCTTCTTCACATTTTCCATAATGAAATGAAAATGATTGTCATGGTCATGGCTTTTTGCCAAGACTTGGGAGCATGATAAATGAAAAATGAATTTTTGAGTGCCTTGGACACTCTTCTGGTGCAAGATGGATTTAGACATGTACAAGTTTAATCTCAGTTTTAAAATAAAATTCTCATCATTCTCTCTTTTACCCTCCCCTTTTTCTTCATTTTCTTTTTAAATAATTGTACTCTAGCCAATCAATGATTTTTGAGCCTCATGGTCTCCTTGATAGTAGTTGAGTTGAGGCATTTACCTCCACTCAACTACAATCAAGGAGACCATAAAAACATTATCCATTATGGATAAATTAGCATACTTTGGGGACTTTGAAGTTAGTGATCATTCTCCTTTCATCAAGGTATTGTAAAGCCAAATGGTCAATCTTGAGGGTCCACAATGTAAAGTGAGCCTAAGACAAGTAAAGTAAAGGTACGCTTATTTCAAGTTCCTATAATGTCTTAGTAGTAAATACAAGTGTTGAAAAAATATCTTGATTGTCATGATATTTAAGTTTGATTTATTCATCATAATATGGGCAAGTGATATCAAATACTTGCACGTCATTCACAAATAATGGGTTAAATATTACTATGAGTAATTGGTTCATTAGAATGTTTGTAAATGGTTATTGTTGTCGACTTATAATATTTACCTTCATATGGTGGTCACTCAATTTTTTGCCAAATCTATAATATGTTATATATCACCCTTTAATTTGACAAGCAACTTTTTCCCTCACTTGTTACTAGGATATATGCACGAACCTCTTTCTCTTAATTGTATTAGAAGGCGTTAATACTTAACCCGCCAAAATTTTCAAATGCCTCCCGCCAATGCCTCCCCCGACGATCGCCCCGACGTTCGCCATGAGCGACCGCGCCAAGCGTGGGCGATCGTCCCTAGGCGACCGCCGATCGGCCGATGGGCGATCGTCGGTCGCTAGGGCGACCGCCGATCCAGGTGATGGGCGAATGTAGCTCATAGGGCGACCGGCGGTCTACCCTCTTCGAACGAAGGACATGAACTTTGAAGAGCCATAACTTTTTCATTCGGACTCCGTTTTTGACGAAATCACTTGGGTTGGGTCCCAAATTAAGTCTAGTTTATGTCGTAAAAATTGCAGACTCATACGATTAAGTATGAAAAAATGGCATGCATTTTAGTGAAGGGAGTATTTGTTATTTGGGTTTTTAAACATTTGGCATGTTTTACCATTGCAAGCCTATTATGTAACATCAAAAAGGTTTTTGCATGATGTGTTTTAGACAAGTGTGATCTTTAGATGCATCCCACAATCTTTGTAGTTGGAAGTATTTTGATCCAGATAATTTTAGTATTGGCTTTGCAATGATATTTCTAAGATGATAAAAGTGAAAAAGTGGATGATTTTTGAAGAGATAGATCTCCTTCAACCATCGTTAGATTTTGAATTTTCATTTTAGAATGGATTCCAATTAGAGTGTTGTATTGGTGATAGAAACCTCGATTCATTCGAAGGTATATTGAAGATAAGGTATAATTTGAGTGCTAGGGATCTAGGTTTGGACTATATTAATTACTTTATAGAATATTTGGCAGTTCTTATCATTGCAAGGTTACTATTTGAGCCATAGGGAAGTCCAAGATGTATAGGGAAATAGAGAGGAAGAGTAGTATTTATACTTTGCCTGGACCGGCGGTCGCCTGAGCAACTGACGATGGCGTATGTGGTTGAATTTATATGGGGATATTTGAATTGCGGGGTTTGAAGCACGGGGGCATATGTAAATATATAAGCAAAAAGGGAGTGGAAGGGGTGTTGATAACTTTCCTAGGTGATTCGTATTGTGTAAAAAATATGGTATAAATCTTAGGGGCATAGGACGAACAAAAGTATTTTTCCCCGAATTTCTAAAAATTAAATAGTCATGTGAAAGTAGGCGGTGTGCGCACATGCATACGAAAACAAAGTGGGGAATGTAATTTGAACATTTGGACTACACTAAATAGGTACATTAGTGTTAGATTTTTATAAGATTTGAAAATGCTACAAGTTTTTACTTTTGGGATAAAAATTTAACCAAGAGTATCGATTCCAATACTATGTAAGGATCCCCATCTTCACCATTGTAGAGGGTACAAATATTGACTAATAGTAAAAACTTATAGCCTATTTATGTAAATTAGTGTATCTAACACTAATCTACCTATTTAGTGTAGGTAATATGGATCATATAAAAATGATGGAACCATCAAAAATATTATAGGACAACATGTACTATTTTTCCCAAATTAATATAGAATTTTTGAAGTAGAGCTTTAAATAATAGATAAAAAATAGTTAAATCGAGAGAAAAAATATTTTAAAAAGAATTGGACTATGTAATAACTACCTTATGAACATGATGGAGCTATGAAAAAGAATCGTTGGAGTAAAGGATCTATAGGTTGGATTTTGGTTGGAAGCACTTACAAACACCAAAACTTCAAAAAATAAGAAAAATTAGATAAAGGGGGTAAGAGGATAATTTAAACCCTTACACTACCTAATGATGACCCTATGGAAATGATGGTGTTATTTAGAAAATCGTGGGGATATGTCACCTATAGGTCATCATTTGCTTGTAAGTCATTTGAATGAGTAGAATATTGAATGATATACGGAAAATAGATTTGTGGAAAGAAATAACGATTTTAAAACTTGTGTTGACTAAAAAAGACCTTATAAAAATATGGAAGAACAAAATTTCCCGTAAAAGAAACGTATCTACATGTTATGATTTACTTTGACTTTGTAGGATGCTAAGTAATAGAGGAAGTTATACTAAAGGGGGGAGGAGGTGGTTTTATTATTTTCTCAAACCGTATTAAATATATTAAATCATGAAAGAAGCCACATGGAACTTGGATTTACATGGAAGGAAATACTTGGTGTTAATTTGATTCAACCTTGGCATGGTGTAGGTCTATAGGATACTTGGTGTTAACTTCATTCAAAACCTCAAATCCCCGCGCCCGTCAATGGCGGATGGGCGATCGTCGTCGGTCGCTAGGGCGACCGCCGATCCAATGAACGATCATGTGCAGGCGACCCGCGGTTCACGTGATGGGGTGCACCAAGGAGAATAGCGAGCCTCCGCGCACCCCTCTTTGGGCGCCCGGTCCACGCGATGGGCGTCGTCGGTCGCTAGGCGATCGTCGGTCGCTAGGGCGACCGCCGATCTAGCGTCGTCGTGATGTGGCGCGGGCGGCGTCGTGATAAGGGGTGCACCAAGGAGAATAGTGTCCGCGAGCCTCCTCCGCGATCTAGCGATCGATGGGCGTCGTCGGTCGCTAGAAGCGTCGTCGGCGACCGCCGGCGACGGGCGGGGCGGCCGGCGGTCTACGTGATGGGGTGCACCAAGGAGAATAGTGTCCGCGAGCCTCCGCGCACCCTCTCTTTGGGCGACCGCCGGTCCAGGCGATGGGCGTCGTCGTGTCGCTAAGCGATCGTCGTCGTCGCTAGGGCGTCGATCGAACGCGGTGGCAGGGCAACCGGCGGTCTACGATGGGGTGCACCAAGGAGAATAGTGTCCGCGAGCCTCGCGCACACCCTCCGGCGACCGCCGGTCGGCGATGGGCGATCGTCGTCGCCGAGGGCGACCGCCGATCCGATCCAAACAACGACGGTGGTGATGGCGGCGGCCGCGGTCACGCGATGGGCAAGCACCCAAGGAGAAAGTGTCCGCGAGCCTCCGCGCACCCCTCCTGATGGGGCGACCGCCGATCCACCCGATGGGCGATCGTCGGTCGCTAGGGCGACCGCCGATCCAGGTGATGGGCGAATGTAGCTCATAGGGCGACCGGCGGTCTACCCTCTTCGAACGAAGGACATGAACTTTGAAGAGCCATAACTTTTTCATTCGGACTCCGTTTTTGACGAAATCACTTGGGTTGGGTCCCAAATTAAGTCTAGTTTATGTCGTAAAAATTGCAGACTCATACGATTAAGTATGAAAAAATGGCATGCATTTTAGTGAAGGGAGTATTTGTTATTTGGGTTTTTAAACATTTGGCATGTTTTACCATTGCAAGCCTATTATGTGATATCAAAAAGGTTTTTGCATGATGTGTTTTAGACAAGTGTGATCTTTAAATGCATCCCACAATCTTTGTAGTTGGAAGTATTTTGATCCAAATAGTTTTAGTATTGGCTTTGCAATGATATTTCTAGGATGAAAAAAGTGAAAAAGTGGATGATTTTTGAAGAGATAGATCTCCTTCAACCATTGTTAGATTTTGAATTTATTTTTTAGAATGGGTTCCAATTACAGTGCTGTATTGGTGATAGGAACCTCAATCCATTCGAAGATATATTGAAGATAAGGTATAATTTGAGTGTAAGGGGTCTATTACTGGACTATATTAATTGTTTTGTAAACTATTTGGCAGTTTTTATCATTGCAAGAGTTCCATTCGAGCCATAGGGAAGTGTAAGGTGTATAGGGAAATAGAGAGGGAGAGTAGTATTTATACTTTTCCTATGTATTTTATATGAAACATGATTAAAAGTTTTGGCCTATAAGATGAAGGTAAGTAGTTTCTATTAAATACCTAGAATTAATTAAATTTGTTGAAATGGGGTGTGTGTATAAAAGGAGGGAAGAGATGATTCAATAATGATAAAAACCGCCAAATATAATGCAAAGTAATTAATATAGTCCAAACCTAGATCCCTAGAACTCAAATTATACGTTATCTTCAATATACCTTCGAATGAATCGAGGTTTCTATCACCAATACAACACTCTAATTGGAATCCATTCTAAAATAAAAATTCAAAATCTAACAATGGTTGAAGGAGATCTATCTCTTCAAAAATCATCCACTTTTTCACTTTTTTCATCCTAGAAATATCATTGCAAAGCCAATACTAAAATTATCTGGATCAAAATACTTCCAACTACAAAGATTGTGGGATGCATCTAAAGATCACACTTGTCTAAAACACATCATGCAAAAACCTTTTTGATGTTACATAATAGGCTTGCAATGGTAAAACATGCCAAATGTTTAAAAACCCAAATAACAAATACTCCCTTCACTAAAATGCATGCCATTTTTTCATACTTAATCGTATGAGTCTGCAATTTTTACGACATAAACTAGACTTAATATGGGACCCAACCCAAGTGATTTCGTCAAAATCGGAGTCCGAATGAAAAAGTTATGGCTCTTCAAAGTTCATGTCCTTCGTTCGAAGAGGGTAGACCGCCGGTCGCCCTATGAGCTACATTCGCCCATCACCTGGATCGGCGGTCGCCCTAGCGACCGACGATCGCCCATCGGCTGTAGCATCGGCGGCGCCGCCGAGCGACCGACGCCCGCCCGCCGTATCGGCGGTCGCCTAGGGGCGAACGTCGGTCGCTCATGGGCGATCGTCGGGGGAGGCATTGGCGGGAGGCATTTGAAAATTTTGGCGGGTTAAGTATTAACGCCTTCTAATACAATTAAGAGAAAGAGGTTCGTGCATATATCCTAGTAACAAGTGAGGGAAAAAGTTGCTTGTCAAATTAAAGGGTGATATATAACATATTATAGATTTGGCAAAAAATTGAGTGACCACCATATGAAGGTAAATATTATAAGTCGACAACAATAACCATTTACAAACATTCTAATGAACCAATTACTCATAGTAATATTTAACCCATTATTTGTGAATGACGTGCAAGTATTTGATATCACTTGCCCATATTATGATGAATAAATCAAACTTAAATATCATGACAGTCAAGATATTTTCAACACTTGTATTTACTACTAAGACATTATAGGAACTTGAAATAAGCGTACCTTTACTTTACTTGTCTTAGGCTCACTTTACATTGTGGACCCTCAAGATTGACCATTTGGCTTTACAATACCTTGATGAAAGGAGAATGATCACTAACTTCAAAGTCCCCAAAGTATGCTAATTTATCCATAATGGATAATGTTTTTATGGTCTCCTTGATTGTAGTTGAGTGGAGGTAAATGCCTCAACTCAACTACTATCAAGGAGACCATGAGGCTCAAAAATCATTGATTGGCTAGAGTACAATTATTTAAAAAGAAAATGAAGAAAAAGGGGAGGGTAAAAGAGAGAATGATGAGAATTTTATTTTAAAAGCGAGATTAAACTTGTACATGTCTAAATCCATCTTGCACCTTGGAAGAGTGTCCAAGGCACTCAAAAATTCATTTTTCATTTATCATGCTCCCAAGTCTTGGCAAAAAGCCATGACCATGACAATCATTTTCATTTCATTATGGAAAATGTGAAGAAGCGGAGAATATGAAATTTGAAGAAGATGGAGAATGAAAAATGAAGGGAGATTTAAAGGAAATGAGGGGGAACGGAGAAGATGCTTGAAGCAATGAATTTGAAATTTGAATATGAGAGATTGAGGATTGCGTAAAGAGGATCCAAGAGCAAGAGCGGGAGCTCTTTTGCACTCGCCCCTCAGATCGCGGTCGCCCAAAGCTGCGATTGCTGCGGACCGCGGTCGCCCATGCGGGACCCGATGCGGTCGCCCATGCAGACCAGCGGTCGCGCATGCGGAACCCGCGATCGCCCATGAACGTTACGTAATTGGAATCCATTTTAAAATAAAAATTCAAAATCTAACGATGGTTGAAGGAGATCTATCTCTTCAAAAATCATCCACTTTTTCACTTTTTTCATCCTAGAAATATCATTGCAAAGCCAATACTAAAATTATCTGGATCAAAATACTTCCAACTACAAAGATTGTGGGATGCATCTAAAGATCACACTTGTCTAAAACACATCATGCAAAAACCTTTTTGATGTCACATAATAGGCTAACAATGGTAAAACATGCCTAATGTTTAAAAACCCAAGAAACAAGTACTCCCTTCACTAAAATGCATGCCATTTTTTCATACTTAATTGAATGGGTCTGCAATTTTTACGACATAAACTAGACTTAATTTGGGACCCAACCCAAGTGATTTCGTCAAAAACGGAGTCCGAATGAAAAAGTTATGGCTCTTCAAAGTTCACGTCCTTCGTTCGAAGAGGGTAGACCGCCGGTCGCCCTATGAGCTACATTCGCCCATCACTGGATCGATCGGTCGGTCGCCCTAGCGACCGACGATCGCCATCGTCTGTATCGGCGGTCGCCTAGGCGAACGTCGGTGGCCGCTTATGGGCGATCGTCGGTCTTATGGGCGATCGTCGGTCGCTAAAGCGATCGTCGGTCGCTAAGGCGACCGCCGGTCTAGATGACGCGCGACCGCGGTCCGGTCTAGATGACGCGACGCGGTCGCCCGGTGGCGTGTATTTTGATTTTCCACGCGTCATTATCAACCCTATGCCGCGTAGGAAAATAGCTTTTTACCTCAAGGTAAATCTCGGCAAGTTTTTTACTATGTAATTTTTGGTGGCGTCGTATTTTTGATTTTCCACGTCATTATCAACCCTATTCCCAAAATTGTGTCTAATAAGAAAATAGCGAGTTAGAAAAATACAATCAATGTAAATCTCGTATGGCAAACCTTGAGTTCATTTACTATGTAATTTATCAGATTATATCATGAATTATATTAGATTATTTATATCATGAAGGCTGTTAAGCTTGAATCAGCTCGATGAACTTAAAAATCAGACACACGATTCAGTTATAGACTATGTATCAAGTGCTTAACTTCATGCCAATGAAATCAGACTTAGGTCACAGTTTATCTAATCCCATCCCCACGTATTGATCAATACTCGTGTTTTTTTTTGGATTCATGGAAAATTCAATAATTGAGGGGACTATCATTACTTACAAAATATTAAGCAGAAAGTTTGAAACGCACTGCTTTTGCTGGTTCAGGACTTCTCAAAATGTGGACCCATACTGGTCAAGTTTTGATATTTTAGAACTCAAGCTATAAATAAATGTGATCCATGACATACCATATCTGATTTGTGAAAGTGAAATTTAATCAATTGGGGCACGATTTCCAAAGGAACGAGACGATCAGTTACACACGTGAGTTGATCATGAGTTCATGACAATTGACTTATATATTGAGACTTTTGTAGCAAATTTAGCAAATTTAGCAAATTTAGCAAATTTAGCAAATTTAGCAAATTTAGCAAATTAAGCACTTAACAGTATGCTAGTAGTACGACTATTCTCTTTATAAAGATCTAGAAACGTTTTTGAATCGAGAGCTTGAATGAATCTAAATCAGTTTGATCTAAACTCATGATAATGAACTCAACCCCATCAATACAAGAACTTACTGAATAAGCTTGACCAATGGATTGTACTTTTACACCTGATCAGGATTGATTTAAGCATGCATTTCAGATTCGAATGAAATCAGAGCTTACTTGAATGTCCGGTTGTGAGTGTCCACAGTTGCCATGCCAATTGTCTAGCAGTAGCTCCCACTCCAGGATGAAATGGCCACCCTGCTCCAAGTTAGCCTCAAATTAAGTTTCATTATCAACTTAAAAACAGTTGTGATATGACGAAACTGTAAGGTGCCAAAAAAGTCACTGACACTTTACAGTTCTGATAAGTGGACTCTGATAAGTGGACTCTGATCATCTTATCATACAAATTACAGAATGATCAGACTTTGGATCAATGTCAGTGAGGAGATTTCACGTCAAAAGTTAAATTTGTAAGTTTATGTTTCCCACATTTCATATACTTTACAAAAACTGAACTCTATTTCAAAAGGGCAACCAATCGTCTCTTGTATTTACTTTACTGAACTAAAAAAGAAATTATACCCATCCACTAAATAATGGGCATGCAGCCCATGCAACCCATCCTTATTACTGTAATTATCAATATTTGATCATTGCAGATGATTTCAGTATGGACATGTGCATCAATTTAGACTTAGATAAGGAAATTAAAGAGTTTAAAACTTTAATCTTCGCATAATTCACGAATCATGTTTAGCATGTTTCGTTGCTGGACATTTTTGTGAGTATTTCAGAAGTTCAGAAGTCCCATGTTAGGTCATTCCATTGCAGAAAATTCCACTCTCCATGAGCATTGAAACGATTACGTGTAATTAACTAACTTTAGACTAGTTAGACCCAGGATATATATATATCAACCCCTTGAGTTCCAAAAAGAAAAAGGCTGCCATTCCACATCGATACCTTCGCTGTCAGGCCCGCATCTCGCTGTCTGGTCAAGAACCCTGCGGGGCCAACAAGGATGATCTTCGGGTGCTGTAGGCGCGTTCGAGTGGTCGAGATCACCAGGGGCCCTAAGAAAACCAAGGTTTCTCTTTACTATGGTCGCACGGAGCTGCTGCACTGGGACCCGGGGAAGCTGATCTGGAAGACCGGCAGAAAGCCTACCCCATTCATGAATTACACCTCGAAGATGGCTCGGGATTTGCTGGCGAAACGCATTACGGTCCCAAACCCGGTTACCAGAAAGTGGAGCGGGGTTCTTCCAGCAGACTTCACTCTTGTTTGGAAATCGGTGTGGTCGAAGGAGCGTACGAGCAAGGAGGCAGGGCTCCTGTGGCTCATCTGGCACCGCGCAGTCGCGGTGAATCACTGGAGAGGGCGTACCGACAGGGCCATTGATATCTGCTGCCCAGTCTGCCCCAGGCGATCGGAGGAAACTGTCATGCACAGGTTTTGGGAATGTGCCTCCGCCCAGCATGCCTGGCAATGGAGTATCCATATTTTGAACACCCTTGTTTATGGGAAGGAAGCCCGTGGCCCGTGGCGTAGCCTGACCTGGAAGCAAGGTATCTTCTCCTCGCAGATCCCCCGGAAGTTCAACCATGTTAAGAGGATCTGGCTCGAAATCCGAACGGTGGTGCTCTGGTCCCTGTGGCTGGAGAGGAATGATCGGGCCTTTAACAACATCACATGGTCTATGGAACGGATGCGTCATGCGATCTGGACGGGCATGATTGACTATGGTCGGGTCGAATGGGACGGCATTCGTCTCAAGAAGAAGCTGAGCCTTGACGCCAGAGCGGAGCTGAGAGCATGCTTTCGTCGCAGGAGAGGTTTATTTGAGATTTTCGCAACTTTTGTGGACGACCTGCCCCTGTGGCAGCCTGTTGGCCCGATGGCAGGGTTCGTCTTCATTCCACATTGAGATTCCAAGCTGCTGCGCAGGCGTGGGGCGCGGCCCTGCCGCGCGAGTGCCTGGCACTCGCTCCGCTCGCGCTTTCCCACACTGAGCTTTAGCCTGTCCTAGCGTCCTTGAGTCCTTTTTCTTTTTTCTAGATTTCTTGTAGTCTTGTGCCCAGGCCACTTGTGGCTGGGGATGTATATTATCTCATGCAATGAAAGTTCTTTCATTTGTGTCAAAAAAAAAAAAAAAGAAAAAGGAAAGCAGCAGTAGTTATGTATGTCATAATTACCTGGAAATCAAAGCGAGCACATGGTACTATCAATCAATCAGTCACTTCACACACACATGTGGGACAAATGACCCTATCTCACTGATCAACTATGCACCACAAAACAGACCACAGGCACGATTTAGGGGCCTACGTACGCAACAGTGTAACCAACCTTTGCAGTTCAAGTACAGCACTCAAACTTGGTGCTACAGAAAGCCATCAAGCTTTATTACGTTGTGATATTCTCCCATGATTCTTTAAGTTCAGCTTCTTAACTCCAATACCTGACTGTCTGTTTGGAAGAAGAAAATGTTGAGCACTATCCTGGATTTCGAGCATACTTCAAGACAGGTCAAGGCAGAGAGACTTACTCGGATACGCAAACGCTTTCACATGATTCTTTCGGTACGAGTCGACTTTAAGACTGCCCTGGCCTCATTCTCAAGAATACCTGCGCCTGCCGCCTGCAGTTATCGTGTTCAGGACGAATTGAGGGGAAGTGCGACTTTAGAGCGTCTGCACGAGTCCCGTGACGACACCAATCATGAAGAATGTGGGTCAGCCTTGGGAACGGGGTCTTGACATTCAAGGAGAAGTCAGGATTACCGGATCAGCATCAACTTGTCAAGTCTCCTCTCACAATACGTAGCCACGTAGGTGTAGAATTCTGGCAGCATCAGACTTGCGCAATTGCAATGACCCATTGGAGAACCTAAGTTAGCTAGGGCATCATTCTAGCTCTGTGCAAGAACTAAGTACTCAACTGGTACTCACGCAACTCGATCCCAAGTATCTCTCTATTTGAATGGGTGTCATTCTGATGACTGGATCTCAAAAGTCTGCTCCTTCCATCATGGATCTCAAAAGTCACTCTGCTCCTTCCATCATGGACTCACCGACGAGAAGGTGGGTATTGTAATCGATCCACTAGTGCTGCTCGAGCAAGCTATATATCTAGTGCAGCTCTGTGTGCGGCGCTCATGATTCCTTTTCTCGTTCCCTTCACGATCTTTCATCATTAGAAGCTGCCTGCCTGCAGTCTGCAGTATTGGTGTCCAGCGAGCGATTCCAGCGATTCCACTTCAATCTTGGCGGCACGGGCACGAGAATGGTTGACAAGCACAAGATGACTTGCCATACGGCAGAAGCCCAGAGAAGCCCAAGCTCTATCCGGATGACACGTTAAGGTCTCGCATACATACGAGCCTTTGTAATTTAGTGTCGGAAGGTAAAGTGCTCTAGCCCACTAGGATGTCCACATAATTGTCCCATGAAATGGCATCAATTTACCTCGAGAGAAATACCTGATTTCTCAACTTGAAGTGACATGTACATGTAACTTAGTCTCGGTCAAAGAGGAATCATGCATGCAGCCCATGCAGAGCCACGCACCTGCATGGCACTGGACTGCTCACATAAGCGACGAGCCAACAAGATGAAAAGGTGGAGTTATGTACCTTTTATGTGAATTTATGCTGCCGTCAACGTCATTGTATGACTGATGCTCAAGGAAGGGGACAGATCGATCATCAGCTTGTTTCACTGCACAAGAGAGGGGACCGATCAGTAATACTAGGGCCTCGTTAGAATCTTGAGGATCCTAGTACTCGTACAAGTTTGCCAAATAGTTGTGGGCCTTTTCTTTCTTTGTAGAGATGGAACACGTTGTGATTGAAGTTAGAGTATCAGCAGGCTGATCTCTCCGGGTACCCGGCACGGAAGCTCTGGTCAGGCTACTCAGGCAGCGGCTTTGGCGTCTTTAAGTCGAGCGAGCATCGATGTCCAGGCTCAATACAAACCCTTCGTCAGTCTGACGAATATAGACTTATTGAGCGTCCTTGCTATGCATGCAGGATCTTTGACCTGATCCTTTGTTCTTCGTCATCATTTTTCTTCTAGCATCTTTGATGCGAGGTTCATGATTTTGTAAGCCATAACTAGAACATTGTTGAAAATATAGGTACGGAGGATTCTCTACGCCCTTCTTGGATATTTGATTCCCTACTAAGAATCCATATGATAAATTATAGGTTGATTTCCCACGCCCTTCTTGGATCTACAAATTCCCGTTGTAAAGTCATGAATTGAATAGTAGCTTCATTTCTTGCATATGTTCTTCGTCTTTTTGCCCATGATAAATCCTTTTTCTTGGTTCATCTAGGTAGACTCGGATCATGAAATGATTGATTCTTGTATGTAACCTTCCTTTATCAAATAATTCAAAAGTTGAGAAGCTTGATGGTCTTAACGATGAAAGTGCTAGCAAGATTCCTTGTGCCTTTTTTCGTCATTCCTTGTAAACCCATTGAATGAGTTCATTTCTTGTAAATACCCCTTGGCCTTCTTGGATGTCCAATAATATTGTCACGATCTAAGAGCACGTTATTGTTTTCGGAACCCTCTCTTTATTCCTTTCCAACTTCTTGGAGATTCTTGGTTCTTCACCGCTAATATATTGTTGAGCAACTTGATGGTTCAAGAGGGTGCATGGGAGATTTCTTTACACCCTTCTCTTTTACTTCCTCCAATAAGTTCATAAGTTAAATTCTTTCGCTAACATTCATCATCTTGTTACGTTGTTCAATATCATAGGGCAATGTCTAGGGTCTAGGGGCATGCGCAAGGGCACCTGAAACTGTTCACTGGTCTCACTGTCCTTACAAGTCCATTGTAACCACAATATGCTCTCACCAGTTTTGAACTTTCTGGACTCTTTGAGAATGTTCAAGAAAGTTTAGATACTTGGAGTCAGAGTTTAATTTGATATGAGAAGAAACGGCACCTGGATTTAATGTTGGGATTGCTCGCACCCGACCAATGAGCATCCGTAAGCATATTGCTCCAATCGAATCGACACCGTCCACACAATCAAATGCCTGCAGAATGCATAGACAAGATTTTCAGAATGAAGTTATCCAAGTGCGGGACTGGAGTCGACTTTAGACTGGAGGCCAGCAAGAGTGATCCAAGGAATCTAAACTCCAAATCCGAATGTGTACTCACCAAGACTTTTGAGGATATAATCTGATTGCACGAGGCAATCATCCTCTCAATCCTGAAAGTCAAATCCGCGATAAGGCCATTCATGATCGATCATGAGAAAATGTATGCTCAACGAGATATGAGCATGATTACAGTATAGCAAGGAAAGTTACGTACCTCCGCTTGAGGAGGCCACAGTCCTTTGATTAGCAGATTACTGAACTCCCCTGTTCCCATGTTGATGCTCAAGGCATATACCGCCTGTAACTTTTTAGATTTCGATCACCAGAAGATATAAAACACATCAGACGGCCGAGGGATGCATGGCGCGACAAAATGATCGATCATCCCTGTAAAATGACGCCCGTAATTGGTGCCGTAGCCACGCTTTCGGATCGCAAGGGGACGTAACCGCGGGACCAGAGACGGTTCGCTCGGAGCCACTCACAGAGCAACTACAGAATTGATAACACAGCAGGCTCAGCATTAGATTACATACCTGTCAAGAGTGCCATTTTTGTTCCCTCGGGGTCAGATAAGTTAGATAAGCGTACTGCTGCCAACAGTAACGAAAATAGAGACGGAGGTAGAGAGCTTGATGGTAAGAAACTGTGCTGGATCCAAAAAGCGGGAGTGTATTAAAGTCCGCGAAGCGGGAGAGACAGTCCGCGAACTAAGCATGCGTCCTTCTCTTCTCTGGCATCGATCGTGGACTCTACAGCTCCAAGCTCGCGGACCCTGAAGCTTCATGATCGAATCTAATTCATTGCATTTGAACTCAATATCAACCGGAACCTCAATATGTCTCAGCCGAGCTTTCGGATTGCCAAGAAGCTTGATAGCGTGATCATGAGCGACTGACGCTATGCCAATCGAGGAGCATCTACACAATTCATACCACGGCAGGCTCAATCTCTGATTGCAGTCATAGTTTGTACCTTGAGTGACATATTCGTTCCTTCTTACGAGCGTCACGCGTCGTTAAGACAGACGGATGTCCAAGCACAAGCAACCGTCCTAAGCTGGAGATGCAATCGAGACTCAATCGCAAACTAAACATGCTCCGACCGGGAGCCCTGAGATGCTCCTCCCCTGGCATCATGGAGTCAATCGAACGCAAACTAACTACGCGGAGCATTGTTATGCTTCTTCTCTGGCTTTGATCTCGCGGCTTTACTAATTCTGCGGATTCTCAAGCTCCGGACTCTTAGGCGTCATAAAAAAATAATTGCATCCGGAACCTCGAGACTAAATCTTGAAATAAACAGGCGGTCCGAACCTTATTAGGTAGCCTTCTTCTTCGAGCAATCATGAGTCTGAAATTTGCAGCAATTAATACCGGCATGCATGCAAATCGTTGTCAATTCAAAACTACGACTGACGCTCTCGCGAAACCCTACTTAAATTCTCATTCAAGCTCCGGACTCTTAAGCGTCTTAGAGAATTATTTGCATCCGGAACCTCGAAATTTAATCTTGAACTGAACAGGCGGTCCCAACTTTATTGAGCAGCTGGCCTTCTTCTTCGAGCTAATTAACATGAATCTCAATTTTGCAGGCAATACCGGCATGCATGCGAATGCTTGGCAATTCAAAATTGCGACTGACGCTCTCGCGAAACCCTCGAAACCCTACTGAAGTGTAAGCCTGGATCGGGCGATCGATGGCGCCAGCAAGTGACGGAGCGATAGGTACCAATCGTAATTAGAAGGTGGACTGCTCATCAAGTGCTCAAGTATGGCAAATGTGTATTAAAAGCGTGTGAGGAGGATTTTGTGCATGGGTATGGACATTCAATTATTCAAGGGAAGTATCACTTGTGGAAAGTGGACTCTTTTACAATTTGTTATGAATTGTAAAGTTGAACTTGCAGGTTTTTCAGAAATATGGTAGAGCAGCCAAAAATGGCGCAGTGCCGAAAATGGAGCCCTAGTAATCTTCACTGTCACGTACATAGTAGCTTCTCCATACAACAGAACCATGTACACACTGCAAAGATTATAGGGCGTCACTTTAGAGCACCATTTTAGGAACACCTATATTTCCATCTTTGAAACTTCATTACTTACTGTAGAAGAGTCCAAAAATGATGATTCCACTTGCTCTAGTTTTCTACTAATTTTCCACATGCACAAAAATTGCTTGCACTGGCAACATTCCTGTAGATTTTCTGTACTGAAAATTGCGCCATTATAGGACACCTTACCATAGTGCCTTGAAATGGCTTTTAAATTGTATAGTAAAGGTTCATTGAACATCGGGATGTGCACGTATATAATATCTTTAGGGGATTAAGACTAGTGTGTCTCCAAATTCTCCAAGTGCTCCTATTATTTTAAAATGGTTACATGTTTACTACACAAAAGCTTACTATGCACAAGTTTAGACTTCATTTATCACCTATAGTGGAGTGGTCTGAAATAGACCGAGTCCCACAATGAGCTGTACAAATTTTCCCACACACGTATAGTTTAGAGTTCACATTGTTTTCAATCTGCATGCTTCAATATCACCACATTACAAGTCATTTGTTCAGGGCACGTCTTTAGAAACATCCGTATTATCAACTAAAATAAATGACAACTTCTTATAGGGGTCAGTCTCCAAAAAACATAATGTCAATCATTTACTTTCCAAAGATTTTACTGCATGCACATATATTCCTTCCACTTGTTACATCCCCAAACAATTTATACAATTTATACGCTAATACTTGCTTCATTTTTGGGCATCTTACCAGAAATGTCCTTTCATCCAACAACGTTCTCACAGTTCTAATACACTGATTTTGAAAATGACATACATACTCTACACAAAAGGATATGTTGCACTTTTATGCAGTTTCAGTTTACTACAGTTTCAAAATTGAGCATACACACTTTCTTACCATGAAATGAGGCATTCGTGCCCATTTTTTTGCCCCAAGAATATTCGTATGTACAGTGATAAAAAAAGTGAGCATTCTCAAAGCAGTAACAGAGCAATTCAACAAGTAACAGCGACAAAAACCAAGATCATTCTTAAAACTCTACTCGGGCTCAACAGATATTTATATACCATCCACTTTGGAGTATTCAATAAATGAACTGTTCGCCCCAATCCTCGTGCCTGCACATAGTCAAACTCAGACGTATCCAGCAATCAGACAGCAATCAGACGCGAAAAAGTGGTGCTGAGACTAACACAGTGAACGAAATTGACAATCACAACACTTGCTTTAAACGTGTTGAAAGACACATAGTCGGTCCGTGTCATATATTCTCTTCGAAAATGTATCTATTCAGGAGCTAGAAAGGCTTGCGTATCGAAAACTGTTCAAATTCTCTTCGAAAATGTATCTATTCAGGAGCTAGAAAGGCTTGCGTATCGATAACTGTTCAAATTCTCTTCGAAAATGTATCTATTCAGGAGCTAGAAAGGCTTGCGTATCGATAACTGTTCAAATTCTCTGATGTTCAAATTCTCTGATAGTGAAAGTGCGAAGGTCTGTACCTGATTGATATGAAGCTGAGCAATTTGATTACTGATCGGCGCCGTCTGCTCATCTTCCTCCTGGACCTGCTCCAGAATAGCCTTATTCCTGGCAGCCGGATTCTGAACAGCCTCGGCGTCCAGATTCTCTTTCGCTGGC
This sequence comes from Bryum argenteum, assembly GCA_037043015.1. Taxonomy (NCBI): domain Eukaryota; kingdom Viridiplantae; phylum Streptophyta; class Bryopsida; order Bryales; family Bryaceae; genus Bryum; species Bryum argenteum. Next base: position 25,491,252 of record CM073323.1, on the reverse strand, counting down.
TTCGTAGACACAATGATAAGCTTTTTCAAATCCTCCGGCGAGGGAAACTCTGTGAATGCATCGGGGAAGGGAGGGTAATACAAAGCATCACCGAATATCCGCAGAATCATCTGCACCCACAATGCTGCCCCAAATGAGTCTCCACAACACTAAAACATGGAACATCAATAACAGAAAGTGAAACTGCCATTTTCAACACTAACCCTCTACCTACTACATATTTACTTCAGTTGTTGATGATACGTGACTGTGGAGTATCAACAAAAGTCTGTGGTAAGAAGAGCTGCAATTCACCAGTTCACAGGCTACCACTGTAGTTCAATGACATTCAAAATGGTGTTCACAAAAACTACTAAACGGACGAGCAGACATTTGAGCAAGCTTACCTGGGCTGCTTGGACTTGCAACTCACAAGTGAGGTGATCCTCAAGAGTGACACAGACAGGATACGAGGACGCTACGAACGCATTCTCCTTGATGGCAACCAAGCACTTCTCAAATGTCACTGGATCAGTCAGTGTGCTGCAAAAGGAAACACACACCCGATTGTTATGCATTTGTTTGGTATGGGATTTTGAGTGTTGATGGAGAACCGGCCGAAAGGTGCTCACTTACCGTGGGTGACTTTGATGCCACCTTTGTCGTCAGGCCACAAGTCGAGCTCCACGACGCGCACGCCGCGGCTGAGGGCGTCGAAGATGGGCATCTCGCTGCTGGCGCTGCTCAGCTGGTTGCCTGTCAAGAAGGATTTGTGGCCTGTGAAGATGTAGTAGTGCTTGATCGGCCGTGTCACGTCTTGGTACACCTAAACCACCACATTCCCACCATCAATTATCGTCCTTCCATTTTGGTATTGCGAATGCTGATTCCACTCAAGTGTAGCACAAGCAGTTTAATGCACTAAATGCTCAGTGCTACTCAAGCGAAGCAACGAAACAGGAGAGGGCTCAATTGAAGAAACGAGCAAGAACCAAGCAATCGACGGAATGTGAGAGTAGTACGTGGTTGGTGATGGCGCCCCTGAGCTTGAGCTTAGATATGAAGCTAAGGGAGTCTCCTTCTTCATAGCCAAGCTACGGGGCATCGGCAACTTATTAATGCCCTTCCGATGAAGCTCAGGGCCCATCTTCCAAGGTGGCGCTCTCTTCCCCTTGCTCCAAATGCAAGAATCGGAGCATCATTCTGCTCAGGGCCCATCTTCTCGCCATCGCAGTACTTGCTGTTTGAGATGCCATCGCAGTATTTGCAGATTGAAACGCAATGTAGAAGGAAATTTGAGCAAGAGGTATGAAAAAGCTATGCGACTAGAGTACAATACAGGGGTGGGGGACTAACCAGCTCTTGCTCGAGAGTGCCGGTACCGATGTAGGGCGAGGCGATGACGACACGCGAGCACGCGTTTCGGACGCCTTCGAGCAGCACATAGTAAAACCGCGACGGCGTTTCCAAAATCTTCACGCTATCGCCTTTGATAAGGAAGCAAGCCACGCGATCGCATGGGCGGTCATCCTGCCTACGAGCGACTTGAGCACCTCCGTCTCTGAGTGCTGCCCGTCTCCATGTGCGGCACGGACCCTGTAAAACCCCGCCATCTCTTCCACACCCCGATCGCATCGCCATTCGCCTCATGCAACATCAACGGATACAAATTCGGATGTCTCATTCCTCCCGCTTTTCTTCGATCAAAACGGCACTTACTTGTTACATTGACCAGTTCCATGTACTAACAGCTTTTCCCTTGAACTCCACTTGATGCACACGAACTGGCAAAAGCATAATTACGAAATGCAGCCAGCAGAAGCCCGAAACGAACCAGCTAGAAGCCCGAAACGAACCAGCTGGAAGCCCGAAATGGCAGAAGTTACATACAAAGTGCGGACAGTGGGAGTGCGACTGCGTTCTGGCTGCAGAAAACGTGGTTTAGGGTTGAGCCTCAAGGCGAGTTTCTATACTCCCGAGCCTCCGCCTACGTATACCGTATACCATGTCCAGTATTTATACGTCTTCGTACATGCATAATATAAGAACGCATTCACTGCGTGCCTCCGCCCGTCGGCCGGCGTGTGACGGCAGGAGATTAATGCACTTTGTAGAGGATACTCTCAAATTCCTCAATCAATGTGGAGATTGGAATACAATGGAATTCATTGCATGTGAGTCGTGAAGAGAATCCCAAGACCAATCTCCTCTTACAACCTCATGATCATTGATGCTTGGCTCAATGAGTACCGAAAAAACAAATACAGTTTCTCCATTTTAAAACATTGGGTGTTGTTGTAACTTTATTTGAATGCTAAATTGAGAGTGTACTGAATTTGGTGTACCCCAATGATTTTAGAAAGAAAATTGTATTCAACTTGAGCTCCAAGCTCCAAGCATTCAAATGAAAAAGTTTGTTTTTCCTCCCATATGTGTCTCTCCTATCATTTGAGCAAGAAATTCATTTGGTGCTTATTTTGACTTCAAGAAGTACTTTTATGATGACACTATGACATTATGAGTTGGCATTGGATTCTAGTTCATTTACCCCTTATCATTCTTTTCTCCTAACCTTCAAAATTTCAACCTTTCCCCCTCAAACATCAAAGCATATATGTGTTTATATTCAATCAATACAATCCAATTGAAGTGAACTAAGTGGTTCAACCACATTAATTATGAGTTAAGACCATAATAAATCAATTCATTAACTTACTTGAGTAAGTTAATTGCATTGTAGGGGGATATCAAGTGAATTGTAATCAAGGTGATAAATAGATGGGCCTTGGATTCTCACTCATTACCCCTTTTAGTTGATCTCCTTGTAAATAGCTTTTTGTATACGGTAAATGTGAACCTTATTTGGACAATCATGGTTATGTATACTTAAATTGGATTAAGATACTTGACACAACTTTCCAAGTTCTCTACATCATCAAACAAGCAAACAATGCAACCCTATGCACAATTGCTTATAAAGCTTTGTAACATTGAACGGCAGTAACTTCACAAAACTCACGACTGCAAATGAAAAAGTGCAGGTACATCCTTAATATCCTTACTATACTTTTCTTAGTAACATGCATATGAATTTGTCAATGATCTCAACATTTTGTTCAAATAGTAATTAAGATTTCATTTTCAATAAGAAATGCACACTCTTGCAAAGGTCTCGCATCTTGATTGTAGTTACAGGCCTCAAATTGCAAGCAAAAAAACCAAAGATTGATTTCAATCTTTTGCTATACTAAGTATGTGTAAGACTGTCTACTATGTCAATGGTTCACAAGGATCCAACATGTGACAATTGTGATGTCTATTGAAACCAAGAGTTAAGTGAATCACAATGAAAGTAAGAATGCTAAGAGCTTACAAAAAATTAATGCTTATAAAAAAACAAACCAGACTTACTTCAAACAATTTGTTACAAGAAAAACTTACAACAAAATCACAAATGCCTCATTTAAGCCTCGTGAGATTTCATGATGTTTATTTTAGTACAGTGAGAATCATCTCAATATTTGGGGAATCATTATTTTACAATCATTCTTGAATTGAACTAATTGCGGTTATTCAATATATAGTAGAATATTGGTGTTTCAAACTCTCAAACCTTTTGATTTTACTAAGATTTGTAACAACATTGACCTCCATTTGCTAAATTTGCAATGTTACATGTACCATTTTGACACGAAGTTAAGAAGGGTGTGAGTGATCGTACTTTTCTCGAACCAAATTCTAAGTATCCGCCTACTTTAAGTTGGCATAAGGAAGAGTATTTTCCTCAATTGTACTCTTTCTTGTACCAAATCTTAACCATTGATTCACCTACTTTAGCTTTGCCATAATTATACTTCTACCCAAAATTATAATATATGTACTTGTTGACATTCATTTTTATCATAATTGTACTAGTACGTAGGACCCGTGTCCTCCGGACACACAAATAAGAGGCGAATATGTTCTTTAAAAATTCCATATTAGGAAATTAGAGAAGCTAGCTTGATTCTTCGTTAGTAATTTAATGCTCTGAAAATTTTAGTACATGATCCAATATTGATCAAGTGAAGTGGAACAACCTCAAGTCAATTGCACAAGCCACATCTCAAATGGGAAAATGTGTATTGAAGCTTATAGTGTGAGTAATTTTTGTGCATATGGAAAGTAAATGGAAGGATGGACCAAGTGGAATCATCAATTTTGGACTCTTTCACAATGTGCCATTTTTTCATTTGCTCATTGGGGAGTGACAAGCATACAAATTAATATGGAAAATATGCAATTAAAGTTCGCATGAGATGGAACTAAGTGGAATTAGGAGCTTAGGGGCTTAGGGGCTTAGGGGCTTAATAGGGGCTTAATAGGGGCTTAGGGGCTTAATAGGGGCTTAGGGGCTTAATAGGGGCTTAGGGGCTTAGGGGCTTAATAGGGGCTTAATAGGGGCTTAGGGGCTTAGGGGCTTAGGGGCTTAATAGGGGCTTAATAGGGGCTTACGGGCTTAGAGGCATAGGGGCTTAAGGGCTTAATAGGGGCTTAATAGGGGCTTTGGGGCTTAGGGGCTTAGGGGCTTAGGGGCTTAGGGGCTTAGGGGCTTAGGGGCTTAGGGGCTTAGGGGCTCAATAGGGGCTCAATAGGGGCTCAATAGGGGCTCAATAGGGGCTCAATAGGGGCTCAATAGGGGCTCAATAGGGGCTCAATAGGGGCTCAATAGGGGCTCAATAGGGGCTCAATAGGGGCTCAATAGGGGCTCAATAGGGGCTCAATAGGGGCTCAATAGGGGCTCAATAGGGGCTCAATAGGGGCTCAATAGGGGCTCAATAGGGGCTCAATAGGGGCTCAATAGGGGCTCAATAGGGGCTCAATAGGGGCTCAATAGGGGCTCAATAGGGGCTTAATAGGGGCTTAGGGGCTTAGGGGCTCAATAGGGGCTTAGGGGCTTAATAGGGGCTTAATAGGGGCTTAGGTGGGGGCTTAATAGAGGGGCTTAATAGGGGCTTAGGGGGGGGCTAATACGAGTTTAGGGGGACTTAATAGGAGGGTTTAATAGGGGGGGGGCTTAATAGGGGGGAGGCTTAATAAGAGGGTTTAATAGGGGGACTTAATAGGAGGGGCTAAGGGGGGCTTAATAGGGGGACTTAATAGGGTGGCTTAATAGGGGCTTAGGGGGGGCTTAATAGGGGTGGCTTAATAGGGGGACTTAATAGGGTGGCTTAATATGGGCTCAGGAGGGGCTTAACAGGGGGGGATTAATAGGGGGGGCTTAATAGGGGGGGGGGGGCTTAATAGGATTTTTGAGTGGCTTGGGTACAAGATGGAGAGTGTAAAGTGGATTTGGACCGGGAGAATTTTAAGCTCAATTTTCTAATATGAATCCCCATCATTCTCTTTCTTACACTCCCCATTTTTCTTCTTTTAAAAAAATATAAATGAACACTAGCCAATCAATGATTTTTGAGCCTTAAGGTCTCCTTGATTATAGTTGAGTCGAGGTATTTGCTTTGACTTAATTGTAATCAAGGAGACCATGAAAAGATAATCCACTATGGAGAATTTAGCATACTTTGGGAACCTCAAAGTTAGTGGTCGTTCTTCTTTTTTCAAGGTAGTGTAAAGCCAAATGAGACTAAGAGCACTTTTCTCTCCAATCACAAATTTTAAACCGCCTTGTAAAGTGTCCCTTAGGCTCCAATTATTCTTCGTTTTTGTATTGTTTTTTTTTCAGATACAAAATGTAAAAGTTTGACCATTTCTTTAATGTGATTATGTCTATATTAGGCTACCTAAGGCTAAATATAAAGATACATATTTTAGGTATGCCTAAAATATCTTGCACTAAAATGTATGCCTAGACATCTTGCACTAAAATGCAATCCATGTCATCCTCACATTTTGGATCAACAAAATATTCTTACCACAAGAACTATCATCAAGTTGGAATTCTACTCTACAAATGAAGTTTAAATCTAGCGATTGATGAAGGAAATACAACTCCTCAAATTCATCCATTTTTTCACTTTTGTCATTGTAGAAACATTTTTGCAAACCTAATGCTAAAAGTATTTGGATCAAAAATCTTCTAACTAGCAAGTCGTTGGATTTCATCTTATGTAAAAATGTTTCAAGCATATAATCTTGTTAAAGACTTTATTGTAGATATTTCAAATCAAATTTGGAGTTATGATGCCGCATAGACTAAGAAGTTGTACCATATTAGTACTCAAAATAGTAACCCACTCATTTCTCTTTCCAAGTATATAGATTCCCTCAATTTTCCTTAAGTGCACGACAATCGGTAGTTTCACCATATAGTAGTGATACTTATCATCAAACACTTAAGAAATGATGACATATGATATTTTTCTTCACACAAATCTTGTAGTATAGGAAATACCCAGTAAAATCTTAGGGAAGATATTGATTTTAGCACCTTCATCTAGTCGACCCGAATTTTTTTTACAAAAATAATAAATAAAATAAAATTTATAATAAAATTGTAAGGATTTTAACTTAATCTATCAATTTAAACTTTGACATTTGTGGCCTATTCTAGAGAGATGGACCACTTCAGATAAAATGCTGACTTGCTTGCCTTCTAATAGGAACTTGCTTTGAAGTGTCGGTGGTCAAGTACAAGGCATACTCATCTAATAGATGTAATTACTTTCTGGAGTACTTTATTTTGGATTTATTTTTTTATTTTGTTAATTTGACCATTGAAGATATTCTTTGACCATGCCAGTGAGACTCCAGCTAAGGAAAAAAAAAAAAAGAAAAAAAAAAAAACACATTCAAATGGCCAACAATTGACATGATTTGAGTCTTGTTAGCATCTACAAGAACATTCCAAAGTGACTCATCTTGTATGCATGGCATATATGCTTTCAAAAGTGCTTTATCATGACCTCTTCAAAGTAGTGTTATGAATGTTTTTTTGTAGGGAGAGCTAGATTTTTTGTTCTTGCACTTCATAAGTCTCCAATTTATTTTTATTTTTTTTAATATGCATTGGATTCACTTGAAGAATCGTTTTTTTCAACCAAATAGAATCACTAATCATGTTTTGCCCTCCATTAGTACCGTCCATTACAAATGGGGAGCAATGTTTTAGTAAAAGAGACACTAGATCTGCTCACTAGTAAAAAACGCAAGTGAGTATATTGCGGCAATGTACTAGATTTGGTCGTTGGTATAATCCGTGGTTTAGTGAGAAACGTCAATTGCAGTACAACAACCTTTCAATTTGTGAGTAGTACACCAAGCTGTCTACTTAAACCCTTTGGCTACATGCTCTCTGAAGACTGGGCTAAGCACATGTGTTGTAGATGTTTTTTCTCCCAGCTCTTCAACGCCGATGTCAAACAAACCGACAAACAAGAGTTTCTATCGTTTCTTCCAAGCACTCCGATCATCACAAGCAAATGTACGATCGTGCTTGCGAATGCGAATGTGAATTCTAGTAAGAAGATGCATTGCAAAGAGCCAGTATCGAACGAGCTTCATGAAGAATGAGGGCCATTTTTGGTAAATTTCAAAAAAGTGAGGGCCATTCTAGTAAAAATGTGATCTTTCAGGGCCAATTTTGTAGGTTTCCCTGATATTTACTACTTACACGTGGGCGATCCACATAAACATAGTTGGTAGATATTTTCATGAAGAATAAGAAGTTATAGCATCTATAAGTTAATTAGTGCGGTTAACACTATATTTCATTATTAGAGTACCGAACTTTATACGACAAAGTGCAAGACTCACATAAACTTCAACAAAGTGCAATGGAATGATCTCAAATAATACCCTTACTACAGACAGAATCCAACAAGAATCAGTGCTTTTAATTGCCCAATATTCATGTGAAGGTCCTACCATATGGAATTGAGGGTTTTGTTTGGCACCACTTACCATTTTTCCTCTCAAATGGGGGATTTTGAATAACATTCTATTGGATATCCAAAAAATCCACAAGTAAGGCAGAGGGTTGTCCGGGTCAATTTCATTTTGACTCAATCCATGCCCATACCACCATCCTCAAATTAATGTAGTATTTTTAGATTTTTAGAATTATAAATTGTATTTGGCTTTTTTATCATTGCCCATGTGACGCCGCTAATAGTATGGGTAGCTCCTATACTGTGGATGGTCTTAGGGTCCCTTTACACTATGTACCACGAGCCATGACCAAGAAAATTAAAATCATTTTCATGGTCATGGGGTTGTAGGCCGAGAGCCGTGACCATGATAAATCAAACTTGGATTTTTGAGTGGTTTGGTCGAAAACCTTAAAAGTTTCAACCAAAAAAAAAATTGAACTCTTTCTTTATTACATGCGACAAGAAATGGAAATTACAAATTTATGGGTCATAGCATTTCTAAAATCACACGAAGTGGTAAAATTCCAATTAGCACATAATTAACGGTGAGGCTTTCAAAAACGATGAGATTCTTGAAATTTTTAGGTATAAAAACAAATAAGCAATAAACTCTAAAAACAAACACCGTAATGAAATCATTACGTTCCAATCATCTCATTTTTCACAGAGAGCAATACAGTAATCAGATTTGTTATTATTCAAGAGAAAAATTCAAGGTAATGCACAAAGATCCAAATCATGAACTATTTATGGACTTCGTCTATAAACTGGAATCTCAATTACAACTTTCATCAATTTCAACAACACAGCAGATAAGATAACATGACTGGAACACAAAAAGTTCAATAATAGGAATTTGCGATGTCCAGCTCCGAGTAAGAAGGATGATTATGATAAGTAATAGAAAAGATAAGAACAGGAATACATGGGAAAGCTAAACAAACCATATCATTCATAATACCGTAACCAGTCCATCTGCCTAGAAACATATACATGACTATAATGTGATTCTCATGTAAGCAAGAAACGGAATGCTATTCAGAGTCATTTGTGTATCATAGTATCCCACTTTATCACTTTACATACAACATCTCCTATTGTTAAGTGATCATATGTTTACCTTCATAGGAGTAAGAACTCTGCCTGAACACAAGTTTACTTCTTACAGCTTCTTCTACACAAAAGTATTAGGCAGAACAAACATCCTGTGCATGTGAAAACAGCAGACAGTCAGGAAAGTCATTTGGGGGCGTCAGGTTGATTTGCAGGTAATGACGCCTGCACTTCCGGCAGCTCCAGTAACGCCTTGCCAATACGATCGATCGTAGGATATTGTGTCTGCAAAGTCACGCACAATGCAGTCGTATTCATATTCAGAACAACAACAATGTGTTTCTAAAAGGTAAAAATCATCAAGTCCTCAGTAGAAAAAGTTCTGCATGAATCTTGTTTGTTATGGTCTCACAACAATTGAGGTTTAGAATGGTGCTTCTGAAGAATCAGGTGGAAGATCCTCCAGTTGGAAGTCTCAAAAATGTTAACGAGATTGTTCCGTACCCTCTTAATCGATATCCAGTAGAGACACGTTTTAGTGAAGAACAAAAAATACTTCAGATTCTTGAAAGAAAAAAACGTGTTCAACATAATTATACAATCTGAGAAGAGTTGGAAGAAACGCTTACCACGTCAACTTTGAAGCGGTTTGCGTTGCCGATTTGCGGTACCAGAAACACATCGGCCTACACAGCAACCGAATCAACTCATTGATAAGAAAAAATGATTATGAAATCCACAGGCACTGAGGTGTATATATATGGATGTAATTCTTACAAGAGTAAGCTCATCGCCGACACAATATTTTCCGGCCACGCTCTTCAGCAGCTGCTCCAGCGCTGTAAATAGCCACACAAGTTATCAATCTTCAACTCAAACACAAAGTGAACTAATTTATCAGGCATCCAACTCACCCTTGATTGATATGGTCCTGCACTTCACTTCATACAGAGTTTCAATATGAGGAATTTGGCCATAAGAAACTAGCTCTGAACTAACTCACCAGTAAAGCCTTCATTGATATGGTCCTGAGCCCACTTGAGTCGCTTTTCTGCATCACTTATTTTCTCAACCTTTATCTGCAAGTTTCACAACACCAGCAATTGTTACACTGAAATCACACGAATGACACAAAAAAAAACAGGTACATGTGAAGAGAACGAGAGAGATACCAAGGTTCCCAAGTTCTGAAGAGGCTGAATGTTTGCTCCGATCAAGTACATGATCTGCAGATTCACAACACTAGATTACTTACAAAAAACAATGTTGATTGCGTAATGGAAAACACATATATATGTTACATAGTGACATTGCAGTGAAGAGTTGTCAAGCCATACCTGACGAACGTGTGCTCGCTTCACGAGGTCCGCAGGCAGGAGAGGTCGTTTATGAGGAAACTTCTCTTCGAAATACTGCATCAAAGCAAAGGAATGTTTCATTGCAGTCTGAAATGAGAGAATCCGCAATAAATGAGAATGGATGTTGGCCGTAGTAGTACCATAACGATGGCCATGGAATCCGCAATAGCAACCCCATCCACCTCCACTGCTGGGACGTACGACAGAGGACTTAGCTTTTTGAATTCTGTAAACACAAGTATCATAACAGCAGCAGTCAATCGTATGAAAGCGAACAAGTTTTACACCCTAAGCCACCTGTTTAAGAGTATATACATCCTGCACCTGACCCCATGGTGAACAGTATTTTTGTTTCCATTCTCAAGCTGACATCGGAAAATCACAAACTTTGCTGCGGTATGAAAAAGTCCGAAATTGTTTCATCGAATGGATTCTTTCATTTGGAACCAATCAACGTGATGTGCATAAACAGTGAGTCACTTGTATGTTTTGTTTGCTTTACCTTCGGATTTATGCTCCCCTTTGGAGATGTTGAGCGCCTTGTACGCAAACGGAATGCCTGCAACACAATTCAGTTTCCGATTCAATATCGACACTCTGTTTTCAGTGTTTGTGTCGTGGTGAGCGAGGTGGTATCATACCTTTCAATCCAAGCGCCAGGCGCACTCGCCATGTGCAGGAGCTAACATAGAATCCCCACAACGTTATCTCGCCCACCTCCGTTCCGCTCTGCAAAACCAGAAACAAATTTATCTCATCCTTGCAAACTAGAGTGTAACTTTCAAGACTCCCCACAAATCGATGAAAATGGTATCTCATCCCTACAATACTAACATGCAACTAATCGTGTAACCCTAAATCCATGACCATATCATGAAAAATATCGCACGCATTGGCTTGAAGGCGATATGCAATCAACAAAAACTGTTGGAAAACAACCTAATTTGTGCACAACCACGATTCATTTGTGTCTCAACCGGGATTGTAAACATGAGATTGAGTATTCCCACTTATTTCGATCATTGTCACGATCAGAAAATCACCGGTAGTAGAATCCATCCAACGTAAGTGACATAAAAGAAATCGAAGTGAATTGCAGCTTCACGCAATTTCAATGTAAAAGCAGCTCAATTCTCCACAATTCAAATCGATCAGCTGCTTTGTAATCAGTTCTATTCCGAAGATCCAGGATGAATTTCAATTGCGAAGAGGGGACGGTCGTGAGTACTACAGAGAGAAAAGCAATTTCGAATTGAATGCAGCTTCTCGAAAACGCAATTCAACTCCTCGTAGATCGCTATCGATCAGCTGCTTACTGTTCGCATTCTTATCGATCAGGAACAAAGAACGCACCTGCTGAAGAAGAGACAATTCCTGGGCTTTGACCCTAGGATTGTTGCCATTAGAGCCTTCAGTCCTAGAATTGCACTCAGAATTCAGACACTCAACCACTCGGAATAGGTTCGCAGATTCTCTCCGAAGGTCCAGAACTCAGATATCTATACACTTAAGCAGCTGTATGTTTGGGAGGGGTTTCAAGACGAGGTTCGGTTCGATAGGGTTTGGAACGAGGACAGGGATGAAGGTTACCACGTATTCCTATTCGAAGCCGCAGGAGCATGCTAGTACCGTATTCGCTCAAGCCCGAGACGGAAAGCGAAGTGCTAGATAACACAACTTGAAGCATCTGATGGAAATGGGTGTCTGAAATGAAGTGCAACGAGTTTCTTTCTAGCTGCATCGAATTGGACGCTGGAAATGGGGTGGCTTACCGTGGGTTTGCTGGCGCTCGCCATGATGGGCTTGATCGATTGAAACTTGCAATTCTTCGATCGCGGAAACTTGATGCGAAATGCGGACGGAATTTGCTTCGAGGGGAATGGAATTAAAGGCGCAAGCGAGGCCATCACGAAGCTTCTCGACATTCTTCGGGTCGGGTCACCCTACTGTAGTATACGTCACTCCATACGTCATTCCATACGTCATTGTTGCATGTCGAGGTTGCTCTTGATTGATTCTTAAGATGGGCTCTTTAAGATGGACATGGGCATCATGAATAGTGCCACTTTTTCAGCTTGGGCATCATGAATAGTGCACTTTTTGAGCTCGGGCATCATGAACGAACCAATCAGTGATGAGCTAGCAACCTCTTACAAGGTTATATACAACCCCAACCTACCTATCACAATCCTACTAAACAAAGTTACACAGTCACTCATACAAAGTGTGATTTGAATTGTAAAATTTGACTTTTTGAAGGCATCCTAAGAAGGTGACCAGTTTGACATCAAAATATAAGTGAAAATTTGAGTACATTGAGAGCTACAGAGCAGATTCTGTTGGGAAAAAGCTCCTTGAGCATTTAAGGGTTAAAGTTTAGTTTGACACCATACACATGGAGTACATGCTTTTCGTCCCTAGACTATGCTCCCACAAAGAGACAAAGCATTTTACTTCCCGGAGCACAAATATCTTGGAACTTCAAATCGCCAATACAATGATGTCAGTTCCGATAGCATCTGGATGGACTCCGCATTGTTCCCATCATGATGTCTACCTCAATGCGGAATCTGTGGAAACAGATCTTGATGTTTACTTCCATGTCTGACTCTAGTTTAAGTGAAGTCCACGCATCTGTGAAATGTAGTCACACCTTTCTTCTTGACGAAACAATCAGTCGATACTTATCTGATTCTCATCATGCGTGTGGCTGATGTATAAGTGTGTTTTTACAGGATCTCGAAATAGAAAATTGACGGACAATCAAAGCTCGGTGCCGTTTGATTCGTTTGTGACAATCTCTGTGCCGTTTAAGGTGAGAGGGGAGAGATGGTGGGGGCTATGGGCCAGTCTTTGTACGATGCTTTCAACCATGATCTGGATCGTCGCATAATTGCAACAGGAGTACATTGCCTGTGCCTCTTTGTGAAGCATGCAATTCTGCTGCCGATTGACTCCATCACATGCAGCGAGGCTCTCTTTCGTTCAACAGTTCTTGACCACATCAATGTTGTTACACAGCTGAAAGCTCTGCTATCAAAATGGAAGAGTGAATTAGAAAAGAAATTTTCTAGAGCAGTAGCTGCTTATGAGGCCTGAAGCTGCTTAGGATGAGCTGACCAGAGCCCTGTGAATGTTGCGATAAAGAAACATGCGCTTCCCGTTAACAACTTTGTGGTTCAAGGCAGGAATGTTTTTGCAGAAGAAGGTGCCATGATGGCCACTGGCCCGCATTCTACCCCTCTACATGTGAGTACTTGCTGCACCTTCCCGGATTTGTACGATTTTGATGACCTTAAAAGGTCAAGCTCCAAAATTTTGAGGAGTTCGAAAATTCCGGGGCACAGGTCGAATGGATGGTGCAGCTTGCCCTAATTCCTCAACCACTTACATTGTTTCAAATCGGTTTAGCTTTTCTTTCTCCCTGGATTCTACTGATTAAACTGGTCTGCACCCCCTCATTACAGCCTTGACCGATTGAATCACCTAGAGCTATCGAACTCCCATAAACCCTAACCCGAAAACCCTAAACCTGAAATGAAAGCCCTGATAGAGAATTTGATGCATAACTTGTGTTTTGAGATGTTCTGCAGAATTGCATAGAAATGAAGCATGTGAAATCATATTTAAACACGAAATATGTTGCTTGCTGTTGGTGAGCTACATCGATAGCAACCATCACGTACGACAATGTAAAATCATGTTCAAACACGTACGATGTTGCTTGCTGTCGGTGTCGGTGAGGACAACCAAGTGCTTATTTAAGAATGATTTTGTTGTTTGAGCAGCCCGATCACGTACAGAAGGAGCATCAGTTCGAATACGAGTCATGATCGTGACCACAGTTTGGATGTTGCAAATGTACGCGTGATGATCTTGAGTTTTCAGATATTCGTAGGGGATGGTAATAACACGTTCAATCTCGAACAGTAGTATCCAGCTGCTAGCTAGGAAAACAACTGTGAGTAGACTTGTGTATGTGTTTGGTAATTGTCGAAGTCTTCTAGCTTGCATCGACATACTCTGCGCTCGATTTTGGGTTCTCGTTTCTTTACCGACACGCCACATACAGGTGATTACAGTATTGAGTGTCGGCTTAGACCCCACCATCCCCGAGAGGTGGAATCTCTCTCACCATATACCGTAATTCAGACCTCTTACCATCACCGCAGTATCAGTAAATGGACTTTTGCATTTCCACCTAAATACAATAAATTTCTAAAAAATTGACAGAGATGATCAATATGTTACCCACACATCGCAAAGGTAGAACAAAAACCACACGTGCCTCCACGGTGGATCGAACACCGGACCTTCAGTTTACAAGACTGACGCTCTACCACTGAGCTATAAAGGCACCTGATTGGTTGATTGTGGTGTTTCCCATCTCAGTTTATAAGGGCTTTCTCTAGTAGAAAGATTGGTTTCAGAACAGAAACAGTTAGTTTTGCCCTCCTAAGTTTACGAAACTGTATTCTTTTTCAGGAGCACCCCACATCTTATGTCAATTTATCATCAAACAAGATGTAAGGTAGCAGTTACTCAAACCCAACATCAAAGTCTTCTATCACACTGTCTGCCGTTTCCCCGACTCACTCATCCAAACCAGCAATTTCGGCAGTAAGTAAACCGGAGTACTTGGAAGTCAAAATCATAGGACTGGCTTTGCAATAACTGCTTTCTAGTGTCTGCATTTCGCTGTCCCATGGAAATATCATGGGCCACGGATAAGAAGACCCTGCACTTTATTTGCCAACCCTGATTCTCATCCCCAACTGAAAAAACTGCACTTTCGCTTTCACGAATCCACGCCATAGCCAGCCATCTGCACATTCGATGCCAGTGCTTTCAACAGCCGGTGGGGTGGTGAAACAAGTCTGCAAACCACGAATTCATAATGAAATGACGCTCTTCCTCGCACAAACTCGTCTTGCCACAATTCAGAATCACTCGTTTGTTCCACGACTGCAACGTATCCCCGCTCTACCAAGTTTGAAATCACAAGTGCAACCGCACCGCGTACCGTTCCAGTGCAGCGCGTTTCCAGTGGACAATGGAGGACCGGTGGAAGCTGAATCAGGTGCCACTAGCGGCAGGTTTCTCTCTCGCGGTGTGGTTCTTCTTTTTGCTCTTTCCACATGATGATCCATCGAACTGGTTACTGAATCCGTGGTCTTCGGTGCTACAGTGCTAGTGAACTCTAGCTCTGAGAGGAATGGAGCGGTAGTGGCTGCAGGAGGGGAGCTACGGATCAACCCGACAGAGAGCAGGATCGAAAAGGTAAATGCTAGGGTTTCTGAGTGATTGATTCAAATTTCAGTTTTGATTGAAGCAATGGGCATGGAGATGATCCTATTGCTTGTCTGCGTGCAGGCCATTTATGATTTCCGGTTCCTCACTCTGATGGCCATCGGCGGCTCTCTCGTTGGATCACTACTCTGCTTCCTCAAGGTCTCTCGAATTCTTCCTTCACTGACAGGATTATGAATGCCGCTGCGTTGGAATTGAATGGAATCTGCTGATGTTATGGTAACCATCACAGAACTCAGATTGAAAACCAGATTAGATTGAACAAAATATTGATTTTTTTCAGGGATGTGGATTCGTTTACGACTCTTACATGGCATACATTGCAATACATTTGGCTGGTGTGCACACCGGGAAAGTAATACTTCGCCTTGTTGAGGCTGTCGGTAAGCTCCGAAACCCGTTCCATGTATTTTCAACAGTAATTTTGGAATAGAATTATCACTGATGATTGGAGTGAGTGTCTTGTCACCAGAGATTTACCTTGTAGGAACCGTGATGCTGATCTTTGCAATGGGACTCTTCGGACTTTTCATTAGCAATGATTCTGATAGTGGTGACAACTGCGATCGTGCATTGAAGAACACCACACTCTTCGGCATGTTTGCACTCACGGTAAGATCATCCAAGCAACTTACTGATCTCCAGAGTATTTTCTAGACTTGTCTTTTGTTTCTCTCAAGCACAGTAACTGGTTCAATGAAACCAACCCTGCTTTTTCTCAAGAAGAGTTGTGCACAGACTCGGATTAGCTTTTTGATCGACTTGTTTAATGGAGCAGAAACGGCCGGCATGGATGCAAATCACGAATCTGGACACACTGAAGACGAAGCTGGGGCATTGCATTGTGATGATCCTGATAGTGAAACTGTTCGAAAAGAGCAAGACGGTCCACATTGCAAGTTCCGTAGACTTACTGTTGTATGCCGTGGCCATCTTCATGGCATCCGGCTCGCTTTATGTGCTTCACGAGTTACATTCTTCCGAGTCTCATTAGTTTCCATTCAGTCATGTAAATAAAATCAACAATTATCATGTTCGTAACTACTTTCTTACCACCGCTTCGAGCAACTGTATGCACTTGTACTGCTGAGACAAATTAATGCTATTGTTGTTAGCCAATTAACTTGGGCTTGATCTTTCCATCCAGAGCTTGTTCTGTAATCGTTACATGCTGCAATCTAATACAACCATATGTTAGACTGATTCACATGCGCACTTTTTTGAATTGAAGTTCGTAGTGACTGTGATTTTGTGGAATGAACTTGATAAATGGCTTAATGTTGAGTCAAAGTAGAGCAAGGATTGAAACACATTACATGGAACTTGAATCCACGTTATTTTGTGTTTGATACGATCGAATACAATGCTTTGGTTGACCATGAAGTTGTCTGCAAGTAACCAAAATCCATGAAAACTGGTCAATACCAAGCACCTTCAACACACATGCCGTAGTTGTGGTACCGACAAGATGAAAATAAAGCCAACAAAGGATAAGCAGGAAGAACATACGGCCAACAATGCTGTATGTACTCTTGCTGTCCATCAGCGCCAAACAAACTGTAAACGAATTATCCTGCACAGCCATTCGAACTCCACAATTTAGGCAAGAATGTGAATGCATATCTATCAAGGTTTTTGGCTCCGATAAAAACACTTCCGTGTTCAGATTTTATTGAGTGTAGTAGTTTACCGGCATCGGAATAACGACGTAGGGTCTAAGAACCTCGAGCTTTGACCCACCAGAGAACTTGAGGGTGAGAGTGGGCAGTTCTACAGTCTCCACACTTCTGCAGTTCAAGTTACACATTCCCTAGTTGGTGGTTTACCAGAAATTGACGATGCAAACAAGCAAAGTACACACTTCCAAGCTGCTTTAGAGTGCACACATGCATCGATCAGACACTTCACAACAATTACAACTGCACATGGAATATCGCCAAGTCCTCAAATAATCTATCGATCGAATGGATGCTTACTTACGCGGGTACTGCATAACATTGCTCAAAGGCTTCCACGGGACTTGGAACGCTTCTGTAAGGGACTACATTTGCAATCTGTAATAAACAAGAATCATTTGCACAAATCAACCACAGTCATCTCTGA
Source organism: Bryum argenteum (assembly GCA_037043015.1). NCBI lineage: Eukaryota > Viridiplantae > Streptophyta > Bryopsida > Bryales > Bryaceae > Bryum > Bryum argenteum. The sequence goes on along the minus strand of CM073323.1, from coordinate 25,473,581 downwards.
ACGTGCAAGAACCACATTCCATGTGAGAGGGAGGAGGTGATCGAGTCAGGGCTTACAGCAGTGGTGACGAGGGCGTAGGCTGCGGAAGCCAAGTATGAGTAGGTGGTGCCCGAATCGAACAGGGCAAAAGTCATGGTCTTCACCGACACATCGCCCACCAGGATGTACTTCAATCCCACCCAATACCCAACACTGCTCTGTCATCAACACCACGCCCATACCACACAATTTTCAAGCTTGGTATCTTGCTTACATGTAACCTCAAATTTGTATTGTAAAGCAAAAGGAAGGAAAGCAAAAGGAAGGAAAGCACTAGTAGAAAATGGTGTTCAAAATTTGTCCGTAATTACATGTCCGGAGTTACACAGAATCGCTTGTTTTTTGTATAACTTTGTGTTCTTCAATCAATTATTACAAGTGTCAATTTCCATCAAAGTTTTATTGATTCAATACTAGCATGTGGGTTGGTCTACTACACTATTAAAAATCTACAAAATATTGGTAGTTGTGTTGATTGATTTGAGGATATGAAGTTGTAAGAAAAAATAGGTGGTTCAACGTAATTCCGGACAAATTCTAGACACCATTTCCTACTAGTGAAGCTTGTGGATTCTCAAAAGTAAAAGAGAAAACTATTGTTGAAAGTATAGCTTTTAGCTTGCAAGGCTAAGATTTGTCAAACGAGTGGGTTTAAGAATCCCATTCTACATGACACAATCTTACACTATGTGTAGCAAGAGTTTTGCAAATTTGAATATGACCGCAACCGATAACAAAGTGTAAGTGTAAGATGTACACATGTGCCAAGATGTGACTACTTACTTATACAAGATTGGATTTTGTATGGAAGTTGCTAAGAGATTATGTTATTGTATGTGGTGAGGATCAAATTTTAGAAGATTATTTTGTGGAAATGCTTGAATATTGTATGGCATAAAAAACAAAGAAAGAAGGGTGGATCATAAGCTTACGGTGACACTTTCAAGATAGCTGTACTATGTGCCTTTGAATCGCCTCTATCTCCCAATACAAGCCTTCCTGTGCTGAAGCCATCGTCAAAGCACAAAGAGAAGGAATTGGCAATGACTTTGTGTTGTGCCAAGACACTTGGTATCGACGATGGCTTCATTCCTAATCCTAGAAGACCATTCGGTACAGTAGTGCCCTCAATAAATGCCCCCGTTTGGTTTGTTCCACATCTGCAATAAAACCACCCTCCAAAATGTCAGGCCTTAATATTGTGCCACCTGCACCATTTGTTAAAATTCAAAATTATACGTTAATTCATGAGGGCGATCAAGAAAGAGAAATAGTATCAGCTTTTGATACTATACTCTTCAATTATAGCTAGATTAGTTCTTCATTTAAGTGTAGTTAATTGTTGCCATACCCAAAAACTACTTGTGCATTAGTCTTGTTTCCACCTCTTTGCGGAACAAGGTAAAGCATATCCGCAACAAGGTAGCCATCCGTGGAAACAGGAGAAAGGTATTGCAAGTGGTAGGGACATTGTGATGAGCTAGATGGACACGAAGCAGCAAGGTCGCAATAGACACTAGCGCATGTTAATTGTGTAGATGACGTTGAATTCGAGGGATTGTATACATTGAATGTAGTATTCTGCAAACAAACCAATCCATTTTCAATCTCTTTTACAGCATGCACCATTTAAGCACTTGGTTAAATACTTAAAATCAAACAAAAATCATGACGAGTTCATATATTTTAGACGTATTACTTAGATACATTAAGTGGCTTAAAATGCTTAAGTTACTTACATAAACAGAAGAAACAAGAGGAGCACAAGAAATGCAGTGTGCACATGGTATCCACAGCAAGTCACTTCCAGTGTCTAATGTCACGAAATAGCTTTGGCGAGGGGTTCCAATCTCAATGTATGTGTACTGCAACCTGATTCAACAAAAATAAACATCAGCATTCTTCAGCATTTGTAAGAAGGCACCCATTAGGAACAAAAATAACATATTAAGAATTCATAACTGTGAAAGATAGCATACAAATAATGAAGATACTATGTACTAGTCTTTGCCAAGAATATCGATCCGACTTTTTATTCACATAAACAGTACAGCAAGATTCTCCAATCACTCAATAGCATAGCATCATTCACATCACTCATTGTACCGCTTTTTATTACATAAGTAGTTGAAAGTCAAGCATAAACACTCAGGATCAAAGATTCAATTCTCCATGTAGAAAGTTTTGGCTAAACCGGCCTCAGCTTGGCTTGCAAGAAACTTGCCAAGCCACCGATAATTGCCATAAATCAATCACTAAATCTGATTGTATGACTAAAATACATATTTTGTTCAATGATTTTGGGAAAATATAGTTTAGTTAGATGTATTCATAGATTGGGTACTTCGCGAAAATGAACAAAACAACCAATTGTAGGAATTTTCAAATGACCATATCTTACTCAAATTGTCTTCAAATTCAGCACATGAGGTGTTTTTGACATCTACAAAAAGAGTATTATTTTGAAGAAAATTTAAGTAAGATATGGCCATTTGAAAATTCCTACAATTGATTGTTTTGTTCAGTTTCAGTGAAGCACCCAATCTGTGACTACATTTAGCTCGACCCAAGCTCACTTGTCATTGAATTGATAAATTGAATATTCCTATTATAACAAAATATGTGTTTTAACCATTATAGCTGAGAGCATGGTTTTCTTCATACGTGAATGTAACGAGATGAAAGAAAAGTGGGAATTGGAAGAAAAAGGCGTTTGTTTTTCACCCATCATGGTTGTTGTAATAGGTAGCATTTCCAATGGAGCTCGCCAAGAGCGGCTGTGAAGTTTTGGCAGCAGCTGAAGGGCTGTCCATGTTGCCGCCATGGTGGCGAAGCAGGTCGAAATGGAAAAGCATGTTGTGAAATGCGGCGGTTCCATGCTGCGGCCAATCCTTGAATGCATCTCCATGCCGCACCTGCACACCCAATTTCTCCCCCGATCAAACTTCGCTGCAAATTTTACCCATTAAAATTGATGATGCTCTCTTGCTCGATTAGTGGTGTCTGAGATCGATGAGTGTGTGTGCACCTGAAGCTCGCTCCTGGCCTTGTTGGAGTATCGGTGCGTGACTTCGAAGCTGTACAAGTTGCCACTCACACCAACAACAAGCAGAAGCTCAGTCACGAAGCTCAGTAGTACTGGGAAAAGCAGGCACCATGTTTGCAGTAGTCTGAATGAAATCTTCTGTCGTGGCATTTTGAGGAGCTCGGTTAGCCATTTTCTTTTCTTTTGAGATGGAGAGAGTTGACTAAAAAGTGGTGAAGCGGTGTGATTGGGTCCCCAGCTTCAATACTTAAGAGACTTTTAAGATCGAATGTCAAGAGACAAAGTTTTTTCATCTGGGATTTTAATAGTCACCTTCAGAAGGTCGTAGAATATCATCAGATTAGCTTTTGGGAAGTGGAAGTGTGTCGAAACAATGTTACCTTATCTCAAATCTCTCTATAGTTCAAGTGCCTCTAGTTGGAAAATGTTGTCAAGCATCAACAAAAATTATCCATAACTTTGATACAAGAATCGAAGAGTACTTCATACAGAAACAAAATCGAAGAGTACTTCATACAGAAACAAAATCGAAGAGTAATTCATACAGAAACAAAATTGTACTTGTGGTTTGAAAGAGAAACAGTATATCAAATTTATTTTATTTAAATAGATGTTGTACTGAACATCTTAGTCAACTCATGGTCACACTTTAATTTCTTCTTTTTTTTCAGGAATGAATCGAAAGTCAATATTATGAATCGAAACTGGAATGGGATTCATTCTCATGTTTACATATAATTAATACCACATTCCACCGGGACAGAGCCTTAATGTCAATTTAATTATCACTGTTGTACATCTTACAAGAAGACTGTAAATATGCATCAACAAGAAGAGCTTCACTTCATCAAAGTCTGCGAAACTTGTCTGCATGTTTTGGGAAAGCAATATTGAGTGATCGATCGGCTCACACCCCAGAAATTTCCACGTTTTTGAGCACTTTGGTAGCAAGTAAAATCAATAAGAAACAAGAAATACAGTGACCATTGTGCCACACAATTTTTATCAGGTCTCAATATGAGTACTAATGAATACACAAAGACCCATTATGTACACGCTCATTAAACACTGCTCTGATTTCAGAACAATCCGTAAATCAAAAAAACTGAATATGAACAAATAAAAACAAACTACAAGGAGGAGTTTCCCTCGAATTCTTTGAATGGGAGAGGGACTGTCTTCACTGCTCTGAATTTGCCTACATTGTTGAGATGCTCGTTCTCCAATCTGCTCGTACACACCCACATAGATCAGAACAAATTGCTATAGAAATGTACGAGCTAAAATTAGCATGTGTTTAGAAGTAGTACCTGTAGAAGTTCCAGTGACCGCGTCGAATAACCTCCAATGATGCGAAGATGGTGTCCCAGCCAGATTGACTGAATCCGGGAAACATGTTCACGTGTTGAATGGATGACACCCATGCAAGCCTTAACACAACATTCAAGCCCTGCACATCACATCATCACACATAAAAAACCATCAGCTCCAGTAAGGTAGGAGTGGCGAAAACCGTCCCGCCCCAAAAACCGCACAGTAAGGTTCAAATATTCATAGGAATTATAGGATTACTCAAAAAATGTCTTTTTTTTGGGATGGATTTGCACTAGCTTTGCAGACTATCGAAAAATAATTAAAATTTTACACCACTATTCCAAGTATGCAAAGCTTAAAATCAGACGGTGTGTGAAGACATTAGACGATGACAAGGATTACATGTAGGGGTGGCCAAAGCATGCATGTCAAATGTGGGTTTTTAATTACCATGGAGAGGAAATAGATGTATTTTTTCTTGAGGATGAGGTTGTCGCGTAGCCACGGGTTACGGGAGTTTCGTTGAAGCAAGCCCCAATCGACAACGAGGTCCCAGTAAAGTTGGTACATGGTTGCCAAACAAGAGGAAACAATGAAGAGGACTAGCCACGTGACGTTCTCCTTGGAGTTGTACGTGAGTTTGATCACCATGGCCAACATGGCGGATGCATATTTGCCTGCATTGTAAAGCTGCATCTTGTCTCCTCCTTCATCTCGCCATCGCCTCAAACACTATATCCATCGAAAAATAATAAATTAGAATCAATATAAAAACACCAACTTTACACATGGCATGATATGGGTTCCACTAAGGCGCGTCTCAATATCTGCGACATGTGTATAATTCATTATATATGTGCCGGAAATTCCTTTTCTAATCCCATGTATACAACTGCATCCATGTCACCTATAATACCATCTGGTTAGAATAATTTCTTAATATCAAAAAAGTAGTTAAAAAAAAATCACACTATTTATCATATCATACCCATATCATACCAAAAATTAATAGTACATGATAGTACAAGATTATGTATACATTACCTGGAAGAACCGGAACCAATATGGCATTGCGGAGAAGACATACATCGACCCCTTGAACGCTCGATTGTGAGTACAAGCTTCCTCGCGCCGGTCTCGGAAATACCCACCCGAGTAATAACATAACATGAACTCTAAATTTTGGAACGAGGCAACTTGGCTCGTCAGTTGATCACCAAGGAAAAAATCCGAAAGTAAAACCTACAAAATCAATGTCACAATATCACTTTGAAATTCGTCTAGATGTCATAAAAAGTTCATTTGTATGAAATATGACAAGGTCTTCTAAATTAGAGTAATGGAACTATTAGTGTGACTCGACTTCACAAGGGTAGTGCTGCCCACCTTAAAAAAAGGAGCACATACAACACGATGAAGGCAGCGCAGAAAACACATGCGTGCAGACCTGTAAAGTATGTTCATAGGCATGCATAGTGCTACAAGGAAAACCTGCACAAGGAGAATTTTGTGGTTAAACAAGATGCGTAATACGATTTGAAAACTACAACGTTGTTCATGTGATGGGCACCCTCGCTTATGGGTCATGCAAATTTTGAGGCCCTGAACATGTACATGCATTAAACATTAAAAAAATCTTTAAAAAAAATGAGAACACGTTTGGTTAATCCCCTAAAGATCCAAGAAAGCCGAAATGGCTTTTTGGGATGTCTTTAGGGAAAAATGTCAGCCAACTTTGACCATTATGATAGGAGAAAAATTAACAGTTCAAATTTGACATATGAGTAAAGGGTCAAGTTAAATTCAAGATCCTACGGTTAGATCTTTTGATTAATGCTTAAATTGAGTTATTCTAGGCCTGAAGTAGAAGAGGGTCCTTTGTGATAATTTTGTATCAAGGATCTTTAGGGGTTAAGAAGGTTTTACCAGGGTGATTCCCATGGGAGCCCACTCGGAGGTGTTGTATTGGCCGATTTCTCGGGTGCTCGCAATGATGTGCGCTATCATGGTACCGAACAACATGCTGGTGCCGGCGGTGCACACAAGAAAAACCTCCCGGTAGCGAAGCTCGCTGCCCGGTGAAAACTCGAAGATGAACGGGTAGTTGATGCGAACACGTTGCCATGCGTAAACGTTCAGCCCATACATGTACATGTGGAGAAGAACTAAACCCAAAGTGCTGAACACCCGGAACACGGTGTCCATGTAATTGTGACCTCCTAAAACTCGGTACTCCCATGTGGTTGATAGCAAGACTAGAAACCCTCCCATCAACGCCAACGACGCACCCGAAAATATACCTGCACGGTCGAGAATGCTCAAATATTGGTCACTCCGCATATCAATGATACATTTTATTAACTACTTCTGGACAGGAAGCAGTCCAAAAATAAAGCATGGGGGATCCCCTAGGTACTCATGTAAGTAAGATACAGTGTGAATACGAAAATGTAAATTGGGGATCTTTGGAGAATACAAAGATACACACATCACCTGTGTAAATTTTCAATTAGTGTAATGATCATTCCACAAAATTTCCAAAATCTGCTCAAGTCCAGAATTTGTGAATGAGTCCAGATTAAGTTAATGTAGCAGTCATTGATTCTTATCCCAAAAATATTGAATATGGTGATGAGTTATCCGTACCTAACAAGAATGTAATGCTGTGTCCTCCTTGTTTCTGTATGGGCCTCAACTGCGACATAGCTTTTCGTCTATCATGGTCGGCAAAATGCTTAGTAAAAATCTCCTCCACTTTCGTCATTAGTTTCGTCACCTGATGAGATTCAAAACCGCAACACATTCAAAGCCTTGCTGCAGAACCAATATGAATCGTACAAGCAATGTCTAAGAAAGAGCTTTTTGACCATCCACTACTTTCTTAGTAGAGAATAGATTCTCCTTTATGGATAAGAGAACGGAAGAGAATCATTACATTGGTTAGATACTCGATGTTGAAGAAAGATTGGGTACCTTGTCTGAAGTTGCGAAGTAGGAGTGCTCCACTTCTCTGATGTAAAAAGGCCCAAATTTGTGCCGTCCTACTTTATCATACTTTTTCATAATTTTGGCAAACGCCACCATATTTAACGAGCTGCACAAGAAGAGATTTCAATGATGTGTAAGCTCAGGGTGCTCACATTGCCTCGAATCTGTAAAGCAATCACTCAAAACTAAGCATTGAAGGACCTGGCAGCATTGTAAAGACCTGTAGCTTTTGAGGAGGCCAAGGCCGCGGTAGAATTCGATGAACGCGGTTCGAAGCATTTTCTCGGAGCTTTGCACCTTCTTCTTGCCCAGGCTCATGTCGATCATATCCTGGATGATGCTCTTGTGTCTGCTATGCTTCCCCCTGCGTATCCCTTGATGCTCCACGAGCTCGCGAGTGTGTCGCAAGCGAGCATGGAATTCACCCTTCTTCTGCACGATGTGCAAGGGACTCGCATCCGCCGACAACGTCCAGGCATCGCCCTGGTGCGCGTATCGTGAGGAAGCCGAATCGAGAGAGCTGCTTCGAGTCGACCAGCTGAACCGTGAGCTTTCGCTGCTCACGTTGTGGCCCTCGAACACGGAATCGCACTCCACTTTCACGTCCACGTTTTCGATGAAGTTAGCTATGATCTCCATCTCTTCGTCCGAGGAGCTCTGGATCGAATCTGCATTGCTTGAGACTGATTGCCGCGTCATCTGGTCCTCGCTTTCGTCGTGTCGGACTGTTATCACTTCTAGCAGAGGACTCTCAACTGCAATGCTCAAGCTTGGTTAGTTCTTATGGGTGTGAAGAGGACGAGGAAGAGAAAGACTGAGTGTGCGGTGACTTACAGGAATTGAGTTCTTGGCTGAACTGGTTCCTCTGGTTGAAGGAGGAGGCTCGCATCTTGAGATTCTGGCGAGCGAGCGCTTCCTGGACTTGGAACAATGCCAAGAGCTGCTTCTCAAGACGAATGGCGCGCGCAACGTACTCTGATTCTTTCGCTTTATAGAAGCTGTTGATCTTCTCGAGCTCCCCGTCCAAGTGGTTGAAGAAAATCCTGTCTTGCTCGCCTTGGCCGATTGAGTCTCGCACGTCTACCATGAGAACATCTGTATCCTCGTCTGCTGTCCAGTCGAACGAATTCTTATGCCCCTGCTCACAATAACCAAATAAAAACAAACCCTCAAAACGGTGAATCTCGCAACCAGTTCTGATCAATCTGTAAAAAGAACGGACTTGGTGGTACCCGATCGTGTTCATGGTGCAAGGGATTCATTCCATGTGCAGTGCGCTTGAGATGGACGCCCAGATGGTGCAACTGCGACAGGGAGCCACGCCGAGAGTAGAGGACGCGCTCCCCGGCGCCATGGACCTGCAGCAGGCGATCCTCCTTGATACGTCTCACATCGCGCTTAAGCTCCTTGTAGTTGCAGTATGCATCTTTCCATTCCGGCACCAAAGAACCCTCCAATTGCTTAGCAAATTTCACCATCCTAATATCCCACCACTGCAATCACGAACTAACACCGATCAAAACATTCCACCAGCGGGGTCGCAGGTCGAAAACCATAACGTAGTACGTCTGACCAGTCGAGATTCAGATACTACTGCGGTGTCGATCATTCAACTGCCGGATCGATCTCACGCACAGTTGATTCCTTTTTCTGGGCTTAGCACGTTGCAAGAGGTGTATATATACGATCGATCGGAATCGACCGTGACTGGGATCGCATGCGTGAACAAAATAATCGCTCGAACATGCAGTAGCAGCGCAGCCATTTTGGGCTGCCGCTGTGAATCTAGGTGCAACGCTTTTCCTTCAGACACGCGGATCGCGGCACCTCTCTTGATCTCGTGCTACTGTAGTAAGTTCCGCTTGTGGGGTCCAGGCCAACCCAAACCAGTTTTGTTCGTTCACAGCACTCTTCCGTGATCGAACCATCCTTGCTTTGAATCTTGTGATCTGGTGAATCTTGTGAGAGAGAAAGTGAGTGAGCAGGGATTATTATTCATCCATATTGCTCAGCGAGATCCACACTCATGCACATATCATCATCTGCAAAGCTAGCTACTGAATATGATCATGTAGGACATGTGACGCCCCCCTGCTTGTCATCTCCGTGACGAAGTATCTGGAAAAAGCCACTTTTGTAAATCTTTCAAACTAGTTAGGTCTCTTATTCACTTTATGTAAGAGATTTATTGGAGCATATGTCCATTTGTTTTCACATGAGGATATTATTTTCTGTATGTGAGAGACAAATAATAATGCTTTTGTATGCAAAAGATATAAAATCGTTACTTACGCCACCTTCAAAATGATTAACTTTTGAATTACTAAGACAGAACCTATGTGTTCGTGTATAAGTTAAAAATTTAAAACTTAAAAAAAAAAACTAAAATTTCAAAAAAAAAATTAAATTTTAAAAAAAAAAATAATAATCAAGTTACGTTATCAAAAACATAATAGGAAATTATAAAGAAAATCCAAGAACCATCACTCGTCATCTATGAAACATTAATCATGGCATATTCGTGACAATAGCTCTGAGAAAACAAGGAATCCAGTCACTAGAAAAACAGACAAATTAGGTCAAAATGGTTTGGCCCCACCCAAAGCTGGCAGCTAGTCATTTGCTAATGAGTGGGAAGGCACTTAAATAAGGGTTAAGCAAAATCTAGAAGAATCCTGAAAGCAGAATCAGCAGTCACGAGCAATGAATCTTTTGCAGGGGCTACTCAAAGCTAGGCAAACTCCCGGGTGCACATTTGCACATTTGCACCTATCTGTATTCCTTCATCAAATCCCAATTTCAATATTATCCTCCTTTTAGCCACTAAAGACCCGGGTTTTAGTGTATGCCGAGTTGCTTTTGGGTCACGACCACTTCATGCGAGCTGACTGGACTCCTCCTTCACATTCCAGAATTTTCTACACCCACTCAGAGCCAATAGCATTTGAATTTGCCGGTCATGGATTCCATGGATTCATTCCTTGGATATTCATTCCATGGATTCATTCCTTGGATATTCATCTTCGTCATCTGGCCCTCAACGTGTCCGCTGTCCAAGTCATTACCTTCGTGTAATTTGTTTGATTTGTGGCATCGATTTGCTGTGTGAGTGGATGTGGCGATTGTCGGAGGGGAGATGCAAGCATGAGAGAGATGCACACTGTGCCTTTTGAGCATTGGAAACAACAGTGCTTCTCATCACACGATTGGCCATTGGGAGTGACCAAAGGCTGTTTTAGGGCTTTCATCAGCGAATTGCGAATTCTGAAACAAAAACTTAGAACATGATACTTGTGCTTTTTCTGAAAATAGAAACAAACTCATCTTCCAAGATCATATTGACCCAAAACTGTTAGTTGCAGTTATATTACACATGATATGCTATGGTTATAATGGTTGCTAGAGCACGCTGTTGAAATCAGAAAATACAAACTTGGAGGTGCCGAAGCATTCCTCATGTATTTACTGAGGTGGGCGTGTGCTGTAATTCCTAGGGGTACCGATTACCGAACCATTGCCCGGGGAAATGGGCTGGAGCAAGTCGGCCATTCATCCCTGGCCGCTCCATCCCGCTCCCAAAACGTTCCCCATGCCGACGTGTTCCCTTGGCACCCGATAGAGTGCATCCGACGGCTCATGATCGTTCTTAGGAGTTAACGGATGAGATCCCTCGAGCCGGACCATATGGTATGGGGACCGTTGTGACGAGGCTTTCGGGCACCTGAGACCTAGTTCACGTCCTCAAGTCCAGGTCCCCAAATATGTTGTCACCTCATAATCCCACGTTATTTTTACCCCATGCTTTCTTTGGTGTTTAACCCCTAAAGATCCAAGAGGACCAAATCGGGCTTTTGCTATTTTGGGCAGCCTAGATGAATAGGTTAAAAGTAATACTTTTGCCCAAATTTTTTAATGGGTGCTCCCTCTACTGCAAAGTGTATGTGGTAAAATTTGCAAAGCCAAATTCCAATTTTTGAGTCTTCTACGACAATTCTTGGCTTGCGAGCCGAACTGGGGCAGTTTAAATTTAATATTTTTTTGAGATTTTTTTTTGGAAATATGTTCATGACCAAATTACTACTTGAGTTCCAAAGTGAGCTAACTCAAAAAGTTTGTGAATTTCACAAGGGCAGCCCTCAAAAATTACAAAAACAATCTTCACAATTTCTAGTAATTTCTGAATTAACTCTTACAAAATTTGTCAAAATTTGAGGTTTTGGAATTTTCCCAAATTTTTTTTCCTCAAATTTCACAAACTCATAAAGGCACCTACTCGTCATTTGGATTTTTAATTAAACCAAATATATCGAAGGAAATGCATGTTTTACTATATCAATGTTTTTAGACCTTCTTCTAAGAAATAATTTGCATGAAGGTCATACAAATGGAATGAGTTTCCAAAATTTTGCATGAGCGTACCCAACTTGATTATCTACATGGAAAAAAATATGGATATTATGTTTGGGGTAACAATCTTCAATTTAACATATGCTCCATGGAAACAATGTCTCACAAGCAATGCCCAAAAAAACTTCTGCACCAACTTTGAATGTTAAGATCTCACAAATGGTGAAGATCCAACGGTTGAAATTTCACATGGTAGTACTAATAGTAGGTGGGTTTGAGATCTTACGGTTGAAAGTACAGAAAAACAATAAATTTTTTGACCATATCTCATTTCGAACAAGGTGGTAGAAAATCACAATTCTTGGTTTTGGAAGGCCAAAAAACGCTTGGATTTTTAGGGGTTAATATGTTCTATGTTCTCACCTCGTATCTAACATTACACAACCCCACATTATTTTTATCACATTACACAACCCCGCATTATTTTTACCCCGTGTTTTCTTTGGTGTTTAATATGTTCTGCGTTTGGGCAAAGCTTCTACTTGTGTTATGTCATGTGGATATATCATTGAACGGACACTCTATATACGCCTACCCCAACAAGGGCACGATATACTTTTTCTATTCCATTTATTTTAACCAATTATTGTATTAAGTAATGCTTAATCGACACATGCATAAACCAAGGCACAATATGCTCAAAGCTCTTTCTCTTCTTTAAGCAAAGGAAAATTGTCATTTCTTTTCATCTTAATTTACTATTTCTCTTCCTGCATGTGATTAAGTGCTAATGTTGCATGTTGCATGTACGTGGTATCATCTCACTTGTCATACACTTGAAAAGAACTGCAAAGCCGAAAGTTGTTGGACAGGCATCATCTCAATCACGATTGCAAGCCGCCACCAGATGTTTTAGTGATGCTCAACTCAGGGCACACGGGGGGTAGAAAGAACTAGATAGGGAAGCATAGGGAACTGCAAGAGAGAATTAACTTCTGATACTCATGGTGCATGAATATAGGGGCAGATTTTAGTTTCCTCTTTGCACTTGCCTAAGAACAGGACTTTGATCTTCTTCTGACCTCAACCACATGTATCTTCTGCTACAGTTGTTGTCATAGGAAAACGGAAATTGGACGATAAGGATCATTTCCTGATAGAGACGAACGTAGGCTGTACAAACAAGTAAGAGTTCTTCTGTTAAATTTGAGTATGGTTAGGACTTACAATTAACCATGGGCGATTCCATCTCTCCAATAATCATGATATTAGAAGGTACAGATTCTCTTCTAGTACAGTACCGAATGTGATGCACTATTACTTGGCCGACTTCAGAGCCTCGTTCACTGCCTCCTCCTCATCCTACAGCAAAAAATCCAAAATGATTGGTTACAGATGAAGCGAAAAACTTGACAAAAGAACAATTTCTAAGTCGAAAGCTTACCACAAGAGCTTGAAATTCATTCTCTTCATCGATGGCGTCTAACACTGCTTCGTCATCCAGTAGGTCCTGCATGTTACTCAAAAGCTTCAATAGAGGTACATACCACATACTTCAAGGTAATCACCACTCCTTGTAACATAAAATCTTCAAGCAACATAAGATATTAAAAGGGACTTACATCATCAGCTATACGCAATTCTCCTGTTTCTGAGTCCTGTTGCAGAAGGAGTCACATCAGTTTCATGCTTTCTACGGCTAGTGCATGCATACAAAGCAAAAAAATTGCTAGAAAAAAGGTAAGAAGTGAACCTTGTGTGCAACGAACATGAGAGGGTCGAAGGGTGTGTACATAAGGTACTGATTGTTATGCTGCACAAGAAGGACATTGTCAGTGCACTGCCACTTAATGAGCTCACAATCTAACGAAGTAGAAACCAGATACCAGGAAGAGAGTTTCTGAATATACCAATTGGAAAGTTGCAACCTCCACTCCTTCGGCCAAGGAACCTCCCAATCCCTCCCCATACTCTGCACAAGTGAGTCATTGTACTGTGCATGAGGCGAAGATCCATTCAACTGCCTTCTCGTTCCCTCTGGCAAAAGTTATGATCTCAAGAACAAGAGCAAAGAGAAATACCGCTGTTCAAGTCTATGACGTCCTTCTCGGTGTAGCAAAAACCCCCCCGAGCGGTTAGACAAAACCTGACACAATGAGGTTAGAAATATTCATGCAAGCGGGAACTCAAACAGCCAAACGCGAGGTAAACTCCGAATTAAGGCAAGCTTACCCACTAACAATAAGATGAAGACGATTTTTGGCAAGCGCATAAGCTGCACTAGGTAGCACCTCGTCCAGCTCTGCATCACTTAGCTGTAAGAGTGGGATAGAACGCGGGTTAGAAGGCAATCGTAATTTCATACTGAGACATTCGTAATTTCATACTGAGACATTCGTAAAGATAAAGGAAACTTGCCTCAATCAAGCCTTCACGCTCTTCTTCTATTTTTAAGATTTGTAAGGGCCTGCAAGCCAAATATTCAAAACTTTGCCATCTCACGAAAATACCACCACACACGATAGAAGAACTATCAGAACTATCGGGAAAGAGAAAAACCCTATATGGTGGTACTCACTTATTTAGCTTAGAGGTTGAAAAGAATGTGAAGCTTAGGAGAGGGCCCGTACATATCTAGAGGTAACAGGAGAAAACACTGCTCGCCATCCGAGCTTGAAAAAGCCCTTCTTATCATACATTCTAGTGGTCTTCTAGTTGTAGGATCCACCTGCATTCATAGAACCAAGTCAAATTCAACAGACGTGGGAACGACCATCAGAAACAACGAGGCACTGGTGTCACTTACAATGGTTACGATCCGATTCTGCGGCGGAGCCATAAGAACAACCTTTCCTGAATCGTCCAGAACGAATCCAGCTAATGGCTTCAACAGTGATACCGGCGCTACTGTACTGCTGACATCACCGTCATCCTCATCAATTGCAAACCTCACCTGCAAAACAATGTTCAAAAGTCATGCTCCGACAACTGCTACTCCTATTCCAGACATAATTACAGACGATTCATATCATAAACCTCAGGGTTTAAGGACCGAAACATAAAACGTACTAAATGATCAAAACTTCAGCTGCTCGTTGCAAATTCTAACCCAAGCTACCAGTTCTTCTGGCCAAAAAGGCATCCACAAGCTGAATCGAGTGGTAGCTGGCTGCAAGATAGTCTAGTTGCAAGGCAACGAGGCTTTCGAGATGCTCGGGGACCGTAAATCCTCCAAACCCTAGCGTCACATGAATTGGCGAGTGCGCAGAAGCTGGAGGAAAATTGACAAAAATCAAGCGAGGCTTAAACATTCATTAACTGTTACCTGCTCTTCTTTCTCCCCTCGAGAAGCCTTCTTGGATTGTCTCCCACTGCTGGAAGCTTCAGCGTCAGCAACGGAGGTGTACTTATCAGATTTCTTGCTCTTGGAAGAAGAAGCGCTCTTTTTGTACCCGTGGTCATACTTACTGGCTGCAGCCTTACAAGCACAGGCACCATACTGCCCTAACCCTATTTTCAAGACAGACGCTCTTCGCACTTGCAATTCAGTCTTCCTGCGCCATCCTGTCTGCACCGGCAATGTAAACCCCAGGCACTTGCTGGCCGCCATCGAGCTACCAGCCTCTGCGTCTAATGTCTAATTCCGCACGTGGCCAACTACCAGAAGGGATCAAAATTCCTTGCAATGCGCATGGTGGCTTCGCCAGTGGAGTTGCTTCAGTGCAAGAACGAGAGGAGAGCGTTGTGGACCTACGCAATTCAGTTGCGAGTGGGATGGAGCTCAAATTTCTTCCACTTGCTGCAGTTTGAAGCGCAATCCGGTTGAGTTCGAATTGTAGTCACAAGGCTGATCCATCTCCATCCCATCTCACCTCCTTCGGCCTTCGGAGCTGCCTTCTCTTGGTTATCCTCCGGGTTAGATACCTGGGTGAAGGCGGGTATATAGGCCGGTCCTCAATCGTTTTCACAATGTTAACTTCCAAAACATGTTGGGTGTAATCAACAAAGTAGATTGCTCGTCTTTTATGCTAGTGAGATGTGGAAAAGGTTTATAATAGTTAAGCAAGCCATATCAAAATTAACACTAAAGGTAGGAATCTTTTAGTACTTCAGTTAGCCAAATAAAATTAACAATTAAGGCAAATATCCATTAATACTTTACACAAAGGGCCCACCAAGTCGCGTATAAGTATAATGTATTAATGAAATATCAGATTAAAGAAATGGGTCAAATTTTACCTTGCTTTGCATGCTTAACTGTGCATTATATCTTACATCCAATTTGGAGATATAATTTGATTACTTCAAATTTAATTTTGAATTTTGATAAGTATAGTTTACAAAGGTTAACATGGAGGTAAGATTTTAGCGATCAAAGTGCACAAACAATCCAAGCACTATAGCAAATTTCGCATGAGCATTGAATTCTTGACAAGCATCACAAGTTCACAACCCTTCCTCTAAGCAAAATCCCAACTATAACAAAAGAGTTTCCTTGTCCTCTCAGATTTAGTATCTTGTACCTTCGTTACACCTTGTCATTTGATCATTTCAATATAATATTGTGAACCAAATTCCAATTCCAAAATTGTTAAAAGCTATGTATGTCATTTGCTTGAGTTGACCCTTGAAGGTCCCAAAGGACACCTAATCGTAAAGTAAGCAATATGTTTTGCACTTCAAATTTATCAAGATATTTAAAAGCATATTTTGGGAATCCAGCCGTATGGATGTGACGATTAATGTGCACTATGTCCAAAAAAATTATTGGGAATAATCAATCCCAGGGTTTTGGTGAGTTTAGCTCCATGCTCTTGGCATCTAAAAAAAATAAACCGGTGACACCAACAACGATGCTCAAAAGTGTCATTTATGATATGCGTGCCTAGAAACAAATGCAAAGCAAATCTTTCAACTAATTGATTGCAATTTGGGTGTGGCTTATCAGACATATCCATAAGCAATATCTAATGATCACAAGGTATGGGCGAGCAATTTATCAATAGAAAGCTATTTGTTCAAATACGAACTTCCTTTCAGAGTATACTCCAAGGTACAAACCAGAAAACATGCAAATATGCAATTCGAATTTGGATTTCGTTTTCCGATTTGAGCCGATTTCATATGAATAAATGTTCTGTGAATTTCGGTTTCCTTCCGAGATGTCTACCATTTTTGCGTGCGCAAATCAGTGGTATCAAGTTAACAATTGAGATAACATACGCTCAGACTGTCTTCATGAATCTGCCATAAGTACTCATAAACAGCTTGATGATATATATGAATTTCGGGAACACGAAGCACGAAAGTGGACCTCACATTCATCTAAAATTTATAAGCAAGCCAATTCCCACAACACGCCACAGTTGCAGCTCACTGCAAGCAAATAGACCTGAAGCTGAAATGTAGGTACACCGCAAACAAAGAAAAGGGCAGGTGCTGGAGACCGTTTGAAAAATGAGAAACAAGTCGATTTGCTACAAACAATTTGGCATATATTAGAGTACCGTCTCAAGCCTCACGGCTCTTGAAGGTAAGAAGTACAATTTACAAAAGTATGCAGAAAACGATAAACACTCTTGCTGCTCGGCTTGTAGCAATCAGTGCTAGAAAAAAGTATCATATCCTGGAAGGTGAAGAGATGTGATCACTTCTTGGAGCCCGAGCCCGGCTTGACAGCGGCCCATGCCTCGCTAGCAATGGCTTCCACTTCCTCGAATGCCCGTTGCACCACTCCCGGAGCTTTCACCGGCGTGTCTGCTGTCAAGTCCTCCCTCCGCCCGTGAGACTCCGGCTGCTCATCGTCACTCTGCATCCTCAAAAATAGCACATCAGAAGTCCTTCTCGAAAAGCATCAAGGAAAAGTGTGGTGAAATCCCACACTTCTCCACTAGTGAAAATTCACTTTCTTCTGGTCTGTTGTGCCCTCTCTGAAAACTGAAACAGCCACCCTCCACTCTCACTCTAGTGGACAATAATTTCCAACCTTGAACTGAAGCATATGAGGACACATTTTTCAACCAATATTTTAGTTTATCATACTGCAGAATTGGATCAAAACATAATCTTCGGAAGTAGAGAAATTTGCAGGTCTTTTAGGGTTTGGAGTGCCGGTTCATTGGACCTTTTTTGGGTGAATCTGGGTGCAGCACTAAAGATCGTGTCTACCATGAAGAAAAGTAAGCATGAACGAACCTGAGGAGTTTTGTCGACGGGTTTGAAAAGATCTTCACTACGGGCGCTCGCCATTACGAAATCTTCTTCTTTCGCAGGTTCAACGATCACAAATTGATTGTTTCGGTTTGGAAATTCGAAGCACTCTCACCTTTGGCCTTGTTGGTTCCTTCCACTAATGAAATTACAAAATTGTGGGTCGGTCAGTGCAGTGAAGAGAAGCGGAAGAGGTTTGGGTTCCTTGCAGGTGTCGCTCTGTGAGGAAGGACTGTCAACACACGTCCACAATCGCAGTGTTCCAACCAGATTTAGTGGAAAGCTCTTTTCTTCCTCCACAGGTTTGCAGCCAGACAGATAAAAGCAGGGGCTCTTTTAGAGATCGAGGCACCTAAAACCGACCATTTAAGAGAAATTCCACCAAAAAGAGGAGGTGTTACAATGGAGAGCGATTTTTCCTTCAGAGAGAAATAAATGTTATGGAGAATGCAATTTCAATTTTTATGTTTGCTCCAATTTGTAAATTACAATGAATTTATGAAAGCCAAGAGGTTACTGCTACACTTGACCGATATGTAAAACTAATGATGCTACCATTAACATTTTAGATTTTTTTTTTTTTTTTTTTTTTTTTTTTTTTTTTTTTTCTTTGGAATCAATCAATGTATTGAGAGAAATTGATTCCAAAAAAAATGAGAGAAATACAATCATGAACCTAAGTAACTTGGCTACTTGGCAGGGAGATTTTTGATACATATATTTGTTTGGATTCATAGATAATTCGAAATAAGCCTTCAAGGGAAGATTTTCTTAGTGTAAAAAACTTACTATTAGGGAAAGTAATGTTGTATCTCATAGGTTACTAATGGTCTCTACGTTTTATGATACAATATGTGATTTTAGCAAATCATACCAATTTTTGATTACTAATAATAGAAAAAATGACTTGTGGGGTCAAAAATTTGGAGTACCAAACTCGGATTGAATGATTGGCATCGACAAACATCTTCCGACTATTTTTAGTCTAGAAATATTACTAAGTTTGTTGTAGGTGAATGAACCAATCTAACTTCTTAATACACCACACGCTTCAGAGTTGGTTGTGATATTGCTATAATCTTTTTGACAAATAGAAAAGTAATTACCAAATGAAATCTATGTCAAATCATATTGTTCCAACACATTATGGATCTTTATTTTCACAAGTAAATTAGAATATACATGTGTCGCCAACCACACATAAAATCTATTTTGTGTCACTGTCCTTATGAGCTTTGTAATATCACTACTTAATGTCACTTCTAATCTTCATTATCTCATGATTGTTTTTCTCTATGTAATACCACCCCTCCTCCCTATGTAATATCACTTCTTTATAATGTCACCCCTCCAACCTTAACAGTTTAGACTTAACCACCGTGGGTTGATTGCATTCTACTTTAAAATTATAAATGCTAATATAAAATTCTAAGTGTGTTTTGAAGGTTCACTAAACAATTCTCATTTTCATGAAATGAAATCAAGAGAGTTACTGAGGATGAAAAGATATATTGTTAATATAGAATTTACAATTGAGCTTCTAATTAGATGAGGAAATTTACACAAGTGTATTAATTTACGCTCACTTCACTGTCCAATTCAAAATTTTCTATGGTTTCAACATTGTAATTTCTTCCACACATGAAGAGGCACAAATAGACCCTTTACATTTCTATATTCATTCGAGCTTTACACATTAACATTTTTAAGATCCAATGATATTTCTTTTCACTCATTTTACGAACTTGGTTGCATTTACTCAAAACTAACTTAGGGACGGTTTAAATGGGGGAGTCAAGCTGTACATTGGGCCTATGGAGAGCAAAAATTCTCTCAATGTGATTGGTCAATTTTTTCAACTAAAAGTACTGAACCAATCACATTGAGAGACTTTTTGGGCTCTTTCGTCCCCATGCTCAGCTTAACTCCCCATGTAAAGCGTTCCTTAGTGTGCCATATAGTAGAGCAGCCAAAAATGGCGCAGTGCCGAATATGGAGGCCTACTAATCTTCACTGTCAAGTACATAATAGCTTCTCCATACAACAGTACCATGTACACACTGCAAAGATTATAGGGCGTCACTTTAGGGCACCATTTTAAGAACACCTATATTTCCATCTTTGAAAATTCATTACTTACTGTAGAAGAGTCGAAAAACGATGATTCCACTTGCTCTAGTTTTCTACTAATTTTCCCCATGCACAAAAATTGCTTGCACTGGCAACATTCCTGTAGATTTTTTGTGCTGAAAATTGCGCCATTATGGTAGAGCAGCCAAAAATGGCGCAGTGCCGAAAATGGAGCCCTAGTAATCTTCACTGTCACGTACATAATAGCTTCTCCTTACAATAGTACCATGTACACTCTGCAAAGATTGTAGGGCGTCACTTTAGGGCACCATTTTAGGAACACCTATATTTCCATCTTTAAAAATTCATTACTCACTGTAGAAGAGTCGAAAAATGATGATTCCACTTGCTCTAGTTTTCTACTAATTTTCCCCATGCACCAAAATTGCGTGCACTAGCAACATTCCAGTAGATTTTCTGTGCTGAAAATTGCGCCATTATAGGACACCTTACCATATAGGACACCTTACCATATGCATTGTGGATGAACTTACAGAAATGGCTCATGCCCATTATGAGGTGACATTAAAGAGGTCAAGGATGGAAGTCCCTCCACATGGCACGATCACATGGGTACTGACCGGTGCCAAGTGGTTTCTCATCAGCACCCCACCTGGCGATCCGGATAGTATTTCACACTTATTCCACATCTACAGTAACTAATCCAATTATGCAATCCAGATTAGCCGTTAGTACCATCAGACAGAATTAGGTGCTGCGGCATTGCAAGAACAAGCCTCTCAATCAAACCCTCTCAATCGAACAACAACAATTGTAGCTTCGATCATCTGTCTGTTGATAGCACCATTCCTTGTTGTCAGTGTTTGCATTGAATCTTTTGTGTTAAAAGAGCGATCGCCATGGCTGGAAGACCGGATCTGCATGACCAGGAAGATGTTCCAGCATCGCATGTCACGTATCGAACTGAAGGTACGCTGTTGTTCCTGCAACTTTGCAAGGGTTATGGCATCCTTTCCGTGCTTACTTTAGATTAGGCATGCTGTGGACGTCTTCTTATGACAGTTTCGTCTGTACCCACAAACTCAGCGGTTGCAAGAATGAAGCATCTTGTGTGGGCACTCTGTAACGAATGCATTCTTGATTGATAGGTGTATAAGATACTTGAAAATGGGTTTAGAATTTTCAACAAGGTGTTTTGTGGTCATTACTGACTGTAGTATAGGCACTTCAACCCTTGCTTAGGTTTTCATTACCGATAATTGCTGGTGAATTTGGTCTTCGGAAGTACACAATCTTGCTGCTTGATATAGTATTGTCTATTTTCGGTTCCAGTTCCGAGATCTGTAATTATAGTTTCGCGAAGCATGATATTTATATGGATTGTTTTCGGTTGCTTCGCAGATGATGAACCACGTCCAGAGCCTACCATGATGCAGAAACTGAAGGAGAGAGTGAGTGATTACGAGAATCACCTCAAGGGCAAAGAAAGCTCCTACAAAGAAGACCCTCATCCCGAACTGGCGTACATTCAACCGGCCGAAGCGACAGATCTTCAAGAAGGAAAACAGCATGGAGGAGTACCGTTAGTTGCACTCGGCAAAAGTCAGCCTGCTGCTGGAAGCGTCCCGAAATCTAAAGGTACCGTCACCTCATTCTCTCATCAACTCTTAACCCAGAATCTTCAATTTTGTCAAGGGCAATGAGCTTTGGGTTTGGATTTGTTGCGATTATTGACTTGTTTGCGGTGCGCATAATTTTTTTTCAGTGCACGAGAAAGAGTATACAGGTGACGGGGCCGACGAGCCAACGACGATGGAGAAGATGAAGAAGAAGTTCTGGGATGCAGAGAATCACTTGAAGGGCAAGGAGAGCTCAGCGGTTGAGGATCCTCATCCGGAGTTGTCGTACATCACTCCTATGCCAGAACAGAAGAAGGAAGGTTTGTTGTCCAAGATTGAACAGAAATTCCAAGGGCATGGTGATGATAAGGCTTCCAAGGGCACTGGAAGCAATGAGTTAGGCACTGGCTATGAAGAAGATGCCGAAGACAAAATCAACCCTGCCGTCGTCCCTAATGTAAGCCCCTCCATATTCTTGCTGCTCTGCTCTCTCAGATTTCGTTCACATTGAATTCTTACTAACCTTATTTGTCTATGTCTTCCCACGCAGTATGATGCAGGAGTCAAACCACAGTAATGAATATAATGACCTGCTGCTGGGTTTCCGATATCGCAGGTGTGATCCTAAACCTTCGTATCTGATGGATAGTTTACCTTTGCGTACTCAACATGATGATCCCAAACCTAGATTCTCCATACTAATGGCCCAATTATCGTGGTTTTCATGTTCAGTTTGCGAGGAGCGTTGAAGGAATGTTGTGAGTGGGCATCAGAAGCGTGGAATTTGTTGCAAAAGAGTATGCAGCGCCATTGTAGCATTGGAGGTAGTGTAAATTTATAAATACTTCCGCTTTTTAGAAATAGTGGGAAGAGGGGTATAAGCTACTGTTTGTTGAGCAGAGTAAGGCACCAGGCAGCCTTTTAGTACAGGAGTGTTTGGTTGAATACACCTATTAGAATCTCCTTGTCACAGGGAGATGAAGAGTGTTGTTGCTCTTAGTGACTGTTACGGTCATTGAGATTGAAATCCTGTTTATATTGGAAGGCCCACGATGGCCATATCTGCATCAATGTGACATCTTTACATTGCAAATGGGCACAGGATGAAGTATACATGTAGATTACCACTTTCTAGAAGGAAGTGTACACGTAGATGACCACTTTCTAGAAGGAAGTGTACACGTAGATAACCACTTTCTACTGTATGTAATCGATGAGAGCTTTGTTATTGCTGGTAAATGCTCTTCCTAGGCAAACTAAGCACCCCACCCATGCTCTTATTATAAGATATTTCATCATATCCACGTACCCCACCAGGAAGTTAATTTGAGGTCTACAGTCGTTGCCTTGCGAGAAAAGAAAAGAAAAGCCTTAGTGAGGGGAACCCTAGAAATCGGTGCTGGTCTCGTTACTGTATCACGTGGTCCCACCCGAAACGCTCGAAAGGATGAGCATCTGAAGATTACAGACGAGAATCAAAAAGTTGATTCTTTTTCTTCCTTTTTAAATATTTTTTTCAGCTTTTTGGCGACTAAGTGTGAGCAATGAGTTGTACTCTCAGTCCCAAGTACCTTTTTGCGGAGATGGAATCATCGCCGTCATCTTCCTGAGGCGAGCATGACTCCTCATCTTCATGTTTTAGAAGCGTCCCGAAGAACACAGCAATTAAGCGATCGTCCTTTTTGTCTACTGTAATTAGTAATTGTGCAGATAAGTTAAAATGCAAGTGCGTGTGTACTCATCAGTTGCTTCTGGAGCCTGACAGACGATTCCTTGCTTGATCGCGGTACATCACCTTAGGGCCCTTGACCGATCAGTGACTATGTGGGTTTGCGAGAACAATTAGGCGAACTCTTTCAGTTTTAGACGCTGTGATCAAACATGTCGCTTCGTGTGTGGATCATTCGTTAGTGGCTATGAATTGGGTTGACTGAACTTTCGGTAGCACATGATTGAGGCTTTTGATTTTTAGAGGCTGGAAAGAACAGTGTAGCTTCTCGTTGCCGTTCCGGACACGCTCTGAAGAGTCTTGTGCTGAGTTCTGTTTTCGTATTACAGAGGTGGGCAGCAGGTAGGAGCGCCAGTACTCGAAGAAACCACGTTTTCAGGTGTTCCAACTGCGGATTTTTGTTGCATAGGCGCTTGAATGCAGTGATCGAGGCAACGACAAGCATGAAGACGTTGGGAGGTTTGCAGTTGGGAGCTTCGAAAGCAGCTTGTGATGCAAGATGTGGTGCAAATTCGACTCCCGTGGCAGCAGCAGGAGCGGCTAACGTCGTCACAGTGAAAGGGCATAGCAGATTGTCTTCCCATCGCAGCTTGCGCAGCTGCGTGAACTATGGCGACGCTTTTCGTGCCGTTGAAATTCGTCAACGCCGAACTAGTGGCTTCACTATTCGAGCGCAGAGCTTGGCATCCCCTCCTACTCAAACGAAGCAGGTCCATTTCACCCCTGCTTTCCTTGATCGCCTTTCGTCACCACGTCCGATTGCTTGTACCAACTTAGTGATGCGATTGTGCAGAGAGTATTCACATTTGGGAAGGGACGAAGCCAAGGAAACATGGGCATGAAGAGCCTGGTGAGCATCTACTTCTGCTGAAACTCTCCTCTATGGTCAAGCTTCTGATTATCGATCAATCGACAGTATTCTCATGGATCCCCCACTGCTGCATTTGGATGGATTGCAGCTTGGTGGCAAGGGGGCAAACCTCGCCGAAATGTCGAGCATTGGGCTGTCGGTGCCGCCCGGGCTCACCATCACCACTGAAACGTGTCACGAGTACAACTTGAATGGCAGCAAGTTACCAGACGGGCTCTGGGAAGAAGTGATCGAAGCTTTGCGGACTGTAGAAGAGGATATGGGTGCATCACTGGGTGATCCTGCCAATCCCCTCCTTATTTCTGTCCGTTCGGGAGCAGCTGTAAGTCTCCCATCGACCCCTCTCAGAATTCTCATCACTACCTACAGTAGCTCCATCGAGGACCATTTGCAAATACATCTAAATGCGATGCTACAGTTTCAATGATAACCAAAAAAATTCTTATTTGGCTACATTTCTGATGAAGATTGCATGTGTTGGTCAAACTGTTGCATTTGATTTTCGTGCTAAAACAATGTAGGGCGCAAAGTGAGCCTGTTAGGGTTAGCCGGCATTTTGTCAGTTTCCTGGAGACTCGTAAATCACTGGTAGGATTGACATCGAGTGATTGAGGTGGTGCAGATTTCAATGCCCGGGATGATGGACACAGTTTTGAATCTGGGGTTAAACGACGAGGTGGTTCAAGGTCTTGCTGCTCGCAGTGGAGAACGATTTGCTTATGATTCATACCGGCGCTTCATCGACATGTTTGGAGGTGTGGTGAGTGTAGTTGCGAGCGAATCTGGCTTCAGCTTACATACGATTGCAGTTTATTTTTCTTTCTGAGTCTGTTGCCTTAAATTAGTCAACTATCTGTGGGCCATTGCATAGGTGATGGGTGTGTCACATTCCCTGTACGAGCACGAGCTGGAAAGCATGAAAGATGCGCGTGGAGTGCATCAAGATACTGATTTAACAACCGAAGATCTCAAGGAGCTTGTACAGAAGTACAAAGACGTCTACCAGAAAGCTATTGGCAAACCATTCCCCACTGGTACAACTTTACTTCCCCGTTGCCGTTACTCATCGTACATATCAACAAGTATTATCCCGAAGACTGAAAGAAGTGATTTGAATTTTGGCAGATCCTGTGGAGCAGATGCGGTTGGCGGTGATTGCAGTGTTCGATTCATGGAACAGCTCTCGAGCTGTGAAGTACCGTAGCATCAACCAGATCTCTGGCTTGAACGGCACGGCTGTGAACATACAGGCCATGGTGTTTGGAAACATGGGCCCTGATTCTGGCACAGGTGTGCTCTTCACCCGCAATCCCAGCACGGGCGAGAAGAAACTCTATGGAGAATATCTCATTAATGCGCAGGTTTGCATTGAAATTTCAAGTGGCTTATCTTTCATAATTTTCAGCTACAGAAGTTTCAACCTTTCAGAGTGTTTTGTTTGCTTAACCCCCAAATGCTTCCAGATGTTAATATGAATGTCAATCAAAGGAAGGGATCATATCCTATCTTCGCTGAGAAATGGAAATATGCTTCTGAAGTTACTGTTCAATCTCTTGATGGCGAATGAATATGTGCGCGCAGGGAGAAGATGTTGTAGCAGGCATTCGAACACCCGAAGATATCGACACAATGCGACGAGCACTTCCAGATGCTTACAAGGAGCTGCTTGACAATTGCGATATACTGGAATCTCACTACAAGGAGATGATGGTAACTGCTTTGTACACATCTGGTTGTGAAAATTCGTTTGATATGAACCTCGTCAAGGGTATTAAGAATACTTAACCCAGGCAAGCATGAATGTGTTTCCAGGATATTGAATTCACGGTGCAAGAGGGTAGATTGTGGATGCTGCAATGCCGATCGGGGAAGCGCACAGGAGCAGGGGCGGTAAAGATCGCGGTGGACATGGTGAACGAAGGCTTGATTGACAGAGCGGTGGCGATTCATAGAGTAGAGCCACAGCACCTGGATCAGCTCCTTCATCCGCAGGTATCAGATATTTGACTGCACTGAAACATGTTCCCAACTCTTTCCGAAAATTGCTAATCTGAAGCTCTGTTTTATGATGGTAGTAGTTTGACAACCCAGCGCTGTACAAGAGTAAAGTGATCGCAACGGGACTACCTGCGTCGCCTGGAGCTGCTGTGGGCCAAGTTGTCTTCTCTGCAGAGGATGCCGAGGCTTGGCATGCACAAGGAAAACCAACTATCTTGGTAAAGATCGTTCTTTATTCTTGCCGTGAATTTTCTTCAGGCAAGTCGAATTGGTGATTAATTGAAGAACTCGTACTGCAGGTCCGCAATGAAACCAGTCCAGAAGATGTGGGCGGTATGCATGCAGCCGAGGGAATATTGACTGCTCGTGGTGGTATGACCTCCCATGCTGCCGTTGTTGCTCGCGGCTGGGGCAAGTGTTGCGTCTCTGGCTGCTCCGAAATCCGTGTTAATGAAACGAACAGGGTACGTTTTCTTTCAATCTGTATCACTCCCTGCATCTGAAACTGGCAGCTTTAGGCCCACGGCATATATCAAACATTCACTTACAGTACGTGCTTGGTAAGCTCTCTATTGATTCTTGAGTTTGTGATGTTGCAAGCGCAGACTTTACAAGCGGGTGGCCAGACTTTGTACGAGGGTGACTGGTTATCACTCAATGGATCAACAGGGGAGGTTGTACTGGGCAAGCAGCCACTGGCTCCTCCAGCAATCAGTGGCGATTTGGGAGTCTTCATGGGCTGGGTTGATGATTGCCGAAAACTGAAGGTTCATGCTGAACTCCTGACAGCTTCGTGAGTTGTTGCATCTTCACAAAGGACGTCTCTCTGACATCAATGAATGATTCAGGTCATGGCGAATGCCGACACACCCGAGGATGCTTTGGCTGCTCGCAAGAACGGAGCAGAGGGCATTGGTCTTTGCAGGACGGAACATATGGTAATTTCTGGCTCTTTGTTTGCTTAGTTCATTAGATGAAGAAGCTGATTCTATTATTGCTCTGTTCTTATCTGCGTTCACCTCACTTGAAACTAAGACGAGTGGTTGGCTTCCAGTTCTTTGCTTCTGACGAGAGGATCAAAGCAGTTCGGCAGATGATCATGGCTTCAACCACTACAGAACGTCAAGTTGCCCTTGATAAACTACTCCCCTATCAGCGTTCTGATTTCGAGGGCATATTCCGTGTGATGGATGGCAAGTTGCACTGCTCTAGCTTTGATAATTCTATGGTATCCAGGCTCATATTTGTAGGGCGTTGTTGTTGATGTAGCTCGTCCGTTGTGTTGACAGGACTTCCGGTGACGATTCGATTGCTGGATCCCCCTCTACACGAGTTTCTACCGGAGGGCGATGTAGACGAGATTGTCGAAGAGCTTGCAGCAGCGACAGGAATCAAAGAGGAGGAAGTTCTCAATCGGATCGAGAAACTGTCAGAAGTCAATCCTATGCTTGGATTCCGCGGTTGTCGGTAAGGAAATCGAAAAACCTCTCGTAGTACCAATTATGCATTTCATGCACAATTTTGCAACTCTGATTGATCCGTATCATGTGCATCCAGGTTGGGAATCTCGTACCCAGAGTTGTCACAGATGCAAGCCAAAGCAATTTTTCAGGCGGCTACTGCGATGTCAAACCAGGGCATCACAGTCTTCCCAGAAATCATGGTTCCTCTCGTAGGAACGCCGCAGGTAAGCTCAAAACTATTTTCCATCATACGTCGATGTTGCAAATGAACAGTTCACAAACTGGGCGTTCCATCTTTTTCGCAGGAGCTGAAACATCAGGTTGATTTGATTCACGATGTTGCCAAGGAGGTGTTCACAGAGACTGGATTAACTCTTGCGTACAAAGTTGGAACTATGATCGAAATTCCCAGGGCAGCTCTCGTAGCAGATGAGGTACAATACAACTGTAACTGGTTCAAATCTGCTACCTGCTTTTTTTCAGAGCTACATTTGTCGTATTGCACTTCATTTTACAGCAATCTTCTTCCAGGAGTAGAAAAACATCCCTTACAGTTTCATATTCTGTGTACAGATCGCAGTGCATGCCGATTTCTTTTCGTTCGGTACAAATGACTTGACACAGATGACGTTCGGCTATAGCCGAGATGATGTGAGCAAGTTTTTACCTTCCTACCTGGCAAGAGGCATTCTCCAGCATGACCCATTTGAGGTACTCACATTCTTCGTCCTATCTTGTATGCGAAAATTGTTCACCCCATGAATAGTTCGCACCCTTAAAAAATACAAGACCGAAAATCATCAAATTGAAATGCTCCCGACAGGTACTGGATCAACGAGGTGTAGGACAACTGATCGTTATTGCCAAGGATCGGGGTCGTACTGCACGACCAGATTTGAAGGTACGTTTCACATCTTCTACGACCAGTTTCCGGCATTAGCTAGTTTCTCAGCAATCTATATTTGAACGCCACTATGCTAGTTTTCAATCTACAATCATGTTCTGAGTAGGCGTTCTTCAACTTAGGTCTACACATATCAACGACGTTATGCATCATAATTAAACAATTCACAATCGTCCATGTAGGTTGGAGTGTGTGGCGAGCATGGAGGTGAACCATCGTCGGTGGCATTTTTCGCCAAAATCGGTCTCGACTATGTGTCGTGCTCTCCATTCAGGTGCGAGTCTTTTCAGTATACAATCTGCTATCAGTTTGCCTCTCTTTTGATGATCGAACCAACATTCCTGCTCTGTATGAATATTTGAAAATATGATCCAACTATTATTGACGAAGCGAGGGATGGTGATCTATGCAGGGTGCCCATAGCCCGTTTGGCAGCTGCCCAAGCAGCTACGAAGTGAGTTAGTTCTGTGGACGAACAGTATTTGGCGACATGAATGCCTGCATTGATAGTGAATAAGGCATGTGTAGGGTATTGGATATATATACTTCTAGAATTGGGGTGGAAGATGTGTATCTGCTTAGCATGTGAAGTGTAGAGACGATCACAAATCTCTTTTGTTTCTTTGTATTTTGCTGGGCTGCACTAGTACATGGTGTACATACGATTTTCTGTATCGATTTCAAGTTTCAAGGCATTGTTAGCATGCTTTACCCTCAAAAGTTCCCTTTTTGAATGCAAGGTAAGAAGTTGATCACAACAATAAGATTGAACGTATTGTAGCAACCCCTACAACAATCATCAACAAACTTACAGGAACTGACTGTTTAGGCAAACGAGGAGTTTGTCCCCTATGGAAAGGTTATTTACTTACTGAGAAAAATCCATACAAATGACGAGTTCTACGTTGCCAACCACCATCACAGAACCTGTTTCAATTATATTCTACATTAATCAACCTATCCCCACGAAGTGTGAATCCTATCCAGGAAAAATAAAATTTACGGTACATTACACTGCAGCAATGTACACAATCCCAATTCTAGTAATACATCAAATGACAAGCCAGTACGAATGGTATCAAGCAAGAAGTATGTTACTGGATCATTGTACAGGCATAAGAGGCACTTGAGCTTGAGCTTGAGCAGCTGCAGCCTCCAATCGGTGTCTTTGCCGCAAATAGATAACGACAAAAAGGCTCAGGAGCAAAGTAACTAGCAGCGCATCAAGTTCATCCACCGTCATGTTGTTCCACCACTCCTCGATATTTGTCTGAGCATCTGGCAATGAATCGATAGCCCTCACCTGCACCATCATACAATGCTCATAAAAATGGACTTGATAAAAGAGCTCATTGCAATGAGTCACTGGTTGAAACAGCGTACCAGAAAACTGCCGCTGTAATGTTGCCGCAACCAGAGACTGGCAAGAGCAAGTGTAACAGGTATCAACGCCGACGGCTCCTCTAGAAGTGCTTCATCGTAGTACCGCTTTGCGAGATGAAGATCCAATGGCAACCCTAACCCTCGCTCGTGCATGTAGCCTAGATTGAACATAGCCTGTGAGCTGTGCTTCTCCTTCGCCCTCAGGTATGCCTCTCCTGCTCGCTCCAAATCTTTAGCTGCGCCCTGTCACCCCCAAAAAACTAAAATTGAAGCAAAATAATCCTCATGTAACCAGCTCAACATCATGAAAATCCACTCCCGTAGTTAATCATCATAACATACTTCTGTCATTGCAGGACACAGTTCTTTCAAGCTTTCTAAATTATGTTTCGATTCAAAGAGCACCAATTTAGCAAAGTGAGGGCTGGTGATTCTGGCAGATTTCTAATCATTAACACTCGGTCCAGGGATGCATAAGTAACAAGGGAAGGATGTTGCATACTCGGCCATAGTAGTAAGCGTCGCCCAAAAGCAACGACGCATGCTCGTTGCCCTGTTCGGAAGCGTGTCGCCACAGGTTATGCGACCGCTGGTGACGCTCTTCAGTTGTACACACGCCAGAGGTGCCAATGCAAATCGAATGGAACTTTTCAATCATCCAGGCTGCGTTACTCTGGCCGACTTCATAACCGAGCTCCGCTGTGCGTGAGTACAGTAGAAGTGCTTTGCCGACTTGACCCTTAGTGTAAAACTCCAGCGCTTGACGCATCAACCTTCCCCAGGGCCCCCTTTCCGCTACCAGCTTGTACAATGCAGCAGCCTGCATAGAACCATCTCGTTACGAGTTCCATTGCAACAATCATTGTTGTATATTGAAGTGATGCTGTGAGAGAGAGCTAGCACTTACATGAGCAAGATCCTTCTTCATGCCTGCTGAACCTTTATGCAACATATTCGCAAGATAGTACCGAGCTTTCGGATGACCCTTATTGGCAGCGTCCACGAGAAGGTCCCTTGCGCGTCCATAGTCCTTCTCAACACCCAAACCCTTCAAGAAAAGGATGCCGAGGTTGTAAAACCCATCGACGTTGTTGGCTTCTGCGGCTTTGTGGAAAAGCTCCCTCGCCTGGTACAAATCCCCATGTTAGAAGCTGCTGACTGAACAGATATTAACGAAAGGTTCGTGAGTGGTATAATATGGTTGCATGTACCTTGGTGTAATTCTTGCTGTCCACGCCGTGCCCTGTTATGTACAAGTAGCCGATTCCGTTCAAAGCCGAGTACTGTTTTCGTTTTGCAGCTGCCTCGAACCACTTCAATGCTTCAGTGAAATTCCTCTCGACACCATATCCCCGTGCATAAATCTCTGCGATCAGTTCAAATGGTCGTGTTTCACCCTTCTCCACTGCCATCAAAAACCAGTAGAGGGCTTTGCTGTGATCACGGTGAACTCCTCGTAAACCGTAGTAGTAAAACGCTCCCAGCTGGAACATGAAATCTGGATGTCCCTTGCGAGCCTGCACCCAACAAATAATATCACAATGTGAAACACTACTATTTGACCACCAAGCTCGTTTACGACAACGAGTAAACAAGGATCTTGCACGCAGAGATGACACAAACAATGGTTACACAAACTACTCTAGTGTCCATGATATCCTTTGAGTAGTATCTTATTTTAATGCACACCAGATTTGTGCTTCTAAGCTTCCACATTCAAGCTTTGTAAATCGCCAGAAGCATTTAGCGACTGTCGTACCTGATACTCCAAAAACTGGAAATCGTCATCGTCTTCACCCCGGAACCTCTTGAGCACATCCTTGCTCTCCTCGAGACCATAATTTAATCGCACGTACTCCAGAAGAGGACCATCTCTAGAGCTTACGAAGCTCGTCATTGTGATAGCAGCAAGCTCAGAGTACAGCTTCACAGCTTTCTCGTATTCCTACAGGTAAAAAGATACACTTAGTGAAATGAACGATCCAAGCACAAACTCCACAACGAGGGGATTCCACGAAAGCCACCTGATTCCGGAAGTAGCGGTAGGCAAGGGCCATTTTCGATTGAGAGTTTCCACCCTCTTTAGCAAAATCGTGGTACAGAAACGCCTTCGCATCAACGTAGGGTACACCACAGCCCATCCAATGCAAAAACCCCAGAGTTGACTGAGCATGCGCGTTTCCGAGGTCGGCTTCCGATTGTAAGCCTACGATGGCTTCTTTCAACATGTCGGGATCTTCCTCGTTGACTGCCTCAGCCATTTTGCGAATCCACAATGCAAACTGCGCAAGCTCAAGAATCATCAGAAAACCTAAACCCTGAACCACATTACAGTGACATGGACATTACAGTAAATGATCGGGCACCTGTTGATTGCGGGTGTCTGGAATGGATGCTTGCTCCAGGACGTGAACCCACGATCCAGGATCCAAATCCTCATCGCTGAACGGCACATCCGGAGTGTCCCGAAACTCGTCCCACTCGGGAGACGCGTCTTCAGCCTCCGTCTCGACCTCCTCTATAGCCTCGTATTCCTCTCCCTCGCTGATGCCGCTTTCTTCCCTGGCCTCGTCTGGGCCTAAGAACAACAGAATGGCGTTCCCATTCTTCTTCGGAGTCGAAGCTGCTGCCACTCTAACAAGAAGGCAAACAAACAGCACAAGAAACACCCCCCTTCGAACTAATCCCATACTGAATGAACCAAAACTCACTCACTCACACACCATCACCGCGCTCTCTAAAACCTAAACGTACACTATCAGAGCTGGGCGAGTCCTCTCCAACACTTCAGGACACAAAAGTGTCGTGATGTGGTCCAATTTAATTCGTAATCAATGACAAAAAACTCTTCACACGAGCGATCGATACAAGACTCAGTCCGACAAAAGGTGGTTCAAATTTTGTCTTATTCTCGACTCTGCGAGCGATTGCTCTCCTCACTGAAGGCTCCGTCAGTCCCTGCGAGAAGACGAAGAAGACGACGACAGTTTCCTGTGTAATTTCGAGAGCAGGGATCCCGGAATGATCGCCACATGTCTATATCCAATCCTTGAAATTAGTGCATGCATGGATGAAACCCTAATTTTGCACATGGAGTGTCTCGTGCTGATCACGCAATGTGGTGCATAAGTGGCGGTGGCGATCTGGTATATAAACGCGGATAACTCATTGTTCTGCAATAGCGGTACATTGGGTGGAGTGGAGGAGGAGAATTTGCGGTGTCAGGGTTTGGATTAAGTTCACGCGATGGCGGGGGTGAATCTGATTCTGGGCATGTTGCTCTGTTCCTCACTCGTAAGCATTGTCTCCAGTGGTCGCGCCAGCATTCCGACAAGCGCTGCTCGATTCCCGCAAGGTCAAGCTGAGCGTCTCATCAAGGCCTTGAATCTGCTTCCGGGCCTGTCGGAGGGTGGCTCCAATGTTGCTGCTTCGCTCGATGGACCGAGGTTGCACGAGCGTGAAATCAAGCTTGATGTGCAAGGTGATTCTGGGATCGGTCCCGAGAAGCTTGGCCAGTATGCCGGCTACTTCAAGCTCGCAAGAACTCATGATGCCAAGTAAGGATTGCCCTTCTTATCACATTTTTTTTGCAAGCTTTGCCTACATCTGTACCGAATTCTTCACAAGTACCTGTATTCAGTTGTTATGACTAGTTTTTTTAAGCAGTAGCTTACATGCTGATTGGGGTTTTGTTGTGATGACCTCGCCTCAGCATGTTCTACTTCTTCTTTGAGTCACGAGGAAACAAGACCGACGATCCGGTTGTGCTCTGGATGACGGGCGGTCCCGGGTGTGCGAGCGAACTTGCTCTGTTTTACGAAAACGGACCATTTAAGATCAAAGAAGATCTTAGCCTCGAATGGAACGACTTCGGATGGGACAAGGTACATAATCTGACCGAAGAATGAATTAATTCTTTGTAGATCATTTCAGAATCATTCTTGAGCATCTTCTGAATCGGCATGAGCGTACGAGGAATTTTGAAGCTATTGTCTTCACATGTGAGCATTGTTTTCACGCAGTATCAGTGTTTCATTACGCTCCTACTCTTGTTTTATTTGGCATTTTTCTCGAATGGTCCTTTTGACTGATGACAGCATGTGTGGTTGGGCAGGTTTCGAGCATTATTTTCGTGGATCAACCGATTGGAACGGGTTTTAGTTACAGCGGTGATGTACGTGACCTTCGTCACGATGAGGAGGGTGTGAGTGAAGACATGTACGACTTCTTTCAGGTTAGACGACGCCCTCACACTTTTGTATTATATTTGACATTGTGGATGCCGTACATCTCCTTTCGGACTTGCATACTAACAGCTCCGCATGATTGGTGACAGGCATTCTTTGAGGCGCATCCGGAGTTTCTGAAGAACAAGTTTTTTGTTACTGGCGAGTCTTATGCCGGGCACTACGTTCCTGCAGTGACTGGACGCCTCCACAAGGCGATTAAGAACAAAGAGGGTGTCCCCATCAACTTGAAGGTACATAGCTTCGTATATTTTTTCCATGAAGTAGCTCAACAGGAGTAAATTGCTGCATTTCTACTCAGCATATGGTCTTCTGTTACTTGATTTTAAGAGTCTATCTGTATCTGTTTTGTATGGAGCTGTATTATTAACTTTCTGTTCGCCGTGCAGGGCTTTGCAATTGGGAATGGTCTTACGCAACCTGACATCCAGTATGAAGCATACGCCGATTACGCCCTTGATATGAACTTGATTTCGCAGTATGACTATAACAGATTAAGCAAATTGTATCCAGCTTGTGCTACATCCATCAAACTTTGCGGTAAGCTTTTTCCAACATACTCTTTTTTTGCAGCCGTGATGATCATCAGTTCTTTTCTTAAGCTGTGGTGAGTAGTCTGACGCCAAAACTTTCTCATGTACAGGACCCAAGGGAACTGTCACTTGCATTGCAGCTTACTTAGTGTGTCAGAGCATCTTCAACGCTATCCTGTCAATCGCTGGAAACGTGAACGTAAGCTTTCAACTTCCAGCCGTTTTACGTTGCGGAGGGAATGTGAATTTTGAGACATGCAATATTGTTAGTTGTTTGGAAGTTCTTCATAGTCATTTCTTTGGTGCAGTACTACGATATTCGGAAGGAATGCGAGGGTGGTCTATGCTACGACTTCTCAAGGCTGGACGTTTTCTTGAACAATGAAACCACGCGAGCAGCCTTGGGCGTTGGAGAGCGCAAATTCGTGCCCTGCAGTCCTTTGGTGTATGAAGCCATGATTGTGGATTGGATGAAGAATCTGGAGAAGGGCATTCCTGCTCTTCTTGAGGATGGCATTGAGCTTCTTGTCTATGCTGGAGAATATGACTTGATCTGCAACTGGTTAGGTGAGCACCGTCACTACAACCTTGTTTGTGTCCTGAATTTATTCTTGCTAACAATCAGACATTCCATGATATACTCTTAAGTCCATAGCCACTGGAGTCTAGTTCCGTTTGGAGCTTATGGTGCTTAGTTTGGAACTGATGGTGCTTACTGTGATTGATTCTTGCAGGAAATTCAAGGTGGGTGACGGCAATGGACTGGTCCGGCCAGATTGAGTATGCGAAGGCTGACTGGAAGAAGTTTGAGGTTGACGGTGAAGAAGCGGGGCTTACGACCGGCTATGGACCTTTGCAGTTCCTCAAGGTATCTTCTAGTTCATGAAGAATCGTTAAGCAATGATCCTCTTAACCTCAGTATTTTATTGATTCGTATATAATACTTACAAGGCATGGAAGTGAACTAGGGTTTAAAAGCCGAAGCTGAATGAGAACTCTTTCGTGGATATTGATAGGTACATGATGCTGGTCACATGGTGCCAATGGATCAACCCAAGAGCTCGCTTGAAATGCTGTATCGATGGACAAGAGGGAAGTCGCTTGGTGACAAGATCTCCGATGTAACCATTATCAAAGAGATTCCAAGCAAAGGAGATCGCTACACTAAATCTGTTTGATTCGATGTAGTGTACATGCGGAAGGTGAAAATGTAGGTTATATATGTGTACAGTTTGATCCTCCTATTTATAGTGTAACTTGCTCGGGTTGATTTGGGTTGTTGTATCACTGATCAATGAATCAGCGGGAAACCGGTCAATTTAAGCGATTGTCAGTAAATTGTTATCCAATACAGTCGTGTTAACGTGTCCGCATTCGCTTTGAACTCTGTAATAGAGGCTCCAGCCAGTAAGTCTTTCTCCGCGGCAATTAAGGGCTGCAAGCTTCGTCCATGCGCATCTGCTCTCGGACTCCCGGCACTTTCAATCAGCGCACCTTCTTCTTCCTCTCCGAGAGGCGTCATCTTCTCGTACTATAACAAATCTAAATCCAGTGCATGACTAAATCCTGGTGCATGGGGAAGTTGAGAAGGTGTATGGATGCTTGGAATTGGCTGTAAGGAGGTGATGCATCGGGGTTTGCGCTTAACTATTGCATCATCAGATACTTTTCCCGAAGCAGCGGCGTGCAGCAGCAGCTCATGAATACAAGATTGCAGTGATAGCACCCTTAAACCCTAAACCCTAATTAATTTGACTCCACACTTTCAAGAAATCGTAGAAGGAATCTAAGTTAGGAATTCAATGGCATTTATACACGCTTTTCTCTCATCTCTTCGCGAGAGCAAGATTGGAATCAGGATCAATTAAGATTCATGCACTGTGCACTAAGATTCCTAAGAAGCAGAAAGAGGCAAAATTGCTCATAATCGATCAGTGTAATTCTCGCCTTTATTATCAAAACTAGTCTGGGTGGTGCAGTAGGAATTCCATCAATTTTTCTTACAGATCTCAGAAGCACATAGAAACTTAGTATTAATGATTTTGTTGAAGGTTCATTTTGCTTAGAGTCACAAGTTGAAGCATTGCCAAAGAGTTGGGGTTGGCTGGTTTGGGCGGGTTTAGGGGACTGGAACATTTAATCCATATCGGTTGTAAGCGAGGGTCTATATAACCCAACATGCATACAAATCATGCAATAGTTAGCAAGGCATACAACCCGGTATTAGTGAATCTCCTTTTGTTGAAAACTTGTATTGATTTCTCTTGTTTTTAATACTACGTGAAACGGGATCTTAATAGATCACACTACCCGCTTTTAGACCTCCATTGCGATGAAAAGAATTAAGTTAATCATTTTGGAGACATAGGATAAAAATACTTAAGTTAACTAAAGATACACAAACTGTAGACTGTGATGAAAAGACTTAAGTTGGTCTTTTCGGAGACATCTGATAAAAAGACTTCAGTTAACTGAAAGATATACAAACTGTAAATAGCAGTGGCAGCATGACAATGACTCGTGCAATGTTTTCAGTTGATGTTTATCTTAATTCCCAAAGTTTTAATTTCATCACTCCAAGGCGAATCGTCGAAAGAAATTGGCGGATCTGTGGAGGCGAAGAGGGTGGTGGTGCGGCAGTTTGGGACTCGTCTCATACGGAGGAGCTTCACCCTTATATTGTGGATTGAGATTATTTATCTTAAGCGTTCAGAAGCTCTTCACCACCGTAGTAATTCTGGTTTTGTTTTTGTGGTCTCTTGATACATAGAGATGAAGCAAATGTTTGAGTTCGATGAGGAGATCATAGATTGCGCACTATGCAACGAGCTCCTCACTCCACCTATCCACCAGGTATTTGTGTTTTTCAGATCTTATGAGCTTTAAAATACTTCTTCCTTCATAGAAATTAACGAGCATGGCACAAGCTGTTTTTGACTGTCTGTATGCAATGTTGTCTTAAGTCTCAGGTACTCTCATTCTGGTTCTCTCGTTATTCTCTTCTGCAACATGAGAGAAGAAGATCTTTATTCTGTTTCCGGTGTTATCAACGAGTTTGCATGAAATTTAAACGTGGAGGGTTCTCTGGGTTGTGATTGCAGTGCCAAAATGGTCATATGGCCTGTGCGGATTGTTCCGAGAAGCTACAAGGGAAGGAATGTCCCTCCTGCCGTGCGATGCCTTTTGCGCACTCACGAAGCTTGGGGATGGAGAAGATGATAGAATCCTTACGAACTACTTGTGTGCATGCTCCGCACGGGTGCACGAGTATGGTGAAACTCACGGAAAAAGAGGAACATGAAGACGTATGTGATTACCGTCAACTCAAATGCCCTGTACCGACCTGCACCTACACGGGACCCAAGTTCGAAGTCCCCGAGCATTTCAAGACTCTACACAACGCTGTAGTAACGCGATTTCCGCAGGGAATCGAGAGTCAAAAAATCAGTATCTCATGGAAACCAACATGGCCGCAATATATCTTATTCGTAGTAGGTTCGGAGCTGTATCTTGCCCACATTCACCGTGTATCCCTTCCGGTTGAGGAGTCGGAACTTCAACAAAGAGTCCTCATGATCCGCTGTTCTTCATTTGGTCGCGATTCCTATTGTTACGACCTAAGATTGAAAGTGACGAGCGTGGACGGAGTATCATCGACCTCTAAATTGGAGAATGCCTTGGCCTTGAACAATCAGACGACTGAAAATATTCAGGAAGATAGGAATCTTATTCTTCTACCGGATGTGAACCCGAGACCAGAGAAAGTGCTAAGCTTGCAGTTTACTCTCAAGTTGTGAATCCTCAGAGAAGCTAATGGTAAAGAGTACTAGAGAGCTCTGCTCACGT
The DNA here is from genome assembly GCA_037043015.1 of Bryum argenteum. Lineage (NCBI taxonomy): Eukaryota > Viridiplantae > Streptophyta > Bryopsida > Bryales > Bryaceae > Bryum > Bryum argenteum. Next base: position 25,434,953 of record CM073323.1, on the reverse strand, counting down.
ACAGCGGACTAAAAGGATTCTTCGTACTATTGTCCAGATGGTGAGCTTCACTCGTCAAATTTTCTGCCGTTTTCTTAGCCAGATTCTAGAAAGTGATGAATTTGCATGTACTTACCCTAGCTATTGGGTATTGAGTAACAGTGGTATAACCACCCTGCTAGGGAGCGAGTGCGACAGAATTCAAGCTTTGTAACTTTCAGCTTGGTAACTTTCTCGTGAGGATGGATGTTGGGGTAAGATCTCATAAGGACAGTTCACAGATTATGAAAATCCAAGAGCAGAAGCACGCCGAAGATGGCCGTATATTGTATGCACATTACAGCACATGAAATATATGCAATAAAAGAAATCTGGTTAGATTGATCAGTATCCATGTCTGGCGATTCTCCCGAATTAATTCATGAAACATGGCGTGTCACCAATTCTGGTTCGAGAGTGATGCTCTCAATGTGGATGTCATTGTAGCTCAAGGCGACTGCCTGCAAGCAAGCAGGTGAAACTGAAGTGACGCAGATCGATCTTTTGCAGGTGTGCGCGCTGCAATGAGAATTTGTGCATTCCACAATGCATGATCCTCCTCCTCCCATTCGGAGCGGCGTTGCTCAGGGCTCTCTTTCACCTGATCGAAACTTACAGTGCTTGTTCATTGTTTATGTGCCATCTTTTCCTGTGCAGGAGCTTTGTGCAACGTTTCGAGTAACACTCGCCGATTGTGATCACGATGATTATCCCTTTGTCAACGCTGTGGCCATTTCTCCAATGAAGCTTCACATCGACCATGTTTTCGTTTCAGCATAATTTGGGGGTGCCCATGGCCGTCAATCAAGGCACGGGACTACAATGAGCGGCAAGTAAGGTTAATCGGTTCGATTTGGGTGTCGTTGAGGTCGAAGATACTGAAAACATTCTGACTAGTTGCTTTGCATGGCCCTAGTATACATCAAGTTTCATACTCTTTACAGTAGTTTAGTAAGAACTAGCTTTCATCAAGTATTTTGATTTTTCTTCTGCATTCATCACAAATGTACAAACTTTTTAAAAATTGGTCCTTTTGTGACATATATGTAAGCAAAAATTGATAATGCTAGGGCATTCTTATTACAACAACACACTGAAGGTCATGTCCTTCGACAAGAGAGGTCAACAACTTAATGGTAAAGGCATTCTCCTTTCTTGAAGATTTGTTCCTGTTGCAATATCCCAAAAAGACATACTCCATGTAAGGTATGTGTTTCAAAATCCACGCAACACGAAGAATCACCACAAGGAGCATTCCAGAGGTACTGACATCATAGTTTTTAACTTCCTATTTCATTGTATCCATGACACATGTACAATTTAGAGTAGCTACACTTATAGGTTCACGTCCAAAATTTGTAACAAATTCAGGATAAATTCAAATTTTATGATTCCAATTAGTCCATTCTCTTACTTTCCACATATTTCATAATACTTCCTTTACACATTCCCTATTCTGAAATTGTAGAACCTCGTCATTTGTAACAAAATTAATCAAAAAGTGAGATTTGATTTGTTGACAAAGGTGATTAGGGCATGCTGAGCAGACCACACAATCCACTTTCAGATCCCATTCATTGTGATAAAAAGGACTTTGCCTGAGAAGAACTAACCTAAAAATACAGAACCCTACACTCAGAAGTTAGAGCAGTGACGGATATCAAATGTCTAGCTAATCATTCATTCACGAAGCTTCACTTGCGTGAGAGCAGAAAAAAAAATTGATATACAAGAGTGTCTGCAAATGATGTCTGTCTTAATGGCTCCGACACAAGCTACAGTTTGATCCATTGCATAGCGAATTGAAGAAACTTAATTTGGCAGAGTGGTGGTGGAGCACGCAGGACATGGTGAGGTTGTGGTGGAAGATTGGGGCTCGCCTCATTCCGAGGTGCTCCACCCCTTCAGCCTGATTGTGGATTAGTAATCTTAATGGTTAGAAACTCCCAAATTTTTATTTGTGGTTTCTCAACAAGAAAACGAAGTATGAGTTCGATGAGGAGACGATCGGGTGTCCTCTCTGCAACGAGCTCCTCTCTCCGCCTATCCACCAGGTAAGTTTCTTATGAGCTTCAGCTATCTATTCCTGCACAGAGAGTACACAAAGTATGGCATAAGAAACATGCTACAATTCTACTGTTTCTGTCTACATGCCATTTCTGTCACTGTGATGAAAAGTACTGGCTTGCGAAGGAACTGAGAGTATAAATAGAAGTGACGGTTAGCACAGTGTCTACGATATTCCATTCCTTGAGCTGTCGGTGGATCTGAGCAGGGCAACGGAGGTCTTTAGGAGCAGGTCGGACATGTTCAGCTTGTGGCGGCAGTCGTACCGAGGAGCTTCACCCTCGGACCCAACCCAAGAGTGCAGTGGCACGGCGGCTTATCTTACGCGTTCCGATTTTCCCAGCTTTTAGTTTTGTAGTTTCTTGAAATAGATTCAAAAGAGCTTGAGAAGATGCTGAGGTATGCGTTCGACGAGGAGACGCTGGAATGTCCACTGTGCAACAAGCTCCTCTCTCCACCCATTCACCAGGTAACATTATAACTTCAAAATCTTGTGAGGTTTAGGTTACTTTGTTTTTCTTCACGCAGTTATACTAGTATGCTATAAGAAACAGGGTGCAATCTGAATGTATGTGTTTCAATCTAAGTAATGTTGTCTTTTGAACACTTACAACTCAACTACTTTTCCGAACGCCATGGGAAGTTGCAGCTTCCTTTGTATGGACGAGGCATGATAACTGTCTTGTCTAAATGAGGGGTATTTGTATTGTGATTGCAGTGCCAAAATGGTCACATGGCGTGTGGACCTTGTTGTGAAAAGCTCACAGGGAAAGAATGCCCTACCTGTCGTGCGATGCCATTCGCTCATTCGCGAAGCTTGGGTTTAGAAGAGATTGTAGAGTCTCTGCGAACTACTTGCTTGTATACCTCAGAAGGGTGCACCGAAATGATGAAACTGAGAGAGAAAAACATGTGAAAGAATCATGTGAGTATCGTCAACTTAAATGCCCGGTACGGAGGTGCGGCCACACAGGACCCAAGCATGGATTCCCGGAGCACATGAAGAGATTACACGATGTTGCAACAGTGCATCTGCCTCCCGGGACTCGAAATGGGAGATTCATCATGAAGACATCGGACCAGCTTCAGCAATACGTAACATTCAGTGGAGATGAGGAGCTGTTTCTTGTCCACATTCATTATGTTTCTGAGGTGTCCATTCCTATAGAGGGGTGCGTTTATCACCCATCAGTCATAATGTTCTGCGGGTCGTCATTCGGCAATGATTCTTTAAAGTACAAGCTCTATGTAACGGTGAGGGACATGGAGGGGACCGTGTTGTCGACCTCGGTAATGTGTAAGGTTACGGCTTCGAACAATCAAATGACGTCAGATGTTTGGGGAAGTGGTGATCTTATTCTTTTACCCATTGTGAACTTGGCGAGAGCAGAAATAACGTTAGACCTTTTTCTTTTGTGAGTCTCCAAAGAAGCTTCAGTTGGAGAGTTAAAGATAGCTCATCGTCCACATCCAGCTCACTGTACGTGACATCAACTTGTGAAAATCAAGTAGGAACAGGCTACATGCCTGAAGTCTATTTTGCTTCTTTCTTACTAAATGGTTAGCTTTATATTCAAATTCTGCATTTAACATTAGCTCTATCCAGACACGGACAATTTTGAATGCACTCAACTGAGCTGCTTCCGAGTCTCCCATTTCATGTGCACTTACCTTAACTTATTCCCGAGTGTGAAACCATGGAACAATGGTAATGGCTTGTGAAGGAGTAATCACCTGTGGTTACTGAGAGCCCAACAATTCCTTGAATTTGATCAGAAGCTCGAGCTTTGACCTCTCACCTTCGTGAAGTATGAATGCTGAGCTAGATAAGGTCGGAGCAGAATAAACTCCAGAGTGATGCTGTCGATGTCCATGAGAGGGACATGTGCAGCGGCACTCCAGTGGTCGATACTTACAATGAACGCTTGTTATCGTGCTCTTCTATGTTCCATTTCTCGCTACAAAAGTGTCAGTATTATGTAAGGATCGGTGTGTTCCATCGTGGGTAGCATCTTGCAACCTGTAACTATTCTGCAACGATGCTTGCAGTAGCGACTTTGTAGGCGCCGCTTGCTGAATGTGCGCCAAGCATGTATAGATTCCTACATTTTCCTAAGTTTTCTATCTTTGAATGAAGTCAATTCATTTAGGATTTAGGATCTAGTAGACATATCCATGACTACTGAGGTTTTTAATGTGGAGGAGTTGTTATCATAAATACACGTCACATTGAAGAACATCATTTTGGGACACTCATCTATAGATCCATGGTTGTAGTAGTTTGTGCTTTAAAAGTTGAGCTCGATCCTAGAAATCACAAGATAAGAGAAACTAAGGGCGGGTTTACACTATTAAAGGTGGAGAAGTTCATTGCTCAAGAAATCAAGAAAAATTCTCAAATGTGATTGGTTGAAATGTAGGGCTCTTGAAATGTGATTGGTTGAAAATGAAATTCTTGACTGACTAGTGGCCTTCTTCATTGTAGTGTAAACCAATCCTAAGTATGAGAAAAGTATGAGACATGGCCTTCTTCATCGTAGTATAAACCAGTCCTAAGTATGAGAAAAAGTATGAGAGAAGTAATTTGGAGTTGGTGGGCAGGCCTTCGTGTTACATAATTATGCAGTCTGCTTCCATTTATTTCACTGTGATGAAAAGTACTGGCTTGGGAAGGAACTGAGAGTATAAATAGAAGTGACAGTGATCCCAATGTCTGTGAGTCAGTGACATTCCATTCATTAAGTTGTAAGTGGATCTGAGCCGGGCAACGGAGGCGGGACTTTAAGAGCAGGTCGGACATGTTAAGCCTGTGGTGGCAGTCGTACCGACGAGCTCCACCCCCGGACCCAACCTCAGTGTGCAGTGGCACAACTGCTTTTCTTATACGTTCCGATGTTCCCGGCTTTTCATTTCGTGGTTTCTCGAAAGAAATTCAAAAGAGTTTGAAATGATGCGGAGGTATGAGTTCGACGAGGAGACGTTAGAATGTCCACTGTGGGCCGAGCTCCTCTCTTCACCCATTAACCCTTAAACGCCCAAGGTGACCCGAGGGGTCACCTTCCAACAGAATCTTCTCTGTAGCTCTCACTGTACTCAACTTTTCACTTATATTTTGATGTCAAAATGGTCACCTTCTTGTGATGCATTCAAAAAGTGAAATTTTACAATTCAAATCACAATTTGTATGAGTGATTTTGTGCTTTGAAAGGATTGTGGTAGCGAAGTTGGGGTTGTACATAACCTTGTAGGAGATTGCAAGCTCATCATTGATTGGTGCATTCATGATGCCCTTGTTCAAAAAGTGCACTATTCATGATGCCCAAGTCCAAAAGATGCTGTGATCCAATTTTGGGCTGCCCGTTTTCCACCCCATGGGCGTTTAAGGGTTAAGCAAGTAACATTTTAACTTCAAAATCTTGTGAGGTTTAGGTTACTTTTTTTTTTTCTTCACACATATTTAGTAGCATGATATAAGAAAGAGGTTGCAATATGAGTGTATGTGTTTCTAAGCAATGTTGTCTTTGAATCCTTTGTATGGACGAGGTATGATTCTTAATGCGGGGTATTTGGATTGTGATTGCACTTAAAAAAAGAATTCTAATCAATCCAACTAAAATGTGTATATGAGTAAGATCATATGTGTATATTATTGCAAAACATGAGTTTCATGAGATGTATGCCAAGAAGTAGGCACTATTAAGTTGTAGAAAATTGTTGTAGAATAATTCAGGAGAGAGAATCGATAGAAAGGCGTTTCCAAGAAAGTGATTGCATGCTTATTATTAAGTTGTTACGTTCTTGTTACCACCACTTGCTATATAAGGTGATGAGATGTAACCTTTTGTGTCGATACATTGTCACATTGTAATACATTTACATTTTGGAGCGTACTTGGATTTGGATTTGTACTTTTATTGTTTTATCCTTAGTCTTTTCTTTTTGAATCTCTGATCATAATGTAAAATGAACCCTTGAGAGAATATTTTTCTATCCATCCCTTGCAGGAAATGATATAAACCTCATAGATCTCTCTGAGCATTTGGAAACATCCTCTAATTTGAAGCTTGGGTTAAAAAAACTTGGTTGAATAGAACATTATATCTCTTGATATTGACAAACCACTATTATTTCGACAAGTACGTACCAAATGTATCAAACTAAATGTGGAATTATAGGGCACTTCATACTTTAGAATCATCTTCGTCAAAGATGAAATTATCATCTTTAGATGACTCAAATACAAGAAACAGTCGGTTTTCACTAACATGAAGAGATAGATCTATACTATGATCAAGAGTTGGAATTTTTAGCCTTTTCGATCCACATCCAGGATATTTTTTATCAGCACCAAGAGTCCCAACATTCCTAAAGTCAGGGACTCCACAAGTACTACAACTGAAAGGTTCCATTGGGAGCGCTCAAATACATTGTCAACTAATTTGGGCTCAAAGGTATGCAACTTTGGTATGTACTACTTTATAAGCTCGTATTGTAATTAACTGCCACCACTAGCTGCCATTCAAAGTAGAAGGTTTTCACTCTCTTTCTTTCTTCAGCTTAAGCATCCTCTTGCATACACTAGTCTCCACCGTGCAATGCGTGGTGAGCATCTACTGTAGGGCCTGGAAGCACTTACAAACAATTGATTTGCACAAAAGGGAAAAATAACAAAAAAATATACCAAAATGTGGGATTATTACCAATGAGACCAACTATATGATCGAACTGACAATTTTGAATAGGAATACATGCAACTGGTGTAAAGGGGGAAATTGACACGATTGTTATAGAGTACAGTAAATCGAGTCAAGAACTTCATGAAAAAGCTACCATAGTCCAATCTCACACTTTATACAAGACATGCTACCAGAACTAGATGTATAAAAAACGAATACATGTAATAATGCACTGATGTAATCGCACTGTACGCATACAAATCACAGCATTCCATCTCATACTTGAACCTAGAAACTAAAAAAAAGTAATACCAATTCAAACAAAATGATACTAGTTAAACATGCAATCACCGTGAAGTAAAACACATTCTCTCACTGTCTTAAAGAACAACAAAACAAATCAAGCTCACCCACATTGACATAAAATCTCATTCCATTGTACATCATGTCATAGAACTCTTAACATAACGAACAAACATACCTTTTCAAGTACAAATTCTCAATCTCCACGGACACTAGAACTTGCAACACAAAGATTACTCATCGAAAAGAAAAACTTTGCAAGCATATAAAGAGAGAATATACTACACAATATCCATTGACGAAGAAAAGTGACCCATACTATTATCTTCCAACTGACCCTCTAAATGGCACTCTGGAATGTGTTTGATGGAATCCGCTCTACATTAAGTCTTGATTACACAACTTTCTACACAAACTTCTCCAGTCACTCCCAAACTCACGCTTTTAATGATGATTCAAATTGAGATAACGGTACTGCTGGAAAATGATTAGGGATACAAATGAACTACAAATGATACAAATGAACTACAAATGATACAAATGAACTACAAATGATACAAATGAGAACTGGAGTACATGGTCTCAAAACAAATAACAAATGTAGTCCAAAACATGTAGGATATGAATTGACTTCAAGTCAAAGTTTCAGTTACAATTGGCTACATGTGCGCTTATTCAAAAAAGTGATTGAGCATCAATCACTCTGAAGTGACAACTCTACGCGTATCTCGGCACCTAGACTACTGATTGGCACAATATGAAAGTTGTAGTCTCCCGAGTGAAGTTCATTCACTTGATTATTCAAGGCCAAACCCTCGAACAAACTAGGCTTGGACGTCCCCTCTTCATTTTTAACAGTCACTTTGAGATTGTACTCCAAAGGCTTCTTACCAAATGATGAGCAACGGAACAGGACAAGATTATAATATGACCTTGAGTTTGGATCAAGTTCAAGGTATATATCCATTTGAAGTTGGGCTTGCACAAGAAGTAGGTCTTGTCTTGCGGTAACCAACACATGGCCATTGACTAAGCCACCCCCTACCATTCTAAAACTCCCTCTTCGACTCTTTGCTTAAAATTCATGTGTTTGAACCTTGTGGTCACGCTCAAAGTGTTGCCGTATATCACGCTTGAGTACTCTCTGCATGCATCCCAAAATTGGACACTTAAGTTGTCGATATTCGCATTCTTCTTGTTCGTGTTCTTGTTTTGCATTGATCTTCACCATCTCGGTACACCCTAGTGAACTATGGACGCAAAAAGTCAAAAGAGCCTCCATGATGTTCTCTACCACCAGGTTCCGTGTATAAGCAAATGGCATTGCAGGACAATATGGACAAGCTTTCCCTTGAAGATTTTGAGAGCAAGTTAATCACATAGTGCATGATCATTTTGGCACTGATTCAAACACCATTCTGACTTCAGATTTTAAGTACATCAAAAGGTGAAGGGAATGTATCACAAACTAGGGGGAAATAGCATAATTAAAAATATAATAAAGCAAAATTTTACCAAATAAACACATGATACTCTAATTTGTCTACCATGTTTGTTTACAAATCTTGATAGGAGAGGAAAGAATACCTGGTAGATAGGGGGAGAGAGGAATTCGCAGCATAGAGGACATTCAACTGTCTCATCTTCTATCTCGTACTTTCCCTTCATGTTGATATCCTGTTAGCAACCAAATAATCAATCCCATGCAAAAAGTCAAGATTTGAGAGAGAAAGCTTGTTAAAAAAAAAAAAAAAAAAAAAAAAAAAAAAAAAAAAAGTCATTGGGTAAAGAGAAGAGGAAAATACGCAAGTTAAGTGGAAGCCCAAGGCAACTTCTTCAAGAAGTGATGATTTAGTTATACACATTTAGAAAGGTCATCTAAAAGTGTATAACATTACTCGTTGTATGATTAACAATCTCAAAGCAAAGTGATTTCTGACACTAATAGAGACTTCTTCAACAACAGCTTTTGCGGCAACATAAACAAGGACATTTCTGGCAACACAAACGACTCGTGAAATTTCAACATGTTGAAAATATGAAAGGGTTTTGAAAAGCTTCAACCTCCTAGGTGCGGTTGTGTCGTGCACCCCTGGCTCTTAACGACAAGTGCAATATGCTCCTTTCTTACAACATATGCAAAATGGTTTCTTCTCTCCGCTCACCGTAACATGGCCGTAGTAGATCTCCTAACTCTCAATTGCTACCTACACCAAGAAAACACAACACAATTCTTAAATCTAAGTAATTAAATCTAAGCACTAAAATCTAAGCACTAAAATCTAAGGAGCAAAGCTTACATACGCAATCTTGCGTCTACAATCTATAGTTAAGCTCCTCATTATCTCATGAAGTAGATGTGCATCATGAAAAAACACACCGCACCGAAGAGCCACTTGTTACTAACCCAAACCCTATTCAAAGAGCCTTTAAGCCAACTTCTCCTATATCTCTTGGTGCCCCATAAGAGATGTATTATTTATTATTAAGCGTGCTCATTATATTTGGAAATAGAGGTGCGTCATGAAAAAGCACTCCGCGCCTGAGAGCCACTCATTACAAACCCTAACCCTATTCATGGATTTTTTGGTTTAACTTTTCCTATATCCCTTGGTGCCCCATAAAAGAGGTATTACTTAAGCGTGATGAAGAGAAATCCAAACTATTTAGAGGACGGCATGAATAAAGTGTTTGTTGATCTATCCTTGGATGTATGTAAGGAGGTCAATACACCGATAGCGAATATAACAACAACACGAGATGAACTATATGCTATTTTTGAGCTAGCCACTGATGCTTTAGAGATACCCGACATGGTATCATTCCCCAAAAGAGCTTTGAAATACTCATACAACGAGGTGCAAGAACCCCCCAACATAGTTGGTAGACTATAGTGGTCAGCACTACGACAGCATGGGGAGCCAAACTCAGACCTCCTCATTGGGAGCCATGAGCCCTAACCACCAAGTCAACGCTTGTGGTGCCTTACTTATGCGTGACTATTCAGTTCATATGGTCACTTCAACAAGATGTGAATCATGTAAGGGTCGTGCATAGAAAAGTATGCTCATTTGTTCTCAAAATGTGCCTAGAATCAATTAAATTGCCAAAACTTTGAAGATTTACCAAAATTTGAGGTTTTACTTTTTCTTCAATTTTTTGTTTTTTCTACTTGTAAAGGAGGTTGTAATGCAGGATCTTACTGTTCGGATTTTCAATGCAATAATTCTTTGGATGGCTCTATTGTCAATGAATGACATTTGAATAGTCTCTGTTGACTTTTAGTTAGTATATATAGGCGTAGTTAAGTCTGACGGTAACGTCAGTCTCAACAACGCACATATACTAACTAAAAGTACAATTCAAGTAAATAGAGAAGAAAAAAGTACTCTAGAACGTTCCCCAAACTAGGACCTTGACTGTAAGGCCTTCCTAAGATGATTCCTTGATTTATGGCCGTGACCGTTATAGCATGCAAATAATACCTTGAAACTTTCCGAGTTAAAGTGGATTCATAACTTAAAACCTACAATTAGCTAAATCACATGAGCCCAACAACCTTGAACAAGTCTATCCATTTAGACTTAATTATGTCACTTTACCTCTAGTTTTCTTGCTGACAAAACTCATTTAATACTATTTTTCTTGATTATGTAAGAGTTATTTTTAAACTAACAATATATTATTCTTTGAATTTGTATCATTCATTATAATGGTAACAGTTATATTTAATATTTAGGATGTGAATTTATTGTTTCCTTAACATCAATTTCTATTATTATTGGTTGATTCCACCTCAAGATAGTTACTTGTGCTTGAAAGTATATACACACCATGTACTTGTCATTGTCAACGTTCAAAGGTTATTGACCAAGCCTCATGATTTCAAAATTATGTTCACTTCTCTTCAATTGACCAGTGGTTGAAATTTGCTAATTAGTAATCTCCATCCATGAGCTTAAGGTGAATAATTCAAACTTATGCAATACTTTTCCAAATTTTACAGATTCATAAAAAAGTAGATAATTTTGTGTTTAAGTGAATTCAATTCAATAAATTCAGTCATTTATAAAGTGAAAAGAAATAGTAGTGAGAGAAAATTCACTAAGGCACCTGGTTTGTTGTGAACTATAATAAAGCACATGCTTGATTGTAAGGTGGTTATTGAGCATCTTTAGCATGCTCACCATGACTTGCAAGGTCACTGAAACTGAACATCAAATTTACAAGTCTCAAATGCTTAACTAGTTCTTTTGAGGACAAATGTGCAACAACACAAATAAGTTCGATCGAATCTCAAGAAAATGTGGATAAAGGTTGGTCCAAAGCGTAGAGTTGATGTCAGAGCTTTTATGAGACTCCAAAGAGAATCATGTTAAAGAGTAAGAGCTTACTGTGCTGCAAGCTCGACCTTAGAGCATCCTCAATGGACTCGGTAACGGATCCCGCCAACGGCTCTTACCGTGAGTTCACCAAAAAGTCGACCCAACGGTCACGCTACAGCTCCCTTCACCCTGAAGAGTCCGCTATTGGAGCTCCCGCTCTCGGCATATTTTCTGGCTTTGCAGGGAGACGCATTACTCACGCCAAAAGGAGTCAAAGGGCTATCCATAACTCGATTAGTGAGGGGGGCTGATATTATTAAACTGGAAAAATAAAATAGTAATAAAAACGAGTGCCAGTCCGTCGCTTGCTTGCCGTTTATGGCAGCGAGCGCTCGTTTTATATGCCAGAATCTCTGACAGGGGCTGAGAGGGGGCGACTCGGTTGCAGCAGGCTCTGATGGCGGGCGCAGTTGCCGGGCACACCATTGAGGGCGCCTGCGCAGTTCCTGCCCCGCCATCAGAAAGGGCCCTAGGAAATACCGATGGCGGCCCTTTTAACATGGCATCCATTGAGGATGCCCTTAGAACGCTGCTGATCCAAGATGTGGAGCCGAAGGTGTAGCGGTCTCTCCAGCAGTTCATCAGGATTCCATCGAGGGATGAAGCTAATGGAGACTCCAGCAAATCCAAGGCAGTCCACAATATGGACCTCATGGCCCCTCCCTCGAGGTGCGAGGCAATCGAGGACTTGGAACAGGTATGCAGGCACTCACTGTGCTCTGGGTTGTTGCATGGCACAGACTTCATTAATCGATATTTATGGTGCTTGTTCATGTGGCGTCTCTCGTTCTTCATTGTTTCTGTGCTATCTTTCCGTGTGTAGGCTGCAACTGGGACATACTGCTTGCTGTGACTTTATGATGCTTGCGTAGGCAACGTCGTTTCGATCAACAGAATTCGCCCGATTGTGATCACGATGATCATCCCTTTTTCTCCAATGAAAGGTTAATATTAAGCTTCAGATGGACCATGTTTTCGTTTCAGCAGAATTTGGGGGTGTCCATAGCCGTCAATCAGGACACGGGGCTACAATTTGGGTGTCGTTGAGGTGGAAGATACTAAAAGCATTCTAGTTGCTTTACTTGGGCCCTACAAATTATACTATTTAGTATTTACAGTAGTTTAGTAAGAACTAGCTTTCATCAAGTACTTTGATGTTTGTTTTGCATTCATCACAAATGTACAAACTTTTCAAAAATTGGTCCTTTTGTGACATGTATGAAAGCAAAAGTTGATAATGGGCATTCTTATTACGACAACACATTGAAGGTCATGTCTTTCGACAAAAAAGGTCAACAACTCATTGGTCAAGGCATTCTCCTTTCTTGAAGATTTTGTTCTTTTTGTAATATCTCAAGAAAACAAACTCTATATTACGTATGTGTTCGAAAATCCACGCAACACCAAGAATCACCACAAGGGGTCTTTAAGAGGTACATCATAGTATTGAACATCCTCTTTCATTATTTTCATGGTGTACAATTTTGGTTTAGCTACACCTATGGGTTCACTTTTAATATTTGTAACAAAAATTAGTGGTTATAGTGTCCACCCTGAGAGGGGTTAGTAGTCCTACGTCATTGTTGTTATGTCCCGTGGGCATATCATCAAGGGTAGGTCGAACGGGCATTTTATTCACGCCAGACCTACAAGGGTTTGGTGTTCTTATTTATTTATTTATTTGTAACAAATTCAAGATGAATTCAAAATTTATGATTCCGATTAGTTCATTCTCTTACTTTGCACATATTTCATAATCCTTCACTTACACATTCCCCACTCTAAATTCATTGTAGAACCTCGTCATTTGTAACAAAGTTAATCAAAAAGTGAGATTTGATTTGTCGACAAAGTTGATTAGGACATGCTGAGCAGATTACTCAATCCACTTTCAGATCCCATTCATCGTGATGAAAAGGACTTGCCTGAGAAAACTAACCTAAAAGCACAGAACTTTACACTCAGAAGTTAGAGTACTGACGGTTATCAAATGTCTAGCTAATCATCCATTCACGAAGCTTCACTTGCGTGAGAGAAGAAAGAACTATGATACACAAGAGTGTCTGCAAATGATGTCTGTCTTAATGACTCCGACACAAGCTATAGTTTGATCCATTGCATAGCGAATTGAAGAAACTTAACTTGGCGGAGCGGTGGTGAGGTTGTGGTGGCAGATTTAGTAATGTCTAACCTCATTCCGAGGTGCTCCATCCCTTCAGCCCGATTGTGGAGTAGTGATCTTCATTGTTAGAAACTCCCAAACATTGATTCGTGGTTTCTCAAAAATGTAGAGAAAGTACGAGTTTGATGAGGAGACGATCGGCTGTCCTCTCTGCAACGAGCTCCCTTACTGCACAGAGAGGACTGTCTTTCAAACATCCATAGTTACGCTCTTTCATGATGATTAAATTAATTAGTCTCTTCTATCTCATGAGAGGTACCAGCTTCTTGTGTGTCTGTGCGCGCTAGGCTTAAAACGTAATTAACATGGGTCCTAGCAATCTGCTTCCATTTCTTTCAGGCTTGGGAAGGAACTGCGAGTGTAAGTAGAAGTGACGGTTACCACAATGTCTGTGAGTCAATGACATTTCATTCACTGAGCTGTGAGTGGTCCTTTCCGTGGCGGATCGAAGAAGCTGATCTGAGCAGGGCAACGGAAGCGGGTCTTGAAAAGCAGGTCGGACATGTCTGTTCAGGTTGTGGCGGTAGGCGTACCGAGGAGCTCCACCCTGGACTCAACCCTGTGTAGTGGCACGACTGCTTACCTTGTGCGTTCAGATATTCCCAGCTTTTAAATTTGTGGTTTCTTGAAAGAGATTTAAAAGAGCTTGAGATGAAGCAGCGGTATGAGTTCGACGAGGAGACGTTGGAATGTCCACTGTGCGACGAGCTCCTCTCTCCACCCATTCACCAGGTAACATTATAACTTCAGAATCTTGTGAGGTTTAGGTTACTTTTTTCCTTCACACAGATATACTAGTATGATATAAGAAACAGGGTGCAATCTGAATGTATGTGTTTCAATCTAAGTATTGTTGTCTTTGAACACTTACAACTCAACTACTTTTCCGAACGCCATGGGAAGTTGCAGCTTCCTTTGTATGGACGAGGTATGATAAACTGTCTTGTCTAAATGAGGGGTATTTGTATTGTGATTGCAGTGCCAAAATGGTCACATGGCGTGTGCACCTTGTTGTGAAAAGCTCACAGGGAAAGAATGCCCTACCTGTCGTGCGATGCCATTCGCTCATTCGCGAAGCTTGGGTTTAGATAAGATTGTAGAGTCTCTGCGAACTACTTGCTTGAATGCCTCAGAAGGGTGCACCGAAATGATGAAACTAACTGAGAGAGAAAAACATGCGAAAGAATTATGTGAGTATCGTCAGCTTAAATGCCCGATACGGAGATGCGGCCACACAGGAGCCAAGCATGGAATCCCGGAGCATATGAAGAGCGTACACGGTGGTGCAACAGTGCATCTGCCTCCCGGGACTCGAAATGGGAGATTCATTATGAAGGAATCAAGCAAGCTACGGCAATACGTAACATTCAGTGCAGATAAGGAACTGTTTCTTGTCCACATTCAACATATTTCTGAGGTGTCCATTCCTAGTGAGGAGTGGGTTTATCACCCACCTGAAGTCATGATGTTTTGCGGGTCGTCATTCGGCAATGATTCTTTAAAGTACAATCTCAGTGTAACGGTGATGGGCAAGGAGGGGACCGTGTTGTCGAACTCGGGAATTTATGAGGTTTCGGCTTCGAACAATCAAGTGATGTCAGATGTTTGGATAACTTGTGATCTTATTGTTTTACCAATTGTGAACTTGGCGAGAGCAGAAATAAGGTTAAGCCTTACTCTTTTGTGAGTCTCCGTAGAAGCTTCAGTGGGAGAGTTTAAGATAGCTCATCGTCCACATCCAGCTCACTGTACGTGAAATCAACTTGTGTAAATCAAGTAGGAACAGGCTTCATGCCTGAAGTCCATTTTGCTTCTCTTACTAAAAGGTTAGCTTTATCTTCAAATTCTGCTTAACGTTAGCTCTATCCAGACAGACAATTATGGATGCACTTAACTAAGCTGCTTCCGAGTCTCCCATTTCATGTGCACTTACTTTAACCTATTCCGGAGTGTGAAACTATGGACAAATGGTAATGGCTTGTGAAGGAGTAATCACCTGTGGTTTCTGAGAGCCCAACAATTGCTTCAATTCGATCACATTCAAGCTCCAGCTCTGACCTCTCACCTTCGTGAGTTATGAATGCTGAGCTAGATAAGGTCGGAGCAGATTAAACTCCGGAGTGATGCTGTCGATGTCCATGAGAGAAACATGTGCAGCGGCACTCCAGTGGTCGATACTTACAATGAATGCTTTTTCTCGTGCTCTTTTAAGAATGTCCCACTACTCCGAACATAAGTGTGAGTAGTATGTAAGTATCTTTCTGTTGCCATCGTGGGTAGCATCTTGCAACCTGTAACCTAAATGTGCGCATGACGCCAAGCATGTGTATATTCCTACATTTTCTCTCTCTCAGTGAATGAAGTCGATTTATTTAAGATTTAGGATCTAGTAGACGTATCTAGTAGACGTATCTATGAGTACAAAGAGGTTTAATTTTGATCTAGAGGAATTGTTACCATAAATACATGTCACAATGAAGAACATCATTTTGAATGATACTCATCTATGGATCTATGATTGTAGTAGCTTTGCTTCAAAAATTGAGCTCAATTGCAGAAATCACCCTGGTAAGATAAGAGAAACTATTGTAAGTGTCGGTTTACACTATAAATGGTGGTGAAGTCCATTAGTCAAGACAATAATCAAGAAAAAGTCTCAAATGTGATTGCTTGAAATGAAATTCTTGGCATACTAGTGGCCTTCTTCATCGTAGTTAAACGAGCCCTAAGTATGAGAAAAAGTATGAGAGATGTAATTTGGAGTTGGTGGGCAGGCCTTCGTGTTACATAATTATGCAGTCTGCTTCCATTTATTTCACTGTGATGAAAAGTAAGTACTGGCTTGGGAAGGAACTGAGAGTATAAATTGAAGTGAAGGTTATCACAGTGATATTCCATTCATTAAGTTGTAAGTGGATCTGAGCCGGGCAACGGAGGCGGGACTTCAAGAGCAGGTCGGGACATGTTAAGCCTGTGGCGGCAGTCGTACCGACGAGCTCCACCCCCGGACCCAACCTCAGTGTTCAGTGGCACAACCGCTTTTCTTATACGTTCAGATGTTCCCAGCTTTTCATTTCGTGGTTTCTCGAAAGAAATTCAGAAGAGTTTGAAATGATGCGGAGGTATGAGTTCAACGAGGAGACGTTAGAATGTCCACTGCGCCGAGCTCCTCTCTCCACCCATTCACCAGGTAACATTTTACCTTCAAAATCTTCAAAACCTTGTGAGGCTAAGGTTACTTTTTTTTCTTCACACATATTTAGTAGCATGATATAAGAAACAGGCTGCAATCTGAGTGTATGTGTTTCTAAGCAATGATGTCCTTGAACACTTACAACTTAGCTTCTTTTGATTCTGATCTCCTCATAGTCTCCTTCAAACACTATAGGAAATTGCAGCTTCCTTTGTATGGACAAGGTATGATTCGAAGTGAGGGGTATTTGGATTGTGATTGCAGTGCTATAGTTATTCTGGAAGGACACCATATTCCATAATTTGGAAATTGCCAGTTAAATTAGGGATTCTTATCAATCCAACTAAATATGTGTATATATCTTACAATGTGTATATGAGTGAAATTTTATGAGTATATTATTGCAAAACATGAGTTGCATGAGATTTGTGCCAAGGAGTAGGCACTATTAAGTTGTAGAAAATTGCTGTAGAATACTTTAGGAGAAAGACTCTATAGAAAGGCGTTTCCAAGAAAGTGATTGCATGCTTATTAGTCGGTTGTTACGTTCTTGTTACCACCACGTGCTATATATTAAGGTGATGAGAACTAACCCTTTGTATAGTCACTTTGTAAAACATTTACATTTTGGAGCATACTTAGATTTGGATTTGAGATTTCATTGTTTTAACCTTCTATTTGAATTTTTGATCACGATAATGTAAAATAAACCCTTGAAAGAGAAATTTTCTAACCATCCTTTGATGGAAAGGATATAAACCTCATAGATCTCTCAGATCTTTTGGAAACATGCTCTAATTTGAAGCTTGGGTGAAAAGAACTTGGTTGAATAGAGCATTATATCTCTTAATATTGACAGATTACTATTATTTCTACAATTACATACCAAATGTATGAAACTAAATGTAGGCACTTCATAGTTTGAAATCATCTTCTTTGAAGATGAATTTATCATATTTAGATGACTCAAATACGAGAAACAATTGGTTTTCACTAACATGAAGGATAGATCTTCATTGTGATCAAGAGTTGGACTTCTTAGTCTTTTCAATCCACATCCAAGATATTTTTTTTGTGCACCAAGAGCCCCAACATTCCTAAAATCGTGGCTCCGCAATTACTCTTCGCAAGTACTACAACTAATAGGTTCTAGTAGAAGCGCTTAAATAATATACATTGTCAACTAATTTGGGCTCAAAGTCCTCTATGGCTTTACTTTTAAGTGTTAAGTTGCAACTTTGGTATGAACTACTTTATGAGCTCCTATTGCAATTAACTCCCACCACTGCCATTCAAAGAAGAAGGTTTTTCCATTCTTTCTTTTTTCTTCTTGAAAGCTTAAGCATCCTCTTGCATACCCTATTCTCCACCGTGCAATGCATTGTCAGCATCTACTTTTGGGCCCTGAAGCACTTACAAACAATTGATGTGCATGAAAGGTTAAAATAACAAACAAATAGACCGAATTGTACGAATATAAGATTATTATCGACGTGACCAACTATATAATTGAACCAACAATCGTAAATAGGAATACATGCAACTAGTGTAAGGGGGAAAAATGACACAATTGTTATAGAGATTACATAGATCCAGTCACAAACTTCATGCAGGAGCTACCATAGTACAATCTCACACTTTATGCTACCTTTAACTAATATGGATTCATTCACGGACTCTGCACTAGATAATCATTACACTAATTGAAACAACATGATATTGAAACAACATGATATTGAAACAACATGATATTGAAACATGCAGTCACCATGAAGTAAAATATGTTGTCTCACTTAAAGGACAAAAGGACAAATCAAACTTACAAATGTGATATATTCTCATCCTATTCTACTCTCAAGACATCATGCCATTGAAGAAATAAAAGAACTATTAACATGTAACGAACACACATGATCACCTCTTCAAGTACAAATTTTCAATCTCGTTGAAAGGACTACTTTCTCCACATACACTAGAACTTGCACCACAAGATTACTGAGCAAAAAACAAAATATGGCAAGCAGGTGAAACAATTGAAAAGCTTGTGTGAAGAAAGAATATACTTTACAGTATTCATTGAAGAACTAAAGTGACCCATACTATTATCTTAAATCTCTAATTGACCCACTAAATGACACTCTGGATTGTGTTTGATGGAATCCGCTCTACAAGTCGCTCCCAAAATCATGCTTTTAATGATGAGTCGGATTGACATAATGATATTCTTGCAAAAAGACTACTGATACAAAGGAACTACAAATGATATAAATGAGAACTAGAGTACATGGTCTCAAAACAATTAACAAATGTCCAAAACATGTAGGATATGAATTGATTTGAAGTCAAAGTTTCAGTTCTAATTGGCTACATGTGTTGTATCACAAAAACATCATTGAGCACTAATCACTCACTGAAAAGAAAGCTCCACACGTATCTGGGCACTTAGACTACTCATCGGCACAATATGAAAGTTGTACTCTCCTGAGTGAAGTTCATTCACTTGATAATTCAAGGCCAAACCCTTGAACAAACTAGGATTGGACAGGGACGATGTTCCCTCTTCAATTTCAAGCGTCACTTTGAGATTGTACTCCAAAGGCTTCTTACCAAATGATGAGCAACGGAACACGACAAGATTATAATATGACCTTGAGTTTGGGTCAAGTTCAAGGTATGTATCCATTTGAAGTTGGGCTTGCATAAGAAGTAGATCTTGTCCTGCGGTAACCAACACATGGCCATTGACTAAGCCACCCCCTGCCATTCTAAAACTCCCTCTTCGACTCTCTGCTTGAAATTCATGTGTTTCAACTTTGTGGTCACGCTCTAAGTGCTGCCGCATATCACGCTTTATTACTGCCGCGATGCATCCCCAAATTGGGCACTGAAGTTGTCGATATTCGCATTCTTCTTGTTCGTGTTCTTGTTTTGCATTGATCTTCACCATCTCGGTACACCCTAGTGAACTGTGGACGCAAGGAGTCAAAAGAGCCTCCATGATTTTCTCTACCACCAAGTTCCGTGTATAAGCGAATGGCATTGCAAGACAATATGGACAAGCTTTCCCTTGAAGGTTGTGAGAGCAAGTCCCACATAGTGCATGATTGTTTTGGCACTGATTCAAACACCATTCACATTTTAGATTCCAAGTACATCAAGAGGTGAAGGGAATGTATTACAAACTAGGTGGAATTAGCATAGTTGAAGATCTCATAAAACAACATGAAACCAAATAAACACATGATACTCTAATTTGTCTACCATGTTTGTTTACAAATCCTGATAGGAGATGAAAGAATACCTGGTAGATAGGGGGAGAGAGGAATTCGCAGCATAGAGGACATTCAACTGACTCATCCTCTATCACGTACTTTCCCTTCATGTTGATATCCTGTTAGCAACCAAATAATCAATCCCATGCATAATTTCAAGAATTGAGAAAATAAGCTTGTAAAAGGAATGAAAAACAAAAAGACAATGGGTAAAGAGAAGAGGAAAATACACAAGTTAAGTAAAAGCCTAAGGCAACTCTTTCAAGAAGTGATGATGTAGTTATACATATCTAGAAAGGTCAGCTAAAAGATTGCTCTTAGGGTATTATATTACTCTTCGTGTTTACAATCTCAAAATAAAGTGATTTCTAACACTAATAGAGACTTCTTCAACAACAACTTTTGCGGCAACATAGACAACAACTTTTTCGGCAGTTGTCACAAACCACAACTCTTCCAGCAGTACAAAGCAACACAAAGTCAAAGACCACAACTTTTCTGGCAACACAAAGTCACAAACGAGAGCTTTTCTAGCAACACAAACGACTCGTGAAATCTCAACATGTTGGTAATAAGAAGGGGTTTTGAAAAGCTTCAACCTCCTAGGTGCGGTTGTGTAATGCACCCCCTCCTAACGGCAAGTGCAATATGCTCCTTTCTTACGACACATGCAAAATGGTTTCTTCTCTCAGCTCACCGTAACGTGGCCGTAGTAGATCTCCTAACTCCCAATTGCCACCTATACCAAGAAAACACAACACAGTTCTTAAATCTAAATACCTAAATCTAAGCACTAAAATCTAAGAAGCAAAGCTTACATATGCAATTTTGCGTTTACAATCTATAGTTAAGCTCCCCCTCATCTTTGGAAGTAAATTTGCATCATGAAAATACACACCACACCAAAGAGCTACTCGTTACTAACCCAAACCCTATTCAAAGAGCCTTTCAGCCAACTTTTTCTTTATCTCTCGGAGCCCCATAAGGGAGGTATCATTTAAGCGTGCTCATTATATTTGGAAGTAGAGGTGCATCATGAAAAAGCACTCCGCGCCAGAGAGCCACTCGTTACTAACCCTAACCCTATTCATGGATTCTTTGGGTCAACTCTTCCTATATCCCTTGGTGCCCCATAAGAGATGTATTACTCAACCCCTAAAGGCGCGAGGAGTTTAAAGAAAAACTAAGATGTGTTATAAAATATGGATTTGGTAACCCTTATGAAGTAGCGCTCCAAAGATAGTATAAAGACCTTAAACCCTAAATTAGATCTATACGGTTAAATTTCCTAAAATGAGTAAAATTTGTTTTAAAATTAATTAAAGAGAGTAAAACTTTGAAAATCAATATAAAATGTAATTTCTATTATTAGTAATTGGAAATTGCTATGATTGGCTAAAATCACATATTATATGATAAAATGGAGAGAGGCCACAAGCAACCTATGAGGAACCTTATTAATTTCTCAAAATAGTAAGTTTTCTTACACTGAGAAAACTTTGCCCTGTTTGTATTTGAAGGCTTATTCTGAACAATCTATGAATCCAAATAGGGTTCTGTAAATTGGATGTGGTTCCCAACTTATCAAACTTCTGGAATGTTAAAAAAAAAAATTCAAAAAAATTCATTTTCAATCCAGGTACAGCTCCTCAAAATTCGGGATCGACCATAAAATGGTCGATTGGGCTCTTAGGGGTTAAGCGTGATGAAGAGAAATCCAAACTATTTAGACAACGACATGAATAGAGTGTTTGTTGATCTATCCTTGGATGTATGCCCGGAGGTCATTACACCAATAGCGGATATAACAACCCGTCTCGGGGTGAAGAAGTTGCTAGTTTTGAGCTAGCCACTAATGCTTCAGAGATACCCGATATGGTATCATTCCCTCCAAAGGGCTTTGAAATACTCAGATAATACTGAAATACTTTTACAACGAGGCCCAAGAAACATGGGGTGGACTATAGTGGTCAGGACTACGTCACACCATGGGGACTAATCGTGGTGCCTCACTTACGCGTGACTATTAACTTCATACTTATCATCACTTCAATAAGATGTGAAATATGTAAGGGTCATGCATAGACAAGTATGCTCATTTGTTCTCAAAATGTGCCTAGAATGAATTTAAGTGTAGAAACTTTGAAACTTCACCAAAATTTGAGGTTTTACTTTTTCTTCAATTTTTAAAGTTTTATTTTCTACTTGTAAGGCATGGCCTTACTGTTCGGAATTTCAATTCAATAATTCTTTAGATGGGTTTATTGTCAATCAATGACCTTTGAATGGTCTCTGTTGACTTTTGGTTAGTATATATAGGCATTGTCAAGTCTCACGGTAACTTTAGTCTCAACAACGCACACATACTAACTAAAAGTAAAATAAAAGTAAATAGAAAAGAAAAAGGTACTCTAAAACCTTCCACAAATTGGGACCTTGTAAGACCTTCCTAAGATGATTCCTTGATTTTATGGCATTGACAATTAAAGCATGCAAATAGTATCTTGAAACTTTAGAGTTAAAAGTGGATTCATAACTTAAAACCTACTATTAGCTTAATCACATGAGCCCAACAAGCTTGAACGTGTATATCCATTTAGACTTAATTATGTCACTACACCTCTAGTTTTCTTGCTCACAAAACTCATTTGATTATGTAAGAGTATTTTTCAAACTATCAATATACTATTCTTTGAATTTGTATCATTCATTATAATGGTAATAGTTATGTACATTTAATATTTGGGATCTGAATTCATTGTTTCCGTGACAGCAATCTCTATTAGCATTATTGGTTGATTCGACCTCGAGCCTAAAAGTATATACTCACCATGTACTTGTCATTGTCAACGTTCAAAGGTTATTGACCAAGCCTTATGATTTAAAAAGTATGTTCACTTTTTCTTTCAAGAATTGACCAATGGTTGAACTTTGATAATTAGTAATCTCCATCCATGGATAATTCAAATTTATGTAATACTTTTTCCAAATTTTACAGGTCCAAAAAAACTTAGATACTTTAGTGCTCAAGTGAAATCAATCCAATAAACTAAGTCATTCATGAGGTGAAGGGAAATGATAGTCAGAGAATATTCACTCACTCCGGTGCTCCGGATGGTTGTACCGAAATGCACCGGATGGTTGTACCAAAATGCTGAGACTCACGGAAACAAGATAACCATGCAAACGGAGCATGTGATTACCGTCGACTCAAATGCCCTTTTCCAAGATGGAGCTACACGGGACCCAAGTGTGGAATTCCGGATCATTTTAAGAGCGCAGTCACATGATGGTGCAATAGTGCAATTTCCGCCAGGGTTGCGTAGTGGAGTCTTGTTGGTCCAGCCAGGTGCGGCACTATGTTTTTTTTACAGAGCTGTTCTTGTGCAAGTCGAGATCGGCTCCGCGCTGGACCTTCCGACCGAGGAGTATGAACGGTCAGTCACTATGTTCTATTGCTGCTCGTCTTTTGGTAATAATGCCTAGAAAATACAAACTCAAAGTAACGGTGAAGAGCAAGGAGAGGGTGTTTTCGTCCTCCGGAGAGTCTTCGGCTGTGAACAATAGTTCATTTTGAAGGTTTGGGAAAGCAATAGGGTTATTCTTCCGCCGCAGAGTAGAAACTTTGTTGCAGCGGACTTTTCTGTGAATATATCTCCAGAGAAACGAATGTTTATAGTGTACTAAAAACCTCTTGCTCACATGTAGAGACTGTATGTAATTCCTTGACTCCAAATTATTTGTATTCTACATGTTTTAGATTATTTCCCTTCTCTCTTACTAGATGGGTGACACCCCATTTCTCAAATCTCTGCCCTTAATTATACCAAATCTCTCACACTAGAGGAAAACAGGGTCCTCGGACACTATTTTTAACGCTGTTTTTAACGCGGTTTAACCTGGTTTAACGCGGACAGAAAAAGTGACGCAAATAAATCGAAAATGTCACGGACGTCTTTTGAGTTTAACGTGTAGTGTTAAAAAATGTTAACGGGGACAAATGATTTATGACGCAGTGTTAAAATGACATTTTTTCAGTTGGGTAAGTTACCGAGGGTCAATAACTTGGTAAGTAAATTACTTTCCACGTCAGCTTTTCCCGCGTTTGTACATGCCACGTAGGACAAGTTTTCATCCTTGTGATGGATGAAATCTGATCTGATGTGGCATCAGAAATCTGACGTGGCATTTAAATTTTGGTGGCTGAGATCGTGACACGTGGCCACATCCTGGAATGTGAAAGAAGTTCGGAGTTTGTGTCAAAAGAAACAGGAGATAGTGTCCACATTGACGTTGAGGAACACTTGTGTCGTCTGTTTTAACGCGATTTCCAAAACATCCTTAGACGTTGTTTAATATTGTTAAACGCAAATGTCGTTTGTTTTAACGCGTTTTGGATGTGTCTTTAGACGTAGGGTGACATTCACGTTATCAAGTTATGTGTGAAAAGAAACAGGGCCTTGTGTCAAAGTTGACGCACTTATACACGAATGTCACGTGTTTTAGCGTGTTTCGAGTAAAGAGACAAGATGTAGGATGACGTTCACCACGTCATCCATTCGACGCAATTTGATGGAAGGCGTGTGTCAAAAGAAACACAACATGACACAATATGACGGAAATAAAAACGTTAAAAGTGACGTTACATGACACATTCGATAACGTAAATGCAACGTCAAACATAACACACTCTGACGAAAACATACACGAAATGGAGTGCAACATAAAGCCGGTCAGTGCTTTCGCTGTATTAGATGGAAAATTAGCCACTAGTACAAAGTTGCAAGTATTGAGTAGCATAAAGCATAAAGGCTACATATATGTGCTATGTGCTAGGGTACTCCTTGCATTACACTACGTTAAAAGTGACGCGCTAGCGTTAAACCTGCTTCAATAGTGACGCATTCAAGTACTTTATATGATGACGTCTCTAAAAACAGTATTTAACACAACCTATGTCACTTTTGACGGGCGCGTCACTTTTGATGCGAAAAACCCTAGCCGCCGAGAGAGTGACTTTCGGGTTTCCTCATGCTCGATTTTTCTTGATCCGCACAAAGACACATTACCACGGACACGCCGAGTTTAATAAGGCACATCATGCAATCAAACCGTGATGGAGATCATCACGATGCAACTCTTGAACAACCTAAGAATTGCAAAAAAAGAAGACAAACTTGTAAAACTCCAACACCTCTACAACTCATACTTTAACAATCTAACATGTTACTCTCTAAAATTGTAGAACTCTAACACAAAATGTGAAAAAGAGAAATTGCAAAGAAAGAAGGAAAACTTGTAAAACTCCAACACCTCTACAACTCATACTTTAACAATCTAACATGTTAATCTCTAAAATCAGAGAACTCCAACACAAAATGTGTAGAAATGAAAGCAAGAGTGAGATTCTAGCTTATATCTTCCCTAAAAGTACCATGACCTAAACTATGGCTAACCTAACCCTAGCCGCTCTCTGCTCATCCACCCCGATGAAAGTCATTCCTCCGGATGGACTAAAAAGACGTTATTTTAGACGTCATAGTAGAAGTCCTTCTTCACATGCTTGTGTTGATGTGATCATGTCACTAGTGACACGTTCACGTTATACAAGTAACACGACGTCAGTAATGACTCGCTGGCGTTAACCATGCGTCAATAGAAACGCATGCATGATAACATCTTTAGGATCAGTGTTTAACACATCCTATGTCTTTTTAGACACGTGCGTCAATTTTGACGCAAGTCAAACCCTAGCCGCCGTAGGTCAAACCCTAACCCTAAAGCACAGTTTAAAATGATATATGTTACTTTTGACATTTACGTCACCATTGACACTCTCTAGGATCATTGACCAAGTCAAACCCGAACTACCACGTCACCCTACCATAAATGCACTTGATACGTCAGCTATATCATTACGTTTCCTTAAACACACGGTGACACAATTGTGTGTCAAAATAAACGCCAACGTCACTATTGACATCCACGTCGGACAAACACCAACTTGTCCTAGTCACTCCTATCCTCCACATAAGCCTTCCACATCACCAGGGCATTCCACGTAGGATTTATGAATATGTCAAAAGTAACACACTGAACGTCGCCCATGTCACTTTAAACGTCATCAATGTTAAAAGAAACGTGCTGACGTGGATCATGAATATATTTAATCATTTAAATATTACTAGAGGGTAAAAAATGAAGTGCTAAAGTTTATCCCCCCGGAGGCGTACATGTCAACGTTGACGTGGTTCTGTTCGTTTTAACGCGGTTCTGTTCTTCCAAAATCCATGAGTGTTACTATGACACTCGATGTTAAACCATAGTCAATAGTGACGGAAATATGTTAAATTGATTAACATGCAAAAAGTCATTGTGGTCAAGTTACCCACACTAATTTCGACTAGTCTGGGTAAACGTCACTTTTGACGCGAAATAACGCGGGACAAATCACTGTTTTCCTCTAGTGTCAGTTCCTACAGATTGACAATTCTTAATTAATGCACTGTCTTTACTTAGGTGAGACTCTAGGATAGTGGTATATCTGCCGTGCAAAGGTGCGGGTAGGGTGGATTCCAAGCCTCGTAAGATCGCTCATCAGCTCCAGCTCGGATGCCTCACGTTCTTGTGAAGATGGATTTTTGTCGAAGTCTTACACAACCATGTCTTAGAAACGATGTATTGAATTGGAAAAGTTCCAAGAATATGGAATTCAATCCACTAGCCCAATCCAACTAAAAGTGAACGATATTCGTAATGTGAAATGTAAGATTTGAGTGATACTTGTAATGTGAAATGTAAGATTCGAGGGTTTCTTGGTTCCCTCGGTCTATTCAAACTTCCAACATTATCTCCTGAACACTTCAAAGTTATTACAATTTATGAGAAATATGGTGTAGGAGCTTTGTGTTAAAGGCGTGCTACGTGCATGCTTTTAGTGAAATTATGACGCTTGGAGTGGCACTTCTAAATGACGCTTGGAAATTGTGATCATATTGAATAGCATGTTGTAGAAGTAAATGCAACTTGAATGCTGCCAATGTGCCTATATTTTGTCATTAGAATCATCATGTATTTACATTTTTTTTGTTGGATTTTGCAAGATCATTTCTATAAACTGAATGTGTATTATGGATATTGTATGTCAAAGATATCAAGGGTCTTAGTCTTTTCCATACACAAACAAGGGTATAAGTCTTTTCCATACACAAACATTGGTGTGGCAATCACTTGAGGTAGGACCTTAAAAAATCTTGTTATCTTGGAATTGTTCCAAATTTTACGAGACATCATGTTCATATGTCGCATTTTACACGTCCTTCAATGCAAATCCTATAAAGGAGGTAAATGATAAGCCGGCAATATTTTATTTAAAAACCTGAAGCTTTTGAGTGGAATGGCGACCAAAATGAGTGGGCTCCACAAAATTTATTACAAAGAAAATCATATAGAGCCTTTTAAAATTGTCACACCTGAATAAACCACCAATTCACCCAATTTAGTATGCAATGTCCATATCCAGAATAAACCACCAATTCACCCAATTTAGTATGCAATGTCCATATCCACTTCGTTGCTCTTGTAGTCTAAATCCAGGCAGGAATCTACTTAGCAACAAACCAGATTTGATAGTTTTCAATGGTTTGAAACATACCGAAATGAATAATCTGTAATGAAATGAGTAGCATGATGTAATTTTTTCAGATCATAAGTCATTAACTAAGTGACCTCCATGACCATAACTCATAAATGTAGGACGGCGGATCGATAATACACAAAGATGTCAAGTCAAGAGTACAAGTTATTATGATCATATTCATGGGCCTCAAGTCGGCGTCTGTGTTTCAAGGATTATTTAGACCTCTTAGTGAAGAGCATTAAAATCTCCCACTGAATCATAATTGAATTGCTGACATCTGATCATTGTGAGCAGGCAGTGCTTAACTTACTGTTCTGGGGAAGAGCGAGCTTTCTCGCCTTTAGTTGCAAAGGTCTTCCAGTGTGAGCTTACTTTGTGTTTGAAATTGTGAGAGGCACTGGTGATAGTTCTGTGAGAGCGAGCCTTCTCGCATTTGCGGACGTGCACAGCTACATCAGATAGGTACCACAGGTCTTGTTCCTCGAGTTACTCTTCTCGTTTCTTGCACCATGCCCTGACATTCTCTGGGCCATCGTGAGTCTTATTTTGTCTCTTATTTTGTCAGTCAGTCTCGAAACATTGAGTTACAGGGACTACACTTTAATTTCAAGAGTGCCGGGACACAATCTAGCATCAATTGTACTATTCAGCAGCCTTCTATATCCAACCCCAGTAGCAGTCCTAGCTCTCGTTCGTGGTTTTAATGAACAGTTACATTCGAAAGGCGACTCTAGTGTGAGGGGGAGCATTGTGCCGTAATTGAGAACCACAAACATTTGATTTATTCAGATCCATGTGAGCGCGAGTTTTCTCACCTTTGCGATCGTGCAGATGTGTGCAGAAATTGATGCAAGCTTTGGGTTTTTGGCCACCTCTTTTGCACCGAGCCTCATCCTATCAATTTCACTTTTCAATTACTGAGGGAGTGCATACGTTTGATTATTTGGTTGCTTGAAATGAAGCGAAAGTATGAGTCGGAGGAGGATGCAGTAGAATGTCCTATCTGCAACGAGCTCCTCTCCGTGCCTGTTCACCAGGTAACCTTTTTTTTTCTCCAATTTTTATGATCCTTTCAGTCAAGTCATTTCCACGAAGTTGCAGCATGCATAAACTGCTCTCTAAGTTCAAACTGAGGTGGAAAGCTAGTCTAATTGAAATGACAGATCAGGTAGAATCCTTTAATCATCATTATCAGGGGTGACTTTATTTGTAACTCTTTCATCATTGAAGTAAAACTGATGATCAAATGATCATGTTTGATAACGATATTAAGACGTTGCACTCAAAACTTCAGATCATGAATCAGTCAGTAGAAAGTAACTTCAGAAAAATATTAATGGCTGAACTTGATCAAAGAGAAGTGACAAACTGCGTTCGAAGCTATCTGTACATGCGGTTGGGTGCATTCTCCTGGAGCGCGGGGGTTTAGGTATCATACGGTAGAGGTTTCGTAGACAGCTCAATACCATCTCCTTTCTTGCACCAATGAAAGCCTCATCTTGTATCGCTTACTTGTTTCTGATAGGGTGCATACGTTTGATTTTTGGCTGCTCAGAAGAAATTGAGATGAGGCAAAGCCAGGAGCTCATACGTTTGATTTTTGGTTGCGCAGAAGCAATCGAGATGAGGCGAAACTCTGAGCTTGATGAGAAGACATTGCAGTGCAACCACTTCCTCTTCGCCTATCCACCAGGTAACCTTTCTTCTAGTCAAGGATATGCAAGTACGGCAGATGAATTGTGATTCAAGTCTTCTTGTATGCATGCAATGTTGATTTGACAACTTAAAATAGCAGTGATTTCATTGTGGTTTTACGCATGGAACTTTCAAAGAACGATGTACATGAAAAATGTGAATATTATCGAGGGTGTTTGAATTGTAATCCAGTGCCAAATTAGTCACACAGTATGTCAGTGCACCTTGCTGTAAGAAGCTTCAAGGGAAGGAATGCCCCTTTGCTTTCTACCGGAATCTGGCGGTGGAAAAGATCGTGGAGTCTCTTCTAACCAAGTGCGTGCATGCCGCATCAGGATGTACCACAGTGATGAAACCTACTTCTAAAGAGGAACATGCTAAACGAATTATGTGAATATTGACCACTTTATTGCCCAATTCAAAATGCAGGCACAGCGGACCCAAGTGTGGAATTCCGGAACAGTTTAAGAATATTCACAGTACTGAAACAGTGCAACTTCAACCACGAACTCGAAGTGTGGAGTTCAACGTGTTATCGGTCATGAAATAGCAATATGACTACATGTTATCGGACATGAAATAGCAATATGACTAGGTAATGGTCCAGCAGCCTGTGGTTATGAGAAATAACCGATGGGGCGGTTCCTTACCGTCCCTTCTCTTACACCAACTGAAGGTCCCATCTTGACATACTTGTTTCACTCCGTAAGATAGTACATAATAATGTGATTTGTGGTTCCTCAGAAGAATTTGAAATGGCGCAAAACTACGAATTTGATGAAGAGACATTACAGTGTCCTCTATGCAATGAGTTCCTCTCTCCCCCTATCCATCAGGTAATCCTCTTTTTCTCAAACGTATGCGAGCAATGCAGATGAAAGTACAGTGTAAGCCTTGAGTTTGTGTCTGCTTGCAATGTTGACTTTGAATACATACAACCATAGTAATTTTATTCGTGCAACTTCCAAATTGAAGATGATGAACGTGCATGAGAATGTGGATAATGAGTGTTTGATTCGTGATTCAGTGCAGAAATGGTCACACAGTATGTGCACCTTGTTGTGAGAAGCTCGTGGGGAAAGAATGCCCCTTCTGCCGGGCAACACCCTTCGCGCACTTACGGAATTTGGCGGTGGAAAAGATTGTGGAGGCTCTTCGGATCAAGTGCGTCCATTTCTCAGAAGGGTGTACCGAAATGATGAAACTTAGTGAAAAAACAAAACATGCTACTTCATGTGAATATCGATCACTTCAATGCCCACTTCCAGAATGCATGCACACGGGACCCAAGTGTGGAATCCCGGAACACTTCGAGAGTATTCATAGCATCGTGACAGTGCAACTTCATCCAGAAACTAGAAGTGTGAAATTCAACATGTCCTTGGAGAAGAAATGGCAATATGTTCTGGTCACGGCAGGAAAGGAACTACTTCTTGTCCATGCCTACTGTACAGTCGGGTACAGAAATAATTCGAACTGCATTTGAAGGCAGTTTTTGAAAAAACTTCAAAATGTGCCTGTATATTCAAAAATGATCGGAATTGCAATCCGTAAAAGGCGTTGGAACCACGTCAGAGTGTTTTACACTATCACTGCAAAAAATTTCTTCTTTTTTGTAATTTTTTTTTAAAGAACTAAAACTCTACATGTTCCATCCACAATTGACCATTGTCGCTTTGTGCTTCAATTACAATGTTCATTTTCAGTTGCAAAATTGATATGAGTGCCATAAGTTGTTCTTTAGCTACTTGAGCTCATTGTTGAATGTTCAAGAATACTTGCTCCCTCTAAACTTCTGAGTTGGAGTAGTTTTGTGATAAGTTTCCAATCAACACTTAAGGTGTGAAATTGAACTTTGATTTAAACTCGACGAGAATGCTAAAAGAATTTGAGTTTGGCAATGAGCTTTTGAAAGTAATCACCCTAACTTTATCAAACCATCCTTTAAGTCCTTGTAGGACATTTCTAGTGGTGTGAATGGCTTCACAAAGTTTTGAGAAAAATTGACTAGTCATAAGCACATTCTAAGACATTCCTCCTACCCAAGAAAAAAACTAGGAACATTTCAATGATTCAATAAGCATGAGCTCAAGTAGCTAAAGAACAACTTATGGCACTCATATCAATTTTGCAACTGAAAATGAACATTGTAATTGAAGCACAAAGCGACAATGGTCAATTGTGGATGGAACATGTAGAGTTTTAGTTCTTTAAAAAAAAATTACAAAAAAGAAGAATTTTTTTGCAGTGATAGTGTAAAACACTCTGATGTGGTTCCAACGCCTTTTACGGATTGCAATTCCGATCATTTTTGAGTATACAGGCACATTTTGAAGTTTTTTCAAAAACTGCCTTCAAATGCAGTTCGAATTATTTCTGTACCCGACTGTACAGCCGATCAGGTCTATCCCTTAGAAATTGAGGACCTTTGACAACTTCAAGAGTCCGAAGATTCTATAGAAATTAAACATACGGTCAGCATCTCCGGTTGTTCATCATTTGGTAGTGAACCCTTGAAGTACAAGCTCAAGGTATCAATGAAGTACGAGCCTGATGACGACGACGACGTGGACG
This sequence comes from Bryum argenteum, assembly GCA_037043015.1. Taxonomy (NCBI): domain Eukaryota; kingdom Viridiplantae; phylum Streptophyta; class Bryopsida; order Bryales; family Bryaceae; genus Bryum; species Bryum argenteum. Next base: position 25,402,949 of record CM073323.1, on the reverse strand, counting down.
ATACGATCACCTTTTCGTACAAGACAGTAACCGTGAACAATCAAATGAAGAATCAAATGAACGAAAATGTTTGGCGAGGGAGGAACTATGTTCTTCTGCCGGATTCAAATCCGGGTGATGAAGTAGAGATAAAGCTATCTCTTGTGTGAGTCTCTTCGCATGCTACATTCGACGGGCTTGTTCGACTTGTTCGGGGCTCAGTCTGACAATTTTGTGATCAGATTATTGATCGTAGCATATCACTTTCTCATCAGAAATGCTGTGTAAGTTAGAACTATTGTCGCTCCTTGTTTAGCCCAATGAGAAAGGTCGGACTTGGATGAGTATTGTGCACATCTTGTGACAGCAAAAGTTATGTCAACACGAGTTATGACGTACATTAAACTACCAATTACCTGTTGATAAGGACCTTCAAACTCGTGATCTTCATCTTTGGCTTTATCACAAAGAATGATGAGGATCAGCTAGTGTCGAGACTGTATACGACAATTCATGTCGAATCGAATCAAAACATCAATAAGATAATGTGTTTGACGAAGAGGAATGGGATGAGTCGAAGTGTTTTGATGAACTTATAATCCCACATAATAGTCCATAGCTCCTTTGATGACTTTGAAAATAGTCTCCAAGTAGGTAATAACAGTATTAAGACGTGTTGTATGACCTGAAGTAGCAATGCCATCATCAATAAAAATCCCAATGAGCATAGGCATACCAAAGTCGTGGTACACACATGGATTTGCTTCGCTCCCGACAACTCGTGGTACACACATGGATTTGCTTCGCTGCCTAAACCGACCTCTCCCGACAACTCGGGAGTCGAGTACTTGACGAACTTCCCACTCCGTGTCCCCTGCTGGGGTGACGACGGGAGGAGGTGGTCGTTGCTGTCGGCCCGGAATTGTGTCGGAGCGGTAGGGTTCTAGAACAGCGACGTGGAATACGTCGTGAATGCGAAGAGAGTGAGGTAGCTTTAGGCGGAAAACAAGATCAGACAGTTTGGCGATAATCGGAAATGGTCCTAAAAACTTAGGCCCAAGCTTCTTGGACGGGAACGTTGTCGCAATATGCTCACTTCGGAGCATTACCTTGTCTCCTACAGAATACTTGGGTGAGTCGTGTACGTGACGGTCATAGTGCCTTTTGGCCTGCTCTCATGCAATCTGGATCATCGTTTTAATTTCCTCATGGACTTGGTGTAAGACCCGGACCCTATCTTCAGCAGCTGGAACAACTGAGGTCGTAGGTTTGCTGAAAGACATGGTTGGATGATAGCCGTACGTCGCATAGAAGGGAGAAAAACCTGTTGCAAAGTGAACGGAATTATTTTAAGCAAATTCTGCTACCGGAAGGAGATCAGCCCAGTCATCCTGGCGCTTTGCGGTGAACATGCGTAGTATTTGTTCCAAATACTGCTCACCCGTTCTGTCTGACCATCCGACTGAGGATGAAATGCTGTTGTTGGGGCTGGTCGAATGCGGAGAAGCTCATGAAGACGCCGCATGAATTTGGAGACGAAAACTGCGCCGCGATCAGAAATCAATTCAGTAGGGGTACCATGATGCTTCCAGACATGTTGTAAATATAACTTGGCCGCACCGGCGGAGTCCATGGCTTCGGTAGTAGGAATGAAGTGAGCCAATTTTGTATTCTTGTCGACGACTACCATTATAGTGTCATAGGCGCCGCTTTGAGGGAGCTTGACGATGAAATCCGTTGTAACTTTTTGCCATGGAGCATTCGCGGCCGGAATAGGCTGGAGAAGCCCGTAACGAGGGTGTTGCGTGGGCTTGGACCTTTGACAGAGGTCACAACCGTCAACATAACGGTGTACGTATCTGGTCAGTGACGGCCAGTAGAATGTACGCGCCACTAGGTCCACCGTCTTCGCGCGCCCCAGATGTCCAGCAGCTGGTGCGTCGTGGCGCGAGCGGAGAATCTGCCGTCTAAATTCTTCGTCGTCGGGAACCATTATCGCCCCTCGGACAAATAACAGCCCATCGGAAAGGGTGTAGTCGTGAAGTTGACGTCGTAATTGAGCCGGGATTTCCCCGTGGCCTGTTGTCAGAAAACTTAGAATGGGTCCGAGTACCGGGTCTCTTGGAGTGGCTTCCCTAATCAGCTGAAAGAGGTGGTCGTCACTCCATACTGGTTCCACCGTCTCCAACATGGCCAACCGTAACAGAGGTCGTATATTGTTGTCCGTAGTAGTGGCGTCAAATCGCCGGGAGAGCATGTCTGCACGTCCGTTGAGAGCTCCAGGACGGTGTTCAATGACGAAATTGTACGCTGAGAGGAGTTCGGACCATCGTGCTTGGTGGCGATTTAAGACCTTTGTTGTCATGAATTGTTCCAAGTTCTTGTGGTCGGAGATTACCCGAATCTGATGAGGAGAGCCTTCGAGATATATGCGCCAATCTTGAAAAGCCAGTACAATGCTCAGGAGTTCTTTGTCGTAAATGTCGTAGTTTTCCTCCGCTGCGGACATCTTCGAGCTGCGATAGGCACATGGATGTAGGAGCCCGTCAGGGCCATACTGAGATAATATGCCACCGGTGGCTGTATCCGAAGCGTCTGTTTCCAGGATAAATGGTTTGTCAAATTGTGGGTGGAGGAGTACAGGTGCTTCTGTAAAACGACGACGGAGTTCATTGAAAGCCGCTTCTGTTGCCGGAGTCCACGCGAACGGTTGGTCCTTTTTAGTGAGTCGTGTAAGAGGGACCGCTATCTGTGAATAGTCAGTGATAAACCTCCGATAAAAGTTGGCGAATCCCAGGAAGGCTTGAACTTCACGAAGGGTCTTTGGTGTAGGCCAATCCTTGAGGGCAGCCACCTTGTCATTGCACATCGCAAGTCCCCGGCTCGAGACCACAAGTCCCAAGAACTCCACTTCTTCCTTGTGAAATTCGCATTTAGACAGTTTGGCGTAAAGCCCATGTTGGTGGAGACGCTTTAGAACCTCCCGAACCACTGGTCGATGCTCCTCCAATGTCTTGGAGAAAATTAATATGTCGTCGAGGTAGATCACGACAGAAATATCAAGTAGGTCTCCAAATATGCTCTGCATATGGGCCTGAAACTGGGCTGGTGCGTTGGTGAGGCCAAATGGCATTACCAGATACTCATAAAGGCCGTATCGGGTGATTCGGGTCTTGAAGGCCGTTTTATACTCATGTCCTGGAGCCATCCGAACTCGATGGTACGCCTGGCGGATATCAAGCTTGGTGAACACCTTAGCACCGACGAGGCGATCCGTCAGCTCAGGAATCAGGGGCAATGGGTACCGGTTTTTGATGGTAACCTTATTGAGATTCCGGTAGTCAATGCAGACACGGAGGGTTCCATCTTTCTTCTTCGCGAACACGATGGGCGCCGATACTGGTGACTGAGATCGGCGAATCCATCCCTTACCGAGATGTTCGTCGAGATACCGGCGCAATTCCTCTAATTCTACAAGGGACATAGGACGGAGTCCCATGTTGCGAGGTTCTTGTCCGTCTTTGAACTCTATCTTCATGTCAGAAGGCCCGTGTTGTGGTAGTTCATTAGAAGCCTCCTCGCTGAACGCACCCTCGAGGTCGGCATATTCCAGGGGAAGTGTCATGGCCGCTCGTGGCGGTATCATTGAGAGTTCGGAAATCTCTAATGAGTAAAGTTCAGTCCCTCTCGTGGCTTGCCGAAATTTTGGGCGAGATGACAGAGTAGGTCGGATGGCGGATACTACGGAGGGAGCAGAGGTCGGTAAACAATGCTCTTTGCAGAAGACGGAAGTAAACCGAACCGTCCCGGTAGACCACCGGATGTCGGGGTCATGTTGCCATAGCCAAGGAGTGCCAAGGACGCAGTCGTAGCGGCCGGTGTTGGTAATATCCGCCGTGAGAATCTCCGCATGATCCCCAATCACCAGCTGAAAAGTGGCCTCATGGATGACCAGTCCTGTGTTGATGACCCGTCCGTCGATCACACGGACCTCACGAGGTGTGGGCTTCAGTGTAACCGTGGCGTTACTAGCAGCACCAAAAGTAGAATGTATGAACACGCCAGTAGCTCCAGAGTCCACCAATAATGTAGCCGGCCGCCCGTTGGCTTGTCCTGCCAATGTTAAGTGCGTACCGGGATCGGTCGTTGCACGTAAAAAGAGAGGTTCCTCTTTCAGACGGGGTACGTCGGTCAAAGCCTGCTTGTACGTTGCCGTCTTAGCCGTTTGGCATGCGCCCGGGTACTGAGTCAGAGGTGTCAGTCCCGGGCTTCTCCTTTTCCCGAGTCGTTGACACCTTCCGCCTCAGTGGCAGAAAAAGAAAGAGGCTTTGAGGGGTTGGTGGGACACCTGGACCGTGGGTGGCCTTGTTGTCCGCACCCCCAACATCGGCCTTGGCGTTGAAACTCTTGCCGTTCCGCCGCTGTCCTTGCCATAGCCGTCGACTTCCGAGGAATGGGCGCAAGGGCATCAAGCTCCATAGGGACAGGGCCCGTCGTGGAAGTGGAAAGTGGTGAGAAACGTCGTCCTGGATGGAAAGCTGAAACCGCGGGTGTAGTCGAGGACCGCCCTCCCTTAGGTCGCATGGCCCAAAGCCGCTCGTCAATCCGAGAAGCTCTCGACATCCATCCCTGGAGGGTGGTAGGTGGCTCCTCTGAAGTGGCTATCGTATAGTGTACTTCAGTCTTCAAGCCTTATCGGAAGTGAGTAATAAGGGCTTCCTCGCACCAGCCGACCTGGACTGCTAGCTCGTTGAAAGCCGCTATGTAAGGTGCCACGACGGTGGTTTGGCGGAGAGCCATAAGTCGGTCTTGTGCGTGCCCTTTGCGATCAACTTCTCCAAACACAGCAAGCACTCCTGCTCGGAAGTCCTCATAAGAAGCTAGGAGTAGGTGACTCCTCTTCTCATCGAGGGCCTGCAGGAGAGGCATCGCCCATCCCTCCGCCGTTCCAGTCATATAGGATAACGCGCAGGTGATCTTTTGTCTGTCCGTCCCATACCCTAGCGGGTTGTTATCAAACTGCAGCCGAAGTTGTGCGAGCCAGCGGTAAACGTCGCCGCCCTTTTTTCCTGCAAACTCCTTTGGCCGCGCAATTTTTGTTACTCCCCGTCCTGTCGGCCCGTCTAGGCCGGGCTGGGGATGCACCGGTGGGGGTAGCACCGGTGGCCCTTGAATCATGGTACTGCGGCTCATACATTCTTGGACAATATGGGGAATTGCTGCATGTAGTCCTTGGACCTGTTGTTGGACTGCATGCAAGGCTTGAAGTTGTTGCTGAACGAAAACAGTCAAGTCCGGAACTGCACTCCCCGCTGGCGTCGGATCCGGGACTAAAGGTGCCTCATTAAGCTCCATGGCGTAGTTCTCCCTTGCTGTTTATACTGGAATACTGAGTCTTCCTATCTTGTACCCTCCAACAGCCGCATGTGACTTAGAAGTAGAAGCATTTGAGATGTGGGTAATCCTGTCAAACTATGCGGCTGCGGAAACGGCACCCTTGTGGCTTGAGGAATACGACCTGGTTGGACCCAAGGTCGGGGACCCACAGTGGCAGGGTCTATGACGCCCAAACTCATGGATTCGTCAGTCCTTGCATCATCTAAGTAGAAAACTCCTTAGCGCCCGCTTGTCCAACCTCAATCGGTCACTGCCGCCGGGTCCCTGTCGCGACGGAAACGAAGGCGTGGGTAACCTTGGTCATGGAAACGGTCACCGGTCCGCCGCGGTCTTGGGATGCCACGGAGATGGGTACCGCCGCGGTCTTGGGGTGCTACGGAAATAGGTATCGCCGCGGTCACCGGTCCTGCCGCGGTCCCAAGCCCGCGGTCGCTCTGTACTGGCGCCCGTCGCTCCTACCGAGTAAATGGTCTGTGTTGGCGCTCCGGTGAAGCATGCGCCGATGCCTGTGCGGACTGCACGGCGACTGGCCGCCGTGGATCCTTCCCTGCTGCGGTGGCAGGTGGGCGGTCCTGGCTGACTGCGCGCCCCCGCTGCTGTAGCAGGCTAGCCGTTGCCTGGCCGGCCAACTGGCTCCCGAAACCTCCGCTGGCTCTTGCTGCGGTGGCAGTGACTCACGGAGCCACTGGAACGCTTGTCTGTCCGGGGGTCGTAGTCCAATCTAGAGTTCGACGGTCTCCGTGAACTTCCGGTTCTACTCCTTAGCCGCAGAAGTGATCGTGGTGATTCCCGTCAGGCCGTTCGGCTCGTTCGCTGGCAGCAGGCCGTTTGCCGAGATCCGAAACTGGTGGACTTGGGGCAAACTCGTCAACCGGAAAGAGGTCGTACCGCACCAGTTCGCTAATTGCTGGACCTCGTAGCGGCGGTTGTCGCTGCTCGTCGCATCGCTGCAATCCGGTCCGCCACTAACTGAAGCATGGTTTCCAGGAAATGGTCGAACGGAGAAGCAGCGTATTCGATGTCGGCGCCGAACTTCTCAGAGAAGTTGAAATCGCAGGTCCGTTCCTCGGTGATCCTCTCGAGTTGTTCGACAAACATATGCAAATCAGCGAGCCGGTCAGTTGTGCGGATCATTGATCTTGCTAAACATACGTCGGCGTTGTCGCACTAGTATTTGCTAAGCTTTCCCTCAGCATCGCAGATAGTTGCGCGCATCAACGCCGCCCGGAACTCCAATTGTAAATGGTACGTCTTCAGCCGCTTCCCCGGCATCCCTTTCCACCTTCCTGCCCTGGTATCACCGTTCGTCGCTCAATGCCGGAGTCCCGTTCACGGTGACTCTGAATGTTGCGCAGGACATGACACCGGCCGATGCTACGAATGCGATGGCCAAAATCGCATGCTCCTGGAGACAGCTCCGGAAACTCTTGCTCATGCCATCAGCAACGCTGCTCTTGTCTGATCAGAAGTTGCGGTGCCATGTTCAGGGAGCCAAGACTAGTGAATTATCACCCCGCGTTGAGAGGCCAACGTTGAGAGGCCGTTGCGAAAACATTCGTGGTTCATGAGTCAGCAGCAGACATGTCAGATCCGGCCGCTCACAGCTTCGTAACCGATCCGGCCGCTCACAGCTCCGTAACGGCAGTTCGTTCCGGTCGGCCACTTATTGTATCTGATCGATACACGCAGCTCATCGATCGCTGATCCTGCACTCCGCTCATTCGAACATGCAGGAACTCGTCGCCGTTCTTGTACTGGGGATCGGAGCTCTGGTCGTTACTTCATGCCGACATCCATTTCGCATCCTTTTGTTGTGTGGAGCCTTGTCGTGCTCGAGCTCTCTTTCCGTCCGTTGCACCTTCACCAGCCAGCAACCATTTCGTCCCCGTGCTTGTCTCCCTGTTGGATCTCACTGAACAGGACCGCTCTCACATACTTGACTGACGTCGGCACCATCTCCGCATCCTAAATTACTATTATGCTAACCCACTCATCGAACGTAAACTGCTACCAGAAACTTAACTGGGACTGGCCATTATGTCAGACCTTGCCAAGGAGACGCATTGGAAACAAGGAAGAACGTGAATCTCGTTAACAGAAGAAATGGCCAGTGAAGGATAAGCTCCTTCACTGGCCTTTTGTACAGGGAAGGCCTGGCAGTTAATGTCAACTAACACCAACTGCCGCTAACTGCCGCGCAGTTCTACTCCTATATTGCTGCTTAGTCCTAACACAGCACTCTCCTCGGCCTTGAACCTACTTGAAGGTGAGTCCCTCGACAGGGGATTTCGTTTCCGCTTTGCACTTCCCCTGCCTCCTCCTCGCCCGGGAGCGGTACGCGACTCTTGCGGTGTCTGCGGGGTCGTGTCAATTTCCATGTCTTGCTCTTCGTCATCTCCTGCGGAACCAAGGCTGTAAGTGCTGCCTTCGCCGTGAAGTTGCCTTCCGCTTGATCCAGAGTCCTCCCGGTCGGGAACGTCCGCCTCATCGTCGAGAGGGTCGTCATCCAAAGACGCAACAGCTTTGCGCTTGCCCTTCAAAAGCATAGCCCCGACCTCCGGATACTCGCCTTTGTCGACGAAGTAGCCGTTCACGGAGAAGTCAGTGGGATCAAGAGTAAGCCCATCGTTGTATGCTTGGTCGATGTCCTCTTTGTCTTCGGCATCGAATATGGAGTAGGCATCGAGAGACAACATCTACAAAAGAAGGTGCAGCTTAGACTACAGATAGAGCTGAAGCAGGAGCGAACATGGTTGGAAACAAGCATGACAGTTTAGCTCGAATCGAGCTAAACTGTATGGCAGTTTAGCTCGACTTGAAGTGTCATACAGTTTAGCTCGAGTCGAGCTAAACTGCAGTACAGTTTAGCTCGACTCGAGCTAAACTGTAGGGAGCGTAAATAGAGTAGGTCAACTGTAAGAAAGCTTACCACGCTTGCGCATACTGCTTTTCCGCCGGCGTAGACAAGAAAAATATTCTCCTGCTCGTGGCAAAATAGCTGGATTACCTGCAAATAAAAATCCATCCTCAACTCAATCGGGTACATGTGATACCGAGACTCGTTGTACTTCCGCGGCTTCTCGTAAAGCGCGTGCTTTGGCGCGCGGTACTCGGTCTCTGGCAATCTTGCGAGCTTTATGTCTTCCCTGATCATGAAGAGAAGACGCACGGGCTGCGAGGCTTGCTTGGCTTTCGCATTGAATCCAGCAATCCGTTCGTGCGGGGACGGATAGTACATTGATGGAATCAGCTTATACTTTGCCCCTTGGAAGTAGGCAGGATTTCTCGCGAACGCCTCGACTTGCTGGTAATCATTGTCATCCCCGCAGATGAAGAACCAGCAAGGTATATCCTTGAGAGCTGGCTTGTTCTGGGACGATAAGATCGCCATGAACATTTCGAAGAATGGGTGCTCAAGGGAGGAATCTGCGGAGGTGCTACCACTTCCCGGAATCAATCTGAAGTCGATGATTCCAACGTTCATCTCAGGAGCAACTGCTGGCCATTTGTTCTCAGGCCATTCGCCGAGCCTCTGTGGTGTTCTGCGGTGGAAGGAACGGAATATTACACTACCCGTGGGGCCGACGAACTTCTCGCGTTTCTCCAGGAAAACCTCGAAGAATCTCTTAGCGTAGGGCGAGAGATCCTCGCAGCTGGTATTCCTGTGTTGGGTCTGCCTCTGATCAGTATAATATTTGTCAGGGATTCCCCATTCCAGAAGTGCGCGCTTGGAGGCCTTCGCGACGTGGTAGTCCTTCTTAAACTTCTTCCACGCATCCACGTCGAACTCGTTGTTCTTGAAGATTCCGAGTTGGGGTCTGATCTTGTGGATCTGAAGCTGGGCGGTCGCCTTCCGCTTCAACCGCTCAACGTACTCTTTGACGGAGTAGCAATCTTCAAGGAGGGTTACTGGTTGTTTCAAAGTAACCTTCGGGTATTCCAGTTTCCTCGACGGACCCGACTTATTGAGCATGTGTGTACATAGTTTTCTGTGGTCCGTCTCTGAAAGGTTACCGAGGTTCTTGAAAAATTCTCTTGACAGGGTTTGGTCGCTATCTGGTTTAAACCCTGGCTTGTCACACAGCTGCCTCAAAGAGTAGGGGTCGATAAGGGTCCCCTGCGCGACACTTCCGATCAACTCTGCCCATAGGTTCCAGAGATCATCGGGGAAGGTGATGATCTTTAGCTCATTTGTTAGAGACAAGACCTTGTTCTTCACCTCTACTTGGGCCTTGGCAACATCGATCATGGCGAACCTATGCCGAATAGAGTCAACAAATTTCTGCAATGCAACAGCAGTATGTAAGATTTCCGATTGGAAGTATGCGTCCGAAATTAGGAATCAGGTGTTCTGGGAATCTGGTGTTCTTGAAACTGTAATGGCAGTTTAGCTCGAGTCGAGCTAAACTGCCATTCCAGTTTAGCTCGACTCGAGCTAAACTGCAACGGGAAATTATTTGCAAATTCAGAAGTTAGAAATACGATGCGGCATGAGGTAATACTTACGTCGAAATTTGCAAATTGCGACAAAGACGCGCCGCTGCACTCGTTTGTCTGCCACCCCAGCTGCTGCATGTCTGTTGGCTGGACGCCCGTAGTTCTCCCACACGGTACGGGCGGCAAGGATATTCGATGCCCATGTTGGCTTAAACGGAGTGAAATGGTTCACTGTTATAGAACGCCGATATTTTGCGGAGCTTGGCTTCATCCTTCGTCCCGGACTACGAAGGCGCACCACACCAAAATCCTTGCGAATGGTTTTCGGAACTTTGGACTCAAACATCCGCTTTGAGGCGGCAACATTGTCTTTGGCCGTTGATAATCCGTAACTCATGAGCCCCGCATATCTTCAATGCCGTTTGGTTTGACATCCAATTTAGGCATTACGCAGAGCGTTTGCTTTCGCGACTGTCGGGCATATTGATGAGAAAGTTCATCAAGTCCGTCTTTCCCTCTTCTCGAGTGCCCGAATTGTCCCTTTGTGGAGGGGACTCAATCATCTTCATTGTGTCGATCTCCATCTTCGTGTCGAGTTTAGGAAAGACGCTTGATCCTGACGGTCCGTGAAGAACTCGGTAGATGAGGTTGACGTTCTCGAAGTCAATTTCCTCCACGGTGTTAACGTTCTTTGGAATGCATTGTATAGCATCGTTCAAAGCCGTTAAAGCATCCTATTCCGGGATGAGCATGCTCTTTTTCTTCTTCGCCTCGGCAGACTTCTTCACGGGAGCTTCTCTCCTCTGTACGGGTGAGTCAGAGGTCGTGGTGGTTGTGGGGGCCGGCCGTGACGCACGTTGCGGACGAGATGGTGTCCCTCTCAAGCCGCGCTCCCGATTGCGGTCGGCCCGCATCCTCTAGTGGAGCTTTTCCCTTGAGGTGTATCGTCTTCGCCGCCATGTCAGCATGAGTTAGAGCCGAGACTACAGATCGCAGTTTTATTGCGAGCTGCTTGGCCTTGAGATCTCCCCCCTGTTTGGTTTGCCATGCTTTAGTAAGCATATCCTGTTTCAGTGTTGTTTTGATATCATCGAAACTGGACGCCTCTAAGCTCTCCACCAACTGCCCCAAGTTGAATTGAGTTTGCTTGATATCGATAAGAATGGCGTAGTTGTAGGCACAGTCCTTGTCATTATTTTTGAAGGTTGTGCACGTTGCTATGACTTCTTTCTCTGTTTCGTGGTCGAAGTCAGTGAGCTTGGAGTCAATGTCAACGCACATGGGGTCTTCAACATCTCCTTCGTATGTGACGACAAGAGTGAGGAATGCTGTGTATGGGATCCACCTCGCTGACCACGAAAGCACTTTCGATGGGTCCTTGAATTCCCAGCAGTCCAACTGCTTCGTATCGTCGCCATCGTCTTCGTCAGAGTCCAGCGGCCTAAGTTTGAAGAAGTGCTGGAGGGCCTCTCGAACTCGTGCCTTCTCTTGACTGTAATTATAAAGTTTGAGTTAGTTCAATGTACCGAAATCGATTCCCTTGAAGCACGATTCTTACATCCTAGTACATGCAGTTTAGCTCGACTCGAGCTAAACTGTAGATGCCTGTGTCAACGACAGTTTAGCTCGAGTCGAGCTAAACTGTGGCTGCTGTTGTGTAGGTTTTTCTTTTAGTAGGTTTATTTGGCCTTAGCTCTACTTTTATTCTATATAGATTGTAACGTCATGTTAGTGAACGTTATCCTTTACTGGTGTTGTCATTTGATATTCGTTGATAAAAGGGTAGCCGATTTGGTTGACAGCAGTATTGTAATGCCAACAGTTTAGCTCGAGTCGAGCTAATCAGAAGAACAAACGGTCTTTCTGATTTAGACCGACTCGAGCTAAACTGTAAAGAGTGCTGTCAACTACAGTTTAGCTCGAGTCGAGCTAAACTGTAATGAGTGCTGTCAACTACAGTTTAGCTCGAGTCGAGCTAAAGTGTAAATGACAGCAGCCTCTACAGTTTAGCTCGACTCGAGCTAAACTGTAATGAGTGCTGTCAACTACAGTTTAGCTCGAGTCGAGCTAAACTGTAGTACATTGTATGTACGCGGCGTACTATACATGTTTCTAGTTTGCTAGCGCTGAACTAATGCAGAGGACTCAAATCCATTTGCAAGTGACTTAGTGGGTTTGCTGATGATGATGATTACCTGTCGGCCATTTTTCTTGTAGATTTGGCAAAGGACTTCTATGATGAACTTCGCTTGGCCTTGACCTGCACAAGAATGTGATGGTTATGGATTGGGGAGGTCTGTGAGGAACTAAGTTTGATTGTGAGCATTTGTTGTATATTATTCGATGCTTATGGAATACATTTGTAATTGGAAACAGAGGCTACTGAATTCTTTGTTGGAATCGGATGCGTGGGCTTTCTTTTAGCAATACTAAGCAATCCAACATGCTACACCTTACGGGAAATTCAAACATGTACGAGCTTCAAGTCATAGTATCAGCACTGAAATATAAATGGAAGTGCTATGTAGAATGCACAACAATGAAAGCGAGAATAGAAGATACAAAAAAGCATAACAAGTCATGGCTGAAAGATTCAAACACAAATTTTGTGCCACCTTACCTCGATATTCTTCTTGTATCTACGAGTATCTCCAAGTTCGCAGTAATTGAATCTCGAACCCGCTCTTCAGCAACTCTATCTCCCACAAATGTATCTGCAACTTCTCATTCAGCATTCGCTTTAGAATCTGTAAGATACAGAAAAGAACATGACAATCAATGCAGAACAACAAAAACAAGAATCAAATCGAAACAAATTACCAAACAGCATGACAGATTGATTGTAACAAAGGCCATTGTCTTACCTTATCTCACTCTTCTTCTTCAGATTACGCTAATCCCTACGTGCAGCCACCAATTGAATCTCCTCCCTGTCCAAGTCCTACTAGAGATTCAGCAGTTGATATCATTAAGATGCTCGCTTTCCTCATCATCGAAATCGAATTGCAGAATTGAACACAATTCATTTACTAAACCCTAATTTCAAAATGCTTTAATACTTTTCTGGCGAGGTACCTCACAAATTAACAATTCAAACATTCTTTCATAATCTGCAAATCTGGGGTCGAACATGTTTCTTACCTGAGAAACCTCTTCTTCAGTAATCGATGCCGACCCCAACTGCGGTACGAGCAAATCACACCGCCTAACAAGCAGCTCACACCGCCAAACAAGCACCTCACACCGCTTTACGAGCACCTCACACCGCCGGCGCCAAACGAACACCTCACAAAAAAATTAGTGCCGAAGTAGCAGCTCCCTCAACCCGGTAACGCGACGATGCACCGACCCCCACTGTCCGACTCACACCGCCGGAAACGAGCCCTAAACCCTACGCCGGTGCACTCCTCCGCTTTTATCAGCCGAGCAACTCCCCTCCGCCGAACCCGTACGTCGGTGCGCTCCTCCGCTTCAATCAGCGGACAACTCCCCTCCGCCAAAACCCTACGCCGGTGAACTCCCTTCAATCAGCCGACCAACTCCCTCCGCCGAACCCGTACGAAAATGCGCTCCTCCGCTTCAATCAGCGGACAACTCCCCTCCGCCGAACCCCTTCGCCGGTGAACTCCCTCCCTTCAATACGCCGGTGAACTCCCTCCGCCGAACCCGTATGAAAATGCGCTCCTCCGCTTCAATCAGCGGACAACTCCCCTCTGCCGAACAAGGTCCGAGTGACACCACGCCTGATGCTCCGACACTCACAAGGTGCACTCCCCGACAGCAGCAAACCGCACACCAACTCCACTCCGCCGAACGAGCCAAATGAAAATGGCGGCAAAAGAGTCGCGCAAAAGAACTCCCGCCTACGAGCTCCCCTCCGCCGAACGTGAAATGGCGGCAAAAACTGTCGCCCGCCAAACGCAAGAGCAGAAAACAGCGAGAGCAGAAAACGACAAAACACTCAGCAATGGAGGAAACGACTCAGCGAGAGCAGTAAAAGACAAACAACGCAGCGAGAGCAAATGAGGTGCAACGGAGGAGATAGGAGAGGAAATGGCGGCTGTGATGGTACATGGTGACCCAATCATGAGGCGCATTTCCATGCCCATGATCATGTGCATGGGCATGGTTATGTACATGGTCATGCGAACATACATGGCCATGTACATGACCATGCCCATGCACATAATCATGGGCATGGCAACTTTTTCAATTTGAAATTCAATTGTGTAAATTGTTTTACATTTTAACTAAATTTTTCACTAATTTTTTGACTAATTTCTTTACATTTTAACTGATTTTATCACTAATTTTTTGACTAAATTTTATTCAATTTGACTAATTGACTAATTGTTGTGTAATATTTTGATTACCAGAGTACAACTAATATACTATTTTTGTACAACGTACTTTCCCATACATATTAATTTCTTATACTTTTAAAGTATGTATTATCTTCAGATGAGCAATATTTCCAAGTACAAGAAATAGTCTGACACTATAAACAAATATAACCATAAATATATAGCAAAAGTTCTTAAATACAAGAATATTCTTCTGGTACTCTAGTCACATAGAGTAAAGTAGGAAAAGATCTAAGCGATTAGTACCTAATGAGAAGAGTTGCTATTAAACAAGAAATATATATTTTTATTAAATTAGAAATCAAAATAATCACTCTCAATCACTACATGTATAGAAAAAAAACACACACACACACACGAGAATAAAATAAGGATCTAATCTTTTGAAAAGAGGTTAATTTGGTATTAGTCGCTAATAAACAATACACTTTAAATGAATATATTTTTTGAGAATAAGACAATAATACATATATTATTGAATAAATACATTATTCAATACAAATTGTATTTATTTTATGAACTTTATTTCGGATTTAGTCACTAATACATATATATTCTAAGATATGATTGTATTTTATATAAATTTATTATTTGAAATTAGGGATTTAAAATATTTATTATTTCGGAATAGATTATTTGGATACTATTTGTATTAATGAAAATATTATTGAATTAAGATAATTTGAAAGTAATGGAAATTTTATAGACTATTTATTTTATATACTAATGTCAATATAAGTATAAATATTAATATTAATATAGATATAAAAATTACTTGATGAACACAACATACAATATCTTATAAATTTAGTATTTAGTAGATAACTATGAATAAACAAATCCTTTAATACACATATTATTTGCTAACAAAAAGCTATTGATTAGAATAATTTTTATATTTATTTCATAGTATATTACTTTAAAGGAGTTACTTAATAGATTATCTAACAATAGATTATATAATACAGTCACCTGTTATTTGAAAATGTGTTGATATTGAATAGAGTTATCATTCAAGAGATACTTTATATATAAATTAGTATGAAATTTTCATATTTTCATATGATTATAACTGAAGTACTTAAAAGGAAAGTTGATATTAAATTATTAAGTACAATAATATTTAAAAAATCAAAGTTTAAGACTATGTGGTTCATGAATATTGGATGAAGTGTGGAAGACTGCACAAGTGCAATTTCAAATTTAAAACACTTAAGTGTTGAGAAACTTATTTAACGAACATGCTAGTACTGCTTAAATGAAATTCTAACATTAGTACCTATAAATAATGGCTATAAAGTTAAATTTACATGCTACAAGATATAAAATGCCAAATCTTAATACATTGATTATCGTTACATTCTAAAAATAAGAAAATTTGTAGCAGTTTATAATGTTGTTCATGATTAATCAGTCCCTGAAATCATTCATTATTCTTCAAACTCATATCGAAATTTTGTTGTTCTTCGATAAACAGACAAATATATTTATAATTGAGTTAGTAATTTATAACGAAACTTTATTGTGAATACATAAATACAGCGACGAAGTTCATGAATTTCAAAGAAAAAATCAAGAGTTTGAATAATATCAATACTTATATTTGAGAATCTCGATCATGTAAATACTGTAGAATATGTGTTGAAAGTAAGAATTTGTAAAGAGTTTCACTACCATTGTCTTTATTTCGTTTAATAGTTGTCACAGTGCTGTTCTATTTGATGAATGCACAATGAAAGTACAACAATTAGAGAAGACAACGATTTACAATGTCGAGATTTATTCCGCTAGAAATGTTTTCTACTTCCTCTTTACAATGATATGTATCCCGGTTTATATAGTATTAGAAGCAGCTCAACTAAAATGAAATACTTGGTTTTTGATAAACAAAATTCCTTCTCTTCAGCAAACTACTTGATCTCTTCTTTGGCGTCGTAGAGAATGATTTGTACGAAAATCTGATACGAACCACTAGAAATGATTGCGTTTGGTGATCAAGGCTTACAATGATTTTTATAGTGCAAATGATGATTTGAGACATTGAAAGTGATTTTAGGACAATAATTCATAGGTAGTTTGGAAGTTATCTAGATGTTGCACAACACATACAAGTTCAATATTAATGATCTTATATGAACGCATTATTAATATTTCATATATGCATATTTGAAAAGAAGAAATGATTGATATTTGCAATTGATTTTCTACATTTCAATACAGAATGAACTTGTAATAATGAAAATCTACAAATAAAATTAAATCGCACAAAAGTAATGTTATTTTGGTAAGCTTAATGTTAACAAAATTCAATATTATATACATAACAATGAGCGTGTTTACATTGACATCAAGTTTAAATACTTAACTTATAAACATCAAAATTTCATATCTTATGTGTTCCAAGGTGAATTTAGCATGTTATATATATAGACTTATCAAATTGTACAAATTGGTCATCCTAAATTACTACGTAGGTTTCTTTAAGAATTCTAAGTTAAAACATCTGATATTATCAATGCTATGAATAGCTGAAGCAATTCGATAGTCTAAATAATATACCATGATTATATTTACATTGTATGAATTGCTATTTTGATATATATATATATATATATATTTCATATATAAATAAATAGTATATAATGTAATATGTAATAAATCTATATTATTATATTATATTATATTATATTATATTATATTATATTATATTATATTATATTATATTATATTATATTATATTATATTATATTATATTATATTATATTATATTATATTATATTATATTATATTATATTATATTATATTATATTATATTATATTATATTATATTATATTATATTATATTATATTATATTATATTATATTATATTATATTATATTATATTATATTATATTATATTATATTATATTATATTATATTATATTATATTATATTATATTATATTATATTATATTATATTATATTATATTATATTATATTATATTATATTATATTATATTATATTATATTATATTATATTATATTATATTATATTATATTATATTATATTATATTATATTATATTATATGTAATTATCATATATATTTTGTTTATACAAATAATTTAAAAACTATGAATTTAAACACTATGTATATAATAATCAACATTTAACTATGAATTGTTAACAAGTGTATACACATAATTAACTTAGTATTTAGTAGAATTATAGCTAAGATAATAGCTTAATACTTAATAAGACTTCACCTTAAGGTAATTATTGCAGCAAATTTAATTTGTAAATTTTTTATGAAAAAAAAAGTTTTAATGTTAAACATACTTGATTTACAAAAATATGAAATTCTGAGTTGTATCCATTTTAATGCTTCCAAGTACTTTAATTAAGATTTTATTTTGTTATCGAGTGTTCACAGATATAGAATACCTCAAAGTAGGTGTATGAAGATTAACATTTTTTAGGCCAATTACAATTATCACACACCTCTAATCGGAAACCCTGTACCCTACATCCTTAACCCTAAACCCTAAACCCTAAACCCTATAACCCCAATCCTGCCAATTTTCAAATGCCGGAACTTCTGTTCCGGCCCTTTCTAAACGGACGACACTTCAGTTCGCGCCACTTTTCATCTGTCGAGACTTCGGTTCCCGCCTATTTTCAATTATCCAAAAGTCATTCCCTCCCATTTTCTGTTTTTGGGATAGCGCAGAAACGGTATTGCGCTACGCAATGACCTTCGAAATCCAAGACAAAATGATTCTTTTCTTCTCAATCTCTGAGGGTGCTGAACTCCGTCGACATACTTGAGTTCTCCGCGCTTCCTCGAGCTCGTTCTCTGCCTTCGCGTACGTATTTCGCGATTGCATATATGCATGATTATACGTTAAAATTGCTTTGCACAGCTTATCACATTTTCTATTTCATTGTTCCTCATAGTTTTCTCTTTATCTTGAGGAGTAGTTGTTCAATATTCTATTGAACGTTTGTAATTTGGTTCGTTGTAGTTAGCTTTTGTGCATTCGGAGCCGTTGTTGTTGACAAATTCTTATGATTTGACGATTTCGTTGGTACTGGGGTGGGTCTTAATTCCTGAGTGTGACGATGGATTGGGAGGGCCCTGGTTGTAACTGATTTTCAAATTTTTAATGACTCCCGTAAAATACGCCGCGATTTACGGGATTATTCATGCATCATGACATGCAGTTTAGCTCGAGTCGAGCTAAACTGTATAGCCTGCACACTCCTGCAGTTTAGCTCGAGTCGAGCTAAACTGCAGCACGTCCTCGGTTGAACAGTTTAGCTCGAGTCGAGCTAAACTGCAGCACGTCTTCAGTGGGACAGTTTAGCTCGAGTCGAGTTAAACTGTAGGAGTGTGTTGGCCATACAGTTTAGCTCGACTCGAGCTAAACTGCAGTATGTATTCAATCAAACAGTTTAGCTCGACTCGAGCTAAACTGCAGTATGTATACAACCAATCCGTTTATATCGCGTGGAGCAAATTCGATGCATGGTAGTGAACATAAACTTCTCGAGTCTAGCATCATTGCCAGGCGCTGAAGGATACACAGTTTAGCTCGAGTCGAGCTAAACTGTTCGATAGAGAACAAACTGCTGTTTACCTCAAGTTCAGCGAAACTGTAGAATACATTCTCTTAGACAATTTAGCTCGAGTCGAGCTAAACTGCATGTGATCGTTTTTCATAGTGTCATGATGTTGTGGCACTGTTTTAATTCATTTCGTCTTTTGAGTTTGTGAAAATCTTTGGCAGGATGGATTTCTTTTCAGACGATGACGCTTTTGCCGATGCACCTCTGAATCCTGGTTTACTTGCTGCTCAAGTTGTTCCTCCACGGCTCTGGACAGGGAGGACTGTTGCACTGCTAGATTCCGAGGGACTCAGAATTGCTGAGGGTTTACTTCGAAACCTACGATCTGGCGCAGTACCTGATTGTAATGGCTTACTTGGTGACTCTCGAGTTGTGGTACAAGTTTCAACTTTGTTTGTTGCGGTCGAGGATCCTGACGACTGGATATACTCTTTCAAGTCATGGCCCATCCAACAAGTCCTCCTAGACGGTGTTACTCTTTTTGACCATAGTCAGCAAGATGTTTACAACAGATGGGTCCGGGAACGTAGTCGGCGGCAGGGGTCATCTCGAACTCGATCGTATGATAATTCTTCAAGGAATGAGTCTACTCCAGTCTCGCGCAAAGCACAGTTTCTGATGATAGCGGAGTCAATCAATGCGGTCGCATGTAATACCTGCTGTAAACACAACTGTGTTCAACTATACCCAAGGGAGAAGATTAAGGTTCTCAGGTGTCGAATGTACGACAAGACAACTGTGCAGTTCAAGAATCACGTAAAACTCGATGTCCATAGGCAGTTTCACAGAAATGCTGAAAGGCGAAATGTAGTCACTTTAGAGGGTATTGATGTTTGTCCAATTGCGTGGATGAAGATCATGGGCGTGAGCAACGGTACATTTTATCGCAACGCCCAGAGTGCAGCTGATGGGCATGAGGCCCAGTTACATGGGAACACGGGCTTGCAAAAGCCTAGGAGGCATACGATTGTTGCTTCTGTCATCTTAGGGGCAATACTTGATAGACATGCCGATCACATGCCTCACAAGTCTCGGAGCCTTCCATCAGGGGAGAAGGTCGTTGCCAAGGTACTTCCTTCAAGTTTTAAGTGGAAGGACCAAATTCCTCTTCTTGATCATCACCTTCAAGAGTGTGGGCTCCCGCCGGTGTCAACTTCAAATCTTAGTAAGATTCGCCGCCTCAGCTATCCAGAATACTATGCCAAAAGATCGGGGGACAATTTCGCGCGTTGTTCCAAGTGTGATGAGTTACAATCACTGATAAAGCTCACTCTTCCCGGGACACAATCATCGCTTATATGGTCGAGGAAGTTGAATGTGCACTTAGATTCCGCATATGCGCACAGAGACTTATACTACCTCAACCGCTTTAGGTCGAAAGAGTCGCCTCAAGATGTTTTGACCATTATGCATGACAAGATGGACCACTCAAAAACAACATCACCTGCCTTGTCTCATAAGGTGAAGAACTTAGACGGACTCATGAAGTTACCTCTTGCAGTTACGGGAATTCTTGCTCATGGTCATGTAGACCAGCGATACGATCATTACGGACTAGATGTTTACTCACATGATGCCAATTATACAGTCGGCTCGTTTGCAAAACTTCTGCGGGATCTCGAAGCTGCACCTAAATCCTCATCTAGACAACTCTTTACAGAGCCCCCATCGCATCCACTGTATACTGCTATTTTACGAGGTTCAGAGGTGTGTATGGATCCATTAGGCCCGATTCCTGACATCCTAGTTCCAGGCAAATCTCTGCCTCCGATTTTGAATGTCCAAATGGATAATGCTGTGAGTGATAACAAGAATAGATTCGTCTTCAGTTTCTGGTCTCTTTTGGTAGCGAAGCGAGTATTCCGAGAGATATATGTAAATTTTATGCTCGTTGGTCATACTCATGATGACATAGATGCGTTATTTGGGCGTTGGAGCATGGCGTTGCGAAAGGAGGATTATCCTACCATCCCTCTTCTCATGAAATCTTTTATGAGGATAGAGAAACTTCCTGTTATTCCACACCTCGTTCAAGAGGTTCCGGACTTCAAGAAATTCATTGAAGAGTGGATGTTAGTTGGCGATGAAGCATTGGTAGGGCAAACCAAAGCGCATCAATTCAAGTTTTACATGGATCCAAGTGGATGCCCCGTAATGAAGTACAAGATTTTCTGTCACGACGAGGAATGGCTTCCTAGAGGTGATCATGCTGGTATTAAATTGTGGAAGGAGGATTCTCAAGGCAGATCATTATGGCCACGTGGTGAACCGGATGCAATGCGTCCAAACGAGATGCGCCATTTTCCTGATGTGGTGAAAGGGATTTCAGGCTTTGTTGATCATTGGGAACGATTATCACGTGAGTCAATTGAATCGCGGAGATTGTACGAGCCTCTTTCATATTACTGGAGCGGCGTTAAAGATGTTTTTTGTATACCCATGGATGTACTTGCATCGTCGCGAAATGGGATTCCGTCCAGCTTGGAGGAACCATTAGCGTTACAACATGGATTTTGGCCATCAACTCGACTTGCACATGCTATGGAAGATGAGTTTACTTTAGAAGGGAATGTACGCGAAGAGTACGACGACGATGATCATTTCGATGGCCAGAGACGTGATCGTCCTGCTCCGTCATTTCGAGTTGGACGTGACCTTTATAAGGGCTATTTTGTTGCACTACGTCCATGCGGCACCGATAGTCGACCTTTCTGGCTCGGGCGAGCAATGTCTGATCCAAATTCAAACCCAGACCTACCCAATACGGTTGACATCCAGTTCTTCCGTCCAATGTCACGCTCCAAAGAAATTCTGAAGTATTACACAGATTGGGATACAAATAGAAAGCTTCCATGGACTGTTGAGAAAGGTGTAGATGTATGTTCACAACCTACAGATGCTATTTTCACTGCTTGGAAATCAAGAATTACGCATTCTGACGAGGAAAGCAGTGAAGGTATAGACGCAATTATTACAATACCCAAGAAGCAAGTCGAAATCATCAAGGCTTCTTTACGGGAGCTTGCTTCATCTACTCAAGAGTAGTCTTCTAGTATATAGTATTTACTATGGAAGTAGGTGTGATAGTCCTTAAACTTGGTATTGACATATATTACTTTGATATTTAGTTTATAGAGTATTATATTTTTGTACTATTTACTATCGATATTCAATATATTAATTTTGTATAAGAAGATTGTTTATGTTGACTCCATCGTTATTATCAATTGAAAGAAAATTATTTTTTGTTAGTATGTTAATCTTGACATGTATCGTATCATATGTATGTATGGTTGGAAACCCTTTTTAAGATAAACATAGTTTTTAAGATTCAAGAGGTCTCATATCGTCTCCAAATATAATGGAAATTAGTAAATTCCGAGTACATATGCATACGGTGAAACCCCTCTAAATGTTGATTTTTGCTTCATCCGTTGTCTTGTTTTAATTTGGGAGATAAAAATGTTCCAAATATAACGAATATGGGGTTCTAAAGAATCATGTGAATATTGACCACTTTAATGCTAAATTTTAAAATGCAGACACACGGGACCCAAGCGTAGAATTCCGGAACACTTCAATATTATTCACAGTAACGCTGCAACTTCAACCACAATTTCGAAGTGTAGAGCTCAACATGTTATCGGACAAGAAATGGCAATACATTTTGGTCATGGCAGGAAAGGAACTACTTCTTGTCCACGCCTTCTTTACAGCTCACCTGTTCCATCCGTTAGGAGTTGAGGATCTTCAACAACTCCAACATGATTTGGATTTTCTAGAACTTCGACATTCACTCAGCGTGTTCGGTTGCTCGGCCGTTGGTATTAACCATCCTTTGCAAGAAAGGATATAAACCTCATAGATATCTCCGATCATTTGGAAAATCCTCCAATTTAGGGTGGAAAAAACCTGGTTGAATAGGGCATTATATTTCTTAATATTGACAGAGCATTATTATTTCTACAAGTACGTACCAAATGTATCAAACTAAATGTGGAATTATAGGGCACTTCATAGTTTAGAATCATCTACTTCAAAGATGAAATTATCATCTTTAGATGACTCAAATACGAGAAACAATTGGTTTTCACTAACATGAAGAGATAGATCTACACTATGATCAAGAGTTGGACTTATTAGCCTTTTCAATCCCCATCCAAGATATTTTTGTGTGCACCAAGAGCCCCAACATTCCTAAAGCCGTGGCTCTACAAGTACTCTTCACAAGTACTACAACTAATAGGTTCCATTGGGAGCGCTCAAATACATTGTCAACTAATTTGGGCTCAAAGGCCCTATATGGCTTTACTTATAAGTGTTAAGTTGCAACTTTGGTATGTACTATTTTATGAGCTCGTATTGCAATTAACTGCCACCACTCCCTTGCCATTCAAAATACAAGGTTTTCCCTTTTATTCTTTCGTTCTTCAGTTTAAGCATCCTCATGCATACCCTATTCTCCACCGTGCAATGCATTGTCAGTATCTTCTTTTGGGCCTTGAAGCACTTACAAACAATTGATTTGCACGAAAGTAAGAAACAAATATACCAAAATGTACAAATATTACATTATTACCAATGTGATCAACTATATAATCGAACCGACAATCTTGGATAGGAACATATGCAACTAGTGTAAGGGGAAAAACGTTATCGAGATTACATAGATCCACTCAGGAACTTCATGAAAGAGCTACCAGAGTCCAATCTCACACTTTTATTAATCAAAACACGCTACGAAAACTAGACATATAAAAAAAGATGACATGTAATAATGCAGTCAAACCGTACACATACAAATTAGATCATTCATCTCATACTTGAACCTAGAAACAAAATTTTAAAAAAATTTTAAAAAATTTTAAAAAATGCAATCACCCTGAAGTAAAACACATTCTCTCACTTAAAGAACAAAAGGATAAATCAAACTGACCAATGTAGTAAAATCTCATTCTATTCAAATAAAAGAACCATTAACATATCAATCACACATGATTACCTCTTTAAATACAAATTCTCAATCTCGTTGAAAAGACCACTTTCTCCACGCACACTAGAATTTGCACAACAAAGATTACAGAGCAAAAAACAAAACATGGCAAGCAGGTGCAATGATTAAAAAGCTTGTGTGAAAAGAGAATATACTTTACAGTATCCATTGAAGAAGTGAAGTGACCCATACTATTATCTTTAATCTGCTAATTGACCCACTATATGACATTCGAGATTGTGTTTGATGGAATCCGCTTTACAATAATTGTTGATCACACAACTTCCTACACAAACTTCTCAAATCGCTCCCAAACTCATACTCTTAATGATGAGTTAGATTGACATAACGATATTGTTGCAGGATGACTAGGGATACAAATGAACTACAAATGATACAAATGAGAAATGGCAGACATGGTCTCAAAACAAATAACAAGTTTAGTCCAAAATATGTAGCATATGAATTGATTTGAAGTCAAAGTTTCAGTTACAATTGGCTACATGTGCGGTATTACAAAAACGTCATAGAGCATTAATCACTCACTGAAAAGAAAGCTCCACACGTATCTGGGCACTTAGACTACTCATCGGCACAATATGAAAGTTGTACTCTCCTGAGTGAAGTTCATTCACTTGATTATTCAAGGCCAAACCCTTGAACAAACTAGGACTAGACAACGACAATGTTCCCACTTCGTTTTCAACAGTCACTTTGAGATTGTACTCCAAAGGCTTCTTACCAAAATAATGATGAGCAACGGAACACGACAAGATTATAATATGACCTTGAGTTTGGGTCAAGTTCAAGGTATGTATCCATTTGAAGTTGGGCTTGCATAAGAAGTAGATCTTGTCCTGCGGTAACCAACACATGGCCATTGACTAAGCCATCCCCTGCCATTATAAAACTCCCTCTTCGACTCCCTCCTTGAAATCGATGTGTTTCAACTTTGTCGTTAAGCTCTAAGTGCTGCCGCATATCATGCTTTAGTACTGCCCCGATGCATCCCAAAATTGGGCACTGAAGTTGTCGATATTCGCATTCTTCTTGTTCGTGTTCTTGTTTTGCATTGATCCTCACCATCTCAGTACACCCTAGTGAACTATGGACGCAAAAAGTCAAAAGAGCCTCCATGATTTTCTCTACCACCAAGTTCCGTGTATAAGCAAAATGGCATTGCAAGACAGTATGGACAAGCTATCCCTTGAAGGTTGTGAGAGCAAGTCTCACATAGTGCATGATCGTTTTCGCACTGATTCAAACACCATTCTCATTTTAGATTTCAAGTACATCAAGAGGTGAAGGGAATGTATTACAAACTAGGTGGAATTAGCATAGTTGAAGATCTCATAAAACAACATGAAACCAAATAAACACATGATACTCTAATTTGTCTACCATGTTTGTTTACAAATCCTGATAGGAGAGGAAAGAGTACCTGGTAGATAGGGGGAGAGAGGAATTCGCAGCATAGAGGACATTCAACTGACTCATCCTCTATCACGTACTTTCCCTTCATGTTGATATCCTGTTAGCAACCAACTAATCAATCCCATGCATAATTTCAAGAATTGAAAAAATAAGCTTGTAAAAGGAATGAAAAACAGAAAGACAACTGGTAAAGAGAAGAGGAAAATACACAAGTTAAGTGGAAGCCTAAGGCAACTCTTTCAAGAAGTGATGATGTAGTTATACATATCTAGAAAGGTCAGCTAAAAGATTGCTATCAGGGTATTATATTACTCTTTGTATTTACAATCTCAAAAGAAATTGATTTCTAACACTAATAGAGTCAAGCCTTCTTCAACAAGAGCTTTTGTGGCAACATAGACAACGACTTTTCAGGCAACACAAACCACAACTTTTCGAGCAACACAAAGTCACATACCACAACTTTTCTGGCAACACAAAGTCACAAACGAGAGCTTTTCTAGCAACACAACCGACTCGTGAAATTTCAACATGTTGGTAATAAGAAGGGGTTTTGAAAAGCTTCAACCTCCTAGGTGCGGTTGTGTAATGCACCCCCTCCTAACAGCAAGTACAATATGCTCCCTTTTTACAACACATGTAAAATGGTTTCTTCTCTCAGCTCACCGTAACGTGGCTGTAGTAGATCTCCTAACTCTTAATTGCTACCTGCTACCTATACCAAGAAAATACAACACAATTCTTAAATCTAAGCACTAAAATCTAAGAAGCAAAGCTTACATATGCAATCTTGCGTCTACAACCTATAATTAAGCTCCTCATCATTTTTGGAAGTAGAGGTGCATCATGAAAAAATACTCTGCACCAAAGAGGCACTCGGTACCAACCCGAACCCTATTCAAAGAGCCTTTGAGCCAACTTCTCCTATATCTCTTGGTGCCCCATATTAAGGGAGATATTATTTGAGCGTGCTCATTATATTTGGAAGTAGAGGTGCATCATGAAAAAGCACTCGGCGCCAGAGAGCCACTCGTTACTAACCCTAACCCTATTCAAAGATTCTTTGGGTCAACTTTTCCTATATCCCTTGGTGCCCCATAAGAGAGGTATTACTTAAGCGTGATGAAGAGAAATCCAAACTCTTTAAAGGACAACATGAATAGAGTGTTTGTTGATCTATCCTTGAATGTATGCCTGGAGGTCATTACATCAATAACGGATATACCAACCCGTCCCGGGGTGAACAATAATTATGTTAGTTTTCAGCTTGCCACTAATGCTTCAGAGATACCGGACATGGTATCATTCCCTCAAACAACTTCGAAATACTCATACAATGAGGTCCAAGAACTCACCTACATAGTTGGGTTGACTATAGTGGTCTGTACGGAGAGCCAAACCCACAACCTTCTCATTGGGAGCCATGAGCTCTAACCACCACGTCAACACTCGTGGTGCTTTACTTAAGCGTTACTATTGAGTTCATTGATATGATCAGTTCTAGAAGATGTGAAACATGTAAGGGTCATGCATAGATAAGTATGCTCATCTGTTCTCAAAATGTGCCTAAAATCAATTAAAATGCGGAAACTTCAAAAATTTACCAAAATTTGAGATTTTATTTTTTCTTCAATTTTATTTATTTCTACTTATAAAGGAGGTTGTACGGCATGATCTTATTGTTCGGATTTTTAATTCAATAATTCTTTAGATGGCTCTACTGTCAGTGAATGCCCTTTGAATGGTCTCTGTTTACTTTTAGTTAGTATATATAGGCATTGCCAAGTCTGACGGTAACCTTAGGCCCACTTTACGCAGACTGCGGGGCTGGCCGGAAGGTAGGCCGGAATTTGGCCAGGCTCCAGCCCCCAATCAGGCCTCCCCAACCGGATTTAGCCCCTTTGGCTCTGAAGAGGTTAGAGCCCAATGAATGGGGTCCCATGTAAATTCACGAGTTACTATTACCAGGGTTTTTAGGGTTTAGGAATTAGGGATTTCACCATCCTCCAATGGACGGTAGAGATTCACAAGATCCGATGAAGATGCACAATCGGACCCAAAATCCAAGTTTGGGCTTGGAAAAACCTTGTCCCGATTACCTCACATGGGCCCAAAGTTTTGGCGTCAAAAAAATGCCACGTAGGACGCCACATAGGATAAAAGGGAGTTCGGGTCCAACCCTAGTATAAAGCCCTTGGGCCCAATTTGATTAATTTGAGTGATCCCATTGGTCGAAATTTCAATAGTTTGGGTTGGCCCTCAACTGAGACCCAAGTATAAAGTGGGCCTTAGTCTCAACAACGCACATATACTAACTAACTGAAAGTAAAATAAAAGTAAACTAGAAAAGAAAAAAGTACTCTAGATCGTTCCATGAACTAGGACCTTGTAAGACCTTCCTAAGATGATTCCTTG
Organism: Bryum argenteum; assembly: GCA_037043015.1. Taxonomy (NCBI): domain Eukaryota; kingdom Viridiplantae; phylum Streptophyta; class Bryopsida; order Bryales; family Bryaceae; genus Bryum; species Bryum argenteum. The sequence continues at coordinate 25,375,322 of CM073323.1, read as the reverse complement.
ATTTATGGCGGTGACACGTAAAGCATGCAAATAGTACCTTGAAGCTTTAGGAATTAAAGTGGATTCATAACTTAAAACCTACTATTAGCTAAATCACATGAGCCCAAGAAACTTGAACCACTATATCCATTTAAACTTAATTATGTCACTTCACCTCTAGTTTTCTTGCTCACAAAACTCATTTACCATTTTTCTTCATTATGTAAGAGTATTTTTCAAACTATATACTATTCTTTGTATTTGTATCATTCATTATAATAGTAATAGTTACACTTAATATTTGGGATCGGAATTCATTGTTTTTCTAACATCAATCTCTATCAATATTGGTTGTCCCATTTTATACGTCCTTCAAAGATGTTGTGACTCAAAGTGAAACATGCAAATCCTATCAAGCAAGTAAATGGTAGGTTGGCAATATTTCTATTTGAAAACATCAGCTTTTGAGTGGAATGGCGACCAAAATGAGTGGGCTCCACGCAATTCATTACAAAGGAAATCATGTAGAGTCTTTTAAAATTGTCACACCTGAATAAACCACCAATTCAACCAATTTAGTATGCAATGTCCATATCCACTTCTTCACGTTGCTCTTGTAGTCTACTTAGCAATAAACCAGATTTGATACGGTAGTTTTCAATGGTTTGAAACATACCGAAATGAATAATCTGTAATGAAAGATTTGATAGTTTTCAATGGTTTGAAACATACCGAAATGAATAATCTGTAATGAAATGAGTAGCATGATGTAATTTTTTCTGATCATAAGTCATTAACTAAGTGACCCCATGACCATAACTCATAAATGTAGGACGGCGGATACTACACAAAGATGTCAAGTCAAGAGTACAAGTTATTATGATCATGTTCATGGGCCTCAAGTCGGCGTCTGTGTTTCAAGGATTATTTAGACCTCTTAACTTAGTGAAGAGCATTGAAATCTCCCACTGAATCATAATTACATTGCTGACATGTGATTTGTGATTGTGAGCAGGCAGTGCTTACTGTTCTGGGGAAGAGCGAGCTTTCTCGCCTTTGCAAAGGTCTTTCCAGTGTGAGCTTACTTTGTGTTTGAAATTGTGAGAGGCACTGGTGATAGTTCTGTGAGAGCGAGCTTTCTCGCAATTGCGGACGTGCACAGCTACATCAGATAGATACCACAGGTCTTGTTTCTCCTTGAATCCAGTTACTCTTCTCGTTTCTTGCACCATGCCCTGACATTCTTTGGGCCATGGTGAGTCTTATTTTGTCTCTCATTTTGTCAGTCAGTCTCAAAACATCGAGATACAGGGACTACACTTTGATCTCGAAGGTGCCGGGACACAATCTAGCATCAATTGTACTATTTAGCAGCCTACTGTATTCAACCCCAGTTGCAGTCCTAGCTCTTGTTCATGGGTTTAATGAACAATTACATTCGAAAGGCGACTCTAGTGTGAGGACGAGCATTGTGCCGTGATTGAGAACTACAAACTTCTCATTATTCAGATTCTTCTGTGCGCTAGTTTTCTCACCTGGCTTTACGATCGTGTGGATGTGCAGCAGTTGATGCAAGCTTTGTTTCTACTTCAAGCGAGCTTCTGGCCACCACTTTTTCACCGAGCCTCATCCGGGAGTGCATAAGTTTGATTATTTGGTTGCTTGAAAAAGATTGAAATGAAGCGAAAGTATGAGACGGAGGAGGATGCAGTAGAATGTCCTATCTGCAACGAGCTCCTCTCCATGCCTATTCACCAGGTAACTTTTTTTTCTCCAATTTTTATGATCCTTGAGTCAGTCATTTCCACAAAGCTGCAGCATGCATGGCAAAGAAACCGTAGTTTCAAATGTTCATTTATGCATGCATTGTCGAATGTGAATGTTTACAACGACACCTCAGTTATTTTGGTTTTGCTCCATGGACTCTTATGGTGGTTTGACTTGCATTTCAGTGCAAAAATGGTCACCTGGCATGTGGGACTTGCTCTAAGAAGCTCACAGAAAAAGCATGTCCTTTCTGCCGAACGAAGCCGTTTGCTCACTCACGGAACTTGGCGATGGAGAATGTTATAAAATCTCTTTGGACTACCTGCGAACATGCTCCGGACGGTTGCAAAGAAGTAGTGAAACTCACCGAGAAAGAAATACACGCATCAGAATGTGAGTATCGAAAACTCCCCTGCGTAGCTACTGGATGCTTTTACAGAGGATGCAAGCTTTCAATGGCAGAGCACTTTGAGAGCGACCATAACGCGAAGACGGTGCAACTTTCGTCGACAACTCGAAGAGGCAAATTCAAATTGTCATTGTGCTCGTCAGTGAGGATACGATATGTTTTGATCAGGCAGATAAGGAGCTACTTCTTTTGCACGTCTTCCCTGCCTCCGTATTCAAGGATATTCGCGAAAGGGTTACACTTGGTCAGTGCATTCTTCTGCTCGTCATTTGGTGATGATTCTTTAATATACAGCCTCACAGTGACAGCAATGGGCGAAAACTTAAGGGGACATCGTCGGTGTCGTTCAGGGATTCGGTCCTGAACCATCAGACGTATGACTTGGGACGCAAATGTCATTATTTACCTGGATGAGTGGGCATCGAAGGTGAAGAATTATGTTATTCTGCCAAATGTGAATCGGGATCATGCAGAACTAGATTTGGAGCTATCTCTTTTGTAAGTCTCGTACATTTGGAGGTATCTCTTGTGTAAGTCTCGTACGGAGCTACTATAACCGAGCAACAAGCATTGAAAAGCTCTAGTTCACGTATGGTCCCAACCTTTTTAGTTCTCGACTTTACAAGGGTTACATGTAGTACCGGCAGTCGATGTCTTAAAAAACAGATTATAGCTTATTAGAATTCGAACAGGCATGGGTAGACCACTGGAACCGAGTGTGTATATATGAGCAATGTAGTACTAGACACGACGAATGTGGTTGATATGAACCAGAACATACACGGCAAATAATCTGAGTTTTGTCAAACTGTACATTTCAAGCACATTGATTTTAGATCTATGTTCGAAGCACTGTGCATATACAGTCATACGCACACATTACTGAAAGCAAGAAAGGGCGAATCTATGCTGTTACCGGCCTCTGCTCTTTCTGGCGTCACTCAGGCTTTAGTCCTCTGCACGCCGTGGCCTGGGATGTGGGCACCAGCAACGGCCAAGCCGCCATTCAGGTGCCTCAACTCCTTATCACGATCACTCAATGACTCCCATCACAGCAAATTTCCATTCTTCCCATCCTCGTCCCGTGGGTATCCTGAAGTGGGTCGCATCCTTGTCCTCTCCTTCGCTTGCCTTTGCACTACGCAATCTTTCATGCATCAGCTCAAGAATTAGAGGTTTAAGATGTTAGAGCAAGTGGGTTTCAATCGTCAGCCGTGAACCAAAGCTCAGGTCAATGCGAATCATGTGCCTTGGATGCTGCTTGGGATTTGTGGTGGTTGTAATTCTGTTAGTAGTGGCTCTCCACTTTCTATTTTTCTTTGGTGTAATATTATATACATAGCATGGTGTATAGCAATGAGAAAAACATGTGAATATCAATGGTTCGAATGCCCATGTGTAATGTGAATCTTTTTCTTAGGAGGGCTCAAGCACAATTTTCCTAAGCACAATGCAACTCTCACCAGGAATTCAAAGTAGAAGATTTTCAATGCCATGCTTTGTTACGTTTTGTTCAAGGTAGAGAAGGAGTTGTATCTTCTCTACATCCTCTCTAGCTCTAAGGGAAAGACAAACAATGGGATTATCGCCAACAAGTTCTCATACTTTGTTGCTCATCATTTGGCAACAATTCTTTGAGGTATAATCTTGAAGTAAGAATGAAGGATTACGGCGATGCAACGGTCATTGTTCACTATACTGCGTGAGGCTTTGGCTGCAAACAATCAAGCGACTAAAAATATTCTTGATAGCAGGAATTGCCTTATTGAGCCAAATGTGATGATGGATCAAAGTGCAAAAATGAAGGTGTGGATGGATTTCTTAATAATCTCCACAAGTTTACAGTTGCTCTAGCTAGGATTTGTGAGGCATTTTGTATTCTCTTTTAGAGATGCTTATGATATAAATGTAGGAACCAAAGTTATAAGAGCCTTTTTTGGAGACATGCATCATCATCATTGTACGAAATTGTCATTAGTTAGAAAGCTCTAAAAAGGCATAGTGGACTCCATCATTCTCTCAAAATGTAAGGCATTAAGGCCTTGAGATTCATGTAATGACATGTAATGACATTTGCTTGGGTACTCCCATGGATCCAATACTCAATACTCACTTCATGTGATAAATGTATGTTCTTGTCTTTTGGTGTAGAGCAAGCTTTGAATTGTAGTACATGATCTACTTCTAGATTCTTGATGTTTCATGCCTTGACAATGTTTAAATGACACTCGCAAATTATAAAGTACACTGCATTGGCGAGCTTCTTCTAACATGCTTAGAGTGCACATTATGGCTATTAAAACTGTAATAAATTGCATAAATCTTGGTTTTTTTGTATCAAAATATACGACAACATTTCTCTTCGTGTACAGTTTCGTTACTAAAAGTAACAATTCTATAGTTTTATGGAAATCTCTAATACAAATATTGTAATATACAAGCTTTACACTATAAGCACTCTTACCACCATAAAGTTTGACAAAACATATTTTAAGCTCATTGTATTCACAGCTAAGAAAACTAAATATGTACACAAATGTAGAATATCTTAATTCACCACATGATCATATCATTCTTCTATGTACTTACGTTACAGAAGCATGCCTTCGATACTCAAATACCAACTGCTCCTTGCAAAGGTGGTTAACCTTTACAAAACCTAATTCATCTCAAGCTCCATCTCCAACCTCTCACCTTCTTCCTTCTTCGGCAAGGTGCCGAAAGTGTAGCGTGCTTCCCAGCAGTTCATCGGTAGTCAAGCATCATCAGGCTTAAGGGTGAACCCAAGTAAAGACTCCAACAGATGCAAGGCAGTGCACACTTTGGACGAGTTCCATGGTCCTCCAGGTGCGAGGAAATTGAGGACGTGGGACAGATGTGAAGGCATCTGCTCAGTGATTATAATTGGCATTTGCACTCGTTGATGCTCACAGGAATTATTCTCGAGCTCTTACTAGCTTCTATGTCCCCTACCTCCCTGTCTGAGAGCTTGACTTGAACAGCGTGCTTCAAATCTCCCCTGTCAAGAACAGAAATTGTTTGCAATTGCTACTTTCAGATGATTAGCGCACGCAAGTTGTGATCTTGGTGGATAGCTCTAACTTGGTTAAAAGCATACACGCCGCACAGCCATTTCCAGATGGGAATTCAATGTGCTTCGTTTTAGCACTGACTTCATTTGGTATTATCTTGAATATGAAAGACTATCAAACAACGATAAGATTTGAGGGAACTACGATCGAGTGAGACTCAATCTAAGAGTTCTTGGGGTGGATGGAAAACTTAAAGGAGATTTTGCTTCAGATATTGAGTACTTTGAACGCAATTTGTCAGAGAAGTGACAAATTGCGAACGTTCAAAGCTGTCAGTCTGCAATTTGATCCATTCTACTGGAGCGGGAGCCTATACAGCTAAATTCCATCTCTTCTCTTGCACCATTGGGATCAACGTTGACTACTTCGAATGCTCACAAAAGAGTTAGCTCTAAGTCTATATGTGCACTCCGATAAATCGGCACAACAAGAAAGTTGTCGTCTCGCCGCGGAAGAAGATTGTTGTTGCCTCGCCGCGGATGATGTCGAGTCAAGGTCGATGCATAACACAACTTAGAGGTCGTTATAACTCCCTCCTCGCCCTCCACCATTCCTTTGAGATTAAATTTGAGAGACTGACTGCCAAATGACGAGCAGCAAAACACGCTGACTCTCTGTCGAAATTGTACAAGATCCACCGAATGAAGATATTGTGTGATATCTCCTCGACCAATTTGAGGATATAGTTCCTTACTACAAAAGGCTTGGATAAGAATGAGCTCCTTGTCCATCGTGACCAAGGTATACGATGGCCGGGAAGGGTCGAGTGACATCCGAAATTCCAGATTTTGAGTCCCTGGCTGAAGTTGCACTGTTTCAACGTAGTGTAATTTCTTAAAGTGCTCCGGAAATCCACGCTTGGGTCCTTTGTGTTTACATGACGACATCAGGCATGCAAGTTGTCGATATTCACATTCTTCTTTCTCATGTTTACCTTTTTCACTACGTTTCACCATTTCCGTGCATCCTATCGGAGCATTCGCGCATGCAGTCCGGAGAGACTCAAGAATTTTTTCCACCGTCAAGTTTCGTGAGTGAGCAAACGGCGTCACGCGGCAGAAGGGGCATTCTTTTCCTTGAAGCTTCTCGCAGCAAGGAGCACATACGGTGTGACCATTTTGGCACTGGAATACAATCCGAACAATTAGGTCTTGTACACTTCTTTTGCCATACTCTCTGAAGGAGTAAGTATAGTTACAGTGAGCGAAATTTGGGTAAAGAAGGGTTACCTGGTGTATGGGCGGAGTAAAGAGCTCATTGCAAAGAGGACATTCAATTGTGTCCTCGTCCACCTCGTACTTTCGTTTCATTACGATCACTTCCAAGCAAACTTAAAATCAATTGTAGAAACCCTCAGTCTTAGTAACTGAGCGAAACAAGTATAGTCAAATCAAATGAGGCCTTGGTTCAAGAGACGCTTATGAAAACAAAACCTGTGGCAACTGCTGCAAAAAAGGATGATGTAGAGCTCTGTACATGTCCGCGAAGGACAAGAAGACCCGCTCACGTCCGCAGAGGAGTCTAAGTAGACCCGCTCTTAAAGAGTTGCACTTGGCATCAGCCCATCCTTGTTCACAGCTTCAACCAGTACGAAGTACGACCTGAGCACTGATGAAGTCCTCTCTGTTACGATGCTTATTTTGCTGGCTACTAATTGATATCAAAATGCTGAATTTTTCTCACACTTGAGCATTGAGTTCGACCACACTTGAAAATCGAAGGCTAGAGCACAGTACACATGTTGTCAGCTAACCATACCGCTTGACCTTCAGTTGAAAGAACAGTGGTTGTACGAAATGCACCTCACCTCAAAGTGACAACTTCAGACTCAATTTATCACTTCTGTTGCATCTTGATTTTGTAATGGATGAAATCAGAGAATGTCTTCTCATCAGGCAGGATCTTGATCATGAAAGTCACTAGATTACAAAAATCTGATTGAGGATTTTTGATATTACGTGAGTAACGTGTTATGATTGAAGGGTTCACAGTCCTGGGCTGTCACTTGTATCTGTCAATTTTACGGCTAAATCATAAAAATACAATGGGTTCTCCAAGCTGATCCGAGGTAAGGCATGATTCGAGATACTTTTCTGAAAGCATACTTTATTTGTAAATCTTTCATCATTGAAGTAAAACTGATGATCAAATGATTATGTTTCATAACGACAAGACGTTGCACAGAAACTTCAGATCAAGAATCATTCAGTAGAAAGTAATTCCAGAGAAAGATTTAAATGGCTGAACTTGATCAAAGAGAAGTGACAAACTGCGTTCGAAGCTGTCTGTACATGCGGTTGGATGCATTCTCCTGGGGCGCGGGAGGTTAGGTATCATACGGCAGAGGTTTCGTAGACAGCTCAATACCATCTCCTTTCTTGCACCAATGAAAGCCTCATCTTGTATCGCTTACTTGTTTCTGATAGGGTGCATACGTTTGATTTTTGGTTGCGCAGAAGCAATCGAGATGAGGCAAAACTATGAGCTCGATGAGGAGACATTACAGTGCAACCACTTCCTCTCTCCGCCTATCCACCAGGTAACCTTTTTTGATATGCAAGTACGGCAGATGAATTGTGATTCAAGTCTTCTTGGTATGCATGTAATGTTTAATTGGATACTTACAATAGCAGTGATTTCATTGTGGTTTTACGCATTGAACCTTCTAAGAACAATGTACATGAAAATGTAAATATTAACGAGGGTGTTTGAATTGTAATCAATTAAGTGCCGAATTAGTCACACAGTATGTCAGTGCACCTTTCTGTAAGAAGCTTCAAGGGAAGGAATGCCCCTTTGCTTTCTCCCGGAATCTGGCGGTGGAAAAGATCGTGGAGTCTCTTTGAACCAAGTGCGTGCATGCCACATCAGGATGTACCAAAGTGATGAAACCTAATTATGAAGAGGAACATGCTAAACGAATCATAGGAATGTTGACCTTTTTATTACCCTATTCTAAAATGCAGGCACACGGGACACAAGCGTGGAATTTCGGAACACTTCAAGTATTTCCACAGTACTGAAACACTGCAACTTCAACCACGAACTCGAAGTGTGGAGTTCAACATGATATCAGACAAGAAATAGCACATATGACTAGGTAATGGTCGGTCATGTGGTTATGAGAAATAACCGATGGGGATGTACCTTACCGTCCCTTCTCTTGCACCAACTCAATGTCTCATCTTCACACCTAATTGTTTCACTCCGTAAGAGAGTAAATAATTATGTGATTTGTGGTTCTCAGAAGAATTTGAAATGGCGCAAAACTACGAATTTGATGAGGAGACATTGCAGTGTCCTCTATGCAATGAGTTCCTCTCTCCCCCTATCCACCAGGTAAATCCTCTTTCTCTCAAACGTATGCGAGCATGGCAGATGAAAGTACAATTTAAGCCTTGAGTTTGTGTCTGCTTGCAATGTGGACTTTGAATACATACAACCGTAGTAATTTTATGCGTGCAACTTCCAAATTGAAGATGATGAACGTGCATGAGAAGGTGGATAATGAGTGTTTGATTCGTGATTCAGTGCAGAAATGGTCACACAGTATGTGCACCTTGCTGTGAGAAGCTTGTAGGCAAAGAATGCCCCTTCTGTTGCGCAACACCCTTCGCGCACTTACGGAATTTGGCGGTGGAAAAGATTGTGGAGGCTCTTCAGATCAAGTGCGTGCATTTCTCACAAGGGTGTACCGAAATGATGAAACTTAGTGAAAAAACAAAACATGCTACTTCATGTGAATATCGATCACTTCAATGCCCACTTCCAGAATGCATGCACATGGGCCCCAAGCGTGGAATCCCGGAACACTTCGAGAGTATTCATAGCATCGTGACAGTGCAACTTCATCCAGAAACCAGAAGTGTGAAATTCAACATGCCATTGAAGAGGAGATGGCAATATGTTCTGGTCACGGCAGGAAAGGAACTACTTCTTGTCCATGCCTACTGTACAGCCGATCAGGTCTATTCCTTAAAAATTGAGGATTCTCGACAACTTCATGAGTCCGCAGATTCTTTGAAAAATATACATACGGTCAACATCTTCGGTTGTTCATCATTTGGTAGTGAACCCTTGAAGTACAAGCTCAAGGTATCAATAAAGTACGAGCCTGACGACGACGACGACGACGTGGAAGACACGATCACCTTTTCGTACAAGACTGTAACCGTGAACAATCAAATGAACGAAAATGTTTGGCGATGGAGTAACTATGTTCTTCTGCCGGGTTCAAATCCGGGTGCTGAAGTAGAGATAGAGGTATCTCTTGTGTAAGTCTCTTCGCATGCTACATTTGGTGAGCATACTATAAGTGATAACACCGGAGGTGCTGCGGATTGCCGGTGCTGAGCAAAAGGAGCTGCATGGGTGTCGAGCGTGAATTGCTGCCCCGGTTAGGATCAAGGTATTTGACCTGGTATGGTGTGGATATAGTGGCAATTGAGTGCCGGAGTTTATGAGGCGAGGTAGGGCCAAGTCATAGTTGGGGCCAATTCATGGTCAAATCTTCTCTTCTGGTTGGTTCAATTCTTGAAATTGGACCGAAGGGCTTTATATGTGGAGTCAAGGTCAATTTTCTAAAATTATATTATAATGGGTGGTGAACAAGCTATGATACAGCCCGCGCTCCAAAAGTTGGGAGATACAAGAATAGAAGGCCAATTCATGGCCTAGAGGCCATTGCTTGATTTCAATACAAAATCATTATTTCACTAAAATGTTTTAATGTGTATAAATTCAAAAGCATGGAATGTAGCTGATAATCCGATTTGGCCCCATGATCTTCATTTTCCCTCTACAAATCAGCCCTAAGGGCTTTACACATGGGGGGATTGGCCCACACTTTACTGATTGTTTAATGTGTTCTCCAAGTGACCCATGGAACCAATTAGGCTCAAAATGTGAGTAAATTGGCTTGGAGATTCGTTGGCCTTGACTCCCTATGTAAAGCGTCCATATTTCACATTAAGAAAGTCTCGTGAGAGCTGAAGTGGTAGTGGTAGTGCTGCATGTCGGCATGAGTATTATTAGTATGATTATGTCACTGGCAATGTCATTAAAGCATTTCGAAGCCCTACACCAGCCTTCCCGGTATAATTACTTATGGTGCATCTTAGAGAAAGTAGTTTAGATTCCATATTTTCCTTGCTACATTAACCCTTCAACGCCCAAGCAAGCCCGAGGGGCTTGATTCCAACAGAATCTTCTCTGTAGCTCTCATTGTACTCAACTTTTTACTTATATTTTAATGTCAAACTGGTCACCTTCTTACGATGCATTCAAAAAGTGAAATTTTATAGTTCAAATGACAATTTATATGAGTGATTTTGTGCTTTGAAAGGATTGTGGTACTAGGTAGATTGGGGTTGTACATAACCTTGTAGGAGGTTGCAAGCTCATCATTGATTGGTTCATTCATGATGCCCAAGTCCAAAAAGATGCTGTGATCCAATTCTGGGCTGCCCCTTTCAGACCCCATGGGCGTTTGAGGGTTAATCACAAGTCGTGTTGTATTATCAATATAAAAGAGAAAAAAATTTAAATTGAGGTTGTTGTAATGTTTTTCCCATGTTCTAAATTTCCGGAATAATCATTGATTCCTTATTATTACAGCCTCCCTTCTTAGAGGAAGTTTAAGACTTTGTATTGTGGATAAATTGCCAAACAAGAGTGCAATCTGTAAACAAGGGAGTGTTAATACTTGCTGCAATTTCTATTACCTACACTGCATACGTAAAGCTCATTTTTTGAGACATTCTTCACGCACACAAATCTTCACATCAGATAATTGCACCAAAATCAACCTGTCTCACCTTGTTCCCGAAATCAAGCTCTGTTTGCTTCATTCCCAAGGCAAAAGGAAAGCACCCGCCACGATCGCCCAACGGAGCGGGGATGCTTCGGACATGCTACGTCTTTTTGATTGCGAATCCGCAGGCAGTGTTGCAATGGGACTGCGATGGCGCAGTTGTTCACCAAGCAGGCGGGCACTTATGCGTTGAGCCGGGCCATCTACCCGCCTTCCCTCTTCTCCTTCTTGGCGTCGCTCACTCCTCACCACGCCCTCGCCTGGGATGTGGGCACCGGCAACGGCCAAGCCGCCATTCAGGTACCCCACTTTCCTCATCATACCAACATTCCATTTATCTCATCCTCGACCCGTCGGTAAGCTCAATTGGGTCGCATCCTTGTCCTGTCCTTTGCAATTCCCGCTCAGATTCCCGGGTTTCAGATGACCCACGATCGAAGCATGTGTTCTTACGGGAGCAATTTGTTCTTGTGATAGTTGGTAGAGCACTACGAGAGGGTCATTGCAACAGACGCCAATGCGCAGCAACTTGAGCACGCCACCCAGCATCCCAACATCAAGTATGCAGTCACGAATCCGCAGATGGGAGAGGAGCATCTGCAACCGCTCATAGCCTCCAGGTCGGTAGATCTCGTGGTATGCGCGCAAGCTCTGCACTGGTTCGACCTGGACACATTCTACACTCAAGTGAAGCGCGTGCTGCGCAATCCGGGTGGCGTCATAGCCGCTTGGGCGTACGGGCTTCCATCCGTCACGCCCGCTGTGGACACCGTGTTGAGCAGCTTCGATGCAAAAATTGCTCACGAATGGGCTCCTCAGATCCAGTACATCCGTGAGAAGTACGAAACCCTTCCCTTCCCGTTTGTGCCTGTAACGACGCTCTCCTCAGTGGGCCCTATTCCATTCGAGTGCGCTAAAGAGGTCACTCTTGGAGAGTATCTCGCACATCTGCGCTCTTGGTCGGCAGTCCAGAAAGCTATCGACTCTGGACGCGATGATGTGTGGAGTGAACATCAACAGAAGCTCTTCGCTGATGCTTGGGGCGACTCGTCTCGAAGAATTGTGAAATGGCCACTTTACAGCCTGATCGGCACCATCTAGCAATGAAATAGAAATTGGAGCAGATCAATGCGTTTTGGATCATGGAATTGGTAAATCTAGGTCGTATGAACTCATGCATATGAAATGGGCAATTTGATTTGAGAGTTCGCTTGCAAGCAGCGCGGTGGAATAATTACAACAGGTTTCTTCGTGGTAAATGATGGAAGCATGCTCGCTTCTCGAATGTTGTTCAGTCCTACAAAAAGGTTTAGATGGCGATCTCGGTCTCTGTACAGGTCTGTGTCGCACCTGCCGCTTTGTGTGTCGAAACTTGAGCTATTCCAAGTGCTACTGCTACTCTAGGTGTCCTGGAGCTAGCAGACCATCTCACCTTAAAAAAAACACGCAAGTTCGAATGCCGCTGTACTGTGAGCTCTTCCACTTAGTTTTCGCTAAAACAGCTAGGAAGGGAGGCAGCAGACCTTGGCAGAGGTTGTCCCAAGCTTTGACATCGCATTCTGAGGCCATGTTAGTATCATGGCCCCTGCCAGGCACAAAATTGAGTTACCGCAAGGGTGGTCTCATTAGTGTACTACAATTTTCTCGAGATCACCTCTTTGAATTGGTATAGCAAAGTATCTTCGGAGGAACTGTTGCTGAGAGAAATGGCTTCCGTGTGCTTGCTGTTGTACATGTCGATGTAACGACGCTGGTTTCCGGTTAGAGATGACTTCGTGGTCAGGCCATCTCCTTCCGGTTGCATGGGAAGCAGCGAGTTCAGAACTTGTGATACGTCGTACATAGATGGACGATGCGAAGGGTTGAGCTTCGAGCAAAGAAGAGCCAATTTGAGCGTCTTCTCGAGAGCATCCAGATCGTGGCACGTCGCTCGAACGTGTGGGTCGATCACATCTTGGATCGTTTTCCCTTCCAGTTTTGACATCACCTGCAAAACGTGCACATAATTGTTAGTTTAGCATTCTTGAGCTTGCATATCCGTACTCTTCTGGGTCGAATGTTATTAACGAGCGAAGGATTTTATCGAGAGACAGGGTGATATATACCCAATCAAGCAGATTGATCTCGTCATCGACGGCCATTTTGTTAGTGAGAAGCTCCAGGAGTACAATGCCGAAGCTGTACACATCCGACTTCTCATTCAATCGCGACGTCTGTGCATACTCAGGATCGATGTACCCAATTGTGCCCAGGACGTGAGTGGAAGTGTGCGTTCTCGCAGGCTGAATGTTCTTCGCAATGCCAAAATCAGCAACATGTGCTTCCATATCTGCATCAAGAAGAATGTTGCATGATTTCACATCTCGGTGGACAACTTGGGGTTTGCAGTCCCTATGGAGATACGCTAGTCCTTGAGCTGCTCCCGCTGCAATTTTCAGCCTGGTGTTCCAATCGAGCTTGATCTTTGTGACGTGACCTACACCAGAAACCTCGCTTTCGTCAGAACAATTTCTACACTGCGGAGATGATATGAGCGAAAATGGGTGTTGAGAGAACAGCTAGTACCGTGAAGATGATCATGCAAACTTCCGTTCTCCATGTAATCGTAGAAGAGGAAGTTGCCAATGGCGGACATGGAGTAGCCGCGGAGAGTGACGAGGTTTCGATGTTTGATGTTGCCCAACGTCTTCAACTCCGTCTCAAATTCATGCACATTTTGTGCGAAATTGTTGTATAGCTTCTTGATTGCAATGGGATGGCCATTCTTCAGGGAGCACTTGTACACCGTGCTTGAGCCTCCTCGCCCGATCACATGCTTCTCACTCATATTCTCCGTCAGTCGCATCATTTCGTCGTAAGATTGCGGAGCCATGCCCAAGTGAAAGATGACGAAACTCGGTGGACCTGTTCTCAACATTGACATCCATTAGTACCTCCCAAGCTTGAAAAAAACCATCAAGGCATTGTGTAGGCAAACCTACCTTGGGATGTTTTGTTGGAAGCTTTTAAGAAAACTCGTGGCTGTGCATATCGAATGGCCACTATGGTCAGGAGCGCGAGCAAGCAAAGTGCTGATATAGTGATTCCCCACGTTGCTGATACCCCAAGTGTGCCTGCGCAGATATTGATGTTAATGACGATTGCTTTCAATAGGATCCGGAATAACCACTTTACATTGCTGAGGCAAACCTGGAGACTGACTTGTTATTTCTCGAGGCTGCAGAGGGACCATTCCACATGACGAAGTGCTATTCAAGCATAGCAGCGGGTTCCCAATGTAGCTGCCAAGCAAAACAATGCAATTAGAACACTGATATTACTTACATACTCCAAGGTCACAATAAATGCACTTCTGATGTACCTGCTGGGTGGGAACTTTGCGAACATTGGATCTCGCGGTACTGCACCCGAGAGATGATTGTAGGACAAGTTCCTGCACGATTGGAGAGATTTTATTAGAGATGGAACTGGATTATGGCAACAATCATTCTCAGTAAGGATTGAAAACTCACAAGTGCTTTAAGCTGAAGCATTCTTTGAGAGGCAACGGGATGGCGCCTGAGAGATTGTTGTAGCTCAAGTCCCTGAAAAGTATAACAGATAAGTGTTTTCGATTCGGCAAGAAAGCAATCAGCTGCAAGTATAAGGTACGTGAAACACTCACAAGTATGAGAGTTCTAACAGTTGACCCAGCTCCGATGGGATAGGCCCTTGGATATGGTTGTGTGAAAAATCTCTGCAATTAGCCACTGCAATCAGAAAGAGGGCATTCACGATATTATAGTTCTCAAATCTGACAGCATTAATATACGATCCCAACAAGTTTGTAAACATACAGATAATTGAGACTCTTCAAGTTGCCTAACACGATTGGGATTGTGCCATTCAATTTGTTGCCGTGAAGATCTCTGCCATCACAAAAGAAGCAGATTAGATGACAGCCAGATGGATTACTTTCTGTCTATAGAAATTTTAGTTACAGCCTTCGAATAAGAGGCTCTTACAATAAGAGAAGATGCTCAAGGTCGGAGATCGCATTGGGCACTTGTCCACTAAGATTGTTGTGTGACAAATCCCTGCACAAATGTTGTTGAAGAATTTCAGCTCAAGACTTTTCATGAAGAAAGCAAAATTTTGAGAGCTTCGACTTACAGTATGTCGAGATTTACTATCATTCCGATCTCCTCTGGCACGCTTCCGGTCAAGTGGTTGGATGACAAATTCCTGTCCAAAGGAACGAGTCGCTGGTGAGTGGCAAATCCATGGCAAACAAACGAAATTTGAAATCATAATAACCTCGAGAAACTCACAATAGTGTAAGGTTTGTCAGATGCTGGAGTTCCGGTAAAATACTCCCACTCAAGTTGTTGTTATGCACATTCCTGAAGAACATGATACAAGGATATCAGTAAAGTCAAAGCATGGACAATTATAATGTTCTTCATGCTTTATTGGGGTCTCCTAATGACTAGAGAACTTTCTACGAATGATGAGAGAACGCCGTTAACTGATTTTCGATGTAAAATATAAGCGACAAATGTGCACTTACAGAATGTTGAGAGCTGTCAATGAGCTGAGATTTCCTGGAATAGATCCCGAGAGCTGATTGCCGGACAAATCCCTACAAGGTAGCTGATCTTTAGGACTTCGTAAACTCGAAACGCAGGAGCGTAATGACTTTTAAATGATGGAAAGATACTTCAATTCATGAAAGTCTTACAATTCAAATAGGCCTGTGAGGTAGCTCAATTCGGACGGTATCTCCCCTGTCAAGCGATTACCACTCAACTCTCTGCATGAAGTGTCAAAGTAGTTCAATGTATATTCGTCGGCAATTTTGTTTAAAAGCACGTCAGTTATTTCTTCAGTATTCACCTATGCTTACGATCTTTACGAAGATTTTATCACTCACTTTGGTCAAAATAAAGCCATGTAATCTACCTGAAGAATGAGAAGTTTCTTACAAGTAGTTCAGCCGTGACATGTTTCCGAATTCCATCGGTATACTTCCTGTAATGTTGTTATTGTAGAGATATCTGTGCAGAGAAAGTTAATAAAATGATCAGTCTATTATCCTTCAAGCACGGCGATTCTAATTGAGGATGATGTTAACTTACAGTTTGGTAAGCGATGTAAGATTCCCAAGAATTGGAGGGATTTCTCCTTGTAGCTGGTTGTTACTCAGATCACTGCACCATAAACACGTTACATGAGCATGAAAGAATCAACAACCCATGTTTTACAGTGACAATTCAATTCTTCCGTACATCTGTGTAGAAGCTAAAACTACAACGAGTTTGTTGTGAATCATACAAGTCATGAAGGCAACTTACAGAATCACAAGGGCTTGCATCAGCCCTAAAACGTCCGGTATTTTGCCCGAAAGGCTGTTCGACTCCAGCGATCTGCAAGCAATTGGAAAGTTAATAAAGATTCAAGAGATCGAAAGTGACTAACAGTGTCATTTACCGATTCCAAAAGTTGGACTTACAGTGTGCTGACTTGAAGGTAGCCAATGTTATACGGAATCTCCCCGGAAAAGTTGTTATAGCTCAAGTCCCTGCAGACAATCATTCAAGAGTCAGAACTATCTCAGTGACTAAACTGGATCGATCACTCAACTAGATACTTACAAAATCTGAAATGACGTGCAGTTTCCAATGCCGCCCGGAAGTGGTCCTGAAAGTTTGTTCTCCCGAACATTGCTGTGACCAAAGAAAGGGCACGGTATCAGACACCAATTTCACCGACAGCCTTAGATTGCAAACTAACTCACCTCATCGGCTAAAGTAAATGTGCTTCAATATGCACAAATTCTTTGATTAAGGACTTAGATACTCACAAGTAGGCAAGCTGGGTTAATTTGCACATATCATCAGACAAACCTCCCGTGAGCTGGTTAGCTTTTAACATCCTGCAAGTCAAACAGTAGAAACTCGAATTATCAACACATGGTGCTCCACAGAAATCGAAGCGAAGGGGCAACAGATGAATGGAAACTCACAAGTATTGTAACGTTTCACTCCAGTAGAGTAACGGAGGTATAGGCCCAGACAAGTTGTTCATCTGCATATCCCTGATAAGAAAAGCAAGACAGCAGCATAATTATATACACTCACATGACAGAGGCAATTAAGCAATCGAAGAATCATGGTTGTCAATCGAAACTTACAAGTATCGCAGATTTGAAAGGCCTGCAAATGAGGATGGAATAGGCCCAGAGAGATGGTTGTTCCGCAGACTCCTACACAGCAGCAGCAGTAGCAGCATTTTTGTTAGAGTGAGCCTCACTGAGAATTAGTCTTGTAACATTGAGAACACCAGACTTCAAACTTACAAGTGTTCAAGCTGCTGCAACTGTGACAGGAGATATGGTATCTCGCCATTGAGCGTATTCGTGGACAAATCTCTGCAAACCAGAACCACCACTCGCTTAATGGCTAATTTCCACCATCAAACCCATTTTTCTTGTGTTAGTAGAGACAGGTAACACTTACAGCCATTTTAGACTTGTGCAATTGCATATTTCGACGGGAAGTTGGCCGGAGATGTTGGTATTGCTCAGATCCCTGTAAACATAACAGAGGCCCGTTTCTTGATGAGAAAAAAGCGCGCTGTGGAAATATTCCTTAATCGACTGTTGCGAAGAAAGTTGTTCTTGTTAATAGGTCATAAAGCCTTACAAAGTTTCCAGGCTCGATAAGAGACCTATTGATGGAGATATTTCGCCACCCAGAGCCAAGTTCGACAGATTCCTGCAGAGAGCTTGCGTCTTAAAAAAGGCAGTTCTAAGTACAATAGTACGAGGAGCGAGAGAGAAAGAGATGTGCACGAGAGTGACAAATGAGTAGTACGTTCTTGATGTTTCTAAACCCTCAATCACGCAATGAAGAAACTCCTCGCAGTAAACTTACAATGCAGTCACTTCGAAAGTCACATTGTTGCACGTCACTCCCGACCAGCTCCAAGGCGATTGACTGCTGCTGTCCCAGTCCGGCAACAAACTCTCCCCATTCGCAAATGACTCTTTCAAGTTCACAAGCGCTCGCACTGCAAGAAACAATACTCACATCCCCTCAAAACCCGCAACACAACAACTCTCATTCTCTCAAAACCCAAGTCCGAGGAAAGCCTACTAATTCTCACGTGTAAGCACATTGTTGCATGAAACTCCCGATCACTCAAAAGAAGGTGCGCTTACCCTCTTCAGGCAGCGATATTGCGCTCGCCATTGAGCTCCATGAGCCGAGAACGATCAATAGAACGAGCATTGTCACTCCGGCCATGGTTTACGAATAAAATAATGCAATGCGGCGTTTCTTACTCTTGAAAAAGGAACAAGAAAAAAGAGTCTGAGGAACGAAAGCCTTGAGCTGCAGGTAGGACTATGATATGATACTCTACCGTAATGTGGTTTGGCTATCTTCCTTTTCTCTCTCGAAAACTGGTGTGGCAGGCTCCTGAGAAGGTCTACTACCTGACAATCAAGTTAAGGCGGCAATGAGTATCACGGGGTCAGAGGAAGTGGGCACCTCAGACAGCCAGCCAGCCAGCCAGTGCAAATCACTTGAGCTTTCTTGTTGGAGATCATCTCACAATGAGTACCTATAGTGGCAGACCAGGCAGCTCTCTCTCTCTCTCAAGCTGGCTCACCTCAGACACATACATGCAGCAACATACATACTCTCTGTTTGAAGAGCCATTGTCAAAGAGTCTGTATGTTTGATAGTAAGTGAGAGTGCCCTCCCTCAATGGCTAGCTAGCTGGGCGCCGGCCATTCATGTGCAAATCTCCTGCACTTGCACTCATCAAGGCTTTCGATCTAGACGTATTATGATCGCCCAGTAAATGTACCTCACTGTAGCTGCACCTTTGTTGTTGTTGTTGCAGATGAACTCACTCACTCTTACTACGTTATTATTACTGCTCCCCCCCCTCCCTCAATCTTGTACACTTACATCGTACCTTATACTTTTCAACTAACTTAGTACCTTGATCGTCAATTGAAATACTCATTTTCTTACCCCACTAGTTGGCTATCTCTGCTCCTTCATCATTTGTAGACTATGTTCATATTTCATTGTCGGATTTTGGTTGTTGCAAGAGTGCTATTGCTGAAATCAAGTGATGAGCTAGGAGTGGAATTAAATGATTATGTTAAACTTGTCATATTTTTTACAATGAGTGATATGATATCTTTGAGTGAGTTGAAACAACGGTTGTTAAATTGGACAATTCACTATTCATCACATTGAATACTTTAGACAACTTCATATCTTGGCCTTATGGTCGGGTCAATTTAATGGAGGTATACAGAACTTGTCCAATGTGATTAATATTAACTTGTCCAAAGTGACAACTCTAGTTGAAACCGCTTACACTTCGTATTGTGAAACTACGTATCCTTCTCGTGTCTTTTCAAACGCCATCACATAATTAAGAAATGAAATAGAGATTGATGTGAACATGCTTGGCCTACGTGAGAGAAGTAAATCACAACTATTTAAAGTCATTGATTAATATGATGAGTACGAAAGCAAGGGCTAATTTGAAACTTTGTGTATGTTGAATGGGTTCTTGATGATCAAATACGACCCACTGGAGTGAACTTTGGAGAAGGTGCATAATAACTTTGTACTAGGCTTTACATCCAATGTTCTCATATTCAACATTCTGAACTACACCATCCACCATCCAGAAACACCTACTCCCGAAAACGTCCAAGGGTCCAAATGATGATTTCAAAAGGTTTATACTTCTACATACTTTGCCCATGCACACAAATTACTGACATGACTAGCTTCACTATGCTAAAATTTGCACATTACACAACCTCTTTTCGTCAATTGTAAAACCAAGAAAAACGAATAAGAGCTAGGTGGGTGGAAATGACAGTTCCATTTTGAACAGAATGATGAGAATGTATAAAATACCTGCAGTTTGTACACAAATACTTAAACAGGCAATTAACCCCACAGACTCCGTATGCAAGTACCGCATTCCGTAAGTTACTCCACATGATGACAGAGTCGTAACTTCAGTACTACTTGAGGAGGGCAGCTATGGCATAGTTCTCCAAAAATGCACAGGACAGGGAGAAGGGGAAAATTTGAGAGTAACCACCTTCCACTGACTGACAACAGCCATGTAGACATAAAGACAGAAAAGGGCTCTGAAAGTAAAAATAATAAACTCGGTACTCACTGTACATTAAATATTTACAATGAAACCATCCCCTGCCTGCATGATAGGTAGGAGAATTGTATTACGGAGTATTACTTGTTGCAAATCATTAGCAAAAGGGCGGGATGATGCAATGCAATTGATCTCTCGCCAGGCAGTTGTGACAGTACCGGTACAGACAGACAGACAGAGAGACTGACATGCCGAATCGAATATTTGAATCGTGAAAGAGATGAATGAACGGTTGATTGATTCTACGTTTCCTGTTTTAATATATTCTTAGTTTGTTAATGGAGGTCTGTGATTTTGTTGCTACTGTTGAGTAGTTTGAGACATACTCTTAAGCAACAAATGAGGAATCCAAAAGGAGGCAAAAAGCTCATCTGTGACTCTGGCGTTGTCGACGCCTGGAAAGTCCAGGAGTTTTGGGTACGAATGTTGCGACATGCTTCTCGATTAGACAGTCCCTTGGGGATAGTATGTACGCTGTCGTATAATTAGGATTTGCTACCAACAAGAAACTCTAAACTGGTAAATTGTAATAGCTCACTAGAACCGCATTAATTCAAATGTCAACTTCTTTCTTTGAACTCATACCCATTAAAGGTGTGCATTCACTCCAAATACAACCAAAATATACCGTATTCTACTGGTCGCCACGGCACGCTCAGACCTGTAGGAATTAGTAGTGATTTTTGAAGGAGAAGTGGACTCTTGCGAACTTGTATTTGATGTTCGTTTGGAATGATAAACACAATCATTTGGAACAAATATTAGCTGACAAAGTTTTGAGTTATCATGGGAATTTGTGATCTAGGTCGTAGAGAATCCAAACAAAGTTCAATCTCCTAAAAAACTCATTTTCTTTTTCTTTCTTTCTAGCATAAAAACATTAATGCAATTTCAATATCAAGATTACCACAGTCAAGAACAAAAATCTTTCAACTACAAAGTTTTTGGAAATCATCTAAAGACAATGATTATACGAAAGGATATCATGAAAAACTAAACTGGATTTCACAAAACTTTCTAGCAATGGTAAGACATGTCCCTTCTTTGGAAAGCCTAAGACAAGATTTGCCTTCACTATAATTCATGTGATTTACTCACACTCAAGTGTATGAGTTTGAGATTTTTACTACACAAATTAGACTTGGTTCGGACCAACCAGGGTGATTCTGTCATTAACAAACTCTAGATAAAGAAGATGTGGCTCTTTAACCCTTTACTGCAAGATAGTTCTTGATACGCCCTCATATGGCCGTCAAATGTCTCACGCGTACACATTTGGGCGTCCTATGGAAGTCGTACCGGCGGTAAAGGGTTAAAGTTTTTGTCCTTTTAGTCATCCTGACTACAGTGGGGGGATATTATGACTCCCTATGTTTGGTAAGTTCTTTGGGAAGATATCATATTAGGTATTTCTAAGGCAAGTTGCAGTGCTACCAGTTGTTTCTCTAGGCAGAATCTCTTGTTATGGTACTCATGTATTTCTCAATTGATAATACAAAAACAAAAAAGATATGAAGTAAGTTATTGCCTTTAATCCAAAAAAAAATCTCTACATTTGGGGCGTTCATGGATTTATATCGCCAATTCATAATGTTTTGTGCTATTTTATTTTATTTTTTACCATCATTTTCACTTTAATGTGAAAATGCTACCAACGAAAGAATTGCAATATCACATTCGCCAACTAGAGAGTTGTTGAACTTCATTCAAATTCACTCTTACAATATTTATTTTTCAAAAAATAAAATAATCTTAGATTTAATTTTAATTGGTGTGTCAATAATAGCCTTGAATTTATAGAGGCCACATCAAATTGTATAAGGGAAAAATAGTTTATGTTAGGACATCGTGACTAAAATACATGCCATATCTTAATAGTTTGGATTAATAGTAAGCTATCTATCAAGTAAACAAGACTCCAAAAGATATTCAATTCAAAAAATAAAATTTACATCCAATAGTGGTTGAACTCCTCAAAAACCACATATTTTATTTTATTTTTTCAATATAGAAACATCATCGCACACCTAATAGTAGAGTGATTCTTCAAAAAACCCCTCTAACTAAAAAGCTGTTGGACCTAATCCTAGATCACTCTTTTATAAAGTGGATTAATGAAAATATGAATGTAATCTAAAGAATTGGCATGCAATGGCAAAACACACCTTATGTTCCAAAACTCAAAAGCTTGCTTGCACTAAAATGCATGCCATCAATTCATGCCATCTTGGATCTTATTGAGTTTTTATCACTGTAACGAGACTTAGTTTCAATCTTACCCAACAAATCTTGTCATAAATAGGGAGTGGAGGAAGAAGATACGGATCTTCAAAGTAACAACGTCCATCCAAATTGTCAAATTCAAAATTCAGCCAAACAAAAGATTTTCAAGAAACTCCCATAGATAAAAGTGAAGATTAGCTATTTAGATCTCAACCATACAATCTTGTAGTAGACTTACTGTAGGACCAAACTTTGAATTATGAAACCTCCTAGATTTCAAAACCATAACTTACTATCACTCAAAACAAACTGCAAATGTCATCATTTTTGCCACAAGCTAAAAGAATATTGTCCAGCTATATTCTGTATGGTCTATTTAGATGGGCTATTTAGATCTCAACCACACAATCTTGTAGTAGACTTACTTTAGGTCATGTGGGCCAAACGTGGAGTAATGAAGCCTCCTAGATTTCAAAACCCATTTTTTTTCACCACTCAAAACAAACTACAAAATTTTCATTATTTTTGCCGCAAGCTACGAAAATATTGTCGAGCTAAACTCTTGAAAAAACTATCATTTGCATGCATGCGAGGGGAAAGAAAAGGTGGGTGTTCATCGTGAAGTTTGATAGTATGATAGTATGTCAGAAATGGTCATCAAGATGTTACTTCCATTGGCTCCGGGACCGGGGATGGCCATGTGAGCGAGTGTAAGTCTTTGGCAGAGCTACCCACAAAGCTCGCAGCTTCTTTAACTCGGGCCCCCCTCGCGAATTTTGTGTAAATTTGGCAGTTTGCCCGACCGCGCCGAACGGATGGATGAGATTGTGGCAGGGGATGGGGATGATCATATAGGACATTTCACCGCCCATGTATGTATGAGACGAGGTCCCCTTTTTATTATTATTATATGTTTTTTTGCTATTGAAGTGCATGTTTCTGATCACTTTACTCTTTTAATGTTCAGGAGAGGCAGAAAGAATGTGTGGGATGGATTCAAATAAAGCACCAATTTGAACTTGGATTGTGAGCAAGCCAATGAGATAACCCCTAAAGATCCAAGAAAGCCGAAATGGCTTCTTGGGGAAAAAATTCAGTCAACTTTGACTATTATAATCTCACAAATGAAAAAAGAATCAACCATTCAAATTTCTGATGCAAGTGGAAAGGTAAGTTGAATTTAAGATCTTACGGTTGGATCTTCTAATTGAAACTTAGATTTAACTTTTTTTTTTTTGGCCTGAGTAGTCAAAGGTCATTTTCTGTAATTTGGGCAATTTTGCATCAAGGATCGTAAGGGGTTAATTCACTCTCAAGAAACAATATGCCTAGTTCTTAAGCAGGAGTGTACTATGTGATTACTTTAGCAATTTCTTAGAATGTTGTGTAAGGTTCCCTACTCACTAATTAGTTTTTTTACAGAAAACAACCACCGTACTTGATATTTACACAACCATTTTGCCTTCTATTGAGTTGTTATTCTCTATGTATAGTACATTTATTTATCCCCTAACTATCCTTAATACCCAAGTGGACTTTTTGTTTTTTTAGGCAAGCTAGATGAAGGTGTTAAAATTCAATGTTTTTGCCTAAGATTTTCACGCGGTACTTCCTATTCTACAAGGTGTGTGTGTGGAGAAAATTGCATTATTTCCATAACTCAGCGGAGATTCCCCAGTACTGAATCTACTTGGTATTCTTAGTTTGAGATGTTTCTATTGTAAGATATTCACAAGGTACTTCCTATTCTACAAGGTGTGTGTGTGTGTGTGTAGGGAGAAAATTGCGTTATTTTCATAACTTCCTCCTTAGCGAATATTACCCAATACAAAAAGTACCTGATCTTCTCAATTCAAGGTGTTTCTATGTGTAACGAGCTCCAGTCATTCGCTTGCAACCGGGACTAGAGCAAGTAGTTCCATCCACGAGCACAACAAATCATCCATTATACCCAAGACTATCTCAAGAACACGAAAATTAGATAGAAGCTTCGGTTCCTTTCTAAGGGGCTGGCGTGAATGAAGTGTCCGTCCATAATGCTAATATCCCTATGGCCACTGAACAAGGGGAAATTGGAAGAGGAAAATTACAAGATTACTCATCCACATCAAGGAGGGTTATGGTACTCTTCATTTGCAAAGCCTCCTCGCCGGCTCCAAAGGTTACATAGTCCATTATGGATCCACTAACGATAGGGGGTGTTACTCCTCTAGTGGTAGTACGGGGAGGGACTACTCTTACTACGTTCCACCAACCGAGTTGTAACGGTCACATGTGGCCAAGACATTATCCATAATTGAAGCGGATGGATGCGTGAGTGCATGACGGATCAATGCTCTGGACGTCTGCCCGTCCGTCCGTCTTCATGCGGACCAACTGCTGTTAGTGTGAGCAGGTCAATGGAGTCCTGAGGTTTACAACTCGTACCATAGCTTCCATTGTTTGAGCTCAGGAAACCACGCCACTCCAACTCTTTCAATGACGCATTTCCCGTAACGTGGTCAAAGAATCGAAAGCCAAACCAAGCATGAAAAATGGGTACAAAGAACTCGCCATTGATCAATCACAAACACCGCATATAGTAAGGTGATCAATAATGGCTCAATTTTCAGCGAGTACAAGCAATTTTTGTGCATGGAAAAATTAGTAGAAAGATAGAGGAAGTGGAATAGTCATATTTGTATTTGTTGTTTCAATGACGCATGTCCGGTAACCTGGTCAAAGAATTGAGAGCCAAACCAAGCATGAAAAATGGGTACAAAGAACTCACCATTGATCTATCAGGAACACCGCCATATAGTAAGGTGCTCAATAATGGCTCAATTTTCACCAGGTACAAGCAATTTTTGTGCATGGAAAAATTAGTAGAAAGATAGAGGAAGTGGAATAGTTATATTTGTTGTAACCCCGTCAAAGAATCGAAGCACCCAAACCAATTTCAAAGCAAGCATGAAGAATGGGTACAAAGAACTCTCACCAGTGATCCCTCACAAAACCACATATAGCAAGGTGCTCAATAATGGCTCATTTTTTAGCAGGTACAGGCAATTTTTGTGCATGGAAAAAATTAGTAGAAAGATAGAGTCATGAAGTGGAATCATCGTATTTGACCTCTTCTATAATCAATACTGAATTTTTGAAGTTGGATATATAGGTGTTTCTAAATGGGTACAAAGAACTCACCATTGATCTATCACGAACACAACATATAGTAAGGTGCTCAACAATGGCTCACTTTTCAGCAGGTACAAGCAATTTTTGTGCATGGAAAAATTAGTTGAAAGATAGAGTCATGAAGTGGAATTGTCATATTTGACCTCTTCAATAATGAGTATTGAATTTTTGAAGTTGGATATAAAGGTGTTTCCGAAATGGTGCCCCAAAAGTGATGCTTGCACTGGGAAAATTGTTATATTGTATGGGGAAGCTATCATGTACCTATGAGTGAAGAATACTATAGGCAATGATCGGTAAAAACCGACGGCTAGTTCATTATGAACCGATGGAAATAACCTATCAACCGCTTGATTCTTGAAAACACCGGCTATAAACTGATGAAAATTGCAAGAGTATTTATATTCTCACTAAAAAAGAGACAATTTCCAAGATAGATTCACTTAAAACCGGTTGGACAAGGGAACTGTAGGATATTAGCTAGTGAGGATGAAATTATCTCCCGACCCCTATCCAGAGCTCCATCATGGGACTTGCTCCATTCTAGACCACTCTACTACATAGTGCACTTGAATGGGGTGCGTACGCTCCCTAGTAGAACTTCCATAGTAGTAGGTACAAATAATAATAAATCTCTCAAATAATTGTGATATTATTATGGTAGCTTCTTACTCATTACTCAAATTTAATACGAATATTAAATCAATGTTGACTAGCTCCATAAAAATCTGAGAGTTTTCAAAACCATGAAGTGTCAAACCTTGCTTATACAATTTGAATACTTGCTTTTTGGAAAAAAAGATTTTAGAGTTCACAAAGTAATTGGGGGTATAAAATCCTTATGTAGTCGACATCAATGGGATTGCTAGAATATTTGACAATCTTGGTACTAGTGGGTGGAAGATATAAAAATGTTGCTATCTTCATGTAAAAGTAACTAGTACATGAATTACGAGTGCTGTCAATATTTTGTACTATAAAATAACCAAAGGATAAAAATTAAGAATTCACCCTTGTACAAATTCTATGCTTGACAATCTTGGTACTTTGGAATTGATATTTTTCCTTACATTTTTGTGATACTTACTTATCCCAGTTGGTCAAATGTGTCCATTGCACAGGACACTCATTTACCTCCTGTAGTTAGTTTTGGTGTTATGTATCCCAAAATTGTAGAATACCTCGTTTGGTAAATGTATCTCTAGTGGAAATGAAAAGAAAAGTCTTTTTTTGAGTATAAAAGTGAAGTCTAAAGAATGGGGTTATTGAGCATGCAATTTTAGCTACTATTGTTTAACTCCTAAAGATCCCTGATGCAAAATTGCCTAAATTAGAGAAATGACCTTTGTTTGCTTCAAGCCAAGAAAAGAAACTTAACCCCTAAACGCCCAAGGGGGGGTAAAGCTCCTAATAGTTGGTAATAACATTGATTTTTTCAAAACTGCATAAAAACAAATAAAAGATGAAAATAAAAAATCCAACCGTAGGATCTTCTTTGGAGCATGGCAATTAGTATGACCGCCAAGTTGCATGTCATTTGGAGCTATGGATTTCAAGATCCATGCAAAAAAGGGGTGAAGATCACACCACCAAAACTTTCATGCAAAATCTCTTTCGTCCACTCTCAAAAATTGAGGTTCAAGGTTTTTACTATCTACCCAAGGAGGGAGTACAGTAAACCCGCCGAGGAGTTGGGCAAAAAAAACGGCGGATGAAAAATTGATGGGATGAAAGTGGGGTTGTGCACCAAAGACGGAGCCTCACATCCAGAATGTCGAAAAACGACACTGTGGGGGCTTAAGGGTTAACCCCTAAAGATTCACGGCCACCAAAGTGGAGGTTTCCTATTTCGGGCAGCCTAGATGAAGGGGTTAAAATTAATATTTTTTCCTAAATTTTTTACTGGGTGCTCCTTATACCGCAAAGTGCACGTGGTAAAATTTGCAAATCCAAATTCCAATTTTAGAACCTTCATCTAGAAATTTTAGGTTTGAAGTCCAAAGAGGCAGTTTAAATTTAGTCTTTTATTGAATTTTTTTTTTTTGGAAATGTGTTCATGAACAGATCACTACTTGAGTTCCAAAGTGACCCAAGTCAAAAAGTTTGTCAATTTCACAAGGGTAGCCCTCAAAAATTACAAAAACAATCTTCACAATTTCTAGTAATTTTTGAATTAACTCTTATGAAATCTGTCAATATTTAAGGTTTTGAAATTTTTCCAATTTTTTTTTTCTTAAATTTCACAAACTCATTAAGGCACCTACTCGCCGTTGGGATCTTTAATTAAGCCAAATATATCAAATGAAATGCATGTTTTACTATATTGTTGTTTTTAGACCTTCTTTTATGAAATAGTTTGCATGAAGGTCACAAAAATGGAATGAGTTTCCAAAATTTTGCATGAGCGTATCCAACTTGATTACTCATATGAAAAAAAAATATGGGAATAATGTTTGGGGTAACAATCTTCAATTTTGTCTTTGCTCCATGGAAACAATGTCTCACAAGCAATGCCCGAAAAAACTTTTGCACCAACTTTGAATGTTACGATCTCACAAATGATAAAGATTCAACAATTGAAATTTCACATGGTAGTAGTGATAGTAGGTAGGTTTGAGATCTTACGGTTGAAAGTACAGATAAACAAAAAAAAAATTGACCATGTCTCAATTCGAACAAGGTGGTAGAAAATCGCAGTTTTTGGTTTTGGAAGTCCAAAAAACGCTTGGATTTTTAGGGGTTAATCTAAGTATCCAACCGTGGGATCTTGAAGTTATCTTACTTTTTCACTGTTAAGTGAAATTTGAACCGTTGATTCTTTTTCATTCGTGAGATTATAGTGGTCAAAGTTGGCTGATTTTTTCCCCTTGCAAGCACACCAAAAAAACATTCCGACTTTCTTGGATTTTTAGGGGCTAAATCTTAATGTCGAAATGAACCCTAACAAGGTCGGTTCGACTCACTTACTAAGTATAGATCACATGAGGTTACGACTATTTTTCCATACCCTTCCGAAGAGTCATTTTGAGCTTCAAATTTCCTCATACTTCAGGAGATATTCATTGTCAAGGTTTGAAAACACTATTCAAAATCTGCTCAAAACTGCCCAAACCACATTATATGCTCATTTATTCTCAAAATCTGCCCAAAATCACATACTCACATGTCCCAAAGGATCCACTAGGCTAAATTAAAGTTGGGCAAATTAACTCATTTGTCACAGGCTCATTAAAACTGCCAGGTTGACCATCCTTGGGGAGGATCAATTTTAATTGAACTGCCACCCCAAATGTCAGATTTTACTGAAGGAGGAGATCGAATCCATTCTTGGGATTCCCATGACTCAAAGGTGTGTTTTTCTCGGTACTGGATAATATAGATTGACAACATTCCCCTTATGGTACACCCCCCTACTTAAGTTCACCCTAATAAAACTGCCAACAGATGTAACCAAAATATCAAATCTCTGCAACTAACTTCCTTCATTTGGCTCTCTTTGCTACAAGGATCTATGGTAGAGCAGCCAAAAATGGCGCAGTGCCGAAAATGGAGCCCTAGTAATCTTCACTGTCACGTACATAATAGCTTCTCCTTACAATAGTACCATGTACACTCTGCAAAGATTGTAGGGCGTCACTTTAGGGCACCATTTTAGGAACACCTATATTTCCATCTTTAAAAATTCATTACTCACTGTAGAAGAGTCGAAAAATGATGATTCCACTTGCTCTAGTTTTCTACTAATTTTCCCCATGCACCAAAATTGCGTGCACTCGCAACATTCCAGTAGATTTTCTGTGCTGAAAATTGCGCCATTATAGGACACCTTACCATATAACTTGGTTAACCCCTAAAGAGAACTTGGTTAACCCCTACAAGAGAACTTGGTTAACCCCTACAAGAGAACTTGGTTAACCCCTACAAGAGAACTTGGTTAACCCCTAAAGGTCCTTGATACAAAATTGTTTAAATTATCAAAAAGAACCTTCTTTTACTTCACGTGCAAAGAAACTCAATCTAAGCATTGATTAGAAAGATCCAACCGTAGGATCTTGAAGTTAACTTGACCCTTTTCTCGAATGTCAAATTTGAACCGTTTATTTTTCTCCAATTTTGAGATTATAATGGTCAAAGTTGGCTGAATTTTCTCCCTGCGGGAATTCCAAAAAGACCACCTAAAGATAACTTTCTTAACCCCCTAAAGATAACTTGGTCAACTCGTAAAGATAACTTGGTTAACCCGTAAAGATAACTTGGTTAACCCCTAAAGATTCAAGAAAGTCGAAATAGGTATTTGGGTTCTCGCACGAAGTGAAATCGAATCAGCCAACTTTGACCATTATAATTTCACAAATGAAAAATAATCAATGGTTCAAATTACACGTGCGAGTAAAAAAGACAAGTTCACTTTACGATCGTACGGTTGGATTTTCTAATTGATACTTATATTGAGCTTTTTTTGGCGTGAAGTAAGCAAAGGTCATATAAAAATAGCAATTAAAAAATAGCAATCAAAACATTGCAAACTAAAATGTTGTTCATTTTCATCTCAAAAACACTCTCGGACCCCCCCAAAAAAAAAAAAAAAAAAAAAAAAAAAAAAAAAAAAAAAAAAAAACTTTGCTCAAATAGTAGCCATCCAATGGTAAAATTTTGCCTAAAAACTTACAAAGGAAAAATAGTTCAATCCTAGACGCTTTGCACTCAAATCCATACCTTATCTTCAATACATCTTCAATTAGGTTAAGGTTTCTACCACTAGAACAAGATTATCTATTCTAAAAATAAAATTGAAATCTAACAGTGGATGAAGTAGATATAGCTCCTAAAAACTTATCCATTTTCCCACTTTTATCATTATAGAAACATCATTGCAAACCTAATATCAAAGTTATTTGGATCAAAAAACTTGCAACTACAAAGTTGTTAGGATACATCTAAATATCATGCTTACGTAGAACAAATGAAAAATCAATTAAGGTTTCAATTGATGTTCAAATTTGTGAGTATTCCAACGTTCACCTTCTTCCACAAACACGTCTTTGTTTGAATATGGTAGAAGTACCTAAAACCACCAGCACCCCCACTATCAACATGTAGGTCTCCCAATAACCGCACCTAGCCTGAACTAGCATCGTCAGAACACTCAATTCAAACTGACCAATCAAAACAATCAAAAACCTGGTGGTTTTGGGTCGAATCATGAATGGAAATTTGTACCAGCTAAGGTGGTTTTTGCATACCCTATAGGTTGATTACGGGTCCTGCAGTACTTTATTGTTTGAAAATTTGTATTAATTCGTGTGTTTTACAGAAAAATATAAAAAAATTGCAAACCTTCCTAAAAAGTATCTTGCCACCCAAAAACAATTACCCATTATAAATAGACCAGCTACAAATAGGCGAATTTTCTTATGTTGGTGGTTATGGGTACTTCGACCATATAAGCGAAGCTCAAATATCATGTTTGGCACGTAGTGGGATGACAAGTGCCTTGCTTTCCGATGAGACTCTCCTCCATGACGATATAAAAAAACCGTAGTAGCAAGTTTGACTGGTGCCAGTATTTGACAATCCAAAATAGTCATGTGTAGAATGCGTGTATAAGTTTTTTTTCCCACGGGTCCGAGTACATATAAGGACATGTACATTCGGGTGTTGGTGCCCCTTATGGGCTAACCCGGGCAGACAGGTGACTTGTGTGCAAAAATTGTACTACTAGCATATGTACGCGCAAATTCATATAATCACTTCCGATTCAAATTTTTAGTGAAAACATCAAATCCGGTACATTCATGGAGTTACTTTTATCACCAAGGGATGGTAGTACAAGATTTGATCGGGGAATGATACACATACGATGATATGTCAACGATGAGCCATTATATGAGATTTTGACCCAATGAATGATAGTTTCGTTTCGTCTAACTTTTACCATGTT
This sequence comes from Bryum argenteum, assembly GCA_037043015.1. Lineage (NCBI taxonomy): Eukaryota > Viridiplantae > Streptophyta > Bryopsida > Bryales > Bryaceae > Bryum > Bryum argenteum. The sequence continues at coordinate 25,343,730 of CM073323.1, read as the reverse complement.
GTAGCACCTTTGACCATCCATACCGTACCACCATAGCAGGTTCCGTCCTCAACAAAAGTTTTTTTTTTAAGGTTCGTCCGCAAGAAATAGAGTAATTTGAAATTCGTTCTCTTGTTCTTTTTTATATAAATTCCAAAGTATTGGATACCCTTTTCATAATATAAATTCTCAATTTCTCATTCCTCTTGACTTGTAGTTTCTAAATTCTTTACGTTTATTTTTAAAAAGAATTATTTATGAACAAATCTGCTATGGTGGTGTACACGGTAATCTCCACTATCTCAACCAGACTAAATATCTTTTAGTGTGGGGAGTGAGGCTGACTTTGGTGATCTTCCAGAGATACAGAGCATTTGTGACAGGCACATGAAAATGCAGAGACTGAGGCTGGGGAACAAGCTTTGTTTTGCCAGATTGTATAATTCCAATAGAATCAGTCTGTCATTAATTTTGGACTGTCTGACTTTTGACAGCAGATAAATCATCTCAGACACACCAGATTACCCAAATACCCAAAAGATTGATTTCCAGTACAAAAAACCAGATAAATTGCAGAAATCACCTGTAAGCAAACTTACACCCCCTTATAATGTAGGAGTGGCTAAAACCGTCCAGCCCCAAAAACCGTCCGAAGTTCAGCTTTGCATACTTGGAATAGTGGTGTAAAATATTAGTTATTTTTTGATAGTCTGCAAAGCTAGTGCAAATCCATCCCAAAAAAAAAGACATTTTTTGAGTAATCCTATGAATATTTAAACCCTGCTGTGCGGTTTTTGGGGCTGGACGGTTTTAGCCACTCCTACCTTACGTACAACTCTCCATAATCTCCATTTGCATACAATCCTATCCAGAAAAAAAAAAATTATTTCACAAGAGTGAGAGAATTAGCACTTTTTAGATAACAAGAAAATTTAAGAAATTATTTTAGCTATAATATCTTCTTCACATATGCTAAAGTCCGGGCACCCTTAACCCCCTAAAGATCCACGATGTTTTGGGAGCTTGAAATCCCAACACTGACCACTATGTACTAATGCGGGTACGTCCAATATTTTTGGAAATTTTTTGATAACTTCAACCGTAGGATCTTGAAGTAGACTATCATAGGTAGTAGTGTGAAAATTTTCAACCGTTGGATCATCACTGGATGTGAGATCGTAATATTTGAAGTTGACTGTAAATTTTTTTTTTGGCCGTGACTGTTTAAAGCGGAAGCGGTGGCCGTTGTCGTTTAGGGGTTAAATGAGTGCAACCAGCGTATTTTGGAGCCCCATCACCCAATGGGATTTTTTCTTCAGAATCCCTAGAATTTTTGATTTAGACCCCCTCCCCCGACGACCGTTTTTGATAAGTTTGAATTCAGAAATGAGGCCTGCAGCTCCAAACTACTCTAGAGGCCTACTCCTTGGCATTTCCAGCCCAAACGTTAAAAAAATTTAGGGACTCTTTATCCCTCCCCCTCCCTTGCCCCCCAAGAAACGCTCATAGCACTGATTATCCTCTTTTTCCTTTACCCAGAAAGCAATGAACCTAGTGTGTGATTTTAATTTTTTCAGACTAATAATAGATTCTTCAGTTCTAAATTCCAAAATAAAAAACCTCTTTCAATTAATTTGTTCTGGAAGCAACTGATACTTTATGAGAATTACGAACCCTCAGCAGACAAAACCTAAGTTAAAGTCTTCTTCTGTCTGTTTGTTTCTGGAATTATTTTTTTGTATTCTTAAAAAACCAACGATGTATTTAGTCCTCTTGCGATAACCCAATGAATTAACTCCTAACGGTCCAAGAAAGCGGAAATCCCTTTTTGGAATTTCCGCAGGGAGAAAATTCAGCCAACTTTGACCATTATAATCTCCAAATTGGAGAAAAATTAACGGTTCAAATTTGACATTCGAGAAAAGGGTCAAGTTAACTTCAAGATCCTACGGTTGGATCTGCTAATCAATGCTTAGATTGAGTTTCTTTGCACCTGAAGTAGAAGAAGGTTCTTTTTGATAATTTGAACAATTTTGTATCAAGGACCTTTAGGGGTTAATGTAGACATGGTCCGTGGCAAATACTAGTTTGGTCAAATGTGGGTTATGATGTTGGCCCTAGCGACAAGGATGGGGATGAAGTAGACAGAACTAAATTTCATGTCAAGATTCTGCAAATCCATTGCCACATGCGTCACCACATCTCTGAACCATTTTCAAGTGTGTATGGATAATGGCACAGCTTTTCAAGATTGCTTCCGGTTTTTCCCATATCACAAAGTTACTTACGACTACTGCGCCTGCCCGGCCCGCCCGTGGGGGCCGTTGAACATCACGTAATCTTTTCCCCTTTCGGTAAGTGGGTATATGTACCATACCCAATTAACCATTTCTTTTTATCTCATTTAATTCCTTTTTTTTTTTTTTAATTTTAAAGTTTTGTACGTATGATTATCACGCATCCCTTATGTGTGCACCTACTCTAGTTGTGGCTTTATTTGAATCAATTCATCAAGAGTGTAACGACAGACATTGTTTTGGAATTGTGTCATAACAATGCGTATTTTTTGCTCATTAGGTTGCATGCATTGCATGTAAAAGTGTGGTAATTTCCAAGAGTATTTCCACCAAGTGATTTGGTGGCAAACCTTTTTTGGTGGCATCAACACAAATCTTTATCTTATTTTTTAAAAACAGAAATATTGAAACTTTTGCCATGCTCAAAAATGAAAATAATTGTGCAGCTCCAATATTTTCACACAAAGACAAAACTTAAATTGGAATCCAAATTGATACACGAATGAAAACAACCTTGTACAATTTTCCATCCTATACAAATTGATGGACCAATTAAAGACAACCGTGTACAATCCTCCATTCTACACGAATTGATGCAACTTTACAAGACTAAGTTTTCATAGAAACCGTACATGGCTATATTCGTTAAATCGATACTTTTTCAAGTCTGATATTGTTGCAATCAGGAGCGGAGTAAAGGCAAAAACACAAAAAAATACTATGTGCACAAAGTAGCAGCATAAGTCCCAAGAACCTCATATTGTGTCGATTTAACAAATATGGTATTATATTGAAAAAATAACTAAATGAAACTAGTGCTTACGTACGCTCAAATTTGAAGCTGTGATTTCCAGAAAATCCTTAGCCCAACCATCAACCACGGACCGAGGGGGTTAACCCCTAAAGATCCATGATGTTTTGGGAGCTTGAAATCCCAACACTGACCACTATGTACTAATGGAGTTACGTCCAATATTTTTGGAAATTTCAACCGTAGGATCTCAAAGTAGACTACCATCGGAAGTAGTGTGAAAAGTTTCAACCGTTGGATCATCACTAGATGTGAGATCATAACCTTTGAAGTTGACTGTAAATTGTTTTTTGGCCTTGGTGGTAAAAGCCAAATCGGTGGCCTTATCCATGCTCAAGACGACATCGGCGAGTGTGAGGACGGAGCACCTGTGGGGACGCGCAAAACAGCAAAAGGACACCCCCCCCCGGAGCCTCAAAAACAGGCCGCTGTTGGTGGAGATGCATGACTTGACCACCTACTTGACACACTCGTCCGCACATCCTTTGCCTCTGCAAGGGTAAGTTAAAAGTTGCGCTGCTCAAAATGATGCATGTGTGACAGCCATGGTAATTATGGGAGCCGTGCTGAGGTAAAAAGATTTCCGCTGCTCAGCCAATTTATGACCCCGGGATTGCCCCGGCCTGCCCACCCCTCCTCCTCCTCCTCCTATCATAATGCGATGCTAGCACCCCCACCCCCCCCCCTCTCCGTCTGAAATTTGAACATAGGCTTGTAAAGGACATCTCTAATCGGCCCGGGCTTAATCCAAAAAAAGCAATCTCGTGCAGTGTACGTTTCAGGCTCGATCTCCTTTTTGAGATGGTGAAGCTTACGTTTGAGCTTGTCTCTTTCGTTTTGAACACATGCAACCATCAGCTTTGAAGTTTGTGTCGGAGATCTGAAACCGATAAATTTAGGCAACAGTGTTTGTTATTTTGGTGTGTCCTTTGCTTCCAATTAAAAGGACTATGATAGTCTTCAAGACTAAAATGGGATGGATGAAGTTTCTTTTTTCTTTTTTCAATGATCATATGGTGAAAGAAGTATTTTCTGATTCTTGAATTAAGAGTTTTGTATCAATTGATACCTCAATTAGATTATGTTAACCCCTAACCGTCCGTGTGTGTTTTTGGAAGCTCAAAACCTCAAAACTGCGATTTTCTACCTCTATGCACTCTCGGGGGTGTGAACCAATTTTGTTTTGCCTTTTAAAACTTCCAACCGTAAGATCTTGTACCTAAGACTTTTTTAGTTACTGTTCCAAAATTGACAGTTGGATGTTTACCAATTGAGAGATCATAACATTCAAAGTTTATCTCCCAAGTTTTTTGGGCATTTTGAAGATTGTGTTTGAAGATTTTTGGAGGGTGCCCTTGTAAAATTGGTAAACCTTTTGACTTGTGTCACTTTGGAACTCAAGTATTGATTTTTTTATGAACATATTTCCCAAAAAAGAAACAAAAAACTAACTAAATTTAAGCTGCCCTTTTTGGACTTCAAACCTAAAATCTCTAGATGAAGGTTTTAAAATTGGAATTTGGCTTTGCAAATTTTACCACATACTTTTTGGAGTATGAGGAACACCCAATAAAAATTTAGGCAAAAAATATTACTTTTAACACCTCCATCTAGGCTGCCCGAAATTGCAAAATCCCGTTTCGGGTTTCATGGACGGTTAGGGGTTAACCCCTGAAAATCCTTGTGTTTTTTTGTGGAGAGATACAAAAGAATTGTGATCTCCGAGGTATGGGTGAAACATTTACCGTTATTTTAGTACTTCCGACGGTAGGATCCTAAAGTTAACTAAAAGAAGAACAAAAATATTGCAATCTATTAAGAGGTGGGTCCATGGGTGTGAATAGAGTGTTCGTTTGACCTATCCTTGGATGTTTGCCTAGAGGTCATTACATCAGTGGGGAGGGGACTAGTAACCCCTCTTGGAGTGAACACCATGCTATTTCCTACCTAGAGCCTTGAAGATATTTCACATGGTATTCTCCCAAATGGCTTTGAGGTACCCATACAACAAGGTCCAAGAAACCTGCACCATAGCTGGGTGAACTATGGTGGTGAGCACCATGCCGGTATGGGGAGTAGAACCTATGACTTCCTCATTGGTGGTCATGAGCCCTGACCACCAAGCAAAGGCTTATGGTGCCTCCTTAACCCTTAAACGCCCAAGCAAGTTGATTCCAACAGAATCTTCTCTGTAGCTCTCACTGTAATCAACTTTTCACTAATATTTTGATGTCAAAGTGGTCACCGTCTTATGATGCATTCAGAAAGTGAAATTTTACAATTCAAATCACAATTTGTATGTATGATTTTATGGTTTGAAAGGATTGTGGTAGGTAGGTTGGGGTTGTACATAACCTTGTAGGAGGTTGCAAGCTCATCATTGATTGGTTCATTCATGGTGCCCAAGTTCAAAAAGTGCACTATTCATGATGCCCAAGTCCAAAAGATGTTGTGATCCAATTTTGGGCTGCCCGTTTTAGACCCCATGGGCGTTTAAGGGTTAAGCTAACTTCTATTACAAGTGTCATACTAAATTTCAACGGTTGGGTGCTTCCCATATGTGAGATTAGAGCATTCAATCTGATGCAAGAACTGCCAAAACCCATTTTGGGTTTTGAGGATCTATAGAGGTCAACCACTTATCCCTACATGTCCATGTAACATATTCAACGATGGATTTGAACTTGGAGTTGTTTGTTGTGGTGGAATTTGATTTGCATCCAGTTTTTGTATTAGAAACCTTAGTCCCATCACAGATGAGAGGAAGATAGGGCATTCAATTTTGTGCAAGGGGTCTACTTTTGGACATGTTCTCCTTTACAAATTCTAGGACTATTTTCACCATATCTGCACAAAGGCAATTTCCTCATTGTTTGTTTTAAACTAGAGAATTATTAAGATGAAGTTCTTTCATTTGAAGTCTATTGGTAGCATTTTCACTTCAATGTGAAAATGATGAAATTTTGTGATATTTTTTGAGAACAAAGAAGTCATAATCTTGAAATCGCTGAGGCCTCATGACTCAAAGGTTGAACCACATGACCTACACTAAGTCTGGTATAAGATAGTACAGTTGAAATCTCAATAACATACCTCCATTTCCATTTAAAACACTTTTTAATTAAAAATAAGTTGAGACATCTATGAGTTAGAAGAGATGAATATGGAAAGATTAATTCATCTACAGTTTTTTTTTTAAAAAAACAAACAATGTATTAAACATTTGATCATCTACAGTACTCAATCAGCCTACTGGAATGACACCACATTCTTGCTGATTTCAAAACCCAACACAGATTCTGCTGGGACCTGTGAAAACTACTGTAGAAGAAGCAAGCATTAGTGACTCTTAATTCTCAAATAATCAAGTTATTCGTGATTAAAGTAATAAAAAGCCTCCTGTAAAGTAAAGGCCTGTCCTGTCCTGTGCCAGAATGTGAGCTCTATATTCTCCAGGCAATCCGCAGTAATAGAAAATAGTTAAAATAGTCTAAAAAGCCGCAAAAGCGCAAGAACATAAAATGAGTTCTTTTGTGCACTATTATAATGTTACACAGAATCATTGTTTACAACGAAACTGACAACTCCCCTCGCACATGGCAAGCGAATAAAGCTCGATCTAAGATGACATTAACTAAATTAGACCTTTTGGGAATTAACACTGGGTTTATATGGGTAGTTAGTTTTGTGCCTTTAAACCAGGTTGACATCAGTTTGACTTTCGCATCTGAGCTTTTATCATTCAAAAGCGACAACTTAATGCGTCTTGCTCCATTGAATTGAAGAACTCAATAATCCGCTATTGGTTTAGATCTGACCTGATGTGATGAAAGTAATGAGAGAACTTCTTCATGTGATGCAAATGAATCAGTTTACACGGCAAACTCATCAGAAATGACGAATTCAGAACCTTCGTAACAAATGTACAACTCTATGAACATGACCATATGCAACCATGTATAAGCGACGATCCTTTACGAGCCTTTCGATGCTACGAGAAATATTAGCCTCTGTCATTTTGGTGGCGATGCTGGAGTGAGAATGAGCCGATCGATATCTGTGGTTGGGCTCTGCAGCGACCAAACAGACAGAGATATTAGTTTGCAATAGTACACTCTCGATGCGAAGATTGCTTGGGCACGGTTGTTGCAAATTAGAAGAAACAACAACTCATCAAAAAGTGGGATTGAAAGTCAAGTTTCTGGCGGAATCTGGTTGCATGCATACCTGATTGATGATTGTGAGTACAGCAGCTGCTACATCATCTGGAGTAAGTGCATTCTTCGGCGTAGAATTTCCCTTGCCGGCGGGACCTGCCCACCTGTTCGCAAATCACTTGAACTCAGGCTAGAATACATTGGAGCATTCCCAGTAGAAAGTTGAATGGAATGTAACATGAATTGGATACTTGTCCTTGAGATGGAAGCAGAGGTCGCTAATGTTTAGAAGGAAATCGATACGCATTCACTGCGTGATCAACAGCTTTTAAATGAGATGAGTACTGAATTCATTTCATGGCGATGTTGTGCAAACTCTAAAAACGAGCTCTGGCGATTGACTGTGACGGCTCACCATTCTGTTGCAATGGCTCCTGGGAGTACAGTGGCAGCCTTGACTCCAGAGCCTCGAAGCTCATCACGAAGACCTTCGATCATGCCCTGCACCGCGTGCTTCGTTGCACTGTAGATAGCCTTCCCTGCTGCAGCTCGTTCTCCAGCCACACTGCTCGTCACCACTATCTGCCCAGACTTTCTCTCCTGTCACGCGCCATAGCCAAACCTTCTTCCTTGTTATCATGCTTGTGCCAAATCTCTTCCTTACAATCATGCTCCTTTTGATTGGAAAGAGGTAAATTGAAGCATTGAGGGAAGAAAGAGGAGATGGAGACCTTCATGTGGGGTAGAATGTGCTTGAGCCAAAGGAACACGCCTCGCACATTCGTGTTGAATTGGAGGTCGAAATCTTCCACTGATATGTCCTCGACATGCCCGTGCCGACCCACGCCCGCATTCAGCACTGCAACATCGATACCGCCCAGTGATTCTACTGCCTCGGAGTACAAGCGCGCTACATCCGCCTCCGCGGCCACATCTCCCAAGCCCTTGTGCACCTCATTAGCCCCTGCCATACAAAATCACAATACATGACCATTTGCTCATTCACAGTACACCACCATCTGCAGAATCACAATACGTCATCATTTGCAGAATTCCTATCCATCACCATTCTGCTGAATCACAATACATCATCATTTTCTCGTTTCCAGTACATCACCGTGTTAGGGTTCGATCATACTATTGGGTCAATTCCATGAAAACAGAATGTGAGATTATTCTGAAAAGAGAGAGACCTTTGCAGGTGTCGGAAGCTTCGCCGAGGCGTTTGGAGTCGCGGCCTGTGAGGAAGAGAGAGTGGCCTTCGCGGGCGAGCTGCACAGCTACCGCTCTGCCCACCCCGCTGGAGGCGCCAGTCACCAACACGCGCAGTGGCTTCATTCTGCTCGCATATATCCGATCAGGGACCAATCCGGAACCGATTCGATCAATTCGAGGAACAGCCGATTATGCGGATCCTAGAAATTGGTCACTTGAACTCGTAAACACGAAATCGAGCCGATTATGTCCGATTTGCGGGTCCTTGAGCTCGTAAACACGAAATCGAGCCTGCAAAGTGGCCCTCGGAGGGATGATGCGGAGAGGAGTGACACTTGTCGAGTTGGAAGCAGGGTTCTTTTCGATTGTGTTTCTCGATGTATTGCGACAAATTTGGTAGGACTGTGAGTGAGCTATGCATGGCCCGAAAGGACTTTGCATGATCACTGATCATGGCCAGGGCATTGATACGGACGGAGGCTGAATGGGGAAGGAGAGAGAAGGTTCTCATGTGAAAACTACACTGAATAGGTAGATTAGTGTTAGATTTTTATAAGATTTGAAAATGCTATAAGTTTTTACTTCTGGTAAAAAAAATTACCAAGAGTATTGACTCCAATACTCTGGAAGGATCCACATCTTGACGGATGTAGAGGGTAAAAATATTGACCAACAGTAAAAACTTATAACATGTTTATATAAATTAGTGTATCTAACACTAATCTACCTATTTAGTGTCATGGATGTAAGGTAGAAGTCCCTAAAACCACCAACTTAAGCTATGTGAGGTATTTTTGGGATAATTATTTTTGGTGTAAATTTTTCCCATGTAGGAAAGAAGTTTTCTCAGGGGATGCAAAAATTTTCGATACTGAATTCCTAATATATAAATAAATACAAATTTGCAAAGCCAAAAGTACTTGGTGACCCAGATCTGATGAGTAGGTGTGCCTAATTCCAAATAGTGTCACAACTAAACCTTGTGTGTCAAGTCACCTAAAACTGTGTCGCAACTGCTGGCTAAAATCACAGACCCACTGTGCCAAAACGATGAACCATGTGACTCTATTCTGGTTTGGCCGGGAGCAGGATTGCGTCAGAAATGCTTCACCCCTACACGGGCGGTGTGTCCAATGTGGAAGCAAAAGCTCCCCTCCCGCGCTCTTAGGGTTTGCGTTCCGCTCGCCTACTCGCACTGTTCGACTCGCCCAGTTGCACTGTTCCACACAAGAATCTCGGCCAGTGGCATGCGCGCCTCTTGTCTGAGCCGCTCGACCACTCACCGTGGCCCGCACTCTGCGTTGCCTACCTCTCCCGCGTGATTGGGTTTTACTACAATAACGTTGCAACGGCTCGTTCCGCCTTGTTCCAAATGACCTCCTTCTCGCTGCATAGATGGGTTGCGCGGATGGCTTCGTGCAGTTGCAAGAAGTTGGAACTGGTGTACATTTTGTGTGATCGGGGGCCTTGTAGAGTGTGGACTTACGTCAATTTGAGAAAGAGAGGGGAGGCCTCCGGAAGGCGACGAGAAGAAGAACGGTGCATGAGGACATTGTGTAGTGACATGAGGGTAGTAAGGAGGGGTATAGAAGAGAGGTGCAAAGGGCAACGATGTTTGCAAGTTGTGGTGCAGTAATGCGGCCCCCTCGGAGGTTGAATCTCCTATCTAGCAGCCCCGAGCCCAAAGTCCTTTCTCTCCATTTCGACGTACCTCGATAGTCTCCAGACCCTGCTTCGCAAGTCGTCGGCTCTGGAGGACCTTTGGGCGGCTTTCTCCGCTCGCGCCATCGCCAACTCGTAAGCTCGTTCAGCTTTCACCCTCGCTGCTTCTTCTCGCTCGACCGCTTTTCTTGCTTGAATTTCGGCTCTCTCAACCGCCTTCAGGTCCTTCAAGCGCTGGGCCTCCTCCCGCGATGCCGCCCTTCGAGTCATTGCCGCCTCCCGCTCCTCCAATTTTCTCTTTTTTGATTCCTCACGTTCTTACTTTTGCCTCTCTTTTTCCTTTGCTGCATCTTCTCTTGAAGTGATGATTCTGGCTACAAGTCTACAACGTCCTCATACTCAGAGCTCGTTAGTATGATAGATTTGGCAAAATCTACGACAGGATCCCGACGGCATGAACCTGCATTCGGAGTGAATTGGGGCAGCTGCAAAAAGTGCGTAATTGATGCTGGCTCGGGAGCTTCCATGTCCAACGTTGCGACGTTGCTGTTGGCAGCCTCCTTGGACGGTTCGGCACTTACGAAGAAGTGCTCTGTACCTGCTTGTGGTTGGCGGCCGAAGTTTGCGGGGATGTCTTCTTTGGTGGAGGCTAGTACGTACACTGTCGTCCCTGCAGGTAAGCTGTGCCCGTCTTCCTGTCCCGTCCTTAAAGGTACGTTGTGCCCCTCTTCCTCTCCCGTTGGTTGCTAATTGTCTCCTGCCTGTTCTTGTTGGTCACCAAAGACTGCTTCTTCTGTTGGCGATGGAGCATTAGCAAGGTCAAGTCTCCTCGGCGACTTGTGAACTTTCAATGGTGTCACATGGGCGTCTACTGCTCGACAGTTGAGTGGGTAAATCCTAGTGCGTCAGAATCCACTACTAATGTTGCAAACCGAGAGAACTTTCTTCAAGCCAAGTGAGACCCACTGCGCCAAAACTTCTTTTGTTGCTGATTGGTCGATGTTTCGTGAAGTCCAGTAGTCACTATACTCTCTGAAATATTGCTTGAATGGTTTAAAGACAGATACGTCTAGCGGTTGCAATGCATGCGAAGTGTGAGATGGGAGTGAGATTAGATCAAGCCCAACATTCTTAGCTAGACGCACCACTTCTAGTGTAACATGTGAGTTGTGGCCATCTAGAATTAATAGATGGCGATGCTCTAAAGATATGACACTGTGACGTCTAATTGATGCAATGAAGTGAGAAGTCCAAGCACTAAAAATGTAAGACGTCATCCACGCTCGTGGCTGCATTGCCATTGTTGCCCCCTGTTCACAATGAATGATGTAATTTTTTCTAAACCGTCGTCCTCTAAAAATGTAGAAAGATGGAATTGACTGACCCGCGGTATTTACACATACCAAAACTGAGAGTCATTCTCTTTGGTTTGGTACTATTGACTGCACTCGCTTGGCTCCAGTTTTTGCTATTCCCATTCCTCCTCCACTTTTGCCTATAGCAAACATCCCAATCAGTAGCTGATTGTTAGTGCAATGCATATAGCCGGTTCACTCACATATACTCGAGTTGTCAATGTGTTCATAGCTGTGACTAATACCATTCGCGTTAACATGCAGGTTAGGAGGCTTATCAACAGGAATCCCGGTTAGGAGCCTGAACAGTATCAGGGTCGGTGACCATCACAACCACTATGTTTGGTGACCATCATAGCCGGGTACCCGAAACCATCACCGCTAGCTTCTGTTACCAGTTCTGAGCCCCATTCGACCTGAATATTTTTACTTTTGGAACTGAACTGATAGCTCTGTTGAAAACTTGTCAACCGAGAGATACCCAAGCAATTCATTGTAGCTCACGGTGACAGCATTCACAAGGTCACTTGACAGGGCCAAACGGCGAGACACAACCTGTAACGCGTTAAGTGCGAACAACCATCTTTTGAGGGTTAACACTTGAAGCAAATGAATACTGCAGCGCACTCTGCAACTGCAGTCCAGCGAGCATTGAGAGGAAATGGTGACCATTACAGCCAAGTTCGGTGACTATCACCGGTAGCTTCCCAGTTTATTCAAGAAAATCACTTAACTAATGCCTAAGACATGGGGCATAATTGATAAGTATACTCATTACATCGTCTGCATTGAGCATGAATATGTGTCGCTCCATGGAAACACTTTGTGCATTACCTGCCTGGGCGCCGGACTCGTCGCAGTTCCAGATGCGCTCCGGCCTGTAATTGTGCAAGTTGTAGAGGCGTTGTAAATTTCCGTACAATGTTTGTACATTCTGTGGACAAAGTGCACCGGCCCTTGCGCTCTCCAGCCCTTGAGAAGCTCTAAGTGTGAGTTCTGCGTGACGGAACCGAAACCATTTCATCCAACCTCCGCCAGAAATCCCGTCTCGAAAAGGAGTCAGTCGATCCTTAGTGATCTCATAAACCCTCAATTTTAGTGCACTTGGTGATAAGCCGAAACCCATATCGCACATCTTCACAAGGTAATCAACAATCTCTTGCTCTCCTCCGGGTGTGACAACACTCTGAACTCCACGCTTCCTACTCCTGGTCTTCCCGTACCAGTGATCACGAAAGGACGAGTAAGGTATGTTATTCTCCAGACCTTAGTTGCTGCCTTCATGGTTTTAATTTCCATCATCAACTGCTGCCATAGCGCATCTCAGCTGTTCGTCTGTCCAGTTCTCGTTCTTCTTTTCTCTATGTCGTCTTGGAAATCGCCAATCACTCCGTGATTGAACTCCGTCCCTGCTACTATTGAATCGCTCTGACAGTGGCTGAGACTGGTGCACTGAAGATGGCTGAGACTGGTGCTGAGGGTCTTCGACGGAAAACACCCTTCCACCGCCGGAAGCAGGATTGCTGAAGAGTGCGATGCCAGCCACAGTGCCTCGACGCTCCTGGCGCCAAACAGATTCTCCTCCAAGCGCAGCTCCACAGCGTCTTACTATTGGCCGCTCAGGTCCAGGCCTAAGTCCACGTGGTGGATCAAACGCTCGACTGACGTAATCATGTAGAAACTACTTGCTCCCTTCGGCGGTAATGTCAACAGGCTGTCGAACTGCCCCCTCCCTCCGATGAGTCCGATCATGCAGGAAGTTGGACTGACCTAAGTACACTGCATGCAGAGGAAGCTCTCCACCGCGACCCTCCCTCTGGCGACGAGTGTGTCGACCCTGCTCCAAGTGCAGAGAGCCGTAGTCCACATGTTGGCTACTGCGACCTCCTTGGTTACTGCTGCCTGATCAGCCACCTTGCTCGCAATCATCTTTCGTGCCCACCTCATGATCCTCATAGTCGTCGTCTTCAATGTAGCAGAATCCCTCATCGTTTGTTAAGTCTACAGCCGACATGATGCACAGTTTGAACTGCGGAAAATAGTTCACAAACAATCTTCTCTCGCACTTGCTGGAACATTGCCCCTTCCCCGTGAATGAAATACTCACTTCACTAATCATTACATTGTGACTCGAGTGCTATTCATAAGTGTCATGGAATGCTTAACCCCTAAAAATCCAGGCGTTTCCTCGGCCTCCAGAACCAAAACCTACCATTTTTCACCTTTGTTGGGAAATGGGGAAATGGAGAAACTTTTTTTCTATTTTTAGACTTTGAACCGTAAGATCTTGCACCTAACTTGTATACAAAGGGCTGGTCAAAATTTCAACCGCTGGATGTTTGTCATTTGTAAGATCATAGCAATCAAAGCTTGACCAGCACTTTTTTTTGCCGCTGCGTGAGAGGCATTGTCTAAATGGTGCCAAGGGCAACTTGATGATAGTTACTCCAAATATTTTTCCCTCATTTTTTTCATGTAGGTAATCAAGTTGGTTACGCTCATGCAAAATTTTAGAAACCAATTCCACTTTCTGACCTTAATGTAAAATATTTTGTGAAAGAAGGTCTAAAAACAACCATATAGTAAAACAAGCACCACATATGATATATTTAGTTTGAGAAAAATCTGGACGGTGAGAAGGTGCATTTATGATAATGTGAATCTCGAAAAAAAAATCTTGGAAAAAATCCAAAATCTCGAATTTTGGCAATTTTTGAAAGAAAAAATTGTAAAATTACTAGAAATTGTGAAGATTGTTTTTGAAAGTTTTGGAGGCTGCCCTTGTATAATTGGTAAACTTTTTGACTTCGGACACTTCCGAATTTGAATAGTAATTTGGTAATGAACATATTTCCAAAAAAAAAAAAAAAAACAAAATTATTTTAAACTGCCCGTTTTGGACTTGAAACCTAAAATTTCTAGATGAAGGTTATGAAATTAAAATTTGGCTTTACAAATTTAACCACATATACATTACAGTATGGGGAGCATCCAGTAAAAATCTTAGGCAATAATATCAACTTAATTCCTTAAAATGAGCTGCCCAAAATCTTTGAAAACCGAATCGGTTTTCCTGGATTTTTAGGGGTTAAATTTTTGTCATGCAAGAGTGTGGAGCTTGCCTGGATTGGAATGTCAAACCACGCTTGTGCATGTATTAATTTGTGAGCACACCAACCACACAACAATCCACCCAAATGGGGAAACCACTTTAATTCCTTTCCTAATTCTACTAACTAACACCAACCACACAACAATCCACCCAAATGGGAAAAACCACTTTAATTCCTTTCCTAATTCTACTAAGTAACAAGCGCTTTTTACAATATATCTAACAGCCAAAAACCGTTTGAGCCGCCTTTGGCGCCTTGATCGATAGATCACGAAATTTTATATCACCAGCACCGCTTATACGGAGGGCTACGGGACAGATATGGGGGTCGTGGTGGTTTTAGGGCCTTCTACCTTAGATAATTAGAAAGATTGATAGAAACTCCTCACCCAAGGACCTCACCATGGTTGGGTGGACTATGTTGGTGAGCACCACGTTGGCATGGGGAATAGAATCCACGACCTCCTCATTGAGGGCTATGAGCCCCAACCACCAAACTAAGGTGTGTGGTACCTCCATGTATGCTATGAATGGGATTGTGTTGAAGTTTTGGTCCAATTTCAATGAACCTTAGTTGGCTTTGAAAAGTGAATAGCTTCTAAAGTATGAGGAATTTAGGAACTGAGAGTGAATGTTGGCAAAATCTTCACGATGCGATATGAAGTTTCACCGTCAATGAGTAAAAAAAAATTGAGCAAGTGCAAATGTGACCAAAGTCTAAAAGAATCACTTTTGGTCTTCAATATCCTCAAAACCCAAATTGGTTTTTGGCTGTTCTGCATCAACGTCGCATGTTGCAATCTTGCAAAGAATAAATATTCAACAAATGAAATTTAGCATGACACAAGTACCAGTACTTAGGGATGCTTCACATGGGGAGTCAAGCCGAGCATGGGGCTAAAGGAGGGCAAAAATCCTCTCAATGTGAATGGTCCATTACTTGTAGTTCAAAAAATGAACCAATCAGGTTGAGAGGGATTTTTGCTCTCCATCGACTCCATGTACAATAGGGTGACATTCAAATTGGCCGTTTAGTAGTTCCAGGGATAGTGTCCTACACTGCTGCCAACTTTGACACCCTCCCCAAATCTGAGAAATTTTTATTTTACCATGAAAATTTGGGGACAACATCATCTTTATGTTGAAAACATGCATACCAAATTTCAAGTCCAGGAGACTTATACAAAAAAACTTATGCAAGATCTACCAACATGGGATAGCTGTGAGAAAAGTGTCACAGCTGCCAACTTTGACACCCTCCCAAGAATTGAGGAAAATTTTTTTGCCCATGAAATTTTTGGAGCCAAATCATTTTTATGTTGTTTGCATGTGTGGAAAATTTCAAGTCCAAAAGACCTATACAAAAATAATATTCCAAATCTATCAACATGTGTAGTTTTGAGAAACAAAGGGGAAAACCATTTTACTACTTCCAACTTTGACGCCCTCCTTAGGATTGAGTTTTTGTTGATACATAGTGAAATTTTTGGCACAAGATCATCTCTACGCTGGTAACATATGAGATAAATTTCAAGGCCAAAAGACATACATAAAAAAAGTTATTCCATATCTATCAACATGTGTAACTATGATAAACAATTTGAAGGTCAAATTGAAAATGTCAAAATATCTTTGACACCTCAAGCTTTTTCATTGAACTCAATCATGTGAGTAAGCCACCAAACATAAATGCTCCTCAAAAAGATCAATAACATCTAAATGAAGAAGTGAATAGCTATTCCATGCAGAAGAATCCACTTGGCCATAAAGTGTGCATTAGACACATGACAAATTTTTTCTTCTAAATATCTATTGAACACTATGTAAAGGGAATGGTGTGTGTGATTTGTGATAGACTGAATGTTGAGACAATCCTCAAAACAGAGAGTGTTGTATTGTGGGATGCATGAGTATTGATTCACATTGGGCATACATGATGAGTGATTAAGAGCAAAATGATTTTTCATGTATGCATATGGGCTTGTGTTTTGGCGACCCTTCTCTCTCCTCTCTGCTCCAGCACCTTGGCTCCCTTCTCTCCCCTTTGCTCTACTCTAATCCCTACTCTACTGCTGTAGCTAGCATCACGCACTCTATAAGTTTATGATGGCAATTTCAGATGAAATTCGTGCTCGCATCATAGGTTTGAGTGAGGGAGGATTTACAGGAGTTCAAATTGCAGCTACTATTGGAGTTCCTATTAGAACAGTTACAAGGTTAGTAAAAACATTTAGAGAAGGTGGAACCTACAAGCGCAAACCTTGCGGTGGAAGTCACGCTAAAAAGCTTAGTGATAGAGATGTTCGTAGTATTGTGCATTACTCAAAAATTCATCGTTGCTCTTCACTCTCAGAGATTACCAATGCATGTCCTACTCAAGTGTGTAGACATACTATTCAAAGGGTCTTACATAAAAATGGCATTTTTAGTTGAATTGCAGTCAAAAGACCTTTTTTGACACCTTGTGACATGTCTCAACGATTAGCTTTTGCTCAGAAGTACCGTGGATGGAGTGCAGAAGAGTGGGAGCGTGTTGTTTGGACAGATGAATCCACTTTTGATATTGGAAAAAATTCTCTGCAAATTCATGTTTGGAGAAGTACATACGAGCGTTATTCATCAAGTTGTCTAGCTCCTACTTTTAAAAGTGGAAGGACTTCTTTAATGATTTGGGCCCTATTTGCCGGAGGACAAAAGTCAGAACTTGTCTTTATGCCTAAAGGTCAACGTTCCGCTAAGGATTTTATAGAAGTGGTTTACGATGCCAAATTGGTTCATTTCATGGGTCAAATTCCACAAGGAGTGCTTATGGAAGATGGGGCACCCGTCCATAGGAGCAAAATATGTGAAAAATGGAGACAAAGCCACCTTCTCGAAAAGCTCAACTGACCTGCAAACTCTCCCGATCTCAATCCAATCGAGAACGTTTGGAGGATGTTAAAAGATGCTATGCAACATGGCAAACAATGCCCTAGAAACTTAGATGTGTTGAAGGTAGTTCTTGAAAGAGAGTGGAAGTTAGTCAATGGTACAAAGCTCCTTCAACTATGTCATTCTATGCCCTCTAGGTTACTAGCACTGATTGACGCTAATGGAGGACATACACGTTGGTAGATATGGAATAACTTTTTTGTGTACATCTTTTGGCTTTGAAATTTATCTCATATGTTACCAGCGTAGAGATGATCTTGTGCCAAAAATTTCACTATGTATCAACAAAAACTCAATCCTAAGGAGGGCGTCAAAGTTGGAAGTAGTAAAATGGTTTTCCCCTTAGTTTGTTTCTCAAAACTACACATGTTGATAGATTTGGAATTTTATCTTTGTATGGGTCTTTTGGACTTGAAATTTTCCACACATGCAAACAACATAAAAATGATTTGGCTCCAAAAATTTCATGGGCAAAAAAATTTTCCTCAATTCTTAGGAGGGTGTCAAAGTTGGCAGCTGTGACACTTTTCTCACAGCTATCCCATGTTGGTAGATCTTGCATAAGTTTTTTTGTATAAGTCTCCTGGACTTGAAATTTGGTATGCATGTTTTCAACATAAAGATGATGTTGTCCCCAAATTTTCATGGTAAAATAAAAATTTCTCAGATTTGGGGAGGGTGTCAAAGTTGGCAGCAGTGTAGGACACTATCCCTGGAACTACTAAACGGCCAATTTGAATGTCACCCTATTGTACAGTACGGCTTGACTACCCATGTAAAGCGTCCCCTAGTTTCAAAACTTGAAATACTACAAAACTATGAAAATCTCATCCATACCTCCATTTCTGCAAAGTCGTTGAGAATCGCAACTATTTTTAAGATTTGATGCTTAAAGTCATCTTACGATACATTCCATCCAAAAGACAAAGTACACATTGGATGATAAGACCTTTGCATATTCTTCCCATGAATAAAACAAACTTTAAGTTGATATCCAAAGAGATTTTTGTTTTTCAAGAAGTGAACAGTGGCAATAGGCTGCATTTCAGCACGTTTATACTTTTCTCAAAAGCACACGTTCCTTGTGCACCATTCTTTTAACATTTCCAAATGTCACGTTTGGGTTTCAAGATATTGAAAAATAATGGTCAATTTGTATTCTTCTGAATTGTAATTCATTAATCTTTTGCAAAAAAATAAAAAAAAGGCCCAACTTTTCATGTTTTTGAGCACTATGTGAAAGTCTATTCTACAGAAAAATAAAAAAAATAAAAAAATAAAAAAATAACATGCCCTCAATCCCTCATCAAGAATAAGGGCCCTTTTTGAGGCATTTTTGAAGATTGCTTCTGCTAGTGACAAAAGATATGGTATCACATGACCTGAAAAGTATGTTGTACAACAAAAAAATAATTCATTGATTTGAGGGTCATATTCCATGATTTCCATCCATATTTTGGAAAGTACTTGTGAAGGTGATAACTTGCTCATTATTGGGAATACAAAATAGGAGTTACGACATTTTTGGAAATGTCTATATACTAATTAAGGAAACCATTTATTTGTGCTAAAAAATATAGAAAACGTCTCTATGATATATGCTCCACATTTTATTATCATAGAATGATAAGTTTAATAGACTTTGTATGGAACCTCTTACCATTTAATTGTTGCAAATTCTCATCTTGAGCTATTATGTTCTTGTGCGGTGAAGCATGACAAGCATGAATAAAATATAATTGAATCTCTCGACAACTACATGTGTGGTAAAGTTGCAATTTCAATCCCCCAATCCACAAAGGGTAGAAAATTTCAACTTACCCTCAAAATGAGGAGTTCATGTATATATTTTTTGTCCTTTTCAAGATGATTCGTAGCATCACAAGAGCCTCACGGACTTGGACTCGGCCTAGGGTTACAAGGTGCTTGGTATTAGCTTGTAGCGGCACTTGTTCAGAGCATCCGTTGTGCGACTCACCAAGAGGGTCGCCAACGGCATTTGGTAGGCCGGCTCTCGGAATTGCCTCCTAATGCCAAGTCGTTCGCCCCCGTCAAGTGCCGAGAGGTCGCCATCCCACTCCTTGTCAAGCTATATCAAACCTATTTGGCAAGAGAAAATGCTCTCATTACACACTCAACTCCCTTGTCTTATAGCAAGTGGTGAAACGGGGTGACCAGAAGATAAATCAAGTGAACCTACTCAAGGGTTGTTCTAGACTATTATAAACCATGAGGATTGACCACATGTTGGAGTCAAAAGTGCTCTTAGTCCCATTTGACTTTACACTATCTTGAAAAAAGGAGAATGACCAGTAACTTTTCATGGACTCCTTGATTATAGTTGAGTCAAAGCAAATGCCTCAAAAGTCATTAATTGGCTAGTGTTCAATTATTTAAGATCAAAGGAGGAGAAAAGGGAAGGGTAATAGAGAGAATGATGAGGATTTATATTAGAAAATTGAGCTTGAACCTGTCTCTGTCCATATCCACTTAACACTACAAAAGTGACCAAATCACTTAAAAAACTCATTTCTCATTTATCTGGCCAAGAGTCATGACCATGAAAATAATTTTAATCTTCTTGGTCATATCTCTTGGTCCATAGTCTAAAGAGACCCTAAGAACACTAGCACTTTACACCTCATAAAACTCATCGCATTCCATTTGGGTCCTCCTCCCTCCCCCCAAACCTACCTAGGGCCTCACCAACTCCCTCGGCAACTGGGCAGTTTGAGGGAGAGACGAGGACGAATGCTCTCCTATGAACCTTCTTCTCACAAGCGAGGTTCCTTTCTCGGAACCTTCGAAACGAATCGATGACAGTGATTCTCGTTTATCGCTCCGCACGCCGTCGGCGTGACAAACTTAAAAGTAAAGAAATCAACTCATGAATGGAGCGTGACATATCACTCACCAATATAAAAATCGGTAACAAAATACCATACAGCTGCTGATCTACTGAACGGTAAGTATACTATACGATTGCCATCGTCGATCGCAACAAGTGAATGAGATGAAATCAGAAATTTATGAATGAATGGTATAATGCGGCTTGACAGAATGTCAATGCCATTGTCTAAATCCTGCCTATGAATACTGCCATAATTTTCCAATCATTCTTTGACACTGTACACACGGCAGCGTCTTCGCACGCCATAGCTACCTGGCCTCCTGATCAATGAAACTGGTAGATATCGATCATTTCTATGATGCACGAATGAATTAATATGGTAGTAACTGAGCTTCGAAATTTGTACAAGGGCAGCGACGTCGTCACTCCAGATCGGTGCCGCTGATAGCATTCACAAGCATCGCCTTCACACTGTGGATTTCTTCTTCTTCGTCACCCACTTCTTCGCTCTGCAAGTGTGACCCAACAGTTGATTAACGCTAAATCATGAATGAAGTTGAAAGTTTATCAAGCTCCTCATGACTTAACGTCCACAAGTTGACATTTCATATCGACAATGAAGCTACCCGCACTGACTGATCTTACCTCGAGGCTCATGTATTGGAAGACAGTATTGCTCTGGCATGTAATCTTGGCGTGCGTGACGATGAGACCTCTAGATTCCACTGCTTCCGAAACATCAACCAGAAGTCCTGGTCGATTACTGCACACTACACGTACCTCCAGAACGCCATCTCTTTTCATCACTTCCACCTGATATTGTCGTTTTCCGAATTCAGTCTACGACTTACTGCAACAAAACTGTTCACTGGTGAGTTGTAAACGAATGTGTTGAAGCTTACCAAAGGCAAGACTCCCGATTCAAGAGCTTCACGTGTTTGGGCAAGAGAATCATCTTCCCGGATCTCGCTACTCAGATCGTCCACTTGCTTTTGCAACGTCGCGATGTAATAGTACGCGTCCATGACAACAGACTCCTTCCTATCTCGTCGCTGCTGCAGAAACGGACACAAGTAAGAACGTTTCATACGCACAACCTCGCATCTTCACGTTTCAATGTCAAGTTGAGCAATTCCTTACCCGTGAGGAGTGGGGTACAACTGCACGGAGCCCATCAAGCTGGTGCTCAAGCCTGGGCTCCAAACACGAGTGATCAAACGCGTAGGTTCGTTTCATGAAACTGCGAGCGTCCACTCTTTGCAACGGTGTCACCAGCTCATCATCGGAATCGGAACCTGAAGAGTCCATGGTGACTGAAACAGACGGTCTTATTCAGAGACAGTAGCAAGCTTGTGTCTGTGTATCAAAGGTCGACAGTCTTATCGAACTGGAATCGGTCAATCCTACGAGAAAAGAGTCTGATTTAGAGACAGTGGCAAGCTTACATATGTCTGTGTATCAAAGGTGGAGAGCTGTATCGAACTGGAATCGGGACATCCTACGTACGGCTGGCTGTACCAGGTGAAGAAGAGGCGAGAAGCTAGGCGATTGAATGCTTGATGTGAATATTGGGCCACTTTTCTTGTGCACATTTATATGGGGGCGTCAACGAGAATCACGACATCCACTAACGGTTTGTCTGCAGACCACTCACAAGGCCAGCAACATTCTTTTCGCGGCAGTCAATGTGGCACGCATCTGGTATATCAGTTATCACCTTCCTTTCGACATGCAAGGCGTGATGAAGAGCTAAGTAATGAGGCTCTAGCTGCAAGTCCGTGAGGCGCGAATCATGCAATCTATGGCGTGTATGGCGCCCGCACAAGCACGACACTTGCAGTAGCTCTCCTTTACGATAAGGCTCCTCTTCCCGTCTGTAGTCATTGCGGCTTGCCACCCGGGTCTGATATCCCAGCATAGGAACCGATACTAGGGCAAGGTGATCGATACCTGGGCGTTACAGTGGGTGAATACCCTGCGACACACAGGCTCCGTGCTCAGGTGCCATTGTACTTCACCTGAGCTTTGACTGCCAACGCTTTGATACTCGCGTCGATGCCCTGGTGATACTTGGGTGTACTGGTGCTCGATACCCTGGTGATACTCGTCTAATATCTGACCTAGTATAGTATCGCTCATGTAGAGTGGAGGCAGCTTGCTAGAGAAATGGAAATGGGAGTAGGCAACTTCTTTTACTGGGTGCTTCGATTGATATCTCGGTGATACTGAGGTATACTTCTGTTCGATACCTTGGTGATACTCTTGTGATATCTGGCCTAGTATTGCATCACTCATGTAGAGTGGAGGCAGCGGGCTAGAGAAAGGGAAACGGGAGTAGGGGAGCAATGGTTCCAGCTTTTTTGCATGAGACTGGATTCTATTCATTTACTGTAAAATTCAATAGAATCCAAAATAGGAAGTAATAAGCTCACCTGGATTTGATGTCTGCTTTTGGAAAAAAGAAAAAAAAGGTGTAAAAGTAACTTTCTAGTGACCAATGTAAAGTGCAATGGTGTGACTGGTATACAATGGTACGATCTGTTTATCGAACCATCACAAACGTTGATAAGCGTTATCCTACAAAATATGTTGACCTTTTGCTAAGTGTATATTATGATAAATGTTCAATTTATCCCCTTAACCCCTAACTCTCCTTAAAACCCGAAACGGGTTTCGAAGGTTCCCAATGGAGAAAAACTCAGCCAACTTTGACCATTATAATCTCACAAATGAGGAAGAATGAACGGTTCAAATTTGGTATGTTAGAAGAATGTTAAGTGAACTTTGAGATCTTACGGTTGAATCCTTCAAATAATGCTTAGATTGAGATTTTTTGAGCTTAATCTAAGGGAATGTCAAATTTTGTGTCTTAGACCGTTTTGCAACAAGGAGATTTAGGGGTTAAAGGCCCAAGCAACCCAAAATGGGCTTCGGTTGTTTCGGGCAGTCTAGATGAAGGGTGAAAAAAAAAAAAAAAAAAAACACTTTTCTCAATATTTTTATTAGATGTTTGCTATACTACAAAGTATGTGTGTGTGTGAGGATTTGCAAAGTCAAATTCCACATTAAGAATTTTTCAACGTAAATTTCAGTTTTCGAGCAGTTTTGGGTAGCTTTAAGTTTGGTATTTTTCTGAAACTGTTTTTTGAAAATATGTTTATGATGATACTACCACTCAATTTTCAAGAAATTCATGTTCAAGCTTTTACCAGTTTTACAAGGGCAGCCTTCAAAATTTACAAGAGCAAGCTGCAAAAAAACTTGACACATCAACTTTGAACACTATGATTTCACAAATGTTGAAGATTCAACAGTTGAAATTTGACGTTATTGCAAGTAGTCGTCGTTTTGAAGATCTTAGAGTTGAAAATACAAAAAAGGTAAAAAAAATTGAATCATGCCTCAACTTACACAAAGTGGTCGAGGATTGCAGTTTTTGATTTTGAAGGCTACAAAACAAGCTTGAGCCTTTAGGAGTTATGAATAGGTGCAAGGACGTATTCTCTATATCAACAAATATATACGGTACAATGGAGATAAGTAATTTTATCGTGAATCTTACTTATAAATTGCAATACATTTCTCTAAATTGCATAAGAGGATTAGGATCATCTTCTCCGACAAGGCAAATGCATCACTATCTTGCAAGGTTGTCTCGAGTCTAGTTTGAACATTTTGCCGACCTGTAAGTCCTAGTTTCTTTAATCTGTCATGCAGTGCCTATCTGAGAACGGGCCTCTCCCTACACACTTTGCACCGTAAGTGGTTTAGGAATGAGCACGGAGGAGGAGAAGACTTATTACCGTGAACGGTGTAGAATGTGCCGAGAGAAGCCCATTATCTAATCTTTAATTAAAAAATCCGCCACATCCTGGAGAATCGGCACTAAGGTCGCATTCTACAATTTTAGTTTACCTCCACATCCGACAGAATACGCCGGTTATGCATGTAATGTATTTGTGAGCAAATAAGATAATCTGAATAATGATGGCACATACAATGATGGCCAAAACTGTGTACAAGCACATCATATTAAAATTCAACCAACAATGGAAGGAAATTGGATGCATCAAAAATCAAACTGTAAATTGCAAAGGATTACCATTGCAATTGGTCATACTTCCTTGGAATTGAGGCATGTTACACACAAGTATGCACGTACAGACAAAAATAAAGTAAAATTCAATCTAAAACTCAATTTTTCTCACACAAGGTGGAATGAAACTAAAAATCACACCCAAAAAATGAGACCCATAAAAGACCAGTTGTACATGCCAGATTTGTAGCATTCATTGCTTAATCCAAGTGTGAGCATAAGTGAGTTTTGGAGCTAATTTACTTTGATCCGGACCTTTCTCAAATTATTTTGCATTTCTAGACTTGTACTCTGGTAACCACATAATTTACATGCATATCATCAACTAATTGCATGTTACCTAAAGATGATGAACAGATCTGGTTCAAATATAGCCTGCATGGACTGATTCGAGAAAATAAAAACAAAGAAAGCCTGCATGAAACTAGAGAGAGTAAGGTAGACGATGCTAAAATGCTAAATCCGTGCGTCTCCTTAAACCACCCACTCTAGATTCTTGCCTACTTTCTAGATCTCATGTAAAAGAATGTGCCTTGTGTGCACATGGAGCATGTGAACGATTTTAGGTAATGTGGTACATGTCACTTCTGAATTTTTTATTTATTTTTATAAATGCTCAAGAAATATCAAAAAATATGGAAACTTCTTCATTTTTTTGTATTTATAATTGAAAAATGTTGATTCACATATTCCAACTTTCCAATTGTAGTGGTCCTTAAAGGCACGGATTTAGCATGGTCTACCTTATTGCATACGATTCGAGGGTGACTGGGAGCTCACTAAGGTACACAAATGAGCAAGTTTAAGTGTCTATTGCAGTGTGAAATCTGCTCAGGTTGTAGATGATGTTATATTGACCAGGTAATAACTTAATGCATTAAAAAAACCTCTTGAAAGTACTGGAGGTAGTTTCGAAAAAAAAATTAAAAAATTTAAAAACACTGGAGGTAATCCGATGTAGAAAGTAGCTCACAATCGGAGAAACAAGCCACAATTTGGACCACTTTAGTTCAAAAGCGGACCTACACTCATTGACTAGAGTAGCACAAGACAACATCCAAGGAAGGAGATAATGCGGGAGTATTGCAACTTTGGTACATGATGTATTGTTCTTCAATTGATAATACATTGATTGCTTCAAAAAAGAAGATGATGAGTTGGTGGTGTTTCACAAAAATAACGATACACCCATTGCATCGACACCTATTTTAAAACAGGCAATGATATTACAATCCTCCGTTATTAACCCCTAAAGTTTCAAGAGGTCTCTTACATTTTTACACACCTTCTATATTGTTGAAAATGTTGTAGCTTTGAGTGTTATGATCTCACAATTGGTAAGAAATTTGAAACTAAGTTTTGGTACGCACAATCATGAACAAGTTAGGTATAAGATCTTATAGTTACATACCTGAGACTACGTCAAAAGTCATCAAAGGAAGGTGATTTTCAGCAGTTTTGGGGGCTTTCGACTTAAGAGGTTGAAATGAGAAAGCAGGATATGAAAACAATCAGCGAATCCATGAGCGAGAGGCTCCCATCATCGGAGTTGCCTATTTTGGCAAACAGATGCGAATGTTGGACGTCGGCGCCCCTTCTGCTTTTGGAAAGACTTTTCCCTGCTTTTCAATGAACAATCAATGTATTGATTATTTGAGCTTTTCATTGTTTTCCGGTGCGCACTTCTTGTGCACTTTTGCTTCATCAATGGCGACGAACTCCCGGGTCGACAACGACGAACTTTAGGAGTATGACTGGAAAGGTATTTAAGTGCAAGAGTGGGACTGTGACTCAACAAATTGCCTTATTCCAGCAGTTATGAGTGCCACAAGACTTTTGTGGGGGATATTTCTTAGTGGCACAAGATTCTTATGGGATCTTGAAATTGATGCAGGAGTTCTAGATTCAAGTAATTCTAATGAATTTAGTTGGTAACACAAGAATCTTATGGGATCTTCTTGGACTAATGAAATTGAAGTTCATTACACTTTAGAGCATGCCCAGTCGGCACTATGTGGCGGAGAGTGGGGCCTTCTTTGGAGTGTGAGGAACCCTAGCCCACGCAATATCCCTGTAACCTGGCCAAGAGGGTTGAGGTCTCCTACATTCTAGCACACCATAACTCTAAGTTATCCCATGCCTTCACTCACATTTTAGCATCCCTATTAACAATAAAAAAGTGCAACGTGGCAGAGATTGTATTGGCAAGAAAATGCTTTCTATTATAACCTGCTCGTCAAAAAATGTGATAAGTGAGCGGCCTTGATGTGATAGGTGAGCGGCATTTTCCTCTGCCCATCCTTCCGGCCTTGGGTGGGGTTTCAAGGCGTGCCCGAGCAACGCCTCTGAGCTATTGACGCAGCCCAACGGACTGGCCTGGAGCAAAGGGTGAGCATGCTCTAAACCCCTAAATGCGCCAAATGTAGAAAAACGACACTTTGGATGGCGCTAGGATTGTTTGATCTACCGCCGCTTCTTCATCGTGACAATTCTTCGTCACAATTTTTTTTAACCGTGTATGACTGTAAGTCTATTTTACTGTGGTCGATTCTATGTTACCATATACGATTGTGGTTTTTTATTGTGTATTTAGAAGTTTGAAGTGCAATCACTTCAGGAGCTCATTTGCCAATTTTGAGGTAAAATTTTACTCTTTGGGCTGGATGGAAGGGCAGTTGGGCATGTAAGAGAAAAAATGAATTATGTAAAGAGACGGATGAGCACAAAGATATTGGATTGTTGAAAGAAAAGGGAGGTATTGAAGTAATAACCACTGTCAGGCTGGTTGAGCGGCCTCCAATTTTTCACTGTCCCATGAAATTGAATAAATCCAATCTTTCTAAATACACAAAAGAGTTAGTAAATTACAAATTAGTATATGATTCTATTATTTCTAACAACTCATCAATGCTCCATGCGTTCAAAACTCTCACTCCGCGTGCATATCCTTCCAATAAAATTTTGCTTACATCTGGACAAAATCAGATTGCACATCTTTCTTCAAATTGCCACTTTGACAAGATGTAATCAATGTCATGAATTTTCAAACTTTAGAATAAATGTCCAACAATTACCAATATATGGCAATATAGCCCTTGCATGAACATGATGAAATTTGGAATTTATTGAATGGGTGGAGGTAATCTAATGTGTAAGAATTGAGACAACAAAGGCTTCTCAGCTTTTTTAGCATGTGCATTTAAGAAGGCCGAAACGTGACAAGTTCACGGATTTTGAATACAGATCCAAAAAGTTGTCTTTGAATTCTAAACTAGGCAAAAAAATCTAAGAGACTATTGCAGAAGTTGTATGACTACTGCGAAGGCCATTTGAGTTAATAATTAGCAACGGTCTTTGATAAAGCAAGTGTTTTCTAACTAACCGGTTCATGCCGCTACTTGGACTGTGCAGGGAGTGACTTCATGATTGTTACAACATGAACTTCAGATGCTACAATTTTCTAGAGAGATTCATAGCCACTCTTAGGATTTCAAATCTTCAATAAAATAATCTAAGCAACAATCAAACTCCTGTCAGCAAGAATGATTGACAAATTCAAGATGTTTGAATGTGAAACTGAAATAGAAATGACAATGGAGTACTAATTAAAACTTAACCTCCAATTCAGAATGGTCTTGTGAAAAAACTAGTGATGCAGAATAACGACACTCATGCCGCAGGCACTTCTAAAAGCAATTGCATCACATATCAATCCTATCGGAGTCTTTACACATTGCTGTATCTGATCTACGATCTTTTAAAAGAAATGTCACAAGGAACACCAAACAAAGCCCATCGGGCTCTGCCTTCAAGGCACAACAGCGACAAGAAGCCTTCGAACAGAACAGAGCATCCATCGAAAAAACCAACAAAATTTGCCTTGCTACTGGAATACGCCTCAGAACCTCCGGCACCCAATCAACCCATAATCACACGAGGCTAGCATATCACAGTCAAAACCCACGCAGCTCCTGTCGCTAGCTCAGCACCAACAATCCGCAGCACCTCCGGAGCTATCACGTACAGTGAGCTATACGTAAACCAACACCCTTCGATTGTGGCATTCGAAGAGACTCACACGAGAGATAGCTTCATCTCTACTCTATCACCCGGTTGTATACTCAGTACTTAGAAGAACATATTGAATCCAGGCTCGCCGAACAATTTCCGAACAGTTTCGTTCATTCGATTGTTCACGGTTACAGTCTTGAGCAAAGTGGTGATCGTATCTTCGTCAGTCTCGTACTTCATAGTTACTTCGAGCTTGCACTTGAAGGGTTTATATGCGCAACCGAACACGATGACGGTATGTCGAAATTCTACAAAATCCGGCACTTGAAGTTGTCGAGGATCCCCCACTTCTTATGAATGGAACTGATTGGCTGTGGACAAGAAGTAGTTCCTTTCCTGCCGTGACCAGAACATATTGCCATTTCTTCTCCAACGACATGTTGAATTTCACACTTCTAGAACTGGATGAAGTTGCACTATCACGATGCTATGAATACTCTCGAAGTGTTCCGGGATTCCACGCTTGGGTCCCGTGTGCATGCATTCTGGAAGTGGGCAATTGCAGTGGCCGATATTTACATGCTTCCCTAGCATGTTCCTCTTTTTCAGTAAGTTTCATCACTTCGGTACACCCTGATGCGGCATGCACTTAGTGCGAAGAGTCTCCACCGCCAGATTCCGTGAGGGTGATGCGCGGCAGAAGGGGCATTCCTTCCCTTAAAGCTTCTCACAGCAAGGTGCACATATTGTGTGACCATTTCGGGCACTGAAATTCAATTCGAACACCCTCGTCATTTGGAGTTTCATGCACATGAATCCGTGTATCATTCTCAGAAGCATGTTCAAAGGCAAAATTGCAAGCAGACACGAAATCAAGACTTAGATTGCAGTTTCCTATGCAATTCTCGCATATATCACGGTTTCTTCTGCGCAACAAATAATCACCCGTATGAGCTCATGGTTTTGCCGTTTTTCACAAGATGTGAGGCCTTGGAGGAAGAGAAGTGATGGAATTGACTATTGAGCTGTATGAGAATTAGATTAAAAGCCTATGCCCACACGAATAGCTACTATCTCTCATGTGATTGTATGAGCTTATTTGGAAATGCTCAAAAATGAGATTGAATGCATGTACAATTAGTGACATTGGAGATAGTTTCTTGTGCAATGTTTGTACATTGCTGGTAAATCTCTAAGTAACTTGAAACTCGTTACATTTGGAAAAATAATTACCTAATGAAGAGGTGGAGTAAAGAACTTGGTGCAGAGAGTACATTCTAACCTCTCCTTATCAAACTCATACTTGTGCTTTATCTCAATCTCTTCTTAAAAAAACATATAGAGCTTCTTAATGCAAACACACCACAATTTAGCACTATGTGATAATAAATACATGAAGTGCATAGTTTATTCACAAATAAATTGCAAATTGCACCTTCAAGAATACCCAAAACATATAAAAGAACTCTCCTCAACAAAACCGTTCCAAACAAAATACGTCCAAAACAGCTCAGAATATCTTGTCATCTAGAAGGAAAGAACATCTTTTCAAAATTTCCTCCAAAAGAACCACTCCTTAAAGAGGTACCTCTCTCACTTCTCAACAAGTCAAAACTTCCTTGTAAGTAAACATTATATCAAAGTAGAAATATTATGACTTTCCTTGTTCTTGTCACCATCTAGACATCTAGTTAGTATCAGTATTTTTATGAGTTAAATATATATACCACACTACCGGTTGTTTTTTATTATGGGGCTTCACACTTAGTGAATTAGTTGGACTGCAGCATTTTAGAGAGGGAACTCTGTCCAGAGTCAAATTCTCCTGTTGCAAGAGATAGGTCTTCAATTAGTAACTTTGCATCCACATTCACCAAGCGCACATTTGTACTTTGCATCCTGTAGCAAGAGGAGATTTCCGAGCCATGTGCACACAAAATTCACTAAGCACTCAAGTCTCATAATCTAGAAGGTGTTGCTCTGTTCTAGTTTGTTATTCAATTGAAAAGATGAAAGATTTAACTGGTGTTGCCGAAGTGGCCACTTCACGTTTCTCCGAGGAGAATCGCCCCAAGCATCAGCCAAGTGCTAGTTCGGTTGATGTCTACTACGTTTGGATCTGAGGAGCCCATCGGCCGACCTGGAGGATGCAGATGCTGGTCGGACACTTGCGGACTGCGACTGCATACGTGATGCTGGGGTGCTGAATTTGATGCTCTTGCCATCGGTTGCAACGACCCTCTCGTAGTGATCCACCAACTATCAAAAGCACAATTGCTCTTGTGAGACACATCGTAGCTCATGATTCGCATTGAGCTGAAACTCAGGTCACGACTCAATTGCTCTAACATCTTACACCCTAAATCAAGAGCTGGTGGACTGCGTGGGGAAATACTCAAGCGAAGGAGAGAATATGGATGCCGACCCAATTGAGCTTTCCCGCGAGTCGAGGATGGGAAGAATGGAAGGTCGTGTGATGAGAGTTTGTAATGAGCAAAGTGAGGTATCTGAATGGCGGCTTGGTCGTTGCCGGTGCCCACATTCCAGGCGAGGCTATGGCGACTCCACGAAGGAGAATGGGTAAATGCTCAGTTACGCCCTAGTTCCATGCCTTCATTAACATGTGTGTACATTTAATGCTCTGAACAAAAATTTCAAAATCAATGAGCTTGTCATATGTTGAATTTCTAATATTCACATGTAAAATAGTAATGATACACTTAGCCTCTGCAAATTTTCCTGGTCTCAAAAAACACCGACAGGTGCACCCATGTCTGTTCTAAAATAGAGTAGCCTGTTTTCAATGACTTCGACGACTAGCTAGCTTTTGCACAAAAAGCTGGGACTACAGTTACGTGAAGGCGAGATTTCCAATGTTCGATTTACAGAAGAGATAGCTCCAAATCCAGTTCTGCACCCGGCTTCACATTCGGCAGAACAACATAGTTCTTCACCTCCGGCGAAACTTCATCCAGGTGATTCCAATTGCGTGCCCAGTCAGTATACCTGTGATGGAGCAGGACCGAAGCCTCAAACGAAAGCACCGATCGTGCCCCCTCTTCGCCCATTGCAGATACTCTGAGGTTGTACCTTAAGGGGTCATTACCAAATGACGAGACGTAGAATACACTGACTGAATGTCTTCGCCCATGAACAAGAAATCGATCCTCCAAGGACATTGACTCTCCGTCACGGAAGGCGTGCAAAAGAAGTAGCTCCTTATCTGCAGTGATCAGAAAGTAACGCCTACTGTTGCCCAATGACATTCTGAACCTCTCACTTCGCGTCGTCGGCGAAAGGTG
The DNA here is from genome assembly GCA_037043015.1 of Bryum argenteum. Taxonomy (NCBI): domain Eukaryota; kingdom Viridiplantae; phylum Streptophyta; class Bryopsida; order Bryales; family Bryaceae; genus Bryum; species Bryum argenteum. The sequence goes on along the minus strand of CM073323.1, from coordinate 25,311,951 downwards.
CACAGCCGTAGCACCATGGGCGCTCTTAAGGTGCTCTGATATTTCAGGTTTGCGTGCTGCGACTATGCATGCGTCCACTGGGCAGCGGAGTATTCGATACTCACATGCTTTATCTGCGTGTGATTCTCTGTCAGTGAGTTTCACTACTTCCTTGCAACCGTGCGGAGCATGATGGCAGGCAGTCCAAAGAGATTTTATGACATCCTCCATCGCCAAGTTCCGTGTGTGCGCAAACGGCATCGCATCGCAGTGAGGACATTCTTCTCCTCTGAGATCTTCACTGCAACTCCCACATGCGAGGTGACCATTTATGCACTGAAATGCACAAGTCAGACCACTCCACTTATTCAGATGTCATGCACGTTCGACATCGCATGCAGAAAAGAACACTATAAATTACGCTTTCATTATCAAGCAAGCTCGAATGATGCGAAGAAATTTCTGAAATTTCAAAGAGAAAGAGGGTTACTTGGTGAATAGGTGGAGAGAGGGGTTCGAGGCAGACAGAACATTCTACTGCCTCATCATCATCCATCTCATACTTCCGCTTCATCGCAGTCCCCTCCTAAGCACCCAAAAATCAAATTATGCTCGTCCTCTTAGTACTCCTCGAGAAACAAAATTGATGGGACGAAGCTCGGTGCAAACGAGGTAGCGAGAAGTAGAAATGCAAATAGATCACACGTTTGCAAAGGTGAGAAAACTTGCACTTAGCAGGATCTAGACAATCAGTTGTTACTCTCACTATGGAGCACAATGCTTGCCCTCACACTAGAGTTGTCTTTTGAGTGTTGTTACTTAACAAACCTATAAGTTAAGTTAACTCAAATCCATAAGTTAAGTCAACTCAAACATCTAAGTTAAGTTAACTCAAGATAAATCAATAATTACAAGCTACAATAGGAGTGCAACTAGGGTTAGACACAGAGAAGGTTGCTGAATAATACTCAAGTGATGCTAAGTAGTGTCCCACTCTTGAGATGAAAATGTGGTTATTGTGACTTAAAGTTTTGAACCTGACAAAGTAAAATTCAACTGTAATTATTACAATTTCTTGGATTAACTTAACTTTTGGGTTTTCAATCCGCCTTTTGAATAAACTTCAAATCTCTTGTACTGTTAAGTTTTTAGCACATTTGAATTTTTTCTCTTTTTGTGTGATAAAGTTTGGCAGAGGGAGGAATATTTACTAAGATTGTTGTGAAAGGTTGTGAATTTAAAAGCGGTCTAGCTATAACAAACCCAATGGAGCACGTCGGGTCGTTACTTTGTTGGAAATGTTTTGACTCATAAAGGCTTAAGGAAGTGCAAAGCTTAAACTTTACTGCAAATTAAATACATCAATATATGTTAATTTATTTTATTTATGGTGAGATGATATGATTTTTCTTGATTGTAGGATCTTATAGAGTATTAGTATGAGAAGTTTGCCACAAAACCTCAACTGTTTTTAATACATGAATTGAGATATGCAAAAAAATTAATTAGAAATAGGCACTTAAAGGAATTTTGGGTAGTTGACTTCAAGCATGTATTATAACTTCATTCGATACACCTCCACTCTTAAGAATTCATTGTAACAATAGAGTTACATATTGTTCTTCTTTTCATCATAAAATAGTTGACGGTTTACAAATTCATTCATGAGATTTGTAAAAAGTAGAGGTATATAAAAATTCAACACTCAATATCTGGATAACATGATAATGATTTGGGTAAATTTAACTCATAAAGATCCAAGAAAGCCACAATGGCTTTTTAATTTTTTTTGGAGACTAAAACTAATACATTTTTCTAAGCTATTTATTAGAGATTCCTACACTAAATTCTTTATGTGCCGTATTTTGCAAAGCCAAATTTCAATTAATGGATCCTTTAGTGCAAATTCAAGTTTTCAAACCCAAATAGGAGAAATAAAAAGAATTCAAATTTTGTAAAAAAAAAATTAAAGAAAAGATTTAAATATCAAAATTCTAAAATATTTTTAAATATTTCTTTTGTAACTAAACTCCCACTCAAATTCCGAAGTGACATAGGTTGAAAAGATAAACCAATTTTAGAAAGGCATCTTTCAATAATCAGAAGAGAACGCTTAACACTTAAAAGTCCCTTGGGGATAGTATGTACGTTGTCGTATAATTAAGAGTTTCTACCAACAAGAAACTCTAAAGTGGAATCGTAATAGCTCACTAGAACCGCATCAACTCGAAAGTCAACTTCTTCTTTGAACTCAAACCCATTAAAGGTGTGCATTCACTCCAAATACAACCAAAATACACCGTATTCTACTAGTCGCCATGGCACGCTCAGACCTTTAGGGGTTAAAAGGGTTTTGTAATTTTCTATTTTTCTTCTTTTTATAAAGCCAAAATTTGACATTGAAGATATTTTCAACATACCTTTAAGAGAACTTATGAGTCAAACAATATGAGATGAAGGAAGTATATATGAAAGCTACCTACCATTCATTTATCCATCTTTCAAGCATTCAAAGTTTACAAATACATTGCAAAGGCCTGGAATGGGCAAAGGTACACAAACACTAAACACTTATAAAAACAACTCAAGATATGATAATAATTTCAACAAGTTTAAAATAAAATGATTGAAATGACCATGGAAAAAATCTTACCATGTTCTCTTCAGAAGCTCATAAAAAGTAAACCACACATTTGAATAAAGATTTGCAAACCCAACTGACTAAATTTTATCTCAATGTGATTAATAGTAAATCATGATTACAAAATATTTAGAGATTGTTTATAGGTTAGGCATGGCAACGTTTCAAAGTTTCCAATCGACCACAAATTGGTTATTTAGGCATTAGTGGTTAAATAAGATTTTCATCAAAATTTTGTCTTGTGGGGATTGATCTAAAGTGCTTCTTGAAATGTCTTGGTGGGTGAAAACTAGTGGGATGAGATCCAAAAAATGAGCTCTTGGGTATTGAAAGACTAAACTATTCATAACTAACTAAGTATAATGTCGGTCAATTTACCCAAGTATAGAAAACCAACAAGAAAGAGTAGCCAACGAGACTTTTGAGTTTAAAGAAGAGTAGGTGATCATATTCCTTTCGTAATACAACATTCATGAATTTTGGTAAGTTTATTCACAACTTTACAAAAAAAACTACAAGATGATTCTTGGGGCATTCACAGTTGTTGGCGCTTCTACATGTAAAGTTTTCCTTCATTATAACTTAAACCTTTCATAAAAACATCTTAACCTTTGAACGTCCCTTGGGAGGTGTAGATAAGTGCTCTTGAGATTTAGCAGGATAAATGGAAAATTAAGGCATGTTTAGGGAATCCAACAGTATGGATGTGACAATTAATGTGCACCATGTCCCAAAGAATTTTTGTGGGGAGTGATCAATTGTAGGATTTTAGTGAAAATGCACAAAATAAACCACAAGACACCGACGAGGCTCTTTAGCCATTTTAGAAAAATGTCCGGGACACCACAAAATTCCAACAATGCTCATAAGTGTATATATGATGTGCGCGCCTCGAAAAAGTTGTCGAGAATATTTTAGCCATTTGATTGCAATTTGGGTCTACCTTCTCAAACGTATTTCAATACACCATATATTATTCCTCACTAAAATCCTTGTAAATCACAAAGTATGTCAGAGAATGGGACAAGCAATGTATCAATAGAAAGTTATTTGTTTAACCACTAAACAACCATGGTGTTTTGTAAGCTCCAAACTCCAAAATTGCAATTTCATACCACCTTGTAAACTTTGGAGTATGAGAATATTCTTTACACTTTTTTGAAACTTTCAACTATATGATCTTAAACAAAACTATCATTAGAGATAGTGGCTGAAATTTCAACCGTTGGATCTTTGCCATAATTTGTAAGATCATAACATTCAAAGTTGACGCAATCTTTTGCTCAGCAAACATAGTCCAATTTGTGCAAAGGAAAACGTGACGCTTATTACCTTAACCCTTAAACGCCCGAGCAAGCCCGAGGGGCTTGATTCCAACAGAATCTTCCTTGTAGCTCTCACTGTATTCAACTTTTCACTTATATTTTGATGTTAAACTGGTCACCTTCTTCTGATGCATTGAAAAAGTGAGATTTGACAATTCAAATCACAATTTGTATGAGTGATTTTGTGCTTTGAAAGGATTATGGTAGGTAGGTTGGGGTGGTACATAACCTTGTAGGAGATTGCAAGCTCATCATTGATTGGTTCATTCACAATGCCCAAGTTCAAAAAGTGCACTATTCATGATGCCCAAGTCCAAAAGATGTTGTGATCCAATTTTGGGCTGCCCGTTTTAGACCCCAAGGGCGTTTAAGGGTTAAACATCTAGCTCATATTTTTTTCCATGTATATAACTAAATTTAGCATGCCCATGCAAAATTTTAGACACTCATTATGCTTTTTAAACCTTCATGCAATTTATTTACTAGAAGAAGGTAGAAATCAAGGATATGATAAAACATGCACCACGTTTATTGTATATGGTTCAGGGGGGAAATGAACGGTGATTATATACCTTCTTGAGTTTGGGAATTTCAAGACAAAAGAAATTCAAAAAATTCCTAAATCTCATATTTTGGCAAATTGTGATATCACAGAAAACTTTGAATCTAGCTCTTGTAATTTTTGAAGGGTGCCCTTGTAGGATTGGTAAAAGTTTCAACTTGGGTCACTTGGAAACCTAAGTACAAAATCAATCAAGAAAAGATTTCTGAAAAAAAAATCTGAAAAAAAAGGTAAAAATAAAAAGTTTTTTTCCTGCCCGCCCCAAGGCTGGAAACTAAAATTTGCATTTATAAACTCCAGAGGTGGAGTTTGACTTTGAAAAATTTTCCACATACACCTTGTAGTATAGGGGACATCCAGTAAAAATCTTAGGCAAAAATATTACTTTTAGCATCTTCATTTAGGCTGCCCGAAATCACAAATCTCCTAAATGGAGGCCTTGGTTGTTTAGGGGTTAAATACAAACTTTCTTTCAGAGTAAACTCCAAGGTACAGACCGGAAGATGTGCAAATACTCAAAAAACACAATATATTGACCACATTGACACGCTCAGACCTTTAAGGGTTAAGCAATTACCTTCCTCTAGTCAATCAAGCATGGTGCTTTAGGCGATACTTATTATAATAAAACCCTTTTGCACTAAAAAATAAAATAAAAAATATTACCACTTGATTGGCCAAGAGTTGTTCACTTAAGAAGTTACAAGTCAAAGGGAAACAATTTGTTTTCGCGGTGGGAGCACTTAACCCCAATTCCATCAAAATGGCATTATTCCGGTAAAATGGTACACCTCAACTTTCTGAACTGTAGCTCAAAAACCATGTGATATAACAGAATTTTAAGGTGGTATTAGGGAAAATGAGTGACAATGTACATAAAGAAGTGATATTACAAAAAAAATTGTGATATCACAGAATATGCCATTTTAAATGAGCACAAATGTAAGATTTAGTGACAAATGTGACAAAATGGCACATGGCATAGTGCCATTTTAACGGAATTGGGGTTACTTGCTTTAGAGCCAAGGAGCCGGCTATGCACTCATACCAAAGCCACCACACAAGATCCCACAAGATTCTATATTCAAGCACCCTTGGGCTGGGAATCCGGTATACCACAATCGGGTAATGTCAACCATTTGACAACCAATCAAATCAAACATTAACCTCAATATATGCTCGTATGATATTTTATGAGGAGGTCATCAATTGTCATTTGTTCATGGCACGCCAAAAAGGGATTCATGTTCTTATTTATAGCAATAACCATTCATAGCAATAACCATGGAATATTTTATTGAGTCTTTGGTCCCTTCCCGTATCGTAGAGTAGATATGGACCAAGTCAAACATAGATTTGCTCAATTCCTTACTATATACTAGTATGCCCTTGCAGCGTTTCCACTCCCACATAATTGATTCCTGGAAAGTATAAATATATTGGCATCAATTTTGTTATAGGGTTGAAATCTGAACAAGACTAGATATCCAACACTTTATGAAACTAGCTTAGTGGAGGGCATGCTTCCATCTTCAAATTCTAATGTATCTGGGAGGACGATTTTAGGTAAAACTAGAGAATTTGGTTCTAAGTACACCGTGACTCCACTTCCAAGATTCCTGATAAAATCCCAAATTCGTGATTTCAGTTTCTCTAGTCAGAAAGAGCTCGCCAAACTGAAATTTGTGCTGGTATTGGGCATGTTAATTCATTGTCATTGTACCTTGAGCTTTTGGTTTGAGCTTTTGGTCTGCTCCTCTGCTGACAGGCTTGTGGCCATGTAAATGCCAAGGGTGGCGATCAGTGGCTCGTGCAAGGATCGATTGCGTTTTGCATGTATTTATACAGTGCACTGTTCGTCGTGCAGTGCTTTTTGTGGTCGGGTATGATACGTAGTGTGCTCTGAATAATATTCTGCTCGAGTAACGGGATTGCAGGAAAGAGGATCTCGAAAAGAATACATTTCGTTTACGAAAAAGGGTTCTCTTTTATTCTCCGACAACCATTTAGTCAAACCATATCCGCCACAGAATCTCAACTGGTATAATAGCCACGATAATTCAGTACGGTACAGATCAGAATTATCGCTGATAATGCGAATCGGAAGAACCAGCCGCAACTCCAAACTCTAAGTTACGCTATCACTGGCTTTTTAGTATACGACCGGTATCAATGCCACAACTTGCAAGGTGATGGAAAAGCGGGTGATCGAAGACTTTTATGGACCCTCATTCAAAGGAGAGATTGGAGTAAGCTGTAAAGTGATGCATTGACATTGAGAAATTGTGGGAGGGTACATACAAGAGGAGGAGAATACACGATATATACTGTCTTTATTGCAGTCAATCTGGTAGACAGCAAACGGTCCCCATCAAGAGGTCCCTTTACCTGGAAAGCGTGAGCGAAGCATACCTACCGTAGTGGTAAACGGGATGCAATAAAGAAGGACCAACGAAAGACCACATGTACATAAATAAACAATGAAGAATCAATCGGCAACCAAATCTGGGAATCGTCTACTTGGAGGCTTCGGGGCTCCACAAGATGGTGGTGTAGGCGATCATGCCCGTCACCACGTAGGGATCCATGTTGGATGATGGTCGGCGATCTTCGAAGTAGCCCTTGCCGTCCTTCTCCGTGTCACGGCCCACTCGCACTGAGCATCCTCTGTTGGCCACTCCCCACGAGAATGTATTCATGTCCGCCGTTTCGTGCTTGCCCGTCAACCTCCTCTCGTTACCCTCGCCGTATGAGGCGATGTGCTCCTTGTGTCTCAAGCCCAGCTTCTCAATCGCCTTCTTGATCACCTCGTATCCTCCCTCAGCACGCATCGACTTTGTGCTGCAACGACAACAACGACAAACCGTCAGTTACCGACAAGAGAATTAGCTACATCTTAAGGGCAGGGATGGAAGGATTCCGGACCTGTAGTTGGTATGGCAGCCAGCGCCATTCCAGTCACCCTCGATGGGCTTCGGGTCCAGGGACAGCACGACTCCTGCGATCTCGGTGATGCGCTCCAAGATGTAGCGAGCGGCCCAGAGCTGATCGGCGGCAGCAATGCCCTTGGAAGGACCGACTTGAAACTCCCATTGTCCGGGCATGACCTCGCCGTTGATACCGCTAATCTGAATGCCGGCGTACAGACACGCCTTGTAGTGCGCATTCACAATATCACGTCCCCATGCCTTGTCGGCTCCCGTTCCACAGTAGTAAGGACCCTGTGGGCCGGGGTAGCCACCAACTGGCCATCCCAGAGGCCACTTGATGTCCTTCTGCAGCAGCGTGTACTCCTGCTCCAAACCGTACCTGACAAGAACATCCCACAGCACAGTCAGACAGCCCACACCAAATGACCAAACCCGTTCACAAGGATATTTCCTTCCTGAACAAAAAAAAAGAATAATAACAAACTCAATCATTCACTCATGACTAGTTCGCAATAAATGCAACGAAGATCCACTCGCAGTAGTCAGACGAAATTTCAGGACGAAAAGAAGCACAGATCTCTACCCAAAACAATTGCAGAGCTACTAAGAAAGTTAAAAAGCAAAGTGCCTCTCACAATGCAGAGAGATAACAAGAAAAAGGAGAGCATGCAGAAGCCGCGGAAAAAGCAGAGCATGCATACCAAGTCTCTTCCTCCTCGACTTCCTTCTTCGAGAAAATTTCCGCAGCAGCGAAGCGTTTGTTGGTGGGGATGGGGGCGCCCTGGGGAGTGTAAGCATCGCAGATGACGAGGATGTTGTTGCCACGGCGGAAGGGATCGCGGAAGATGGCCTGCGGGTACAGGATCACCTCGCTGTCGTCGCCGGGCGCCTGTCCGGTACTCGACCCGTCGTAATTCCACTTGGGAAGCTGCTTGGGGTCCGTCACGGGCTTGGGCAGAGTGCGCGCCTTGGAGCGCAGGTCCGTCCCGGAGCCACCGATCCAAATGTACTCGGCGATGATCTCCTCCGTATGGTCCTCCAAGCTCAAACACAAAAGCTCGTTCAAGGTCGTCATCTCCGCAACAACACAAAAATCACACCCCCCAAAAACACAAAAAAGCAGCGATCACACCCACACACACGAGGAGAGAGAGAAAGGCGAGCAGGAAAATGTGCACTCCCAGCAATCGCCCCCGCCTACTTGTTCACCCCACCGATCGTCAACGGGCGCTTCCGGAACGCAAACCCCCAATAAAAAAGGTGTAGATTTTAGACCACTTTCATAGATTCCAGAAAATCTACAATTCTTATTATGGGTAGAGTCCAATACTTTAATATATTCCTCAGCTTCAGTGGAGTTTTATAGTCACTAGAATCTTTTACGTTTCATTAATTCAGACTTTGTTGGAGCCCATACTTTTTCAGATACTTTTAATATCGGCCGTTGATTAGGGGGTTGGTACGTTACTGAACTATGGGGCTATACTTTTACTTTATTCTATGAGGGGTGGTTGGTGTGTTATTGAATTTAGTGTGGGTGATGAATTAGAACAGGGTGTTGGTATCTCCAGTATCTGAGGACGTGATCTGGGCCCTTAAACCATGAGGTTATTTGATTGCTTCCCAGTATGTAGGGAATCATGTATTAATAGAGAGATTCTCCCCTTTACTGTACCTCGCCAATGTGAGGGCTCAAGGAGTGGAGACGTGACTTGTCAGGCTTTTGATTTGGTAAGTTGACAGAAGAGCACTGATTGAGTGCTTGGCACGGGAACTGTTTTTTACTCTTTCAACTCACACCTATTTGTGGTCCACAGTAATTATGACTTTTTTCTTTTTACTTCTTGGAGATCACATCAAGTGTTTTGTAGGTCTTAGGGCGAGCCTGCATGCTTGAACCGACCCGTCATATTTCAAGGTTCGTCCTGTACCAAACCTTCTTTTGAAATTAGGGAGGAGAAATGATGGGTCGTCCTCATGTGAGGACCATGCCGTGATAATCCTCCATTCGATTTAGATAAATAACTAGAAAACAACTAATGCAAGCTCCTCAAACAAAAGAATTCCAAAAAGCATCCTAAATTGAGGGAAGAATAATCCAAGATAAGAAATGAGGGTCACCCGTATTATTAAGAGGGCTTGCCAAGCCTTCTTGGTAGACCCGTCATCTAAAAAAACGAACCGCTTTTATTAATACGGGTCAAGTGTCTCCAAATTACATGCAAGCCACCCTCACCTTCAAATAAATACGGGTCGGTTCAAGCATGGGGACAGGCTCTTAAAAGATGGATGTGATAGTCTTTGGAAGTAGCTTCTATGTATGTCATAATGTTGTGAGTCATCACTTTTGTTGATTGTATGAAGAGTTTTGTTTACTGCAACAAATTGTTTGAAAATATCAAATGTCTGCAAAAGTGTAATGTCACCGGAGTCTACGTGATTTTGGTGGAGCTATTGTACTCAAAGTTTTGAAGCTCCTTGAGAAATACATTGGATTTATATTTTGGAATGATTTGAGAGTGGAGATGAAGATGGTGTTTGGAGGTGGAGGTAGCAAACTTTGAGACCTTATGTGCAGCATATTTTTTTTGTGAAGGGAAATTGTTTGGAGGAGGGAGAAATAATGGTATAGCCAATAGATTGTTTAACAAATGAATGTTTGGGTGTTCAAAAGTAAAGTATACTTGGTCCATCTATCCTCTGGACTTTTTGTCAACCATGCACAATTTGCAAACATTTCATATCCAGAGGCAAAGTAGCCAACCAATCCAAATTCTCATAAAGTAATTTGTTCTATTAATTGGCACTCTTCATGTTTTTTAGTGAAATTTTTCATAAATACATTCAAAACAATTAAAACTCAATTTAGTGGGCATTTATGCTTTTTGGTGTAGTTATCTTGTTGTGACATGTTTCTTGAAGGATGAACAATCATTGTGTTCCAATTCATGGTTTTTTGGGAGAGACTATGTTGGTAATTAGAAATATTAAAATACGTGAACTCGTTTATAAACATTGATTAGTAGTTACAAAATTTTGAAAAAATGATTGTGAAGTGAACTCATAATCGGACTTTGATTTAGAAGCATTTCCACCGATCTAGTGTGAAAGTGGTAACAATTTTGCCTTTTCATAATCTGTGAATGCTTATGCTTGAACCTTAGCCATAGGTGGATGGAAAGTCAAGCGGGCTTGGCTACAACACATTTCCAAACCACAAGTTGACAAGTTTTTTGTAGTTTAACTATAGTCCGTTATTTGTTTAGAAAAATTGTGGTCATGAACCTATCGACCTTCCATTAGGTTCTTCCAACTTATCAATAATTATTTTTTATTGATTGTCCTACATTTTTTATCGATCCGAGTCTTTTGGTTATATATACTTACTATCTAGGTGTGCGCAAGTTAGTCTAGCAACATCTTCTATGACCTATTGAGCTTGCACAAGTTTCTTCTATCCAATGGCTTCATCGAATATGGGTTAACAAGCTCTTACATTCTTTATGGAAAACCCTATATTCCATATTTATAATCCAATCATATATAAAAAGTCCATGAAAATTTATTATATTGCACGATCATATTTTTCTTCTTGTTCATATTTATTGAATATGTATTCAACAACCACATCAGTCCTTAAGTGCTCATGTCCTTTTCAACCACTCAAAAGGCTCTAAACCCTTTCACATGAAATGATGACTTTTTGGTCGTCTTGGAGGATTTCATGTAGGCAATGAAAAGATTTTGCATTGAAAGTCTTTTGTTGGCTACATACCAAAAATGGTGAGTGGCAACCAAAATGTGTTTGCTTGGTGTTAAAAAAGTAATCTACTTCTATAACATAAAATTGTCCGGCGATCCTTCGTACCCACCAACTTACCAACCTACCAACATACAAACCTACCAACCTACGCACCAATCTACCGACATACAAACCTACCTAACTACGTACCAACCTACCAACATACTAACCTACATACCTACATACCAACCTACCTACCAACATACAAACCTACCTACCTACATACCAACCTATCTACCAACCTTGACGATGCATGGTCATGGTGATGGTCATATACATGGTATGAAGGGTTCTAAAGATTTTGAAAAGTTTCCATAAGTGGTATTTGATTGTAATTAAGAGTTTATTAGATCTTTAGACTATATCAAGGAAGCAAAGAGACAAGAAATATAAAACATGAAAATGAGAGCAAATAAGAACTGAAGTGGGGATGAAGCGAACATCGGAGGGGATCTAGAAATGGGAAACAAAGGGTAGGAACTACGAACGGAGGATGAGAACTAGGAACAAATAATGAAACAAAGAATGACTGATGTAAACTAGGAATGAATGATGGGAACATTGAAGAAATGATAGAAACCAGTAAGTGAAGTTGGAGGATGGGAAACTGTGAACAAAAGAAGGGAACCATAAATGAGAGTTTGGAGGTAGAGAACCACTAAGGAAAAAGTGAAGAATGTGGAAGCATAATAGAGGACGGGGGATTGGAAACAATGAAAGATTGAAACTGAGGATATGCTACAAATCTTAAAAATACGGAAAAGCAAAAAGATGGAAATAGAGGATATTCATGCTATAAATCTTAAACAACATGGAGAACCGAGAAGCATGGAACTTGCATATTGATTGCATATCCCATAATTTCAACATCACCAAAAACCTCCAATTTTGAATTTTTTTTATACCTAGCTCTGAATTTTTCATACATTTCATAAATTTCAATATAACCTTTTTGATGTGGGTGTGCAGAGGACACGGGTAAAGACTTGTCTACTTTATAATGAAATATTGTTCGGCAATCCTTCCGACCCACCAATATACTAACCTACTAATCTACGAACTTACCAACCTACCTACCTTCTTTTATGTATTAAAAAATATGAATAGAGAGAGAGAAAAGTGAGAGAAAAAACCGTTTTTAAAGAAATGGTAGACACGGAATACTTTTTTAAAAGTACCATGTAAAGATCATTCCCGTCGGGACGACAGGAATCATCTACTTCTATAATAAAATAATATTCGGCAATCCTTCCTACCCACCAATGTACCAACCTACCAACCTACGAACTTACTAACCTACCTACCTTCTTTTATGTATTAAAATATACGAATAAAGAGCAAAAAAAAGGGAGAAAAAAAACCATTCGAAAAAATGGTAGACACAGGATACTTTTTTAAAAGTACCATGTAAAGACCTTTCCTGTCGGGACGACTAGATTCATACTAGTGACCAATATTATAGATTTGAAATTAACAGTGAGGAAACTAAAGAAGTCAAACCTCTTGAACATCAGAAAAACATGCCAATCACACAAGAGGGATTTTTGCCCTATTTTAGTCTTATGCACGGCTTGACTCCTCGTGTAAACTGCCTCATTCTTATAGATGTACAAATTAGGTCCCCATCGTCCGGATGAGAGAACTTTTTAGTTGACGTTTTTTAAAAAGTACCTTCTATCCCTTATTCTCTCATTTCGAGTTCCACATGCTCATCGGTAAGTATAGCCTATCCTCTACTCTTTTATTCTCAATTCTCATTTTCCAATCCTCAATTTTCAGCTACTCATCTTCTATTTTCTCGATCTCCCCTCCCGTTCTCATATTCTTCATTCCTTATCCGCTTGTCTTCTTATTATATTTATTAAATATAATGAGCTCATGATAACAATAAAATACCACTTATCAAACTTTTGAACTCTGTAACCCTAAACATCCTTAGATTATTTTTAGATAAAAACTCTTCTCTAAAAAAAGACACAAACAAATAAAAATAAAAATAAGTTGTCTAAACTTCAACCGTACAAACTTGGAATAGACTTGTTGTAAATTATGTTGGTTAAAACTTGACTCATACAGCCTTATAAATTGTGATATTGTAACGTTTTGGTACGCAAAAGAAGCTTCAAAAATTATCATTTTCTCTTTGAAGTGAAAATACTACCAACATAAAATTTACAATCAGAAATCACCAACAAAAAAATTTGAATTGGTAAAACATGTCAAATGTTTGAAAATCTATCGGTTATGACGAGGCCAGCTCCTGTAGTCATGAGTAGGCCAACTCTTGTGGTTTTCGCCCTTACGATAAAACCAAGACGTACGAACCCAATCACAAAGCGTCACTGGAAGGCAATCTTGCATTGGACTAGTACAGAGGCTACCCTTTACTACACGTGCTCCACGTACATCGGCTCGCAAATGATAGAATGCGCATCTAATGATCATTGAGTTGTGACAGAAGAAATTTAAGTTTCAAAAAAATTTGTAATATCTTCTTTATGATTAATTTACTACTTCATGTGTGTTGAGTTTGAATATGGATTCGTATTACCTTTGGAAAGAAACCCCAATACAAGACGTCTTACTAACCACATCTTGTCGTACACAGTTAAAGCATGTTGTTGAGAGCAAATTGCAACATTGAACTCAATACAATGTAGACTTCATCAACGTTATCAACAGCCTACGAATTTACATTTTGAAGAAATCCCGGTTGCTTGTCCCATGTGTAGAATGATATTAATGGCAAGAGAGAGGCAAGTTGGAGAAATGAGGATCCAACATCTTGAGATAGAGTTTGTGAAGGAATATAGAGAATGAGACCGTGTCATGTACATTTCAATGTACAATAACAAAGAGTTGACGTCGGATGTAACGGAAGTCCGGTTAGAACCCACTATGACAATCAACGAACCAAACATTTGAAAATGAGCTTCATGGAGACTCTGATTTACGAAAATGCTGCAGGAAGATGTTCATTGCCTGGGAAGGTAATGATCGCCTCTTTGCATAGAAAAGACATATTAACAATTATCATGCGAAGGATTCCGCATGTCACATCCATATGCATTGCATTCTATTCAACTTACGAGGTCAAGTGGGCAACCTTCTCTATGTCATGCACTATACTAATTGGTAAGTATCCTCTCTCTTTTATTTATCCAAATTTTATGATTGCTATATTAATGTTATGGAATATCTTCCAAATAACGACGTCTTGTTCAAGTCTACTGAAAATAACCACGTGAAGAGTAATCTTTCGGTGAAACTTTTCTACATTCGCTTCTTCAGTGTGATGAAGTTAGAAGATTTCAAGGATCTATTCAGTCCGGAGGATTACCTCTAGTACATAACTTTTTAAACTTTGAATGTAGTTTTGACTTTTCATGTGTTATAAACTCAATTCACTTTTCATTTTCTTTTCTAAGTGTGAATTGAAGTCCAAATAAGATTAGAAGGGGAAGTTAAGTGAAGTTGGTAAATGAACCGTCGTAAGCGAGATAAAAAGTTGTGAATACAAAAATGAGATATACAAATAGGAGAAATAAACTCATTTGTTTTTCAAACACAAAAGAGAATGTGTATACCGCACTCATGAAAGTGTAATTAAGTTTGTGTTTGAATTGAAGTAATATGAAAAAGAGAATTGAAACAATTGTTGTTTTAACAACAACCGTAAAATTGTTAAGTAATAATTAATATAAAATCGAAATTATGCACAACGCAGATTTTAATGAAGAATTGTGAATTCCAATTATGAAGATTGTGAATGTCAATTATGGTGATTGTAAACATGGTTTGAATTTTTGGATGCTACAAAGTATGGTGTATGAATTACAATTGAAATTGAGAGCCTTGTGGTGAGTTTTTATTCATGGAAGAATAAAAAAGTAACTGAAACCTTAATTTCACATCATTATTGACTTGTTTTCTATTTTGTAACGGTAATCGCAAAATTTTGACCGATTTAGACTCTCCAGATGAAAAAATCTCCTATCTACTGCTCTTGAGTTTTTTATTAAATTACGGAAAAAAAACTTTACAACATCAGATCTGCTTGACGCTCAAACCATCTAATCTTGGATGCTTTATCTTAACAACAAAAGTTTTCATTGCATTTCTTTATTGAGTAACTCTTCACATATTAC
Source organism: Bryum argenteum (assembly GCA_037043015.1). Classification (NCBI taxonomy): domain Eukaryota; kingdom Viridiplantae; phylum Streptophyta; class Bryopsida; order Bryales; family Bryaceae; genus Bryum; species Bryum argenteum. The sequence goes on along the minus strand of CM073323.1, from coordinate 25,296,564 downwards.
CCTCTCGTCATTGTTTGTCACTGAGATTTTATATTATCATTGTTTCAGAACGAATTAATTTATATCATCTTTTCACAGTGTATGAATGCGGTGGCCTCAGATGATGCCGCAAAAGGCGTATATGAGGAAAACATCAAAGGAGGAACAAACTGCAACTGGAGTCTGGGATGCCATGACTTTGGCATGACTTTGGCATCGGAGAGCATGGTGGAAGCCCTAAAAGAGAAGGACTTCACGAAATATTTGGTGATTGCTAATCCAAATAATGGTGATGTTTTCCTCTGAATATAGTATAGAATAAAATGTGAGACTCTAAACACTTTTATCACTGTTACATCGTTTTCACGTTACTATCAAATAATTTATTTGTTTGTATATGTCTTGTTTTCGACACAAATCAATCGGTACTTCAGTGAATTCTTAAAATCAAATATGACATTGGATAAGTTACAGAAGTTAGTTACAGCAGCAGTGGGTGTAAAATACAAAACTCGTTGGCTAAGGTCGAGGAACTCATCGCCGAGTTTGCGGATCTCTTACCGATTTCTCTCGCTAGAATTAGAAGAAGCTGGCCTCGACCCTTGGTTAAACAAGACTGTATTCTCGGCATGGGAAATATATCCCACAACTGCATTGTAATTAATAGAAGTATTTTACATTTTACTCATATCATTGTCGCTTTTAACCACTGTTTACAGATATTCTAGTAGGAAGAAGTTGTTTCTCATGAGTTTGAGGTCATTTACAAGGCGGAAAAGTTCACCATCAATTGCAAATCATCTTATAATGTTCAGCGTCCAGGTGCATATGTAGAGAGTTGGCGTATATTTTTATCGGAATAGGCATACCCTACGTGCATCGGTCCCCGAACTGATAAAGTTTTTGAAAAGAAGTTCAATTTCTTCAAATTTCGAGAAACTTCAGAGGTTGTTAAGCGTGTTACTTACCGGTATATTTATGAGCACCATTTCCTTTACATTGCATTCATATTTATGTTCTTAACTCTATGAAACGTTCATCACTATAACTTACTGTATTTATCAATCATTATGTACTTCAAGAGAGCGCTTCTTCCAAAAACTGTCATTTATGTTCAAGAGCTCCTGAAGTACTTTGCAACGTGGATTGAAAAAAAATCCGACCAGTGTATCTATACTGCTGAACAGTTGAAAAGATACAGAAATCCGCACTTGGAAGGAGGATTTCGGTATGTGAACTGCATTCGTCGTTTTGTTATTGATTCGGAGTTGGACGTGAAGTTATTATATGATGGCAGTGTTATGGTTATCGAAGATTCTGTGCAAGAATCAGAGGATGACAAGAGACAACAGTATCAATCTTCTGCGTTACCACCAAAGAATAGAAGAAGTAGGCGTCTGCGAATAGGAGCACGGAGAGATATGGTGTTCTTAGGTTCTGAATCGCATGCATCTAAACAAACCTAGACAGAGTCTACCGCTCAAAGGCCGGATGCACATCTTGTCTCTCAATCTAAAGTCCTTGCAAGTCATTCTCCTTCTCGACCAGTCATGCCTTCTTTTGTGAGTGCATTGAAGAGCACGAAAGGTCTTATTGAGCAGATGAAGATAAAACAGACTCCAACAAGTAGCTCTTCAGGTGGAACTTCATATCCGGCCCAAGTTTTTATCTCCAAGAACTCTGTAGAGACATTGATGACTTCTTAATTGAAAAACCACAAAAACAACGGTGGCGATCCAAGATGGATTGAGTTTCAAGACTTCATTCGCAAGGTAGGATCCCTTACTTCCGCCTCTCCCGTATTCGTTATTTTTTATAGTATGTAATGTCTAACTTGCATTCATGTTTTTTTATGGGTTAGAGTAGGACGGCGAAGAAATGTCTCGCTGCAGTACATGAATAAGAAGCATTCGGGCGTCGATTTTATTATTGCCGACATCTCAGAGAATCTTCCCGTCCCTACTGTTTCTAAACTGTCTTCAACCGTTCCATCTTGGAACTCGCGTGAACTTGAGTATATAGAGTCAATCTTCAAATTTTCAAGTTATTACTTGCAAAATGATGACGCTTTCCTTCTCTTTCACGGCAGTAATCGAGAATTCTTTAGACAAGTCTTCAATCTTGCAGACAGTTACTGCTTTGTGATGATCAAGGATTCGTGAGGCATCAATGACCTGTCTTTGGCTTGTCCAAGTGTCCCTAAGTCTACGTTTGTCCACTTCCATTCGTCGCTTACGTTTTTATGACTCAAATTCCAATTGTTGTTTATGTTTTAATGCTCGACGAAGAACTTTATTATTCTATGTTCTCACATATTTTAATTGATTGCAGTCTATTCGGTTCTAGATTCACGTATTGATTGGAGGTGGCGACATCACATCCAATTTCTCATTTCAAGCGGAGAATTGCAAGATTTTACATGATGATGTGAATGTAATGAAGAGTGATGTCCTGTTCAACTTCACCAATGCGGGGACTTATTTCTTGTATGAGAGCGTTCTATGGATAGAACCCCGGGAGAAAGATTCCTTGTTTATGCGGGTCCTCATTGAGCAGCTTACCAAACCAGGTAACATAGTGCTTGATTGGAAAGCATGAACAGGTAAGGATTCACTACTTAGTCGTGCTACCCTTATGTTGTCACATTGTTAACAAAGTCTAACTTCTCTTGCATGGGTTTAAACTCAAGTGCTACCATTAAGGCATGCGAGCATATTGGCCGTCATATTCTGGCGTTTGAGGCTGATGCACACATCAACAACGCCCTTCTAGCTCTATACATTGCCCCTAAACTTGTCATGTCACCTCTTTCGCGCCATCTCAGACCTCTACCTACAAATATACCGCGAACGAAGAAACTAAGACGCAACCGCTTTTATTGTAACTAAATCTACCGGCTATTTTTCAACTTCTTGCTGATTTCTCTTAGCTTTGATCTTATATGCATCTCTAAGTACTCATTATAGCTCCTATCCGTTTGATATGACAACGTAGTTGCACCAGCACAGCGACCTATGCGAAGATCCATGCCCATTCCATCGTGGCGTGTGAACTCTAGTGCGACTCAGTCGTACGATCTTCTAGAGTATGTTGAAACCTTAGCAGAAGCATTTGAGTCCGGCATTGTTAGATATGTTTTTATTCGAGCTACTAGTTGTGATCCTAAGGCCCTTGTATTTATGGATGCAGAGGCTGTAGTAGGAGATTATTAGTCCTCCAGATCAGATAGTGAAAGTAGCGATTATAGCGTATCTTGAGTTTCCACGATGTTTCGAACTTCTGTTGTATTCATTTGATTTGATTGAATTGGATTTGATTACATATCGCTGCAACCTTTGCTCCACACACTTCTTGCATTATTTTTACTGGAAAATACGGTGTTATAATAATTTTGTCGTTTTATATTCTTACTACTCTCCACGGTAATGGGTGTTATTATCTTTACTTTACTCTATTTTCAGATTTGGTTTACCCAAATATAACCAGAATCTTCCAATAATAATCTATAACGTTGCAAAAATCCACGGTTATAGGAACTCTTGGCCAAGACTGTTTTCTTCTTTTCTCCAGAAAGTTAAATCGGTGAGCCTGCTTGTTGCTTGTTGCCAAGGTTGTCATATCGGGCGTGTTGAGGTAATCGGGCGGGCAAAATGGGCGTATGAGTTGTCCCGGACGGACGGGCGTGTCCGCCCACCTTGATTGTAGGGGGTGTGTTATTTTTCGTGGGTAACAAACTTTGCAGTAAAAAGCGTGTGTGGCGTTCCACGCGGCCCATACGCGGCGGCCAAGTGGCTTATTTTTCACCTAAACCCTTGCCACGTAGTCGTTTTTTTACCTAAACTAAAAGTCAACAGCCGTTTGACCCTATAGGGCGAGCCACAACTCAATCGGACGGACAAGGCGGACGGACGGGCGGGCGGCGTGCCCGCCCGGTATGACAACCTTGCTTGTTGCTTGCTGCTCGTGGCTCACATCTTAGCAGTTGCCACTTTGTAGTATAAGTCTGCCTTTTTTTCATACTTTATAGTACAAGTCTGTAATTTTTAACACACAAACTAGACTTGATCTAGACTTGATCTGTAACCCAACCTTAGTAATTTCGTCAACATAAAGAAGTTAGGGTTCTTCAAAGTTTTGCCTTTCATCCAAAACGTCGCTTTTCGACACTAGTGGCGTTTAGGAGCTGAACTCTTTAAAACTCTTCATGCTCCGTATACATGATCGTAGGACCTATCATCCAAGATCATTGGACAAATACTATTATAATTATCATCTATACATAGATATGGTAGTAGACTTAATGAGATATAGTCATTATTATGTTTTTATGATATGTTTTGAGGCGGCAAAGTATATATACATCAATGAAAACATGATTGCATGGCCATCAACAGTGAAATAGCTTTCAACTCTATGTATAGTTGGTGGTAGACATATCATCAAGGGTGAGTTAACCCCTAAAAATCCAGGAAAGCCGATTCGGTTTTCTGAGATTTCGGGCAGCTCATTTCAAGCATTTAAACTGATATTTTTGCCTAAGATTTTTATTGGGTGCTCCACATACAGTAATGTGTATGTGGTAAAATTTTCAAAGTCAAATTTTAATTTTATAACCTTCATCTAGAAATTTTAGGTTTCAAGTCCAAATCGGGCAGTTTAAAATAATTTTTTTTTAATTTTTTTTTTTTTTAGAAATATGTTCATTACCAAATTACTATTCAAATTCCAATGTGTCCGAAGTCAAAAAGTTTACCAATTTTACAAGGGCAGCCTCCAAAACTTTCAAAAACAATCTTCACAATTTCTAGTAATTTTACAATTTTTTCTTTCAAAAATTGCCAAAATTCGAGATTTTGGATTTTTTCCAAGATTTTTTTTTTCAAAATTCACATTATCATAAATGCACCTTCTCACCGTCGAGATTTTTCTCAAACTAAATATATCATACGTGGTGCTTGTTTTACTATATGGTTGTTTTTAGACCTTCTTTCATAAAATATTTTACATTAAGGTCAAAAAGTGGAATTGGTCTCTAAAATTTTGCATGAGCATAATAAACTTGATTACCTACATGGAAAAAAATGAGGGAAAAATATTTGGAATAACAATCATCAAGTTGCCCTTGGCACCATTTAGACAATGCCTCTCACGCAGTGGCAAAAAAAAAGTGTTGGTCAAACTTTGATTGTTATGATCTCACAAATGAAAAACATCCAACGGTTGAAATTTTGACCAGTCCTTTGTATACAAGTTAGGTACAAGATCTTACGGTTCAAAGTCTAAAACCAGAAAAAAAAGTTTCTCCATTTCCCCATCTCCCAACGAAGGTGAAAAATGGCAGTTTTTGGTTCTGGAGGTCGAGGAAACCCCTGGATTTTTAGGGGTTAAATGGACGCTTTATTCATACCTATTTCACAAGAGCATTGATATTCAATCTTGTTTATTCATGGTTGACAAGCTTTAAATTAGGTGAAATCTTATTAGCTAAAGCGATGTTTTTATGTGTTTCTTAAAAAATAAAATAATTAATATTTGTCAATTACTTGAGAATCATAGATTTATATGAGTGCAAGTTATAATCAAATTTCAAGATATATAACGTAAAACGGGTGTTTCAATTGAGGGGCTTTTATCTTCGGAAGGACCCGATCTTAGGTAAGAGAACCAAAATCTAGATAGGATAAACGACTATAGGTGTATCTATATTAGTCACTTCTAAGATTCAAAGTTAAATACATATATATTTAAAAATACCACAAAAAATAGGGAAACCTTGTCTTTTGTATTTGCTAATGACTGTTGAATAGTAAATCAGAAGTGTCATCACTCCAAGTATGGTAAATGGCTTGAGTGTCCGAAAATAAGTGTACTTACGCTAAGGAAAGCGGAGCCTTACAAACAAGGATCACACTCAAGTAAGTTGGTGGTAAACCACATCCAATTAACCCTTAACTGCCCATGAGGTCTCAAACACGGGCAACCCAAAATTGGATCACAACATCTTTTGGTCTTATGGATCATGAATAGTGCACTTTTTGAACGTAGGCATCATGTTTGAACCAATCAATGACGACCTTGCAACTCCTGGAAGGTTATGTACAACCCCAAACTACCTACCAACAACCCTTTCAGGCACAAAATCACTTATACAAATTGTAAAATTTGAGGTGACCGTTTGACATCAAAATATAAGAAAAAAGTTGGGTACACTAAGAGCAGAGCATATTCAGTTGGAAAAAAGCCTTTGGCTTCCTCGGGCATTTAACCCTTAAACATCTGAGCGGCCCCGAGGGGGTCGTTTGACCTTGTCAAGGTACTGTAGGAGCTTGGTCGTCGGGGGTACGACCCGCAAGAGCTGTCAAATTGATCGAGACGGGACGAGGGTTTCAATCGTGCATTTCGGAGTAAGAATTCAGGTGTATTGTGTTCACGATTTTGATCCCTGTGTTCACGGTTGGTAGAACATGTGATTTTCCTCATTCATGTCAAGTACTTCTCAGTCGTTTAGCAATCTTGTCCACCTAAAAAACAACTTCGGCCAGCAACTCATCTTAAAAATATCTTCAATGACTTAATACTTCCTCACATAAATGTCAAAACTTGCTCTAAAATCACACTTCTATGTATTGATGTTTGCTTCTATGTATTGAAATTTAGGAATGTTTGTCATTTATTTTATTACTCAAAAGTAACAATTTGGAATCGATGTGATATATACCTAACACAAAAAAGAATAAGTCCTTGTACTATGATGACCTTGGGTTTGATTAAAACAAAAGCTTCATTATGTTGAAAGAAGTAATCATAACGAAGAGAGTAGGAGTTGACCGGAACACACAAACCGCTGTGAAAAAAAGGATTCCCAACAGAATCAAATGGACGGTCAATATGGGAGATTCTCCCACAATTTTTGTGTCTTCAGTGTCTCGCTCACCTAAAATTGGTCAGATGCATAAATCTGACACCCTGGGGAGTGTATTTTGTCTCCAAAAGTGTCCTAAGACACCCAATTTTCAAAGAGTGTGTCCTAGGGGATATCCAAAAAATTTACAAGGTGTCCTTCTAATACCTAAAATTTTCACAGGTTGTTCTTTTGACACCCAAAATTTTACAAGGTGAACTTCTTGTACCCAAAAATAATAATTAGAGTGTCCCTTGTACTTAACCCTTGAACGCCCTTGGGGTCTGAAATGGGCAGCCCAAAATTGGATCACAACATCTTTTGGACTTGGGCATCATGAATAGTGCACTTTTTGAACTTGGGCATTGTGAATGAACCAATCAATGATGAGCTTGCAACCTCCTACAAGGTTATGTACCACCCCAACCTACCTACCATAATCCTTTCAAAGCACAAAATCACTCATACAAATTGTGATTTGAATTGTCAAATCTCACTTTTTCAATACATCAAAAGAAGGTGACCAGTTTCACATCAAAATATAAGTGAAAAGTTGAGTACAGTGAGAGCTAGAGGGAAGATTTTGTTGGAATCAAGCCCCCTCGGGCTTGCTTGGGCGTTTGAGGGTTTTATATTTTTTTCGAGTCTACATGAGAAAAAGCATATGAAATTGCACAACCTCAGGAAATAGTGAACACATAAAAATAGTGAACGAAATAGTGAATAATTTGCAAGAATGGTGCATTCATACATTACATCATTCAATCGAATTTGGTATAATGCACATGCCAATGTTGTTAAGGTGAGATACTCAACGTGGAAGCGACTCAAACACTTTCATTATTTAGTGCTTGTTTATGGCTTTAAAGTCTATTAGCTTCTTTCCTTCAAGGGAAGTAAAATATATCATTACATGGTTTGAGATTGAAGCTTTGATATTTTCTAGATACGCTTTGACAAATTTGATGTTTTGGTCTCAGAATGTCTTAAGCTTGGTTCAAATGAATTTGGAGGCACAAATGAGAGTTGCAATGGCAAAAATCACCATAGCAACTTTGCTTTTTCAGCAAGTGTTGATAAAGTCGTGTGCCATGAAATCCTTAAAAGCAAAACGTCTACTACGATGGGGTTTCGACTTGTACGCCGCACGAGGGACAATCAACAATTTTTCTACTAGCAGAGGTCTTTGTTCTAACCCTTAAACCCCCGAAGGTTGTCTTAATGCATTGAAAACAAGCGGGTTTGGCTTATTTAGGCCTCTGGGGTTAGAAAGTGTAATCTAAATTTCAAAAGGAAACATTTAAAAAATGGTATGACTCATAAATGCGATTTTAAGAATTATAGCATGTGATACTTAAATTCATGACTATATTCTAAATACTAAAAGTTTAAGTATAATTGTATGGGGACACTCAAAAATTGGAGTTGGGTGTCATTTTGACCAATGATCGGGAAAATCTGACGGCTAGTTCATTATCACCTGAAGGAGATAACTCATTTGCTGGTTAATTCTTGAAAACACCAGCTAAATTTTTTGTTCTCAATTGAAAATGAGACAATTACAAGAATTGTTTCACCTAAAACCGATTGGGCAAGGGAACTATAGGATATTGGCAAATAAGGAAGAAATTATTTTCCGAACCTGATTTTGAAATCCAAAATTTGGCTTAGGGTGGTCCCCTCAAGTTTTTGCCTAGGGTGTCAAGTTTTTCCCCTACCACACATACAATGAAAATAGCAATGAACCCATTGGCCTAAGAGTGGGGTAGGTGCCAATAAAGTAGTCCCAGATTGCTGGAGCCTTTTCTAAAAGTGATACTGTACATGCAAAGCATCCAATATTGGGTGGAAACCAATCAGGTGAAAGTCCAAGTTAAATTTTAATCACCCAAAAAAAATTAAAAAAAAAATAAAAAAAATAAAAAAAATATTGCTCCTTAAATTGGTCTTCTGTGACACCTCCCCTGCCCACACGGATTCAATGTATACCACCAATACATTGAATATACATTTGGGGTGTACTATAGCATCAGAAAGAAAAACAAAAAAACAAGTCCCCTTTCAAGTCACTCTTACATGACCTGCCAATTTGGGCGTACATGTCAATGTGTTGCTTGTTTTGGCGATTGAGGTGAGAAACTTATTGTCTTTCAATTTGCACTTTTGTTTTCTTATCCCCTAATGGCCCAAGTTTGCGATATAGGTGTTAAAAGTCATATTTTTGCCTAAGATCTTTTATTGGGGTGCTCCTATTACTTCAAAGTGCATGTGGTAACATTTGCATAGCCATATTTCAAATTTCAGAACCTGTTAGGTTTCAAATCCAAAAAGGACGTTTTTTTTTTTTTTTTTTTTTTGGAAATATGTTCATAATTGAATCACTACTTAAGTTCTTTAATCAAACAACTCATAAAGACAAACCATGTGAAATTATCATTTTGGGTCACTTAGAAATGTGCGTCTGAATATGGTGGAGAGCATGTTTAAAAGAAATTAAAAAGAAAGAAATTAGATAATGAGAACTTATTTTTTTGTCCCACTTGGGTCTATAAATAAAACATGTGCCCAAAGAAATTCAAAAACGGAAAGATGACTAGAGTGATGAGTACAGTGGCATGGGCTACAAATGACATATGAACCTGTCAACTGTTTCAAATGGAGGAGAATGGCGCGCGTCCCTCTGTGATCAAAATTCACTATATCATTTTTTGCAGGAGGATTTGTTTTTTAAAAGCTAAAAAAGGGAATTGAAAATCCAATGAGGCAGAGAAGTCAATCCAACTGATATTGAGTTGACAAAGGAGCCACTGGCTCACCATACCAAGTGTATGGGTCCTCCTCAGTTGCCTGCTTTGATTTCCTCGCCTCTTACAATTGACTTGAGTTTTTGCTAGCTAACTTCTGACTTACAAGAAAAAGAAGACAAGCCTTTTTGGTTTGGCCTGAATGAAGAGTCTAGAAGAGGAAGAAGAGGAAGAGTAGGAACTTCATCCTGTTTAGAGGCTGGCGTGAATAGATTGTTCGTTCGACCTATCCTTGGGTATATGTCTGAGGTTATCACACCAATGGCGTGACTGCTAATCCCTCTCAGGGTGAACACTATGCTATTTCCTAACTAACCACTAGCGCCTTAGAGATACCCAACATGGTATTGCCGAAAGACTTTGAGGTACCAGTATAGTATAATGGTATACCTCCCCTATAGTTAGGTGGACCATGGTGAAGAGTCTACACATACAAGGAACATACTCTATGTTTGGAGGAGGCAGGCACCACAAGCCTTGGCTTGGTGGTTAGGGCTTAGGCCCCCAATGAGGAGGTTGTGGGTTCTATTCCCCATGCCGGCGTGGTGCTCGCCACTATAGTCCACCCAACTATTGTGGGGGGTCCTTGGACCTTGTTGTATGGGTACCTCAAAGCCCTTTGGGGGGATACTATGTCAAGTATCTTCAAGGCACTAGTAACTAGGCTAGAAACTAGCGTAGTTATAGTGTCCACCCTCGAGAGGGGGAAGTAGTATTGTTCCAATTTCCCCTTGTCCGGTGGCCATCGGGATATTAGCATTACGAATGGACACTTCATTCACGCCGGCCCCCTTAGAAAGGGACCGGAGTTTCTATCTATCTATCTTTGAAGGAGGCAAATGTTTGTAAACTAGCATGCACAAAGAACAACAAGAGGGGTATATACAATGTTCACAAGTCGAGAGTTTCCAGCTTCAAAGAAGTAGCTTCTCCCTTAGATAAAGCGGTTTTTGGCTAATTATGAAGAAACAATTTAACCCCCAAAGGAGAGTGAAGCCCAAAATTTAACCCCATTTTGGTTAACAATTTAACCCCCAAAGGAGAATGAAGCCCCAATTTGGACTCTAGTTAGCCTTGTAGTTACTAAATATAGACACTATGAAGTTGGAATTAACCCCTAACTCTCCTTGTTGCAAAACGGCCTAAGTCACAAAATTTGACCTTCCTTTAGATTCAGCTCAAAAAATCTCAATCTAAGCATTATTTAAAAGATTCAACCGTGAGATCTCAAAGTTCACTTGACATTCATCTCACATACCAAATTTAACCCCTAAAGGCCCACGGCCGCCGATTCGGCTTTTACGGTCAAGGCCAAAAAAAATTTACAGTCAACTTCAAATGTTATGATCTCACATCGAGTGATGATCCAACGGTTGAAAATTTTCACACTACTACCTATGGTAGTCTACTTCAAGATCCTACGGTTGAAGTTATCAAAAATTTCCAAAAATATTGGACGTACCCGCATTAGTACATAGTGGTCAGTGTTGGGATTTCAAGCTCCCAAAACATCATGGGCCTTTAGGGGTTAAATCGTTCATTCTTCCTCATTTGTGAGATTATGATGGTCAAAGTTGGCTGAGTTTTTCTCCTGCGGGAACCTCCTAAACCCGTTTGGGGTTTTAAGGAGAGTTAGGGGTTAATTTGAGGCTTGTAAAGTTTTCCCATACGTTTCCAAAGAGTTATCTCATGCTTCCAAATTCCTCATACTTTAGGAGGTACTTACATTCAATGAAAACACTATTTGAAAACTGCCCAAAACTGCCCAACCTGCGGTAATATGCTCATTTATTCTCAAAACCTGCCGAAATTAATTGAAATGAAGGAACTTTGAGATTTTACTTTTTCTCAAGTTTTGTTTTTTGAGCATGTAGAAGAGGTACCAAGGTATGATCTCACGGTTCAGAGTTCCAATTCAATACATTCATTTTCTATTGTCAAAGACCGGTCTTTTTATTTGAATTTCACTATACCTACATGTGAAAATTCAAGCTTTTCTCTAAGTTTTATAGGTGTTATGAGGGTAGAGGTTATACAAACACGTACCTAATTCACTTTGGAACAAGCAATTGACGAGACTCATTTCATTTTTTTTTTGAAATTGCTTTTTTTTGGCTCACAAAACACCTAGAACCGTATTGCAACAAGGTGAAAAAAACTTTCTTTTCAGCTTTGACTGTTACAATCTCACAAACGGTGAGCAATGAAAAGCTTAGATTTGGTATGCATGTTCACAATCAAGTTAGTTAGTACAAGATTTTATGGTTACATACTTCATAACTTGTCGAATGAAAATTTGCATCTAGCATGGAAAGAATGCAATTTTGAGGGTTTTTGGCACAGTTGAGTCCACTCTCCTTCATGGGTTAACATTTTGATCATGACTCATGGAGTTAAAGTGCCAACTATGATAAAATTGTATAATCATAAAGTGTTTAGTATCGTAATATTAGCACAACGAGCCTGTGTGACCTAAACACTTGGAGGTTGCTTACACATACCTTGACTTAAAAGCAAAATTGAGAACACAAAACACATATTTCGTTATAATAGGGATATTCAAATCATCAAATTAATGACAGTTGAGCTTGAGTCAAGCTAAATGTATATACAGATTGGGTACTTCACTGAAATTGTATAAAACAACCAATAATTGACATTTTCAAATGGCCATATCTTACTTAAAGTCTGTCCAAATTTTGCATATGAGTTTTTTTTTTTTTTTTTTTTTTTTTTTTTTTTTTTTGTGTGTGTGTGTGTGTAGATGTCTAAAGGTCTAAATAGGTTTGGTATAGGAAATACTACTATAGTGGGAGTGCCCGTAATTTCATGAGTATGATAAGACTGAGCCAAAGAGTCGCCATCTCTTCATATAGAGAGGATGTCGAAGTGTGAAATAGAAGGATAGAGAGGCTTGGAAAAAATTGAATGAGAGTATTGAAGGGTTGGTTGTGAGAATGATGCAAATTGTCGAGATGATTATACGATTTCATATATTGGTTGAGAAGGCATGAGAGTTTGAAAATTCGACTTGACAGTTGCTCGTGGTCAGTCGGCTATATGCAGTGTTGTCTTATCAGACAAAATTCTTATTCATTTGTCAGACAAAATTTAGATGAGATGTACATTTGATACATTGAAAACGTCTTAGATGTACACCTCATTTAAATTGTGTCTGACAAATGAATAGGAACTTTATGTAATAAGACAACCCTGGCTATATGTATTTCCATGTATTCTTGGATCAATATTACCTGTTTGCTTATTGACTTAGCCTAGACATCAATATGCAATCCATAAGCTAAGGTTTGCATGTAGTTTGGAAGAGAAGTTAGCCAATATGCTTGCGTGCATCAAATTTTTGTGATTGCAAGGATTCATTTGGTGAATTGTAGGTGTCAAGGTCCAACCTCAACCACATGATTTGAATGTCGAATGCATTGTATTGGTAAACTTTGGCTACTAAAGCATGGAGGTTTTGCTACAGTGCTTTGCAATCTAAAAAGATGTATTAGAGCTAACTAAGGGAGGATGAACTCATGATTAAGAAGAATCATAAGCTCTTCTGCGAAGTATATATCAATAGTTTTACAACAAGGTTAGAAGAACAATTTGCAATTGCAATTGCAATTGCATTGAAGGGAGTCACCTTCATTCTTCCTATGATAGTTTGAAGTTTGAACCTTTTCTCTAAGAGTATGGTTTTGATATTTTTGACGTAGCATTTGTATATCATGTGGACCTTTTCTCTCATTCTATTTATTTCTTGATTAAATTTTGACTCAAGTGTTTTGCAATATAATTTAGTACATATTTGATCATTGCGATTAGCTTATTGAGAACTAATGAGAATCAAGGATGGAATTCGACTATGTGGAACATTGACATGATCATACAATTTGATATTCTTACTAGTCAATCATGAATACATGGCCAACAAAATACATAATGTCATATAGTTGCAACTCGATTTGGACACACCATACGAATGTAACAATCCAATGCATGTGAGAGTCAATGAATTAGACTTCCCCTTATCTACCTTGATGCCTCTACTAAGGTGCTAAGGTGATGAACTACAACAAGAAGCCTTGTGTTGAACTTAAACCTCAAAATCCTAGCTCTCACTTCAACACAAGATGTGCTCTAAAAGCTCTAGTAAGTGAAGTCTCACCAACCTTCTTTTTACAACTTACAATAGGAGAAGAAGAGCGAATGAAGTCCTCGCCTTGATTCACTACTAGAATTTGACCCCATTTGCTACCTTTTTGTTTTCATAAGAGCCACACTTGAGGATCAAGTTTAAAGTACGTTTTAACACATTTCTCCTATAAAGTAGTTTCTAAAACTACATTTCAACAAAAATATGTTAAAACTTACTTTAAGCTACTCGCCAAATGTAGCTTTTATGAAAACACAATCGTAGCAAATGGGGTCAAATTCTGTAAGTGAATATTCCGCTGGTAAGCATGATTGAGTAGTGCATACTTCGAAAGTGAAGTACGCCTTGACAGCACTTTCGGACACTCGATACACTTCATGCGATGGTTCAAATTCTTGTCAAGCCTCATTCGCTCTTGCGTAAATACAGGCATAAGAGTGTAGAACCAGGCCTCCGGTGGATCCGCAAATCATAGTTACACAATCCAATGTCAATTCGGTGCATGGCTTGTAAGCACCATGTTCACTGCAGAACCGAGGCACTACCGAGACTTGCTTGACATAATGCAGACACTGCCGAGGCTCGATATGAATTAAAGTCGATTGGCCAATACTTCCTCGTGAAAAACTGGAGAATGAACGAGCTTCCCGAGATTGAACAAGTCTCGGCAGAATGCACTGGTCACTGCAGCCATCCAATATAAGCCCAGCGTTTACTCACCTTCTTCTCATTCTTACTCTTTCTTCTTATGAGTTGCATTTACAGCCAGCCACCCACAGAAGTGTGATTGTAGCCAACATTACTGATTCGGGCAGCAACCCGAATTCGTTGATTTTTGCGAAAGCAAGCTATTTGGTGCGGCTATTGAAGTGATTGAAAATGACAGTAGTTTTGAGAGAATTGGAAAGTCTGTCCACATTCACGGAAGCCAGATCGTCTTCATCGCTCATCGTGGCACGTCAACGTGAGTTAAAGTGCTCCATCTGCAGGAGGGCGCCGACTGATCAAGTTTTGGCAGCAAGTGGTCAAGTCTACTGTCTGCCATGCATTTACCGATGGGTGCTCAATTGTCCACCGAATCCGTGCCCAGTCTGTAGACACGTATATGAAGCTGGAGCTTGCAATGCCACTACCATGGCTTGCGTCGCCGACGTCCCAGCAGGCCCCAACAATTCCTTGCTGGGTGTCAGTAATGCCCGTGTCTGGGCTGCTGATGAGAAGCTGATGCAAAGAACGTTGAAGGCTGAGATCCGGAGTCTGGAGCGAAGAAATTCGTTGTGGGAGCAAGTAGTTGATCAGTATGAGGCACGCGCTCGGATTGTCGAGTTAGAGATGGCTCATATGGCTAATATAATGAACTCTCTCGATGTAATGCAAAACTGCAAGAGCAGCAAGGAATTGTGTAAAATAGCAAAGTTATTATAGCAAGGAAGCCTGTTCCATGATGATGTTGTCTCTGATACTACCTATTGGTGCAAGCTTTGAAAGAGGTATTACTGTATTAGGTATTAATATGTTAGTTTCTGAGACTATTGTCCAATTTCCTCTTTGCAAATTATATTCTAACTTGTACTTTTTGCGCAACACTTACAAGATCAATCTTAGAACATTATAATAAACTTCAAAAAGGTTAGGTGTTATGATTCTATTAGGTACATTATCTTCTACTTTTTCCGCGCTTACAAACTTTCTTGCACAATTGATTTAGTATGGTGAAATTTGCTTCATCATTGAGTAGAGTACCTCAAAATATGAAAAAGAATTTGAAATTGTACAAAGACTACGAAATTTATTGTGAGTCTCACTAGCTAATAATTATTGTAGACTACAAGGATAAATTCGTGTATCAAGAAATGAATCAATAATCATATCGTAGTCGATATTTGATCTACTATTTTCATTCCTCTCCTCCTTATGTCACCTCTCAGTCACGCATGTAGTTTGAGAAACATAATCTACACTACTACACTTTAGGGGGGTTTGCAACATTTCTTTCTCAAATGTTGCCTAACTTTTAACCCAACTTTTAACCCAAGATGTCAAAAAACAACATTTTGGATGACAGGGAGAAACTTAAGAGATCCATAACTTTTTTCGGAGTCAGTTTTGGATGAAATCACTTGGATTGAGTCCAAGATTTATTCTAATTGATGTCGTAAAATATTGAGACGCATAAAATGAAGGATGAATTGATGGCATGCATTTTGGTGAAGGCAGGTTTTGTTTTTGGGTTGTCAAACATTATGCATGTATTACCATTGCAAGTTGATTATGCATAATCAAATTAGTTTTTCATGAATTTTTTGCATTATCATAATCAAAATCTAAAAACTTTGTAGTTGGAAGATTTTTGATCCCAATACTTTTGGTATTGATTTGCAATGATGTTCTACAATGAAAAAAGAGAAAAAATGGATGAGATTTAAGTGGCTATATCTCCTTCATCCACCATTAGTCTTCATCTAGTCTAATAGAGACCTTGACCCAATTGAAGTGGTCTCGAATACAAGGCAAGAATTTGAGTGCAAGGGGTGAAGAAATGGGTCATTCTTCCTTTGTAAATTTTGGCAGTTTTTTTAATTGCAAGGCTATTATCTGAGGCGAGAATTTTTTTTGATGAACCTTTTTCATACAAGAGTGTTCTTCAGAGAAGACTAAACAACTTCCTAGTTGGTGAATATTTCATTGAAATAGGTTTGTTAATAGCATTTTCACTTCAAAGTGAAAATAATGAAAAACTGTGATTTTTTTTCAACACTAATATGTTATGATCTTGCAATAGTAATTTCATCCAAAGTTTCTTCATCCGGAGTCCGTTTTGGATGAAATTACTTCATTTGAGTCCTAAATCAAGTCTTGTTTGCGTGGTAAATTTTGTAGACCCATACAATGATATATGACTAAATGGCATGCATTTTAGTAACGGTAGCTCTTGTTTTTGAGTTTTCAATCATGGGGCATGTTTTACGATTGCGAAGCAAGTATAAGAAATCAAAAAGATGTAAGTTTTCTTGAAATTTATTATATAGTCATGATCTCAAGATGAAGGTTAACAATTTGGAAGATTTTTGATCTAGAAAGTTTCAGTGATGGATTTGCAATGATGTTTCTATCTTGGAAGAAAGAGAATAAATAAATATATTTGAGGAGCTATATCTCCTTCATCTATCATTGGATTTTGACTTTGTTTTCTGGGATGAATTCCAATTAAAGTCTAGTTTTAGTGAAAGAAACCTTGAAAAAATGAAAGAAGTATTGAAGATAAGGCATAGATTTGAGTGCAAAGGGTTAAATTTTGGACTATTTTTCCTTTGTAAATTTTTTAGCACTTTGTGCAATGTGTATTATACGGTTTCTCAGAAATGGTTTCATTATAAAAACTATTATATAAAATAAGAATGTACTTTGTGATATACCAATTAAAATGAACAGTCTCTTCATACCATTTGTACTTTATAGTCGTCTATAAAGGGTTTATAGTATATCACTCCACAAAAAAGTGAACTTGCGACCAACTACGTTGCCTTGTTGTTGCATCGCACTTATTTACTTTACCTTTTGATATCAAAATTGGTCAATTTGAGTGACTGTCCATTTAAAACACTTGGTGTTGATTAACATACATTATTGTTGTTAGGTTGTCCATTGTCAGTTGCGACTTAATTCCAAAAATTGCAATGTAACACCTAATAAAAATTACAATGAAAATGTGTTTTTTTAATATAATGAAGTAATGAAGAGAAAATGCAACCTATTTAGAGGCCGGCGTGAATAGAGTGTTCGATCGACCCAGCCTTGGATGAATGCCTAGAGGTCATCACACCAATGGCAAGACTTCTAATCCCTCTGAGGGTGAACACTATGCTAGTTTCTACCTAGCCACTAGTGCCTTAGAGATACCCGACATGGTATTCTCCTAAAGGGCTTTGAGGTACCCATAGAACAAGGTATGTCCAAGAACCCCCCACCATGGTTGGGTGGACTATGGTGGTGAGCACCATGTCGGCGTGGGAAATAGAACGACCTCCTCATTGCAGGCCATGAGCTCTACCTACCAAGCGAAGGCTTGTGGTGCGTTAATGAAGTAATAATCTAAGTATGTGGAAACTCCTTATAGATAGGACTTGAAAGATAAGTTGTGCATGCACTTGGCTTATTTTGTAAAAAAAACTCTACTACGAAAGCAAATATCTCAACAAATATCTCACCAACTATTACAGTGTATAGTTACACTTTATTTAACCCCTAAAGGTCTGAGCGTGCCGTGGCGACCAGTAGAATATGGTGTATTTTGGTTGTATTTGGAGTGAATGCACACCTTTAATGGGTTTGAGTTCAAAATAGAAGTTGACATTTGAATCAATGCGGTTCTAGTGAGCTATTACAATTCCAGTTTAGAGTTTCTTGTTGGTAGCAAATCCTAATTATACGACAGCGTACATACTATCCCCAAGGGACTTTTAAGGGTTAAATCAAAGGGCCAACAAGCATACAACATGACCCTTCCTCATAAAGAGCCAATAAGCATATTACATGACAACATAACCATTGCAAATAAGCATATTCAACTACTTAATCAAAAAACTACCTACAAGACTCACAGTCACATGAGGGAAAAGAAAATACTTCGTCGTTTATTCCTCACTTAACATTCTAATTATAAAACATACTGCAAAGAGATCCTATTGCATTGAGCACCAAGAAATTGCAATGTACAAAATATCAACCAAACCAACTGATATCAAGACGCAAATATAGAAACTATTCCCATATTGATTCTTCACAATCTTACTATGACCATTGAGTAACCAACTGTAATCTTAAAAGGCAAGCATAAATCTATCCTTCAATACTTATCCACATTTATTTATTTATTTACTAGACTTCTCATCCATAGAAGTTACTCATGTTTTTCCTTTCATGTTTTACTAAGTAGCCATAAATCTTAGTCGGCTTGGGAGGGTTATAGTGGGCAAATTGCTACAGAATGTCATGCACAGAAATTTAAAAACATTTTGCATAAATGCAGAGAATTGATTCCCATAATTTCATAACCACAAGATAACTTCCCTCCTGCAGCTGTGAATCTCCAAACCCATTCTTCGAAGAATATTCCCGGATATTCCACAAACATTCCACTCAATCGAGGCCTATTGTAAAATAATGCATTTTTAATACATATAAATTGGGGCATATTGTAAGAATAATACGTTTTTAATACATACAAATTGGTGTCCCATGCCAACCATCGAAGGGCCCATTCCCATGTGAGACCAGTCCTCTCGTACTTACACTATAGAAGCCCTTCATGGGCCACTGTCAAGAGAAAATTATGAAGGGCCATTCACATGTATTCCCTCAAATTCCAAATTTAAGTCCTCCTCTTGAGGGAATAATGGTCCTCCATTTGGGAAAGTATTCTCAAAAGGGCAGAAAGAACTAGACAAGAGGACAAAGCCCCCACATTTGCAATTCAGATTCTATTTTTGTTTCAAGGGCTTGTTCCACCTCCCCTTTGCAAACCCTTGAAATATTACGGGTTCCCATACAACTAATTACACTAATTACAGGTTGGGTTGCATAAGAATGGCTTTTTAAAGACCCTCTCAATTTTACAGGGACGGGTCTTACATGGGAATGGGCGCAAGTAAGCAACTTACAGAATCTTACCAGAATTAGAAAAACGACATATTTCCGAACAAATCAAGTTCGATCTGGGAGGCCAGAGGAGAGCAGCAAGCACACTTCTGTACTCTACTTTGGAGGTTGTGCAAACATGAGGCACAGAAGGCATTGTACCAATGTTCACCAACACAAGGACGATATAAGCTTTATCCTATGTTGCAATAATATCTAATAGAAGAAACGAAGAGAAGAAACCTCATATCACAAACTTGAAACGCCATTTTCATATAAACGAAGAGACAGGAACAAAAATATAAAATCAAACTTACATGAATTACTGTGGGTAACCATTTACAATGACTTGATAACAGAGCCAACAAGCAGCATCCCGAAATTCTTCCATTTCCGCTTCACAAGGAACTCCACCCATCTTTCTTTTATACACAGAGAGGGTTAGCATCAAGTGATCACAACGACAAACCAGCCATATGACTTTTTTCCCCGTTACAGGAACTCAGTTCAAACATTAGGAGTAGGCAATAATCGCTCTTTCTAAACAATCACTTTCCACCAATTACAGCCACTAATTACTGATTCCACTAAATACAATCACTAATCCATTAATTGAAACTGCCTTCACACAAGCCTCATCCTAAGACCGCGGTGCTGCTTAAGACAAAATGCAGCATTAGTTAATGTGTAACAGAGCACCCTACTCAAGAAGATTACATGAAAGTATAATGTAACTTTTACGAAGCTTGACGAGTTGTCTGAATGAGGACAACAATCAGCGTTGATAGATCCAATAGGCAGAGAGTAATGCAAAATACTATAGGCGACAAAGTGAAAAAATGATTGAATCCGTTTGTATTGTCTTTATTACGATCATCTCCAAACAACCTGGGGGTACATGCAGCAGCACAAGCTTTCATGTGTCTCCATGGAGCGGGCCATTTTATCTAAAAAGTGGAAAGGGGAAGGGGGACGTGAATGTAGCCACCCAATTCCCACACATTGGTCCGAAGCAGCAGCAACAGTGCCGCGATTTTTTTGTAAATTAAGAGCATTCAAGCCAATCGAACCCTGGGCAGAGTGATGTATGTGAATTGATGATAGAAAGCGAGAGAGTGAGTGAGAGAGGGGAATCAGCCATGGCTATGGAGGGGCAGTTTACTTGGCTGCTTCGGGGTTCCACAAGATGGTGGTGTAGGCGATCATGCCCGTCACCACGTAGGGATCCATGTTGGATGATGGTCGGCGATCTTCGAAGTAGCCCTTGCCGTCCTTCTCTGTGTCACGGCCCACTCGCACTGACGCTCCCCTGTTGGCCACTCCCCAGGAAAATGTGTTCATGTCCGCCGTCTCGTGTCTGCCCGTCAACCTCCTCTCGTTACCTTCGCCGTATGAGGCGATGTGCTCCTTGTGTCTCAAGCCCAGCTTCTCAATCGCCTTCTTGATCACCTCGTATCCTCCCTCAGCACGCATGGACTTCGTACTATAACAAAAGACGACAGGAGAATGTTAGTTGCTATGATTTTCAGGAAGTCGGTGATTGAGAGAGATTGAGGGATTGAGACTGACCTGTAGTTGGTGTGGCAGCCAGCGCCGTTCCAGTCTCCCTCGATGGGCTTGGGGTCCAAGGACAACACGACTCCTGCAATCTCGGTGATGCGCTCCAAGATGTAGCGAGCAGCCCAGAGCTGATCGGCGGCAGAAATGCCCTTGGAAGGACCGACTTGAAACTCCCATTGTCCGGGCATGACCTCGCCGTTGATACCGCTAATCTGAATGCCGGCGTACAGACACGCCTTGTAGTGCGCATTCACGATATCACGTCCCCATGCCTTGTCGGCACCCGTTCCACAGTAGTAAGGACCCTGCGGGCCGGGGTAGCCACCAACTGGCCATCCCAGAGGCCACTTCACTTCCTTCTGCAATAGCGTGTACTCCTGCTCCAACCCATACCTGCACCAACCAAAATCGTGCAACCTCAGTAATCGCAAACCACAAAAAAGCACCTCAGTAATCGAAAAACAAAAAGCTCAGTTTCGCGTAGAGCAACAACTTTAGTAGAATACTACGCTTATTACTGCACGGCGATCAAGTAATCAATCTCGAAACAGAGTAAGCATACCAGGTCTCCTCCTCGGCGACTTCCTTAGTCTCGAAGATTTCTGCAGCGGCCGCGCGCTTGTTGGTGGGGATGGGGGCGCCCTGGGGGGTGTAAGCGTCGCAGATAACGAGGATGTTGTTGCCACGGCGGAAGGGATCGCGGTAGATGGCCTGCGGGTACAGAATCACCTCACTGTCTTTTCCAGGCGCCTGCCCTGTGCTAGACCCGTCGTAATTCCACTTTGGGAGCTGCTTGGGGTCCGTCACGGGCTTGGGCAGAGTGCGAGCCTTGGAGCGCAAATCAGTGCCAGAGCCACCAATCCAAATGTACTCAGCGATGATCTCCTCGGTGTGATCCTCCAAAGACAGGTTCAAAAGCTCGTTCAAGGTCGTCATCTCTAGCACACAGTACACAATTAAGCTCCGAGAGAGAGAGAATGGAAAGGTGGGTTCAGGCGCTGGAGAGAGCGGTGAGAGAGGTGAGAGCAAGTGAGGAGAGACGATCGGAGTGTCGCGCTACTTGAGCTCGCAATCGGTGATCGCCTACAAACATGGGCGGGTACTGGACGCAGCGGGACGGTTTCTTCCGTCTTTTGGCATCCTCCTGTACCGTAGATTTCAAGATTGTGTGGAATCTTTGGACGCCATGAGCCGCGGCTCCACTTGACGAGGAAGAGCCACCATCGATCAATAGTTTTTTTAAGGTTTTTACGCTTCATTTATTTTTGGGCTCTTGGTTTTCTTTCAGTTTTTATATTCCCCTTCCCTTCATTGAAGTTATCTCCGGAGCCCCTGGCTGGCCTAATTGAGATGAACTTTCAGTTTATGTCAGTTGATGGATTGCTAAACTTGGTGGGGACCCTTGCGGAGAAATATTCCCCAGTTTCTGTGATTCCGCTACAGAAGAGAAAGATCTCATTTTTTTTCTTCCGAAGCATCGTTTTCGTATTCCAAGTCTCAAGCCAAAGCGGCTTTTGTTGTGGCCAAGTTGTATGTGCTAAAGGCTGCGGATTTTTTATTTTTTTTATTCTTTTTGTGCCTGTGAAAGTGAATTTCATCACAAGGTAATAATACAAGCCCTCATCGGTTACGCGAGGGTCACAAATGCCAAGTAACCTGCTGCCTTCATAGTAATCAGTTTTTTTAAATTCTTTGGAGAGAAAAAAAAAGAAAATAAATAAATAAATAAATAAATAAATAAATAAATAAATAAATAAATAAATAAATAAAAAAAAAAGAAAGAAAAAGAGGAACTTGTAGATTAGAAAGCTATTTGGGTTTTGACCCTTAAACACACTTGCTTTTATTTTTGGAACAATGTAATGTACAATTTGAGACCTTGAGACATCTTCTCATAAAATTCTCTCAATTAAAAATAAAGAAGTAAATAAATAAATAAATAAAAACAAGATTATATTTCACCAAGTGTAATACAGTATACATACCGTAACACCATAGCTAGTTCGTTCTTTGCCGAACGAATAATTATTTTTTTTGCAAAAAATAAGGTTTGTTTCTCGCAAATCGACTTTTTAAAAATTGGTCTCTATATTTTTAGAGAAAGAAAAATTCGTGGCAGAGAAGGGGGTTTATTTGTGGATGGAGCTTCATAATGACAAGACTAAGCAAGACTTGAAATCAGTAGATTTGGCAGCTACATCAGTGGGGCCAGCGCATAGTTTCGTCATTTACCCATATTTGGAGGGCGGCAGAATAAGTCCACAATTCCTCCAGAATCATTATACTCTATTTTCTCAATTTTCGGTTTATATTGAGACTATTTTTCCTGAAATTCGTTCTTGAAGGCATGGAATTTCCGTTTTCTCTCGTTGGTTATTTTTGGAATTATTTAAGAACGAACCAGCTATGGTGTTACGGTAGTTACACTATCTATTGAGGTCATGTGTTGAAAATTAATAATTTATTAGCAAAGATTAGCTTGATGGAGCCAAAAGAATTATGTACTCCAAGAGAGAAGGCATTTTCTCAAACAACAATGTGGCCTTTGCTAAACCAAAGTAGAATTACTTTCGGGTGCATGTTCACCTCCAAGTTTTGGTTTTCGTCACCCAATAGGTCACCTTGCATAGTAGTGTTGAATCACTCTTGGTTAACAAATTCATCAACAAGTTGATTGGTGAGGATTACATCACTGTTGAGCACAAATCTTCTAAGAACCATCTAAGCTACATAATATCAATGTAAGAAAAAGTCTCAACTATTCTTGCAGCCCAATATTGCAAAATAAAGTCAAGTTAGAGAGCCTTGTGATGGGTGATTCTCGCCAATGAGCAATTGTGTAGTCTACCTCATTGAACGCAGGAAACCTACGCTGAGCAAGTTCTCTTTTTATTCATTAATTCATTAATCGCTACGCGCTTCCGAGCACTATGGTAAGACGTGAAAACACCCGATCCCATTCCGACCTCTAAATGTGAAATCGTCTTAATACGCTATATGTACCGATTTATTAATTTCGGGAGACATGGTCCAGGCCCGGACAACGTCCAACTTAAATTGTTCTAAAACGCTATTAAAAGTAATGAACAACAATCAATCGCGAAGCATACAAATTCTTAGTGACAAATTTCAACTCAGACTAATTTTGACTTAAGTTTTGAGGGTTCACAGGTACCCAAACTCTTCTTTTCGCGTGGAGGTGGACCTCCAAATGGCTTTAAATTTCCACAAGAAGGGAAGCGTTCGACCTCAAAAATAGGATAGGACGTATTTGTCAATGAAGAAGTTCAAGAATGATGGACCAGCCAAGTCTTCATCATGCATCATTATCTAGTCAGAGCGACACATTCATAGTCTTCAACATTCATGGTCTTCAATATTCATGGTCTCCAATATCCATGGTCTTCAATATTCATGGTCTTCAATATTCATGGTCTTCGATATTCATGGTCTTCAATATTCATGGTCTTCAATATTCATGGTCTTCAATATTCATGGTTTTTCAATATTCATGGTTTTTCAATATCCATCCGCAAAGTGTCAAGTGAAACGAATGTGGCAAAGCAGCAATCATGATTCAAAGCACCAGTCTTTTTTCACATCATTCCTCTTTCAAGTACAAGTCGTAGAGGAAAAGGAGTGTAGGCCGAATGCACATATGCAAAACAGTCATTGGATACCAGAATTCCCATGACACTTGGCCACAATAAAGGTGGGAGAATCTAGATACCTTGAATCTCCAATTAATTTGTTTTTGAATACTTTTGCTAAAAGCTTCCCATAATCTGGGAGCAAGAGAATGGCTCACGGTGAATCCTCTCACGTGAAACTCCTCTTGGTATTTGCATCTTGTTCCGCTTTGTGAGTCAGTCTGGTCCACAGTATTGCCAATAATTTTGCCGAATTTGTGGTTGAAGAATCGTAGAAGTTCGTCTTACCGGTGTAAACTACCACTTCTCTTTCCCTTCTTTCTTGAATAGTCTTGTTTGTTGGCTCTAGACAAATTCTTTCTTGTCGTTGTCAACTCATGTCCGAGGTCCATGAACAATTGCACTCTATATTGGTGTGTCAAACATATCCATTTTTGAACTGTAATACAGTAAGACTTCATTAGATGTGGTTTTATTTGTCTATACTCATAATGTATCAAGAAAAAAAATTAGAAGATAAAAAAATATTATGAAGTAATTTTATTTGATTTTTAGTTGAAAAAGTAAGTTATGTCTCACTAACCTAAAATCCATAGAATCAAGCAAATGGAATTTCAACCACTTTTATTTTAATATAATTTCTGAATATGACCTACATCTTCTTGTATAGAATACAAAATATTTATTTTATTTTAAAAAAAAAAATTCATTGTGCACTATAATGCCTGCAAATCCCAAAATTCAGCATTTTTTTCCTCATCTATGAATGGATTCAAAAAAATAAAATAAAATAAAATAAAATCTAAGAGAAACTCTATAGGCATGTATACTTTGATTTTATTGAGGTGCATGATATTTTAATTTCCATTTTAGGGTCTTTTTACTTGATTAAAATGGACAAATTAGACAAACTTTGGAGGCTCTCAATAAAAGTAACCTAATTAGTGTGTCTAAAAAGTGATACCCCAAGCTTACCATTGCCTGGTTATCAACTTTATGGCCCAAATTGAGTGCCTCAAGTGTGTTTGAGAAATCAAAGCTTAACTAATGAATTATAGAAGTTGATGGAAGGTGCGCAACTATTGCATTTCCCATATTTTTATTGTCCCCAATAAATTGTTGATCAATTTGTAAATTTAAAGTAACTCGAAACTACAATGCATGGTAAATTGTTGGATAACCAATGATAAACTTTTGGAGGTGAATATGCACCAAAAAGTAATCAAACTTGGTTCAACAAAGGCACGTTAATGTTTCATATTACACATTATATTAATTTCTCAATTATACTTAATCACATACTTATTATAGAAATACTTCCATTGATCACAAAAAATATGCAACTACATACATGAGTAAAATGAAATATGTATGCAAAATTAGCTTGATGCGTCAGCCAACTTAGAACAAATTTCGATGAATTGAGACATATACATTGGTCTTTTAAAATAAGATAACAAATTTCTTTAAACTATAAGTCAAGTTCTTCAACTAGCAATTTCTTCATTTACTACTATTGGGGCCACAACGGTTCCCTATTGAACTTGCAAAGGGTTAATTGTATTTTTGGTAATGTAGGGTACAACCCAGTATTGCCTCACTATAAGCAAGATTTCTTAATATGTTCAGGATAATGAAAGCGGTAGTGTTTAGATATGAAATCCTAAACACAATTTAGTTGTAGATTCTAATGTGGGGGATTTTGTTGCTGGCAACTTCGGCGATTTGTTTACAAGATTTGCAAGAGAGAAGAGCAACGTCCGGCGTACACAACGACACATGAGAGGAAATTCCTGATCTATACTACACGACTAAGAATCTAACCCTAATTGTTTTTCGTTCATCTATTCATAAAGAAGGTTGTAGCAAAGATTCAATGCACTGAAAGTAGATCAAAAGTATTGAATAGCTTAAGAAAGATAAAAAGAGCCAATAATTTGTATACAACCCCTATGCATGCGCAAAAGAGGACTTTGTGGCCAACTTGACATTCAAGTGGGCTGATTTTTGTCAAATGTTGAATCTCATAGACAGTCAAACCTAGGCGACTATATATTGTCCCTCTCTACTATGTGAGCGTTGTTGCTTGCTAATCTATTCTCACTTTGCTCGTAACCTCTGTTTCATGCATGGCCTTCAATTCTATTCTCTTGATGTGAATGCTTGAATAGGATTTGTATATTAGAAATTGAACGACACATTTGTGATTTGTATATTAGAAATTGTGTGATTGCCCTCCCCCTAGTGTTTGGTAGATCCGACCTTAGTGGTTACAGATACACTAGTCGGAAGAGTAGTCTTCTTTCCCATTTTTCTAGTCACACTTTGACAATCCGACCTTGCAGTGATTAAGAAGAGCATTAACTTAGATTTTATAGAGTAGTTTCCAAACAGTAGATAGAGTAATAAGAGCAAGCATTGCATATAGTTTTTACGCGGTACCATACTCCTTATCCAATCTTAAAAAAATAGACAAAAAATTATAACAATACAAAAGAAAATTTGTAGGCTACCATATTGTAGTTCCAACGTAATCATTTAATTGCGACACGATATGTTTGTAGGTATTCTCATTTGGTGCATTCTTGTTCACCTATAATGGTAAGATACATAGGTGAACTACGCAATGCTCTCAATGACATAGGAAAATTGAGAGTAATCTATAAAGGTCTTAAACATTTTATGCTTGTTAGCTACTGAAGAGCAGAAGGGATCCCAACTGTTTTGGTTATCATGTCCATTACGTAATGTATCAAATGCCACTTTAGGTTTGGAATTTGAAATGGAGCATCCTTTGATCTCTATTAACGTAATGGAAGCATGCCCCTATACATCTCTAAAATACAAATGACCCTTAGATAGATTGCTGGTTCACTTCCGGAGCAAGTGTCGCCCTAGCATCATTGATGCATTTCAAGCAAAAGTTGATTAGAGAGATTTGCAACAAACCTCAATTCCGTTAAAATGGCACCATGCCATGTGCCATTTTGTCACACTAGATCTTACATTTGTGCTCATATAAAATGGTATATCCTGTAATATCACAATTTTTTTTGTAATATCACTTCTTTGTATACATTGTCACTAATTTTCCCTAATATCACCTTAAAATTCTGTTATATCACATGGTTTTTGAACTACAGTTCAGAAAGTTGAAGTGTGCCATTTTACTGGAATAATGCCATTTTAATGGAATTGGGGTTAACAGAATATACATCAAGTAGACATCAACAAGGTCTACATTAATATTATTTTTATCCTACGAGAGATTGTCTGATTCTCCATCTACATCAGCAAAGACATCGTACCGGTGTCATTGAACCCTCCATAGTAATTGCGATCTGAATATAATCATTGTATTGTGATTAGCATTTGTAACAACAACCTCGGAAATAAGTTCACCAAGCACTTGCATTGTACATTGAAAATCAGTATAAGGAACAAAACAAAATTGTCATGTCATTGGGACGGAACCCCGTATTATTGGATGATTGTCAAGTATTGTTCAAAGTCGCAAGGGCTACATGAGAGTGCTAAATTTAGCATAGTTTTTGTACCTCAGAATAAACACACTTAGGATTTGTGTTCTTAGTGCCAGACTAATTTTTTTGTCTCAATAAGAATTATATCAAGAATATAGTTAAAATCTTTGAGCACCAACTCAAGTTACATCATTGCAATATGCAACGAAGAAACTTTGTTTTGTCATTGGAAAACATATACAATTTGTATCTAAAACTCTAGTTTAATCATTGATATACACTTTTGTTTGCTAAATTTGACTAAATTATACCTGATATGATCATGCCTCTTACATGAAAACAATCCAGAAATTCATTTCTGAAACATATCCTACTTCTAGCCTTAAGAAGAGAACTTTGTTAACAATGACTCCAAATCCCTTCCCTTTCAACAACTTTCTGTCCAACAATTGGAACCTGCATGCAGTAACTGTGAGCCCTGAAATCTCCAAACCTCCACCCTCTCTCAATCCAACAATGTCGCTTCTCACGCACAGCTGCTGTTTCTGCTATCGAGCCGCTGAGTGAAAAAGATCAAGAAAAGTGCAGCAAGAGCTGGCCCAGAACCGCAACAAAAAGGACAATTCACAACTGAAGAAGTCCTAAAAATTGAAGTCGCCTCCTCAAAAAGAAAGCTGAAGCAAATTGCACGCACAACACCGGCCACAAAACACAATGCGCTCGCGAAAACAAAAAAAAAACAACAATGACGGCCACACTGAGTTCAGAAGCTCGTTTACCTTAACCTGAGGAAGAAGAAGGGAGAGCCACCCAAAACCTGAGATTACCTCCGAATCAACAGCTAATATTAGCCCGCCCAATCGGATGGCTCACAGTCGCAGGAAGTTCTCGTCCAATCAGATACGGTCCCATCGGACGGCTGATTCGCAGCAACTACTTCATCCACTACTAGGGGAATCTACGCCCACCTTGGATCCGATGGTGAGGATCTAATGGTCGTCTCGCCGCGTCTCGCAGCTCTCCTCGACTTTGTAACCCGTCGCTTGCGGGCTCTAGCGGCATTCTTGGGCTACGGCTATTGATGCCCATTGCAGCCACCCTTGCTCCATTGCGGCTACACATTTCGTAAAGTCTAAATTAGGAAAGAGTTTTTTACAGATCTTGCTTCAGGACTTGGTGACAAGGGAATGACGGAATGTCCCTGGAGTCGAGTCAAGACGGGGAAGTCAGCTTGCCTGGCCTTGCGCGCCATCGGTTTCGGACACTGAATGATTGATGATTCGCAAAAAGCTTGTCGCACGTGCCTTGATGCTCCCTCTGTTCCGATCATACTGGCCAACGGGAATGTTCAAGTACAGACACAGCGTATACAGTAAATGCTGTGCATTTCATTCGGTTATCGACTGTAAGAGATTTTCTCGTTCATCTCTTGTAAGAATTGCTTGTTTGCAGTTTCCGAGAGATTGATCTTCATATGACAGAACGACTGAACGAGCTACGCATGTTCATGACATTGGATGGAAGGGGCTTGATTCATATGTCGGTGCTGCTCGGATGTTCAGGAGCATTTTTTAGCGTTTTGTAGATTCGGTAATAGAACACCAAAAATGGCTCATCAGTAAAGATGGTGACACCTAGATTGAATTTTAAGTAGAGAATGGATAGTAACATATGACGAGTTTTTTTCAAATACTATGTAGCTCATGGCAAGTTAGAGTGAATAGTGTAGTTAAGTGGTGAATATTTGGTTATAAATAGTGCAACCGATTTCATTGATTGATATACTTGTGTGTTGTAATGGCATATGTTGTACTCCTAATTTAAAAAAAAATGGAGAGTGTCTCTCATTTCATGGTTGCATGATTGATAAAATACTAATTTAAATAATATTCATTAAAACTGCATTCAGATAAAATATATTAAAAATAGCATTGTGCACGCTTCAACACTTGCTCTAAATAAGTTTTTCAATTCTGGTGAAACCTCTTAGATTGGGATCTCCAATTGAAATTCAAGAGCTAGATTTTCTTTTTTTTGTTAAATCATATATGATTCTTCATGCCTTTATACCACTTCTTTTCAATAAACTTTCTTGCAATATTATTTCTTTTCTACCACAATAAATTAAAAAAATCTAGTCCATTTGAATTTAGTTTCTGTAAATTGAAAAGTTTCATTGTAATAATTAAATTGTAAATAATGTACTATAATAACTAATTGTTACGAGTGACTAGAATTTTGTTGATAGCTAACCACTTTCAAATGTTGGATTTGTTTTCAATAATGTTCAAGTATAAAAAATAAAAACTTCATGTTAAGTGGCTTCAAGTGCCATATTTTTATCATTTTATGTTTGCGTATTTGGAATATTGGAATTTGCTTATTTGGGATATTGGAATTTGTTTATTAAACTACAAGACATTATGTGTTTGTTTAACCCTTAAACGCCCACGATGTCAAAAAAACGACATTTTGGATGTACATCAGAAACTTTGAAGAGCCATATCTTCTTCCTCCGAGGTCCGTTTTGGATGAAATCACTTGGATTAGGTTCCAAATCAAGTCTAATTTGTGTTGTAAAATTTTCAAGCCCTTAAAATAAAGTATGAATTAACGGAATGCACTTTAGTGAATACAACTCTTGTTTTTGGGTTCCCAAGCATGGGGCATGTATTACCATTGCAAGCCAATTATGTGAAATTGAAAATAGTTTTTCATGATTTTTTTTTTCATGGTCATGATCTTAAGGTGATTCTTAACAACTTTGTAGTGAGAAGTTTTTTGATCCAAATGATTTTGCTATTGGATTTGCAATGATGTTTTGTCAATAGAAAAAGTGAGAAAATGGGTGATATTTGAGGAGCTATATCTCCCTCATCGACTGTTGGATTTCAACTTAATTTTTTGGAATGGCCTCCAATTAGAGTCTAGTCTAAGTGGTAGAAACCTTAACAAGATCGAAGATGTTTTGAAGGTAAGGCATGAAATTGAATGCAAAGGGTCTAGTTTTGGACTATTTTTCCTTTGTAAAATGTTCAGTAGTTTTTACCATTGCATGGCTTTTATTTGAGCCAAGAAATTTATTTGATGAATTTTTGTTGGGTAAAGGACTTATTAAGATGAAGGTGATCATCTTTCTAGTTGGTGATTTTTTCATTGCAATAGGTATATTGGTAGCATTTCCACCTCAAAGTGAAAATGATGAAATTTTGCAGTTTGTTTTTGATATTAATATGTTATAATCTCCCGATCTATAAGGCCTCATGACTCAAATTTTGGTCCACATAATCTTCCATAAGTCTATTATAAGTTTGTACGGTTGAGATCTTAATAGCTTCTCTTGATTTTCATCTATGAAGATTTTTATGGAAATGTGCTTTTCTGCTAAAAATAGGCTCGGGCGTTTAGGGGTTAATGGTTTTCTTTTTATTCCACTCTTTGAACCATAAGACAATTCATATTTATCCTTTAAAAATTTTCTCTTCATCAATGGGAGAGAATTAGAAATATGACCACAATGATCCAATATGACTTAGATTTTATCAAAATTTATGATTAAGTTTTGTCACGTATGACTACTTTTAGTAAAGGTTGACTACGTTAAGTAACATGCTATTAAAATTAATCACAAATTTTGATAAAAACTTGTCTTATTGGACACATCATGTTTGACTTGTCAACAGAAGCTCTAAAATTTTAAATCTCTTTTGTTAATATATATATATATATATATATAATTATTTATTTTGCATATTTCTTTTTTTTTGTAAGTGTTCACGGAGTACGCGTCTTATAAATTCATGTTGAATAACAACTTGGTGGAGTGCACAATCAAATAGGAGAATGAAATTCAATGAAGCCCCACGGGGGCCAATGTAAAGTACTCTTGAATACCTAGCACTAGAGGCACCAGAGAGCAGTAAAACTTATACTCTTGATAAGACGTACTACTTAATCCCACCTCTTGATAGTTTCAGTCATTATCACCACACTGTCTCTACTCTCTACATACCACCCGACCAATACCTCTTTACAGGGCAGTTTAAATCAAATAACGTAAATGGTTTGATGATTTGTCACAATCATCTTGAATAATAAAATTCTGAATGATGTACACCTATGAGTATAATGTAATAAAGTAATAAATGAGAATTTAGACGAATAAGAGTGACTTTAGCCTTACATGGTCAGGGCAAGGGTTGACCGCTTAACAAAGTTTGTGCTTTTAATTATTTAGTTGGTTGCTAGTGGATGTTTCCCATGACGTTTTAAACTGAATTGTTGGTATTTTTTCATAAGTTAAAGTGAATGCTAAGTAGAGACTAAAACACATCAAAACATAAACTTAAGATGTGATACATTCTCAAAAAAACTAATTTCAATAAGCAAATTATAAAGTGGTTGCATTGAGTAAACTTTCATACTTACAAACAAGTTAAAGCTTGCAACCAACACAACAAGATGAATTCATGGTTATAGTGAGAAAGTTGCAATGAAATAGCATACTCACTAATAATTTAATAAATCACATGAGTTTCAAATGTGGATTGTAAAAAACAAATTGCAATAAATATTTCCAAAATGCTTCAAATCAAATATCTTAAATTAAAATTATTAAAAAATAAAAATAAAAACACTCAAACCAGTCGGTTCATAACAAATTTCATCATTAACCCTTAAACGTCATATGCTGTCATGATACCACACCCAAAATCTCTTTTAAAACTCCACTTTTAGCATTATTCTATTTTTAATTTGCGTGAGCTCTATTCTAAGAAAGTATAGATCTCTTTAAGGTGCTCAGTTTGGAATTTTAAAAATTCCATTTGGTATAATGGAGTGTAAGTTATGAGCAAGATTCTCTCAAAAAAAAACCCAACCCCTCGGGCTGGGTCTGACGTTTAAGGGTTAACATATAAAATACAAAGTTTCAATGTATATTCAAAGTTTACTACTACAAAAGCTTCATACTTTAATCCCAAAAAAACATCCAATCATTGTTAAACTATTACATTTAGTTTGTATATATATATATATATATATATATATATATATTTATGTTTATTTTTTTAAAAAAAGATTAAAATCTTTAATCGGTAAAATTATCTAAAATAGTTACAATAACAATTACAATTATAAAATATATAACATTATCAAATTATATGATACTATATGTGTTTTGCATGAAAAGAAAGGTATTATCTAGTCTAGAAGATTCCATAGGTGGTATGGTAGTGAATTTTGGATGATGGCAAAACCATCTTAATTCCTAAAATTGTCAATGAAGTTATTTTTTGATCCAAATAGAACAATAATCACCTTGATCGTAGATTGTTAATGCATCTCACTTTGTGAAAAGTGGTATGTTGAAATTTGTCCAGGGTTACATGTCTAAAATTACTTAGAAATGGTGATATTTTTTGCTTTTCTGTGACTTCTTGTCTAAATTATAGTTTTTTTTTGCTTCATTCAAACACTTATGTTATATTATATTTTTTAAAACTAAGAAAATAAATTATTTTTTAAAAAAATAAAAAAATAAAAAAATAAAAATCTATGTGATTCAACTTTGTACAAATTCTCGGACACTACCGTGTTTCTAGTAGTGTTGCTCTTTTACCTCTTTGTCCTGTGGCCATCGAGGTAAAGACATTGTGAACAGACACTGTTCACGCCAAAAAGTTGAAAATTGAAGATTGGAGTTCTTATCTATCTATCTGTTTCTCACACCCTCAACTGAAATGACCCCATATGCACTTGTGTAAGACACTTATCCCAAAAATGCACAAACACATGCACAACACTTGGAAAAACCGAAGTAGGAGTTACCCTTTACAGATGCTGCCACCGACTCAATGTTCCCGATCACCAAGCATCAAACGAGGAAACAAACCACAGGTGGACGCCATGTGCAAATTCTACTCTCCTCGCTCTCGCACTGCAGCATGCACGCAGCTCGCTGGAAACAAATCGTGCAGCGCCAGACCTGGCAGAAAAACTTAGACAGACCCAAGCGTTAACTTGTTCCCTTTTCGGGATTGAAATCATCACAGGCTTCATCAAATGATCAGCATTAGCTTGCAAGTAATCAAGTAAGCAAGTTCATTCTCTGTCATACTCTGTTTGGTACATCATTGCAATTGCTGAAGGATCGTGCTTACCGAGCTTTTGGCCGGTACTTTCAAACGTACGAGAGAGACGGGTCAAACGTCAGTTACTTTGCTTTCTTGCTGTACCACTCTTGATACCGGATCATTCACTGTCGTGATAGGAGGATTCCTCATCTGTCAGTGCCTCATTATTGCATATACGGTAAGTTAGTATCGTTGCACGCTAGGCGGGAATGATCCATCCAACTTTTGTAGGCAGGCACCGTTCAAGAATGATCCATTCTTGATTCTTCTTGTGGTTCTTCATAGAATCTGAAAAAGGCGCGGATTCTGCATTCGCGCTGCTGGATTTTCCTTGTAGTGGTGTACAGAATCTTGCTGCAGAGCATCTAGGGTAAGTCGTAGTGGCTAGCATGCAGACCTGAGCACTTTTTCTTCTCATTGCTTGTAGTATATGCTGCTTCTGACCGGAAAGAGCGTACAAGTGTTCATTCGCAGTTGTGCTTGGAGCTTAAGGATAGTATGGTGTTGTAGTCCATCGACGAACGACGTGGACAAGAAAATGAGTAGAATGCTGTAATGTTATTCATTATTGAATTTATAGCATGATTTGGCTTTCCCGCCCGAAATCTGGTTTGGGTTCGAAATGAGTAGGCATCGCTCCTCGATTAGTAGGCTAGGCATTACTCGTCGATTTGTAGGTTGAAGGCGCCATGTGAGTTGAAAATGTATCGAGAAGAACTAGTTTCGGTGATGAACGGATTTTGTGTTTTGCTTGCTACATGCAGAATTTGAGTTCCACGCCTGAATCTTGATTTTAAGAGTTAGGTTTAGTAAGTCGCTAGTTCTCAGGTTTCGGTTGAATTAATCCTGTTGGAAATGGATATTAGATAATGTAATGGAGCCGAAGGCGGGTGAACGATCTACTTTCAAATTCCAGAGTGGTGCAAATGCAAAGACTGTCGACTCACCGCCTGGTCACACATCGGGCGATTCCAAGTTAAATTGGTATATTGTGAAGCTGACCCTTGCGGCAGGCATCGGTGGTCTCCTCTTCGGCTACGATACAGGTAGAGCTTATATAGTACAATGCAAAACATGATAAATTCTCAACCTCATGTTGTTTGCTTGGCAAGCTCTGATTGCATCGGGAGGGATTGCAGGTGTGATTTCCGGGGCGTTGCTGTACATCCGCGATGATTTTCATGATGTGGACAAGAGCACAGTGCTGCAAGAAACGATCGTGAGCATGGCGGTGGCAGGGGCGATCATTGGAGCTGCCTTCGGAGGAAGAGTGAACGACCGCTTCGGTCGAAAACCCGCCATCTTAGTGGCGGATGTGGTGTTTGCGTTGGGGGCCATCTTTATGGCTGCAGCACCAAATGTGGCTATGCTGATTGCGGGTCGCATTCTGGTGGGCTTGGGTGTGGGAGTGGCCTCCATGACTGCCCCTCTCTACATTGCCGAAGCTTCCCCTGCCAAGATACGAGGCGCTCTGGTTACCCTGAATGTGTTCTTCATCACCTTTGGACAGTTCCTTGCCTACTGCATCAATCTCGCTTTCACCAAGGTCAGCAATCAATGCTTAAAATAATTAGAGTCCATTTCTGGATTGCTTAAATTCTTCGGTACTCTTACTCTTAAACCCTGAACCCTAACTTATGCGATAGAAATCCTTGTAAGACCTGCTCACCTACAAATGTGCTTTCTTGGCCCTGGGAGGTTCGTGGTTCATGATTTAGTTACGTACCCGAAAAATTCTTATGAACCCTGCGGAATTTTATTGAAGCGTACTTGGCCTTGGTGAAGTTTAAGGTTTAGGGTGAAGGTTTTAAGGGCGTGGTGTAATATGTTATTTACTTCTTTACTGACTATAAGCTTGTTCTTATTTATGAGGCGGAGACCTCGTTTTGTGGTTCTCAGAACTAGGGCAAACAAGAAGGCTTTATGTAGGTTAGGTCAATATAGCTGAAATAGCAGTTTGTGTTGAGTAACTTTAACCTCAAACTTGAAGCCCGTGTGAATGTTCCAGGCGCCAG
This sequence comes from Bryum argenteum, assembly GCA_037043015.1. NCBI lineage: Eukaryota > Viridiplantae > Streptophyta > Bryopsida > Bryales > Bryaceae > Bryum > Bryum argenteum. The sequence goes on along the minus strand of CM073323.1, from coordinate 25,260,240 downwards.
GAACGTGGCGATGGATGCTGGGTGTAGCTGGAATTCCTGCAGTGTTGCAAGCAGTTCTCATGTTCATGTTACCGGAATCTCCTCGATGGCTATACCGGCAGGTGAGTGGGGATTTGAGATAATCATATCAAAATGCTTAGTCTCATTCTGTTCGGAAATGATTTAGTACGAGGCTTAAATAATGACTGCACTTGCGTTCAAGAGGTCCAACTGATGTTTGAATCTTCAATGCGTTGTGCAGGAGAGGCATGATGAAGCCATCAGGGTACTGGAGAAGATATACCCGAGGCGTGAGGACGCGGAGCAGGAGGTGAGAGAGCTACAAGTTGCTATTGCGGCTGAGGAGCAAACTCGATCAGAATCCTCTTTCCGAGCCATCAAGCAATTGTTGTCTTACAAACCAACTCGGCTGGCGCTCACTGCTGGAGTTGGTCTGCAAGTAAGCTCACACTTCACAAATCATCTTCACTTCCTCAAAATTGCTCATAAAATCATGTTTTGACTGAATTCGGCGTGTAAGCTTTGATTTTCATGCATTGGCCTGTTGCTGTATGTCTTCCAGATATTCCAGCAACTCGTTGGCATCAACACAGTGATGTACTACAGTCCGTCCATCGTGGAGCTTGCAGGATTCGCATCTCATCAGACTGTGCTCCTCCTCTCCCTCATCACCTCCGGTTTGAACGCTGTGGGCACCATTGTTGGTAAGCATGACACGGTTGAAGATCTCAGAAGGGAACTTTGCAGACTTTAGTTCCCCAGTTCCATTTGGTAGCTTCGAAAGAAAATGAATATAGCACTACTTCAAGCATTCTTGGTGATGGCAGTACATCAAATGTCGAGCATGATTGGAAATGAAGTGCTAGAAAGTGACGATCAATGCTAATGTTGGCAGGAATGGTGCTTATTGATCGCTGTGGAAGACGCCGGCTGCTGCTGATGAGTTTGACAGGAGTCGTGGTTGCGCTCACTCTTCTAACTGTAGCTTTCCATCTCACTGCTCACGACTCTCCGGCCATTAACTTCTCGCTGGACAACACATATGCACCCTTCACATGTGATTCAAAAACGGCCTTGCTTCCCTCAAATCACTGCACCCAGTGCTTATCAGCTGGATGCGGATTTTGCGCAGCCAGAGGAGACGAGGTAAATACCATATCACGACTTTTGATGGAATAATACCATATCCATCAAATCGACACTTCTTGAAAGTACTTCGTCTCAATTTCATGCTAGATTTCATATTTATCATTGATTTCTTCATCAAATGCTACATATGTAATCGATTTTTTGCACTTGAATGGGGAAGTTATCTTTGATTCAAGGATAATTCATTAGAACGTATGAATTGTCTCAAAATATTTGCTGAAATATTTGAAAAAGCATCGAATACGTCACGAAGAATGATAGTACTGATTTGGTTGTTGGATGACAGAATAACCCGGGAATGTGTTTGCTTTCGAACTCGACAGTGGGCGACATGTGCGGCGACACGAGATGGTTCACTAGAGGGTGTCCCAGTCACTACGGATGGTTAGCGCTAGCAGGGCTGGCACTGTACATAGCCTTCTTCTCCCCCGGCATGGGTCCAGTGCCGTGGGCGGTGAACTCGGAGATTTACCCGCTCAGATACAGAGGGTTGTGCGGAGGCATTGCGGCGACAGCCAACTGGGTGGCGAATCTGATCATCACGCAGTCCTTCCTGTCGCTGGTAGAAGGCATCGGCACCTCCATGACGTTCCTCTTCTTCGCCTGCATCACGGTTGCGGCCCTCGCATTTGTGATCCTGTTTGTGCCTGAGACCAAAGGCTTGTCGTTCCAGGAGGTCGAGCAGATGTGGGAGGAGCGAGCTCGTGGTCACCGGAACTGGCTCGGTCACCAGAAGAAACCGGCTACTGCTGATCTGGGTTCGAATGTACCTTAGCAGAAGAAGTAGAGGTAACACGCTTGCTCTGTCGCTCAGTTCATCCCTTCAAGATGGGATGAACAACGTGTAAATATGTTTCTCAAAAATAAAGATGAATACTTTCATTTGACTTTGTGGTAGGACCTAGATTAGTATCATTTTCATTGATCCCTTCTGCAGAGACAGGTGAACAAGTCTTGATCGTAGTCAGACAAATCTCACAAATGACCAGTGGAAAATCTCCATCAAGCTTCCACTGGTATTCAGTATTCATAAATGACAGTTCATTTTCAGGAATAGACGATTCTTAATGTCAAGCAAGCAAAATTCTTCTTTGGACCAACACAAATTGTTTCAGCTTGCACTGAGATTCATCAGCTTCTCACATATATTCAACAAGGTTAGTAAGAGACAGATTACCTCGAAAGCTCAGGTAACTTATGAGGTGAACTCGTTGATTGATAAGATTGGGCAAATGATTGCCTTTAATTTGGCAAAAAAAAAGGTTTAACAAATCTTAAAACGGCATATGTTATAATATTGCCATATTCGCGGTCGGTATACAGTAACGGCTCGTTTTAGGTGGGCGGATCAAAAAATAATTTGACCGAAAAGATGCGAAAACATGTGAATTTCGGCCAAAATTTTAGAGTTTCGCGACAATGGTGACAATCGTTCTGAAGAAAGGTGATTCTACAGAGGTCTGAGGGTGATACTTATGAAAAAAGTTGTTATTTTTTTATAATGATATCACAGAGAGTATTGATGATATTACATAGAGCTGCAGTTTCGCAGGCACGATATGAAGTGACACTACGGCGTCAACAGAATTGCCGATGATATGAAAATCAACTGGTGAGTTGGGCGGCAGCGAGATTCTCCATGGCGAAGTTGCTCTTCTTGGAGTCGTCAGCTTCCCAGATCATGATGCCGGCGTACGTCGTCAGCTGCTTCACGGCGCCGATGAATTCCTCACCCGTCAGTCCAGCGCCGGCGCTTCCATCCACATTGACGCTGGCCATCAGCTTGCTTGCATCAAAAGTCGTAGCAACCTCATTGAACTTGTTCACATAATCACTCTGGGTACTCAGTCCCTCAGCATAGAACTGATAGTTCACGTAGTCGATCAGGTTTCCATAGCTCTGATACAACTCGCTGTAGATCGTGCGAGTCTGCCCAAATGGAGCAATGGACGCAACGGAGATCGTGCCGGCGTCCTTGAGCGCCGTGATCAACCCACCGATGCAAGCCGTGAATGTGGCGCTTCCTTGCGGGAACGTCTCGTAGTCGATGTCGATGCCAGTGATGGAGTATTGCGCGGCCAAGGCGGTGATGGAGCTTACTGCGTTCGCCACCCAACTCGCAGTGTCCGCGGGATCGTACCAGTCGACTTGGCGGGCAGGTTGGCTATCACTAATCCACTGGCTGGCTCCTCCCAGACTAACGGAGATTCGGACGTTAGCATTTGCCTGGACGAAGGCCTGCGCCGAGGCAGCGGTCAAGCTGCTACTCCAGTAGCCGGAGAACAGGCCGCCGGCCGTGTTCCCCGCGGCATCGGCATCGATGGCAAACGCGAGCGGGAAGATGTACTGCACGTTGGGGTTGAGCGGGACTTCCGAGAATGCTATGCTGCCCCCTGACGCTCCGATGTAGTCTGTCAACACCTTCGTAGTACCGGGTTGTTGCGATTGTTGCAGAGCCCGGCCATGGCTAGGCACAGGCCTTGCTGCCATTACGGATATCTGCATCATCACCATCAAGAGAAATAACCCAAGTGCCATTTTCAAAGACTACTCTGAAAGCCAAATTACTCCTTCGCCGAACTCAAGTCACATGTACAATCGATTGTGAGGAGTCATTTATATAGAGCAGACCTGAAGGGGTGAAGCTTGCTTTGACTGACCATTGATAAACATACCATATCTTACAAGCTACTCGTGAGGGTAGTCATAAAGTCCCGATCAGTGTACAGTGAATCACATTACCGAGTCAGTGTCCGTAAAAAACTTCTTCAACGAGCCATAGTAGGTTACAGTGAGTCACTGTAACCTTGTTACGCTGGCGTACACTGGTCCCAACGCTAACGTTCCCGCGTTAGTACAGGCAAATGCATCATTCCCAAGGTTTCCGCGTACAGACGACCAAGCAAATGTCGGCAGGAATTTTAGTTAGATGTTCGGTCAGTTGCCATGGTGATGGTTATGGCACTTCGGGCCTTGCAAATGTTGAACGAGTACAACGGGATCAAAATTTAAATATTCTTTGGAGGTAATTGTAGCAAGTCACATCCTAAATAAGCGTTGGCTATTTGGACTCTCTAAGGGCGAGTCTCCATGCTTGAACCGACCCGTCATATTTGAAGGTTCGTCCTGTAGCAAACCTTCTTTTAAAATTAGGGAGGAGAAATGATGGGTTGTCCTCATGTGAGGACCGTGCCGTAATAAACCTCCATTCGATTTAGATAAATGACAGAAAATATCTAATGCAAGCTCCTCAAACAAAGGAATTCCAAAAAGCATCCTAAATTGAGAGAAGAATAATCCAAGATAAGAATGAGGGTCACCCGTATTATTTGTTGGGCTTGCCAAGCCTTCTTGGTAGACCCGTCATCTAAAAAAATGAACCGCTTTTATTAATACGGGTCGGGTGTCTCCAAATTACATGCAAGCCACCCTCACCTTCAAATAAATACGGGTCGGTTCAAGCATGGGGAGAGGACCTAACTCTTGAATAACGCTGGTAAGTATATGCAGGCAACATTAGCTATCTTAATGCTGTTGTGATCTTGTAACATTCTAAAATTCGCAACTTTTTTGAGAGAGTGAATGAGAAGTTGATCTGGTTTAGAATCCTCAGTGAACTGGCTTCTGTTAGTTGCATATGTTTGTGATGATCTGCATGATCCTCCGATAAACACTACACAGTATGTAAAGCATTACTTCGATGCTACTCATTTTACATGAATCATCTTTCTTATTTACAAAAACATAGACAATTTGACAATCCTAATAATAATGATAGGTGTAGTGGCAAATGACACCAATTCAGGTGTTTCTGCCTTGAAAGATAGAAACCAATTTAGAATCATACTGAATTGATGTTCACAATTTCAACCAAGGTTGTTTTCCATGACCTCACCAAGCCCCAAATCTTGAAAGTCAGGAGACGACATGGCATGATGTACCCCCATGCAAGGTTGTCTTACATGAAACTCTTTCTGTAATGTTTGTCTAAATTGTAGTGTTTGACATGTCCGTATGACGTGGAGTTTGAAAGTAAGGTCAAGTAAAGACAGAGGTGACCTCATACATATTGCTTCCTACGGAGTATATAATCACTTCTTATCAACCTTGTACGATCTCCTGAGCACTGTGCCAAAATGTAATGTATTCAATTTGTAAGAGCTGGTCAAAAATGCTTCCTCAAACACCGGTTTCGGTATCTTCCACGTACTTATACTTTTGAAATATTTGAGATATGGATATTTGTATCCAGAAAAAAAAAAAAATTACAAGCACGTATGTTTTTCAGGTATGAATACATAATTGAAATTTGACAGTACAAGAATATTCTTGTAGTCCGGTAAGTGTACTTGAAAACACATCAAGACTGCCATTTGCCAATAGATAGCAGTCAACTAACCAGATCCCAGATTGCTTTTCTCGTGTCCGTCCTACCCACTATCAAACCCTAAAATATCTGCTACAGGTACAAATTATCTTCCCCGGCCAGTACAAATGTACATTCCCAAAGCAGAGTTTCGAGTTTTAGTGAAAGTCAAATTATCGAGCCTCGAGCTTAGCAATCGAGGTATTGTTTGTATGAGATACACGCGACTGCTGTTGAACTCGAAAGAGAAATGCACTGCAAAGCAATTGGAATCAGTTTGCGAGGAAGTACATACGAAAAGTCTCAGCACGTTAATAGGGTTTCCTTTCATGAAGCCAACCTCATCTCTTGATGAAGGAGCAATATACCAGTGACATTGCATTCGCTGATCGATCTTGAGCTACTCGAAAACGACAATTTCTCAAGTGTAACTGGAACTGTCCGATCGAGCTACCGGTCAGAGTGCAGTTTCGCAGAAGCGTTATACCATATTCACGGGTTTCCATGCATGTACAGCTGATAACATCAGCACCCCAAACCTCAGAAAAGTAAGCTCAAGAAATTCCTCGCATTGTCAAACTCGATCTTTATTATTCTGTAGAGCCTTGCAATAATTTCAGTGAAACACTTATCGATCTCCCTGCTGAGAACTGACAGGAATGAGGTTTCATAGATGGCAAGGTCAATGATGTTACCAATCTTGCTTCTACTGGTGGTGGTGGTGATCGTGGAGTGTACAATTACCATAGCTTTCGCCAGCCCAGCCGACGTGAACATCTACAACCAGGTCCGTGATAGAGAAAGCCCTTCAGTTAATTGTGCTTTACGTCTGCAATTGCAAGTGGCTGAGTTTTTGTGGGGGTTTGAAGGTGGGGGAGAGCATAAGTGTGCACTGCAAGTCCGGGGACGATGATTTGGGAGAGAAGACGCTGCGAGACGGGCAACACTTCGGCTGGGGATTCATGCCGAACTTCTGGGGCACTACTCTTTTCCATTGCAGATTCATGTGGGGCTCAAGGAAGCAGGACTTGGAGGTGTGGACGGACATGGGATGGGCCGGCACCAAGCACCGCCCGTGCAAGCATTGCCAGTGGTATGTCACTCCGCAGGGCTTCTACCGCAACAATGCTGGCAAACCTGCCGTCTTCGTTTGTGCTTGGGGATGACTAAGGTGCAAATTTCATGGTAGGAAACAATGTGTAGTGGAAGGACCAATTTTTGTGTATGGGGAAAGTAAGCGGAAGGATAGAGCAAGTGGAATCATCAGTTTTGTACTCTTTTATTATTTGCTCTAAACATTTTTGAAACGTGATTTAGAGGTGTTCCTAAAATGAGTGCCCTGTAATGTTCACTATGAGTGCATGGAAAGTTGGATTGTGAAGCTATTGAGTTTAGAAATAAATCATTCAAGTATGTCAATTCCCTAACATCTCTATACATGAAAGAATACGATTTGTGTGTCTGTTCTTGGCGATCCATACGTGCATGGTCATGATCATCATCATTTGGTCATTTGCATGTCTCGAGCACTCGAGTATATAATAGTCATAAATAACAAATTATTGAACACATTTTGTTGACCTTGATGAGTGCTTATAATATCTAAGCTTTGTGGTGTACCCAAGTACGTCTTACATTGTTAAAATAGAAAGGAAATACATATTAACTAACAAAAACACATTATGTGCAATTCAAGTTTCAAGCTACATAATTATAAGATACAGAAAATTGAGACATGAAAAATATTAACTTAATAATTTTTTCAATTTGAATATCAATAAGTAACAATGAATCACTTTTATGTTAAAAAATATACCCTTTAGAAAAAGCGAAGAAGTTTTTATTATACACAAACATAAAATTACACACACGTTGGCGTTTAGTGCTTTAATTGGATCTCAAGAGGTTTTTACACTATCCAATATTTGAAATGTATTCTGGCAATCGATGTGACTCTTGGTAATAAGAAAGGAACATTTTTTTGGATTGATTTTCTTTACATTGACTTTTGGATTTGTCATCTATTGTAAACATTGAAGATGAGAAGTCAAATTCTGAAAATTCAGTCTATATTGAACTTGATTTCTTTGTAGTTTGCAATTATCATATCATAAAAGCTCAAAAGAGAAGAATCAATTTATGCTTGAAACTTGCAGAAGTCGTGGTTATCTAGGATTGCAATTGCTTAAGCTAATTCATATTACAAAGTTTACGAACATCTTTTGTAGCAAGTTTGCGCCTTGAGAAAGTTTGATGAAAATATAAACATGAATCAAGGGTCCAACATCATGACACTTAGTCTTAGACCTCAATTTATCCTTCGTGATGCTTTGCTTCACTTAAAGGAACAAAGAGGTGCTACTTTTGCAAAAATTTGCAATCATTTAGAACAAAGAAATCATCAAGGAACTAAACTAGATTTCAACAATAAGAAGATTCTCACGAATGCTTTGAGAGGTATGGTAAAATCCGGTGTAGTTGCTAAAAAAGGATTTGCATACACATTGAAAGATCAAAATCACAAAGGTGGTGAAGAAGAACATGAAAAAAACAATGAGGAGGAGAAAGCTACAGTGCCTCAAAGATTTCCAGGAGGAAAGTATTGTAAAACACATAGTAATTACCATAGAGCACATCCGAGGCGCCGTCGTCATCATAGAAGAAGACACCACAGAAGAAGGCATCACAGAAGAAGAATAGGCAAGAAGCGCCGAAAGCGAAGGTATCATAGATATTGCAAAGGGCGTAAATGCAAAAAAGATGGTACACATCACAGACGAAGACGAATGGTATTTCCATTGCATATAAGTACTAAGAAACGATATTAAGAAAATAAAGATTCAAGCATTAATAATAAAAAGAAGATGGAATTTCTTTGTTCAATCGTAAGAGAGAGATTTTGGGATTGAGTATTTATTTTATCTTTGTTTTTAAGTCAGCAACATGATCGTTCTAAGTAGTGTCTTACGAACATTTAACATTTAAGTTATATTCATGATTGTTCAAGCCAAGATCTCAAATTTTCAATCCAAAAAAATTGGATGAAAAGTAGATAGAATTTGATGATTATCAAGGCTTTTTTTTAGACAAAATTCAATATAGATTGTACATTGAAACAATAATTCAAATATTCATTGGTCAAGAAGAAAAATTCAATTTCATTATTTTTTTCTGTAAATTTGACTACATTGATTGTTTGCATATACTATATATATCTATTTAAGAAGATAAGGTAATATATATACTTATAACATGTCTTAATCAATTACCTTTGAAGTTGTTTCCTAGTAATTTAAGAGGCTATATCGTATATAGATATGTGGTTAAAACATATTTAAGAATCTCTACTTCATATTTGGAGAAATATGCCATTGCATGGAAACACTAGAGTACCTTGCTATCCATTTCATTCCTTATACTACTCTCATATTCAAGAAGCAATAGATCTTATAGAAAAAAATCAAGTTTAGAAATTAAGATTTCATTAATTCATGGAATTACATTTTTGGATCTTTTAGAATGCTAATCGTGTGGAATGACTTGAAATTGAGCCCATGCCTAAGTATAATATCTAAGTATTGTAACTTCCAAATACATATGATGATTTTTGATGCGAAAAAATTAATGGTAAAAATTATAAGTAGTAACATCAAAAAATACTAGAGAAGCCATATAACAGTTTTCTCAAGATGGTGTGAGTGCTACCTTTATATAACTAACAACCATATTTCTTAAAATATGAGATGTCTTAATTGTATTATCTAAATAATCAAAGGCACAAATTTAAATACTTCTATAAGAGGCAATGTAATATGTGCTCTTCCAATGCATGGCGTAAAGGTATGCATACAATTACTTTTTTGGAAAAAGCCGTTTATGGTACATTGACCATTAGTATATAATTTTTGATTTGACAACTCAATAAAAATGGCTTGATTGTTTTTAATTTAATATCATAGATTACATACTTGGCGTGGTGAAAATAAAATTTACCATATGGATTCTTGAGTTTATAAAATTTTCAAAATTCAATTTTTTAAATAATAATTATGTAAGATATTATTTATCTATTTTTAAGGGACATACCAATTAAAAAACATTCATTGAAGACATGAGTCCTTTTCTTACTCGGCAGAAGTTTTAAGAGGGCACATATAGCATTTCAAGGTCCACAATATAGTTTAACACACCATAGTCCCACCTTTTGTATTATTACATGCGAACATCATGAATTAAAGAAATACTCCATTCATACAAGTCTTAAAACAAGGATGGGGTTCTTCATTCATTATTTGACATATCAAAGAGCTCTTAAAATTATATTACGATAATGTAATTTTTAAATAGTTGGATCATTCAAGTAACTACCCATGTATAATTCTGGCATTTAACTATGGTCAATATCTTATTCATCATATGGTCAAAATGAAACAAAACTTATTGAATGACGCATGTGTTGTATAGTAGTTGATTACATGGTGAAAACACAAAAATCTAAAATCTAAATCCATGATGTTCAAATGATGTGGGATGAATGCTTGTATAACCCCTAAAGATCCTTGATACAAAATTGTCTAAATTATCACAAAGGACCCTCTTCTACTTCAGGCCCGAAAAAACTCAATCTAAGCATTAATTAGAAGATCCAACCGTAGGATCTTGAAGTGAACTTGACCTTATACTCATATGTCAAATTTAAACCGTTAATTTTTTTCCGATTTTAAGGTTATAAAGGTCAAAGTTGGCTGACTTTTTTTCCTGCGGAAACCCCAAAAAGCCATTTCGGCTTTCTTGGATCTTTAGGGGATAAGGTAGTGTTCTTCAAATACAAATGATACTAGGAACCACTAAGTAGCTCCATCCAAACAGATAATACATTTTAGCTTCCACCTTCTATTGTCAATGTACTCATATTGTACATTTTAGCTTCCACCTTCTATTGTCAATGTACTCATATTGTATATTTTAAAGTGATACCCTTACGGCTTTCACTTCCCTTTGTCAACTCCCACTAAGCTTGCTAATTTGAAGTTTGAGCATCTATTGAGCACACTACCTCGTAGGCCAATTCCACCTTTAATTCTATGATATCCACTACACTTGTTACTTTGCTCAATGTAGCATTTTAAAAGAACGTTTTTATTACAACATGGTAGTATATTAATTATCTTCTGACATGAATACGTTTTGGTAAGATGAAGTAGTCATGAAATGGCTTTATTGGCATTGCTGTGAGTGTTTAAATTCATATGTACCATATTCTTATGAACTTCTTAAAATTCTACTAATGTTATTCCCATTATCTCCTAATACACACTCATGTGCGCCCATAACCCCATACGTAAACAATAACAAAAGAAAGCCACTACTTTTTCACTTACTAAGTACCCAATAGCTTAAAGCATGCTCAGCTCGCACTGTGACCTGGAGAGTGGAGCCATAACTCCAAGTTATCCCGGAGGTCTCTTAAATTCTAGAACACCAAAACTCCAAGTTCTTCCGTGCATTCATTAACATTTTAACGTCCCCATTAACCAATGTAAGAGTGTCACATGGCAAAGATTTTATCGGCAAAGAATAAGGTCAACCTCCCTATTCCCGAGCATTTAAGGGGTTCTTGTAGTTCTTCATAAAATTAGGACATGAAATTTCTCCCTCAGATTAGCAAATACATAGAAAATTAGTCCAAGTTGAATCATAATTTTCTTAATAATTCTCCATTTATTATAAATTTCCAAAGTGGGAGACAAGTAGACCCCTATAATGGGGCATAGGTGGGGCATTAAACTGTGCGTTTCACTCCTTAATGTCCATCACACACCAATCCACATGTGGACAAGAACCACCATGTCGGAGCAAAACACCTGACATTTGTATAAGAGGCAAGTTATTAATGAGCTCCACTTCGAGTGGTGGGATGCTTGGTTTAATATGGGCATGTAGAGTTCGGTATTAGAAAGGCGCTCGGAAAAAAGGCTGTTCAACCGTACTTTCTATTATAATCTGCTGACAGCAAATGTGATTGGTAACAATCTTTTCCTCTGGCTTGTTTCGTGACCTGGGGTGGGGTTGCTACGCCCAGCCGAGTGGCGCCTGTAGGGTTTTTGTGTAGTCGAGCGCCCCGGCTTGACGCACAGGGTTGGGCATGCTCTTATAGTAGGGTGGTCAATAATGGCGCAAATCTGTAAGGATGTTCGATGAGCAAGAAATTTTGGAGTGTGGAAAAAATTAGTAGAAAGTTAGAGCAAGTGGAATCATTACTATTGTACTCTTCCTCGCTGAGTTATAAGTTTTTGAAATTGGAATTATAGATGTCCCTAAAATGGTGCTCTGAAATGACACCCTATGTTTAGAGTGAGTGCATGGTATGTAAAAGCTATTATGTACCTGTAAGTGTAGATTACTATAGCTCATTGTAGACCACTCTACTACATCTCCCGTATTGGCGAATGAACTCTGAATGAACAACCCACTCTCCGAAAACGTTTGAAATTAAGGCGGGTCGAGAATTCCGAAGCAAGGGACACGTGGGATTGAGAGAAGCTGACAACACTGTAAGCATGATCGGATAGCATTGCCAAGACGCGATTGAGCTCGCCAGAATTTCAGGTTTTCATACTTCGGATCGATAACGAGCGAGCCGCAAGGTTAACACTCAAAATCCTCAATCACTGGAGCACTAAGTTAAGCTTAGCATGGTGTAATTCGCTGAGGGTTTCATGTAGAGTGGAGATGTCGCAGATTTTCACCACTGCTAGAACCTGCACTCTATCTGTTGCAGCTTACTGAAGTGAGTCAATTTTGTTGCTTGTAAATGTGTGTTGATTGAGAGTAGTTTGGAATCGAGCTCTTTGTGATGGAACCTGAATCGATCGAGGACTATCTCTGAAAGTGTCTGAGAGTTTTCAATCTAAAAGTCTTCGTTGCTAGGGTATGCTGGAAATTAGGTCTTCTTGGCTTTGGACTTAATCTGCTTTGCAGCTCTCGTAATTGGAGATCAATGTGTATTGAATTGTGAGTCCAAATTTTTCCTGTGAAGCGCTGCGGTTGCGAATTGTCGGTGGGAGTTTTAGGACTGTTTGGGCTGTGTGGCCTGCAATTCATGTATGGTTGAGGTAGAGGTCTTTCAGATTTAGGAATTGCTAGGAAGCGTTGAACAGATGCTTGCCATTGTGATGGAGTAGGGTTTCTCTGAATGACAGCTTCCTGAAGACGATGTGCTGATTGTGTGATTTGCAATTGATAGGTTTCTGTGGCAGGTCATTGCAATGAAAATCCTCCATGTGCTCTTTGTCGTCCTGGTGCTAGTTGCGCCCGTGTACAGCTACCGATTGTCGGATACTTTGAAACTGAAGACAGATCGGGAGACCCCACGATTCTCCACACAACATGGTTCTCATCTTCGTCCCAGTAGAGCCAGAGCTGAGAAACTGCAAACTTCGCTATGGCAGCAGACCAAGGCCATGGCTACTGAAGAAGGTCGCTTGCGGGCTAAGGTTTGACATTCTTTCATTGCAGATAGCTTCAATGTAGAAGGGACTATACAACATTTTGAGATTGATATCAAACCTCCGTTTGTGCAGAAACTTGGAGGTTACTCCAGAATATTTTACGTGACGGATTACAATGCCGACCCTACGGGTCAGTATGATAGCACCCGAGCATTGCAGAACACTATCAATGAAGCGTTTGCTGTGTCAACGAGGCACGAGCTTCTTCCTGGCATCCCGGATCTTGGTGGTGTGGAAATTCACTTGGAAGGTGGCGATTATCTTATCAGTTCCCCCCTCCAGTTCCCCAGTAAAGGTGGAGGCAACCTCGTGGTATGGCTCAAACAGTGCCTTCATGTCCGACTTGCATCCTGATTGATGTCAGTGTAGAAAACTCTAATTCTTAATGATTACTACAACATAATGAAAGTGCTCCTAATTGATATCCTTCCTTATATATTTGTAGTAACTTGAAAAAGATTCGAGCTATGGAATTGTACATTTCGTTACATTGACGTTTTCGAAATGGTAACGGGAGTGTGCAGATGCATGGTGGTACGATCAGGGCAACGTCGGGTTTCCCATCCGACGGGTACCTGATAGAGCTATGGTCATCATACTCACAGGGCATAAGAGGGAATGCAACGAAAGCTTCACTTCGGGAAAGGAAAGGGCGGACATTACCTCTGAAGAAGGAGTTTCTGGCATACGAAGACATCACGATACGAGACCTCTTGTTGGATGCGAATTTCAGGGGAGGAGGCTTGCTTGTAGTGGATTCCATCCGCTGCACACTGGAGAATCTATACATTACTCATTTCAAAACTGACGGCATCCTTGTGGAAGGAGGTCACGAGGCCGTGATCCGGGACTCCTTTTTCGGTCAGTACATCAGATCAGGCGATGATCCAAGGGAGAAGGACTTCTCCGGAATCGGAATCAACCTCATTAGCAACGACAACGTCGTCTCCGACGTGGTCATCTTCTCTGCAGCTTACGGAGTGTCACTCAGTGGCGAGGGCAACTACCTCACAGGTGTGCACGCTTACAACAAAGCCACCAGTTTGGGAGGTGTGGCGATCTACCTGCAATTGCCAGGGTACACCCAGACACGCATCGTTGGCTGCCACTTAGAAGGAGCGGGGATCATTGCTGAAGATCCATTGCAGCTCGAAATCTCGAACAACTTCTTCTCCGAGGATGCCAACATCTTGTTGCGTGCAACCAAAAAAACGCATGCGATCTCGTACGTGACCATCAGGGACAACATGTTCGCTGGGTCGTCGAAACGGGTACCCATCGTGGAGCTCGATGAAACTGCAGGCCGATTCTCATCCGTGTATGACACTCTGGTGGATCAGAATACGGCGTATGGAATGAATCTGAAGGCAACTGTTGCCAGAGCTACCCTCTCGTCCTCCTACACTTGGCGTCTCAACTTGAACGAGCGGCTGCTGTTCCGTGACTTCATTCAGAATTGTCAATACTCCCTGTTCGTGAGTAGCAAGTATTTTCCCAGTCATGTCTTGCGAAGTGTGAAGGACAATACCGTGGTGGTGGATGCCGATGCCAGAGTCACTGGCACCGTCTCCGTCCTGGTCGATCAGAGCAGTGATTCTCTCACCCTCGGCAGCAGTGGCAAAGTCGTGTTTGCATGATTCCTGAGGGTACGTGGCTAATGTAGTTATATTTGTAGAGTATGTACACATGTGTTGCTCGCTATCTCTAGTATAGTACAACAAATTGTCGAGATTTTTGTACAATCTTGAGGCTCCCTCGGAGTGAGTAAAGCTTAATATGAGTTAAGAAAGCATCTGGTAGAGGTGTGCATCTATAAGACCACCTTGGCAGCAGGCCCCATTGGATACATGGCTCCGGAGGTGCCGTATACCCGCAAAGCTACAATAAGTCAGATGTTTACAGTTTTGGCATCCTGGTGCTTGAAGTTGTATGCGGAGACCGGCCCTTGAATCTGCAGAGTGTGGAGCCTGAGGATCTCGTGTTGCTCTACAGCGTTAGGCGAGCACATGAAGGTGGATCAAATCTTGAATGCAATAGATCCATGTCTACTTGAACCCTTCTTTGCATACTACAACACTGTTGACATTGATTTGCAAAAGGCGATGCTTGTGAATCTACTTATCTGGGACTTTAGGGTTGTCTTCCCAATCCCAAGCATCGACCTCCGATGGGCCAAGCGAATTATTTATATCTTGCAGCAGATACGAGACATGGAGAATGCGTCCACATTCGTATCAGTGCTTTCTCTGCCAGCTACCAAACCTTTGGGCCTTTATTATCGTTCGTTGTAATATTCACAAACATCTTAATCATCTTAAAGTGGCCCTCCGCTTCCCAAATGATTTCATGGAGGCGTTTGACATTTTATAGAGGTCCATTTTATCAATGTCTAAATGGTTTGTTCAGATGAGTGATTTTTATATACTTATCTGATATGTTATGTGATAAGCGTTTGTAATAACATACATTTCAAGAAGTTCTTATCACCTTTTATTCAAATACTTGATGGTGGGTGAATGTACAAATGATTGTCTTTCATAAGATAAAAACTTAAGTTCATAACTAATCAAAACATTGTAATCAAGAGTTTATATTCAGCTTATATAGGTAGACCACAAAACTCAAAATCAAGTTGGTTTCATGTACTATAAGTTCATCTTATCTTGGAGTTCTAAAACTATGACTTTTATAATTGACTTCAAAATATCTACATGGTATACTTGAGAAGTTTTTAGCAATGTGTTTTGAGAGTGACTAGGAAATATATATACACAACTTAACCCTTAACCCCTAAACGACCATGGTGTTTTGACAGCTCCAAACTCCAAAACTGCGATTTCATACCACCTTGTAAACTTTGGTGTATGAGAATTTTTTTCACAATTTTTTGAAACTATTAACCGTAGGATCTTAAAGATAACTATCATGAGCAATAGTGTTTAAAATTTCAACCGTTGGATCTTTTCCATTTCCAAGATCATAACATTCAAAGTTGATGCAAACTTTTTTTCAGCAGACATAGTCTACTTTGTGCAAACGATATTGTGATGCTTAATACCTTAAACATCTTGCTTATATGTTTTTCCATGTAGGTAACTAAGTTGAGCATTACCATGCAAAATTTTAGACACTCATTTGGTTTTTTGAACCTTCATGCAATTTATTTACTAAAAGAAGGTAGAAATCAAGGATTCGGTAAAACATGCACCACATTTGTCGTATTTGGTTTAGGGGGAAAATGAATGGTGAGTAGGTGCCTTCATGAGTTTGTGAATTTTGAGAAAAAAGAAATTCAAAAAATTCCTAAATCTCAAATTTTAGCAAATTTCGAAAGAAAAAATTGTAATATTATAGAAACTTTGGATCTAGTTCTTGTAATTTTTTGAAGGGTGCCCTTGTAGAATTAGTAAAAGTTTTGACTTGGGTCACTTGGAAACCTAAGTAGGAAATCAGTCAAGAAAAGAAATTTTAAAAAAAATCTCAAAAAAAAGTTAAAAATAAAAAGTTTTTTTCTGCCCGCCCCAAAGCTGGAAACGAAAATTTGCGTTTTAAGACTCCGAAAGTGAAGTTTGACTTTGCAATTTTTCCCACATACACCTTGGAGTATAGGGAACATCCGATAAAAATCTTAGGCAGAAATATTGATTCTAACCCCTTCATCTAGGCTGCCCGAAATAGCAAAATAGCCAAATCGGAGGCCTTGGTCATTTAGGGGTTAAACGCCCACGATGTCGAGAAACGACATTGTGGATGTACATTCAGAAACTTTGAAGAGCCATATCTTCTTCATCCGAGGTCCGTTTTGGATGAAATCACTTGGGTTAGGTTCCAAATCAAGTCTAGTTTGTGTTGTAAAATTTGCAAGCCCATACAATAAAGTATGAATTAATAGAATGCACTTTAGTGAAAATAGCTCTTGTTTTTGGGTTTCCAAGCATGGGGCATGTATTACCATTGCAAGCCAGTTATGTGAAATTAAATATATTTTTTCATGATTTTTTTTTCATGGTCATGATCTTAAGGTGATTCTTAACAACTTTGTAGTGAGAAGTTTTTTGATCCAAATGATTTTGCTACTGGATTCGCAATGATGTTTTGTCAACAGAAAAAGTGAGAAAATGGATGATATTTGAGGAGCTATATCTCCCTCATCCACCGTTGGATTTCAACTTAATTTTTTGGAATGGCCTCCAATTAGAGTCTAGTCTAAGTGGTAAAAACCTTAACAAGATCGAAGATGTTTTGAAAATAAGGCATGAAATTGAATGCAAAGGGTCTAGTTTTGGACTATTTTTCCTTTGTAAAATGTTCGGTAGTTTTTACCATTGCATGGCTTTTATTTGAGCCAAGAAATTTTTTTGATGAATTTTCGTTGGATAAAAGACTTATTAAGATGAAGGTGAACATCTTTCTAGTTGGTGATTTTTCATTGCAATAGGTATATTGGTAGCATATCCACCCCAAAGTGAAAATGATGAAATTTTGCAGTTTGTTTTTGATATTAATATGTTATAATCTCCCGATCTATAAGGCCTCATGACTCAAATTTTGGTCCACATGATCTTGGATAAGTCTATTACAAGTTTGTAAGGTTGAGATCTTAATAGCTTCTCTTAATTTTCATCTATGACGATTTCTATGGGAATGTGCTTTTCTGCTAAAAATAGGCTCGGGCGTTTAGGGGTTAAGTATCAGTTCATTTTTCTTAATCCACTTTGGCTACCTAGGGGATCTCACTATATCAGAGTAGAATAAGAAGTGACGCTACAAAGTGTTTGTTTAAAAGAGTAAAGTATTTTTATTTACTTTTTGAAGTTTGATTACAAAAATGGACCCAAGAGACCCCAAATTTTAAAAATTTGTAAAACTAAACCCCATGGCTCTCTGAATCACACACAAGCTCTGGACCCACGAGAATGTCTGCCTTTTATTTTTCCATTTATACCTGATTTCTCTTTTACCTTAAAGAAAATTGCCACAAGCTTCATGCTTCCATAATCTAATGGAGTCCACAACAAGCTAAACTTTACATTGACAATGACACACAACCCTAGATAGTTGCACGCTGATAGTCGCAATCAGTGCAACAGTTGAAGATTTCAGAACCCCCC
Source organism: Bryum argenteum (assembly GCA_037043015.1). Lineage (NCBI taxonomy): Eukaryota > Viridiplantae > Streptophyta > Bryopsida > Bryales > Bryaceae > Bryum > Bryum argenteum. The sequence goes on along the minus strand of CM073323.1, from coordinate 25,242,103 downwards.
AATTACGTAGTAGTCGAAGTCCGCAGTTTGATTTTCGGATTGCTGGCCAGCCACTGATTTGTGAGCTTCGGTGGAACCCCACGCCGAATTGCTTTCAAGCGATTCTTCCGCTTGAAGTTCCAGAAGTGGGATGAATCCAATCCTCCCCGGAGCTTGTTCGTAACTCAAAGTATCGAGAGCGGGGCGCAGTCGATAGCGTCAACATTCAAGCCTCGCAGGTCAGAGTTCGCTCTTTCCATTCAACGCTGAGAGGATCCACAAACAAGTGATTGCTAGTTATTGGACTTGCAATTGTGTCGTGTGCCTTTTTAATTGCAGTGGAGTTTAGCTGACGAATTGGCTGGGACACCTGCACAAAGCGTCACTTTTTGATCATATAGGGTTTATTAGGCGATGGAGATGCACAATCTAGTAACACTCTGTTCATTTTAAGTCCAGGTTGTAGATGTAGAGGTGGGAATGTGCTGAATTCACGGAAATTTTCGTAATGATTGTGTAGTATCGCGTTCGACTTCGTGGTGCACCGTGTTGAAACTGTTAATTAGGGTTTTAGATGGTGTTGAAGATGATGCGTATGAGGCTTGTTACCCGACCAAGTAGTACTTTGACCTTGTTTTAGTATCCCAAGCGTGTAATTTTGGCGGTGGAGGTCAGTTTTGCTTTATGTGCTTCAAGACCCAGTCTTTTTGGTCCGCTCGTCGTGTGGGTTTTAGATTTTGCTGTTGGTTTGTACAGGGGTTGATGTTATTGACTGAGAATCTGGTGCAGGATGGGGTCGTTCAAGTACATGCTTGCACTGCTGTTGCTGTGCATCACCGTGACGCATGGTAGCGAGACGCCTGTAGAAAGGTTCAAGGCTTATTTGAGAATTGCCACCGTGCACCCAGAGCCGGACTACCAGCCTCCGGTGGATTTTCTTCTCGCTCAAGCCAAGGAGATCGGGTTGGAATCAAAGACGCTCGAGTACGTGAAGGGGAAGCCCCTGACGCTGCTCACCTGGAAAGGAACGAATCCTTCGTTGCCAACCATTCTATTGAACTCGCATGTTGATGTCGTCCCTGCGGAACGGACCAAGTGGAATAACGAGCCTTTCGCCGCCGTCGAGGTACTGCAAATCAATGTCCTGTCCTCTATTAATCGATTCACGTTTTTGTAAGTGAAAGAACTAACTTAATGGCATGCAGGATGAGGAAGGGAACATCTTCGCACGAGGCTCACAAGACATGAAGTGCGTGGGAATGCAATACTTAGAAGCCATCCGGAACTTAAAAGCGGCAGGATTCCAGCCGACGCGCACCATCCACATCTCGTTCGTGCCGGACGAAGAAGTGGGCGGGGTGGACGGAGCTGGCAACTTCGTGGCGTCTGAGGATTTTCGTAGTCTTAACGTGGGTGTGAACCTGGACGAAGGAGCGGCATCTCCTTCGGACAGCTACCGCGTCTTCAACGGCGAGAGGTCACCCTGGTGGCTCAAGATCAAGACCACGGGCGCTCCTGGGCACGGCTCCAAAATGTATGACAACAGTGCGTTTGAGAATCTGCTCAAGAGCCTCGAGAGTATCAGCAAGTTCCGCGAGGAGCAATTCAACCTCGTCAAGAACGGCATCAAGGCCGAGGGTGAAGTCACGTCCGTCAATGGCGTATTCCTCAGAGCTGGCGTTCCCACCCCCACCGTAACGCACTCAACCCCCGTCACACCACACTCTGGATCTATACTCTTTTGAATATCAGTATATTGCTAGCATTGTCAACTGAATTGTGTGGCTATGTGCAGGGTTTTGTTATGAACGTGCAACCATCTGAGGCCGAGGCTGGATTCGACATCCGCTTACCCCCACTGGGCGATGTGGCTGATATCCAGCGCCGCATTGACACAGAATGGGCTCCTGCTTCACGAAACTTCACTTACTCGGTGATGACTGCATCCAGTCTTGTTTTGCATCTTTCTGTACAGCAATGTAGGAGAAGCTCTTCTGCTACAATTCATTGTATACAAGCTATGAATTTTTCTGGTGTTGGGATTTCTGATGTTGTGAGGGATATGTGCACAGTTTGCAGAGAGAGAGTATCCTCGTGACAAGCACGGCAACCCAAAAATGACAGCAGCCGACGATACCAATCCGTGGTGGAAGCTTCTCACCGACGCCGTTGCGAAAACCGGTGGCAAGTTGAGCAAGCCAGAGATTTTCTTCGCTTCCACCGACTGCCGCTTTGTTCGACAAGAAGGCATCCCCGCTTTTGGATTCTCACCCATGGCCAACACGCCCGTCTTGTTGCACGATCACAACGAGGTTCATTCAAAACTCTTTCCTGTTGCATTTAGATCCCCTTAGCTAGTACGCTCATACACCTTTCTAGGCTTCTAAATGCACTCTTAGACTGCGAAATGACGAACTTATCATGTACTACTGGTCATGGTTTGCAGTTTCTGAATGCAAAGGAGTACATCAAGGGAATTACTGTCTACGAGGAGATCATCAAGGCATATTCCAGCTACGTCCCAGCTGACTTGGACTCACGGGCTGAGCTTTGAAGGAACCATGTACATCAGAAACGGCACGGACTTCAGCCATGTCCAACATTTTCAGCTTTTGAAAGAGTCTTGGCATGAAAGCTGAGGTGCCGTAAGGAAGTGAAAAAGAAATCTTGATCAAGGACGTAACGTCTGCTTGTAAAATTTCGATGTGCAGTATTATCCTTAGAGCTAGAATTGTAACTTTTCTTGGGAGCTCAATGTTTCTATAAATTATGTTACAGTTGCATCTTTGCCATTCAAATTTGGATACCTAGTTTTCATGCACTCGTTTTCTCTTACTACTCTCCGCTTTGAGGTAAAACGAATTTCGTGATGCGAAATCTATCATTCGTGCCTTCGTTTTCACATGTCAATGCCCACGAGGTACTAGTAGAAGCTGGGGAGCTGGATACTTTTCGCAAGCTTTTAAGTAGTTGTTGGTGGGAGGTTGCTTTATGCATTGCAAGAGAACAAGAGCCAGAATTTGTGTGATAATATTTGGCTAGCTTGATGAAAGACGATATTATTCGAAATGGGAGGTTGTAGATCACCTGCTGTCTACTGGAAGAGTTGATTATCCTAAACAAGTGGACCACCTCTAAGCATCCTGTTAGCACTTGCAAGCACTCCCTGACCCAGATCATCAGCAACCACCATCAGCTTTACTATCACTTCAAATAGAATAAATTTCATCCTTCTGCAAATTGATGACTTTCTGATGTAACGACACAGCGCCGTCTGGCATAGCGCGCTCGAAGGCAGAGGAGCGCTTCTTGTAAACCCCCGCTATCAGCCCGTCAAAGTTCATGTTTACTTTTCGATGAAACTTGTTTCAATCTCATATTCCTTGGTTGCATTTTGGAATTGGTACGAAAAATTCTCAAGTGTTCGATCCACTCAAGCCGTGTGATATGAGACCTGCTTCTTCAATCGTCTTTATTTGTTGGTTGGTCTCGTTTCTCTTCGAAATGAACAAGCGGCAGCAGCATGATGCTCCGCTTCGTAGCATACTTTCGCTTCTCCCACCTCAACAACGAAGTTTGATACATCGGAAACAGAGATGATGAAAATCGTTCGAGGTGTTGTGATTTTGTAACATTACCTCCTATCGGATTTCACAATATTTCCAGTTTAGTGTTTCAGATGGATCCCTCCCGGTGGGGAGGGAAGGAGGGCTGCGCCGGCCAAGGAGGTAGTGCAAGACCAAGGCGACGCGCGCGGGGCCGGGCAGCAAGCTGCCGGATAGCCCCGCTCCCAAGAAAAATTAGATTAATATCATGGGGATCGATGATCCCCGTATCAGATATTAAACTGATAAGAACAGATACTACACTTGATCTTAGCCAAAAGGCCGAGAAAGGTATGCTTCCGACAACAAACTCCTGGCCTCATATACCCCAACCCCCACTGCCACGCCTACAAGGCATATGGGACATTCTCCTTCCAATTTCTCGTCAGCTAATACACTTAGACCCAGAGCATCACCGTATGAAGCACCACTACTGTGTTCTTCGCAGGATCACCTCTGAATCACAACCAATTTCAATTCACAACGTCGCTGCTTCTGCTCGCAGAATTGCAAGCGCAAATTCTAGTAAAAGTATATTGAACCACAGGCATATTTCGGCCGGAGCAGTTTGATGACTGAAATCGTGGATCAAGCTTAAGAAGCATCTGTAGTGTCTTTGAACCTTCACAGCTAGGATGGCACTCGAAGATATCTGCGTACTTCCAACATTTTCGTTGAAAAACCTTGAAGTAAGAATTCAAAGTGGTCGAAATAGGGAAGGTTGAAGGTTGTACACATATGCAGGGATTGACTCGATGGAGTGCTCACAATGGTCGCTCAATTCCATATTACAACCAACGGTGCGTGGAGATGGGATCAATCTCGACGCACCATGATGATTACCTATACAAGGGAAGGATATACAGAGAATGATGTCTCCTAATTTCGAAAGAAAAGAATTCGGCGAATTGGCAAAAGCTTACTACTCTTCCAGCTTGGCCGTAATCTGCTCCAAGCTCAAACCCTTGGTCTCCGGGACACTGACGAAGATGAAAGTGAATGCAACCAAGCTCACAATACCAAAAAGGATGAACGTCCCTGACTCCCCAACGAGCTCCTGAAGCGGCGCAAACGCCAGGGTGACCACGGCGTTCGCTCCGAAGTTTACCAGCGTCGTCACGCTCAGAGCGCGTCCTCTGGTGCGGAGCGGAAAGATCTCCGAAACCATCAACCAGGAGATCGGACCGAAGGAGATTTGGTAGCAGCCCACGTACAGCAGCAACGATCCCACAGCGAGGTAAGGATAATCCTGCAAGTAGGCGAAATAGGCCGCAAGCGTGGCCAAGCTCACAGTGATGCCAGCTACCCCGCCCAGAAGCAGCGGACGACGCCCGAGCTTGTCCACATTCAGGACCGCCACGGCCGTCATGAGCAGCTTGAACAAGCCAAGAATGACCGCCACCTGAGTCGCATCAGATGCTGCAGAGAATCCTGCAGTTTGCAAAATGGGTGCTGCATAATAAAGCACGCTGGGTTGCCCCGTGACCTGCTGGAAAAACACCAATCCTGTGCCTACCAGGAGCGCCTTCAGATTCACGCCCTCGAAAAGCTCTCTGAAGGAAACGTTGTCGCTCTCGCCTTCCATTCCAGCTTTCAACGCTGTCCATTGACGCTCCACATCCGCAGTTGCAGCTTGCTGGCTGCATGAGTCTCCACGGAGTCGTTGCAGCGCTCCAGCAGCTTCCTGCTTCAGGGCTTTCACCTCGCCTTTGCCTTGTATTGCTCGCAGCAGGAGAAACCGTGGCGATGGCGGTAGCCAGTACATGCCCAACGCCATGATGGCCGCAATGGGAGCGCTCAGTCCCAGCATGACTCGCCATCCGCCGATAGCTTCCACTTGGTTGTTGCCCACCAAGTAGCCGAGCAAGATCCCGCCCACAATGAACGCCTCCTTGAGCGAAATTAGGGTGCCACGAATTCCGCTTGGAGAGGTTTCTGCAATGTACATGGGCGCCGCATGCATGGATAAGCCAATTCCCAGCCCGAAGATCAACCGCCCAGCGACAAGAACGGGAAGATTGGGTGCGAAGCTTGTGATTCCAGCGCCAAGGATGTACAAGCCCGCAGCGAGTATGAGCTCCTTGCGCCGGCCGAGAAAATCCGCGATATTGAACGCGAGAATTGAACCTAGGAGAGCACCGTAGAGGGAGCCGCTTACAATCAAACCGGTTTGGAGAGAACTGAGATTGTACCAATCTGTGCCGCTGAAGTCCGGCGAGACGATGGACACGGTCGCTCCCGAAGTCGCCCCAATGTCGTAGCCGAAGAGTAAACCTCCAACCGCGGGGAAGAAGAACGGCCATAGCACAGCATTCCAGTCAATGGGCTGCTCGTCCTCGACGTCCGAGAGCGGCCGTTGCAACTCCTTCTCCACCTCCACTGAGCTTTGAAGCTTCGCGCCGTCGCCATCCTTGGCTGTCACCCGGCACCTTGTCACCCTCGCGCCTCCATTCAAACGCTGAATTCCCAGTCCCTTCGCCGCAACCTTATCCGCTGCCAGTACAAATGCTCGCGATTTCGGAGCTCTTTCCAAATTTGAACAAGCTCGAATCGGACAACGGATGTACAACGAAGTGGCCATGGCTCAGATGCAAACACTCATAGCTCAGGCTCACAATGAGATCGAGGAATGAAACTCCCTGATAACGTATTGTTTCTAATTATGCGCTTGAATGCGCTTGAATGCACTTTATCACTTTTCAGTGGCCACAATCAAATGGCCGACATCAATGCACTTCCACTTGGCTACTCACTTCCGGAAACGCCACTTGGTGGCGAAGCTCGTTGCCTCATCATCATCTCCGAAGCCCATTGCATGGCAGTGCATCAGGATTGTGGAACATCTGCATGCAAAGAATTCGGAAGAAGCAGGCGGGGTTCAGGTGGACAACTGTAGAGGATGAAGTCTGTTGACGAAGCCTACTCTAGGCCTGTTATAGTAGACTATTCAAAGGAAACCCTAATAGTAAAAGCCTCGTTCTGTTGCTGCCATGTTGTGTTTTCTCATGAGAAACGAGTGTATGCAGCAATCGCCTCACCGCGATGGTGGCGTTTGCGTGATTGTTCTTTGATTTTCTATCCGTCAGCTGCTTCTTAATGCGGTTCGTCTTTGAACAGCGGCCGAATCGCGACCGAATCGCGGCCGGTCGGGCTTAGATTCCTCCACTAAAAACTAGTCCTGCATGCCGATCTTTCGATTTTATGTTCGACGTGTTGTGAGCACACGATCATAGCTTCTCAATCGTGTATCTCTTCATTCGAAGCAGCTCGTTAGTTTGAGAATCAATGAAATTTCATTCTCTGAAGTTTCTTCGACGCGTTTGAATCGTAGTTACGATTCTTCAATCGCCTGATTCTCTGGATTTAGTTCGTAAAATTAGTTTTCCTGGATTGCTTTTTGAGCGATCGTGGTTTGTAATCGACGGGGTTAGATACTTTTTCAGCATCAGCTCGCTCGTTCGCGGATTGTCGAAAAAAATTCGGCATTGTGGGTGTTTTTGAGGGAAGGGCTAGGGTTAGGTATGTGATCAGGCTTTCTTTTGTTGTACTATAGTGTTCGGTCCGTTCTCCTTCTTTTGGGAAATTTTTTCGGGTCATTGTCAAAGAGCCCAGCGTGGAGCTTCTTCGATCGCTGCGAGGTGCGTTCCGCACGGGCAGCGGCGGACGCAACATGCCGAGCGACGTTGTGGTGGCGAGGTCGATCGGGGTGCTGCTCGGCCTCGGAATTGCCGGCTTCTTCATCCTGCGCCGTACCTTCAAGCTTTCCAGCAAGAAAGACAACGGCGCTTACATCTGCTACTTGGAGTTGCTGCCCCCTCCTCAGCCTGTGCCCCCGAGCGCCCCGCATCCCCTCTCCGGCCTCACCTTCGCCGTGAAAGACATGTAAGAAATCCAAAACACTTCCTCAATTCTTACTCTATCACAGCAATGCTTGTGAATCTTGCGCATTACCTCAGGGTTTATTGTAGAAAACTCTTTCTGCAAATTCTTTGGTAATCAAATGTGTCCTCCTATTGAAGTATCGTTGTTGATTCCAATTCTCAATCATTCTAAGTGCAGTTTACGTTCATTCTTGAGGATGTTTAGAAGTATCATCTGTTGCAGTACCGCACGAGCAATACACGAATCAGTAGTTTCTATTGAACTTACATAGATTGTGACGATGGGTGCACATTAAATTACATCTCTCTTTGGTAGTCACCAACCCCTGAATATGTACATTTCTGGTACATGTTTCCATTTCAAAACATAATCGAACAGCACTCCACCCGTTTAGCAACGTTTGTAGGGCTTGTTAGGCCTTTTCTGTTACATGCCAATTTTTATGCTCATCAATAATTCAGCAGTTTAGGAAGTTTCTTGAATAAGCTTACAACTCTTCGTCCAGTTCCGTGAAGAGCACATTTACCAGTTTCGGAAGTGGCAGCACCTGTCAACCTTGTTTCAGGTGCACCATCGCAGGGGCATATTTATAATTTGTGTGGAAAATGTGCAGATTTGATGTGGAAGGCTACGTTGCCGGGTTTGGGAATCCAGTCTGGGCACAGACCCACGAGCCAGCCACGGTGACCGCGTCGGCCGTAAGACTGCTCGTGGAGGCAGGCGCCAAGTGCGTCGGGAAGCTTCATATGGACGAGCTTGCATACAGGTCATCTCCCTCTTAACCATTCTCAGGATAAGCAACTACTGTTACGTTAGCATGTTTCTCTTTTTGCACACAATTCTGAAGTGTCCGGGAATGTGCAGCATCAATGGAGAGAATTATCATTACGGAACGCCGGTGAATCCCGCGGCTCCGAAGCGCATTCCGGGTGGTTCCTCTAGTGGGTCAGCTGTTGCAGTGGCTGTGAACAGTGTGGACTTTTCTCTAGGTCAGTTCTCCCAACCCTCTCACACAGAGTAGAGGAGGTAACTTGACAGTAAAGCAATAGGCTACATACCTTGACCATTTGTAAAGAAATCTAGGAATGAGATAAAGCAGGACTTTTAAGGACTTTATTCTCGAAAGAACACTACAATGACATGGCTGCTACATGATGACATTTCAAAGAGGGCTGAAAAATATCAACAGTTCCACACAATGATCAGATCGACAACACCACTTAACCTATGAAGCCAGCAGACGAGAATATTAAGTTGTCAGTAAGACGAGGTGTCGGTATGGAATTCAACTTAACGTGTGTTCTGTCGGTGTTTGCAACAGGCACGGATACAGCAGGAAGTGTGCGAGTACCGGCAGCATTTTGCGGCATTTTGGGATTTCGTCCTTCGCATGCTGCCATTTCAGTGTCTGGGGTGATTCCCATGGCACAAAGTTTTGACACTGTTGGTAAGCTCCCTTGATATGCTCACTTGCACCTATGATTGTTCCTGCATCATTATGTGATTATGAATCTGAGTCGCGACCTGTGCATTGCAGGATGGTTTGCAAGGGATCCAGAAGTCTTGCGGCAAGTGGGTCATACTTTACTCCAAGTCCCCTACTCGGACGTGAGACAGCCACGTCGTGTTCTTGTTGCTGATGATTGCTTCAAGCTGTCCTTGATTCCCACTGAAGACATCACTGGTCCAGTAATCCGAGCAGTTCAGAAACTTCTCAATCGTAAGCTCCTTTCTCGAACAGACCGAAAACTCAAATTGTTGCAAGTGGATGATATAATTGCTTGTAGAACTCGTAATACTATATACCAGGGTCCTCTTTTCCTCTAAATTTCTAGGTACTATTAATATGACCACCGTGGGTCCTTAATCACAAATGCTGTGCTCTCAATCTCAGTAAAGATTGGAGCCCGAGGGATTCTGGGGAAGCATATTCGTCTCCTTCACGTCTTCAGGAAGGGAGGAAAAGACTCTGGTATATAATATTATTTAGCATGTCATTCAACAGATGTCTAGGTCCCATCTCATATTGTGGATACTTTTGTTTCTCCAGGTGACATTAGGGTTGTGCGCGTATCTATATACATAGGATCTTTTCTGTTCTGGGAGTTTATTTCGGTGTGGTTCATTACTGATATTTGAAAATGGTTTCTTTTGCAGGGCAAGTCGTTCAATATATCAATCTGGGGGACTTCGTAGGGAGGAATGTGCCAAGTCTGAAACTGTTGGAAAGGGAATATCTCAACGAGACTGCCATGGGAGCTCTGTCACTTCTTCGAACTGCTATGCAGTTGCTTCAGAGGTGCGTGCATGCTTTATAGGATAGTAATAGAAATGTCTTTTGTTATATATCGTCCAGAGTTAAGCTAAGATAAGCATGGGAATGGTGCCTTATATAGATGGGAGTTCAAGGAGAATCATGAAGAGTGGCTAAAAACTGCAAAGCCTGACCTTGGTCCTGCCATAGCTGCTCGTGTTCAAGCTGCTTTGGAGACGAGTGGGAAACTGGTGTCGCTAGTAACGCAGATTAGAAATGAGGCTCGTTTCGCCATTAACGACCTCCTTAAGGTAAATTCTTTCCATTGGTGAACCTCTTATCAACTCTTTAGCAAGTAAAGAGGCAAATTTCGTCCTTTTTTGTCGCAATTGTGATAGAATTCGCCACTTGTGGTGAGCACAAGTTGTAGTGAGAACGGAATGTTTAGGTTTTTCAGAAACTTAACAGCTGAAGTTGCCTGGAGCAGAATGATGCAGTTATGGTGATGCCCACTGTCCCTGACATACCTCCCAAGCTGAATACGAAGTCAGAGGCACTAGAAGAATTCCGAAATAGGGCATTTGATCTGATTTGCATATCAGGAATGTCGGGATGCTGTCAGGTGCGCTTTACTCGCTAATTCGTTCAAAAGGCTTCGGCTTATTTCCTGTCTGTGCTAATAGAAAGTTCACTCCATTTTATCATAGAAACATCCAACACACATTTCTTTCCTTAAGAATTATAGGGTACAGGATTCTCTCTTTACTGGGAAGGATTTATATCAATACCTGAAAATCAATGAATTATTTTCTTGAACGGAGCAAGTGGTACTTCTTTGTTCCTAGTCTGTGAATCAATGTATGGAGGCTAATAATGAGATTACCAGGCGAGCATCCCAGTTGGCGAATACGAGAATGTTCCAGTGGCCGTTTCTCTGCTCGCGAGGCGGGGATCTGATAAGTTTCTGTTGGACTCGGTTTGCACTTTTTATCCCATCATTCAAGAAGAAGTGAAATCCATTGGTGACCGGTTTTCTACTGAATCTGCCGAGATCGCCAAGGAAAAGGTATTCCTCATTGTGGCTATTAAGAAGTTTCACCTCTTTTGTGTATTTGTTAGCGATCGTTTCATAAATAATCGTGGATTCTTGTAGGGAAATGCTTCATTCAAGTTGAATGATTACAAGAAGGCCATTAGTCATTACACAGATGCAATTCGGATGGATGGAAACAATGCTACGTACTACAACAATCGGGCCGCGGCATATCTTAAGATGTGCAGGTAACTTCCTCTTCTTCGGCATTATTCTCTTAGACGATTCATCATAATCCTGAGGTGCTCACATTCTTCATCACTGTGCAGCTTTCCAGAAGCAGAGGCGGATTGTACGAAGGCGCTTGAGCTTGATAAGAAGGTTAGTGCTTTTTCTCATAAAATCTTTACGGGTTGTAATTCTTTAGGATCAGTAATTGACGGTATCTTTGTTTTCCAGAGTGTAAAAGCTTTCTTGAGGAGAGGCACAGCTCGGGAGTTTTTGGGATACTACAGCGAGGCAAATGATGGTAAGTAACAAGCTCCGTTTTCTTGCAATTCCATATGCATATGTTTTTCAGGTCCAGGATCATTCACTGGGTTAGGGTTGTTTCTGTTTGACAGACTTTAGGCAAGCATTGGTATTAGAACCCACCAACAAACAAGCCAGCGAAGCATTGGTCAGACTCAAGCAGCTTCTCTTTAGCTAAAGAGATGAGGGGGCATCAATCAATCACCTGGAGGTGGCCAGTTTTGTTGATACGGGTCAAGATCACTTCTTGTGAGCTTTTCTTCTTCTGCCTTGGAGACTTCCTTTATTGAACAGAGTGTCGGTGGTGAATGATTCTCCACACAACAGCCAGAGAGTTTTTTTCAGGCGGCATCACGAGCCACAGGTTTCTTGTGAGATTTGTGCGTGATAGAGCTAGTGTAGGTTGATGGATAGTGAAATCGATTAGTGGCGGGCTCTGCTCTTTGCCCGCATCATGCTTTTCATGTTTGATTTCATGAAGTGTGATTGTTACATATATCCTGCAATTTTATGGTTGTCTGGAACCATGACCAGTATTCTCTCTTGATTCATTTGTGGTCATTTTCTTGCAATAATGAGATGCTGCACTTGCCCAGCTTTGGTGCAAACCACTAGCAGTATGGTAGAAGAATCTTAGTTACAATTGATAGCAATATTATTCATTCCGATTCGGTCAAGGAGGTTGTGTGAATGCATGACTTCGTTTACAGGTCTTCGTGTAAAGAGGAGGTCCCTACAGGTTCTTTGTTTGCCGTTGTTTGAGAACAATGCCGAGCAGAAAGCACTGCAATAGTGCAATTTGACATATCCAGACTCCATGTACTACAAGCGAGGGATGTTCGTAACTACTTGATTGGTCTCAAGAAGAATACAGAAGTTCAATATTTGGGTGACACTACTTTTATTCTTCAGATTGATTCCGAATTTGTTTATCAAAATTTGCTGGAACCCTTCTTCTGTTTTTTGGATGTTTTCCATCTATTGAGGAACAATACATCTGGTCCATACGCCTGGAGAATCTACAACTTTTTTATTCCTGGACCCTTCACTTCATGAATTCTTCTTGTCACTTACAAAAAATTGCTCAGAATCATTACACCATTTTCACACATGCAGATTGTCTGGTGGTTTCTGGCGACTAAATCTAATCCTGATTCACCTCTTAAATCTCCATGTAAGGCTAAGCCCTGAAAATTCCAAGGAGAGGTTCCCGAGGGCAAAATGGGGGCGTAAATCCCATTTTTGGAGAAGAATATCCAAAAAAAATGACGTTAGAGTCCAAATTGAAAAGAACAAAAAACTGGGGCCCCACCCCCCTTGGAAACTAGGATTGAATGTAGTGAGCGGCTTTCTGGTATTATCACCGTCACTCCAGCTGTAAACGCGTGAGAACAGTGCTCTGACTACTGTTGACATGCGTAACACCCAAATACGAAAGTGGAGTACCTACAATTTTAGTTTTGCATCATGCAGTACTGTATCAATGGAGGTACTGATCGAAGTTGATACATTTCAATTAGTCGGACCCGCTAAACTCAGATTCATCTCCTGCAGTTCAGTCTCAACGACAATCGGAGAATCGATTCACTAGTTCAGACTTCGAGCACGCATTGCAGGTACAGAAGACGTATAATATTTCAAGATCTTACATCGTACAGAGCAGTTCAATTGTGTAAGAACGGTAGGTTTCTAATACTCAATCTCTACATACAAAGCTCGAACCACTGGTTCAGACAAGTTAATGAGTAAGCATTTCAAGTTGTTGATAACATTTTTCAATCGCACTTCGAACAACGAGTGTCTTTTTATCCGATTTCTACTTACAATGCATTAGTCGGCGATGGTGACTAGTTTCTGTAGGGCGCCTTGTAGCCGTCGTCGTAAACGGGGGTATGCACAGGTTGGCCATGGACAACATGAGGCTGGGCAACGGGCAACTCCATAGCGGGAGCACCGACAGCGCCGGTCTTGCAGCAGAAGCGGGCGATGGTGACCCAAAGCTCCATGGCGAACGCCGCAACGGCCCAGATGATCCAGAACGGGGTGAGTAAGAACAGGCAGGCGATGCCGAACACGCCCAGGTTGACGAGGTTGAAAACCGCCAGCACAATGTGGCAGTTGAAGCAGCCGCTACCGGGCCTCACCAGAATCCCCTGCAGCCCCGACGCAAACGACAGCCCGCCGCCGGCCAGCGGCCAAATGAAGACGATGTTCGGTTGTATCGCCATCACCACTATGCTCAGAATCAGACCCACTATGCCCAGGATCATCACTGTCAAGTGCAGCGAGAACGGCAACGTGCACGCACATCGCTTCTCCTGCGGCTGATTATACGCTGCCGCATTCATCTTGACCCACCGCACCGATCCACCACCTGCAAGTACTCTCCCTTCTGATCACCTGTCACTGCAACAAAACTATTCGTCTCTCAGGAACAAACTTCCCACTAGCAACGAGCATTCAAAACTCTCGTCTTTCAAGAACAAACTTCCGTGTCACTACAACAAACTATCGTCTTTCAGAAACAAACTTCCCATGCCAAAAGAAACGAGCACTCACAATCATGGCACTAACCTAACCTGTGAGAACGCTCTTAGTACTTGGGACATCGCAAAATAAGCACTCACGACTCCATGTATCTTACTAGGACTCGCACAATACAATGGAAGAAGCAGATGGTGCTGCAAAGCATACATCGATCAGGTAACTCTAGAGCTGCAGACCTAATGAAAGAGGGTGATGAGTGGCAAGTACCTTGAAGAGCTGAGTTCGGTGAGCGCCACAATGCAAAGTGGTAAGAATGAAGGTGGGTAGAGGTTTCGTTTGAGGTAGTCAGGGTGTTTACTGTGTCGGAGAGAGTCACTGTTTACCGACTCAAGTGGAAGACGAGAAAGCGTGTGGAAAGTCAGGGCATGCCGAAATGGTAGGATCGAACTTCGGACTTCTTCTTCAATAATGTACTGTAATCGGTAGAGTAAGTTTGGGAGTATGGTAGAAGTACCTAAAACCACCACCACCCCCAGTATCAACCTACAGGTCTCCCCATAACCGCACCTAGCCTGAACTAGCATTGTCAGATCACTAGATTCAAACTGACCAATCAAAACCATCAAAAAGCTGGTGGTTTTGGGTCGAATCATGAATGGAAATTTGTACCAGCTAGGTGTGACAATGGAAAAGTCTACATATTAGTTTTGGGTCACCAAGTACTTTTGCCTTTGGAAATTTATATTTATTTATGCAATGGGAGTTAAATTTTGAAAAAATTTGCATCCTATGAGAAAGTTTCTTTCCTACATGGGAAAAATATACCCCAAAAATAACCATTCTAAAAAAACCTCAAAAAGCTTAAGTTGGTGGTTTTAGGGCATTCGACCTTAGTTGGTGGTAGTAGTGGACAGTAACTTATTGCGGGGCATGCAGGGTCTGGCAGAACCGGCACAAGTGGAGTCAGTCAGTCGGCGCCTCGGCGCACTTGATGCTCGAAATTGATTTGGTATGATCCTTTGCCTTTTGCTTTGCTGCCTTCTGTTCTGGTAAAATTGACTTCGATGGCCACATTCCATACTTCTGTGATCCTTTTGGGGGAGAGGCTGTAAGGCGCGCTTTGACTATAGTCGTCATGTATTTATCCACTATAATAACTAGGAATTATAGTTTTGTATTATTTTATTTTATTTATCTCTATATATAAAAGAGTAAGATTTGTTTGTCCTTGGCGATCCATGCGTGGTCATCATTAGGTCATATATAGAAGGCAGGTATGAAGAGTATTAAAGTTTTTGAAAAGTTTCCGTAAGTGGTGTTTTTCGTTATTAAGAGTTTTTTGGATCCGAGTACTGTAAGGAGTTGAAAGGACAAGGAATATGGAACATGGAAATGGGAGCAAATGAGTAAATGGGAGATCAAGGGAACATCGGAGGGGATTGGATCTCCAAAGAAAGGATGGGAACTAGGAACAAATAATGAAAATTATGAACAAATGATGGGAACTAGGAACAAATGATGGAAACCAAGAAACGGAGTTGGGAGATGGGAATTGGTAATAAAGAATGAGAACCGGGAGTGGAAGTTTGGAGATAGGGAACCATTAATAAAAAAAATGAAGCATGGGGAACTAGAACGGAGGATGGGGAACTGGGAACAAGGGAACAAAGGACATGCTATAAATCTTAGAAAGCAAGGGGACCATCAACAAGGGAACCGGGAATGAATGATGGAAATCAAGAAATGAGGACAGAGAACTGGGAATAAGGATGGAAACGGGGAACGAGAGTTTGGAGAAAGGGAACCATTAACAAAAAAAATAGACTGTGTGAAACCAGAATAAATGAGGGGAACTAGAAAGAAGGGAGAATTCTTCTCTCTTTTTGTATACGAGTCTCTTGGGTTGAACCATAAAATATGATAATCAAATAGCAAATGGCACTTGGAACTTGCTTTCAAGAGGTGGAAACTTATATACCAAGAAGTTGTTTGATTCAAGAGGAGGTTACCTACACAAGGTTTGTTCTTATGATACAAATTGTTCTTGCAAATTTCAACGATCTTCTATTTAAGAATATGATACGATTGATTGATATGATTGATACACAAGAATACATAAACATGTCCTTGAATTTGATTCTCTGATTGAATCTAAATTCTGTTTGCTATGATTACAACCCTTCACAAAGACCTTGATAAGGCATCATTGAGTCATTGTCAGTGAAAAAAATTCAAATTCTCCAATGGGAGTTTTGCTGTTGAACCTTTAATTAAACTAAGAAGTGGCTATTGACCCCTGGCTATATGGTTTAGACATTTTGATAGACATTTTGAATGGAACTAGCTGGGAGATAACCCCTAACAAAATGTCTCTAAGCTAAGTTTGAATGGCTTGATCTTATAAAGTACAAATCAGGTCAGTGCAACAATGAATATTAGAATGAATGCATTTTAACGTTACTCAATCACCCTCATAGCCGTTCACATTGTAAGAAGCTGCTTTCTCAATCTGCATAACACCACATTGAATTCGTTAACAACTTCCCCATAATGTCCTCCATACTCACAGCACAGCCAGTAATGCAAGTAACTAGATACACATTTTTAAGTGGTTCTGAAAATTCTTCGGAGATGCAGAGAATCTCTTACCCCCCTCGAAAGTCGCGAGCGGTTCCGTTGCTTTGTCCGTGCCTTGCTCGACATCGAATTTGGTGAAAAAAGTATTTTCTGTATCCAGCAATGTACATTATGTTGATTAATTGATCCAAAGTAATGAAGAAAAAACTTCAGATGCAACCAGTGCACCCGTCATCTTGGAGAAAAAGAAATCAGCTTTAGCTGATCATTCCTACAACAGCTGAATGATCTGTAGTTTAATACCTTCTCGACTCGGCTTAAATTCATATCACAAACGCGCACACGCTTCTCCTCCAATTCAACCCCAAATATCTCGTGTAGAAGGGTATTACCCTGCTCACACAACCACAATTTTTGTCCAATATAAGCAGACGACTTCAAAGGCCAAAGAAAAGAAATACAATCCTACTTCATTCTGTCGCAAGTATGAGATGTTGATAGCTAGACCAGATTGATTCAAAATAAGCAGAAACAGCGAAGGGTACAACCTGCATGTGAGCTTGAAACCCTTTATCACCAAGATAGTGTTGTAGCCTATTCAACTGCAATACAAAATAAGTACGTTCATAAGAATCGATTTGAAGGAGCTCAAGAAAAGCCATGACACGGAGTCTATTCTACATGAGAAAGTAAACAGAAGCCATAAACAACATACTGCAAGACCGAATCTACTTCACCACAATCAAGAATTTACACGTAAAGACAATAACACTCACCTGTATTGTTTCACTCCAGGTGTTGATGGTCACCACCTTACATTTCGGAATTTTCAGTTTGACTTCACGAGGGACTCCATCGTCTAATGTCAGCAGAAGCTGGCGAAACGACTTGCGCTGAGCACGCCGATCTTTTTGATTCTGAAACCTTTTGTCGTTATTAGCAACTGACAAATTCTTCATCTCATGCAACACCTCTTGCATCACATCTTTAACATCCTCGGTTTTGACCTCTCCATCCGAAGTTTCTACACAATCATTCTCTGCATCGGTGAAGTCAGGAGCTGCCTCATTAAGCGTGGCAGCCGCCTCTCCCGCTGCTTTCCGCACTGTCAGGTCGGAACTTCGCAAAAACAAAGACAAGGCTGGGAGGCTCCTGGTAAGATATAACACCAACAAGATTACGATACAAACAATCAGCTGAATAGGAGAATGATATGCAGAAGTATACGAAGCCACAGTCTCAACACATTCCTCCCTCAATACAGTAAGAAGAAAGCCTTTCGAGAAAGCGTAATCATAAGGACGGAACATCTTTCATGAACTTACGAGGTAAGAAGAGATTCGGAGACCAGGCAGGAGGGTAAGCTAGACAGAAGGAGAGTCCATCCTGAAAATGCTGCTACGACTACAGCATCCGGCGGCTTCTGACCCCCAAGTTTCTGCAACGTCATGAAATTGTTGTTAGAACCTCCCATCTCAAACTAGTGATCCTATCATCAGTGACTAGACTCTGATGCCAGTATACACCCATTGAAGCACAGTATATGCTATCTACAATGAAATGGTGAAGTGCTAACTCAAACTTCTGAATTAATGACGACGTGATCGACATGCCATGTTCCTGAATGGATCGTTGCAAGTGATATACCTGAGAGTCGTGAGAAATAATCTCCCACATGAAAGCCATTGCATCCTTGGTATCTTGTCTCTCATTACAAACAAACGTCACGATTGCCAGTGCTTCCAAAGCCTGCCAATCAACGGAAAATGCATCAGAAGACGTGGAAAACTGGAGAGGTTTTGAAACTGCAACATGGAAAGAGTTTAAAACAGACTTACAGCTACTCTTGCGTTAGAGGAGCTTGCTGATTTGGCAACTTTGAGCAGACACTCATGAACCTCCTCCTTCACTCGCAATGCCGTATCACCGCACCCAAGCGTTAACACTAACAATCCTGTCAAATGCCACTTTCATGTAAGAACATACAAAAACATGGATTGAGAGAACGAACACAATAAGCATGCGTGCCATTACTAGCAACAATGAATCTGTAAGCACTCTGAAGCTACTCCATAGACCAAAAACGATCAGATCTCTTCGTTAACACGACCGAACACCACATCAGAAGACGACAATGAACACATCATCTTGACGAAGTCTTCCACACTCCCATCTTCAACAAATGACGGACCGACGTTTATCAGCACACTCAGATCACACTAAGACATGAGCTACTACCACATATGGTACCTTGTCAATGTTCATGACACAACAGTCTCTATGAGCAGAGGTGATGTGACCACCACACACTACTGTGACCGACTCAATCCACTGTTGATTACAAGGTTTGAGAATTGCAATATGAACTGATACTAACCTAGAACTCGAGCTGCTAAGGCGATCTCTGACGAGCCTCCCTTCTTTATGCAAGCAAGAGATTGGTGAGACACAGTCTCATACCTGCAAGCCACGCAGTTGGATTATACTTAGTGAACAAAAGATCAGCATTCTTCCGAACATTTCATAACGCATTCATATCCAATAATGACTATAGAAGCTTACCTCTTCGAGATCCAGTTTGTCGCAACCTCACGTGCCAATATTCTTGAGAGGCCCTTCAGCCCAGCTTCTCTAGTTGCAGCCCTGAACAAAGTTCAAAATAGTGGTGAAGTACGTCAGTATGCAACTTTCAGGAGTAAAATTCATATTTACTACTGCGCGGAAGCCACTGTCAATACCTTTTCTCGTATAGGGCGTCCAAAGATCCTTCGAGGGCTCCTTCGCTGCCATGAATCCCCTGCCACTGTCCAATGCTCCCAAATCAGTTCTGTCTCAAATTGCTTCAAAGCAGCTTCTACTGCACACTGCATCAAAAGAATTTGACCCGTGGCTAAGCCTGTACAACCTCTCTTAGGACTGAATCTAAAACAATTGACCTGTTTACAACAATCTAGAAATTGATCGATAAAACGTTTCCATGAATTTGCTCTCGAATCCATCCAAAACTCTAATTGCAGAATTCTACCTCCATCTGTCCAGTCACCACTTCAGATATTTAAGCTCCTGTATGTATTTGAGGTCGTCGATGTCAATCTTCGGCTTCCCGGAATGCAAGCCCTCTTCTCAACAACCCTGCAAAACACAACATAATTTTTCAGCCTTAAACCCTGAACCCGAGGTGAACAACATCGACACGGTTCATACTCAAAAATTCTTAAGACGTCATGCATACCTGCAAATAGAGATTCTTGTATCCAGCTCTCTCACCTTTTATGATATTGCGCAATAACCGGTTACTCCTCACTACATTCATTTTTAAGAGCAAACGACAAGATTAGCGGTCTTTTCTTTTCTAACCCTAGAGTGTTGCTGAGCAATTGGTGCAATATTGTGAGCAGTTGAAATTCGAGGGGTGAACATGGTGCAATCTTCAATCAAAAAAATCTTCTCAGGATTGATACAAATTTAGAATTCTTACATATTCGCTCTTCTCTCGCTTTCTGGGCGCCCTTGGACGCTCCGGTGACCTCTCTTTCCGTCTGATCCCCTGGCTTCCTTCGACCTCACACTAGGTGATGTCTGCTCCACGAAGCTGGAGAGATTCCACCGCTTAAGAAATTTTCTCTTTTACGTCGTCAAATTATCATGTGAAGTTGCCGGAATTGGATCGAATTGCCTGAAATCTCAAGAACATCCGTCACAGGCCACAGTCTCGAGCTGCTTCCGTCGAACCGAGTTCCTTGAGCTCCTCACACGTTTGATTGCTTTTAGGGCAAATTGCGAAATGGGCGATCAAACATCTACTAGAATAAAATGACCCTCACTTTTTCAATAGTTTTATACGGTAGTAGTTATATTCTTTTACATTTATAATAATTATCTTCTTTTGCTTTTGTAATAGTTTTTTACTTTTACTTTCGTAATTGTTATTTTCTTTCACTTTGGTAATAGTTACTTTCTTTTTAGTTTTATAATATATATTTTCTTTTTTGGTTTTGTAATACTAGTATTTTTCTTCTTAGTTTTAT
The DNA here is from genome assembly GCA_037043015.1 of Bryum argenteum. Lineage (NCBI taxonomy): Eukaryota > Viridiplantae > Streptophyta > Bryopsida > Bryales > Bryaceae > Bryum > Bryum argenteum. Next base: position 25,221,727 of record CM073323.1, on the reverse strand, counting down.
AGTAGTTTTTTTCTTTTACATTTATAATAATTATTTTCTTTTGCTTTTGTAAAAGTTATTTAATTTTACTTTTGTAATTGTTATTTTCTTTCACTTTGGTAATAGTTACTTTCTTTTTAGTTTTATAATATTTATTTTCTTTTTAGTTTTGTAATAGAAATTTTCTTTTTAGTTTTATAATAGTCATTTTCTTTTTAGTTATGTATTGATAAGTTGATTCTAAGTATAGTGGAAAAAAGTTAGGTGGACTTAAGAGTTAAATATCATATTTTGGAATACAAGTAATTAGATAAAAGTGAAATATGAGATAACCATTTATGTGACTAATAATTGTAGAGTAGATGTACAAAGTAAAAGTGAATAACCATTAATGCATTGTATTTGATTTGTAGTGGCTCTTATTAGAATTAGGATTTCATAATTCACCATTAACATGCAAACGTCCCAACGTAATTTTAGCCAAAAATCACATTTTCAAAAAAAATGTCATAGATGAAAATGAAGATGAAAATGTATTGGTGCATCGGTGTATCTAAATGCATTTAATCCAACTCTGAAAACCCAAAAGCAAAAGCTGCCTTCACTAAAATGCATGCCATTAATTCATAGTTGATTGTATGGCTCTGAAAGTTTTACCATACACACTAGACTTGATTTGGGACCCAACCCAAGTGATTTCATCCAAAACGGAGTTTGGATGAAGGCGTTATGGCTCTTCAAAGTTTCTGCCCTCCATCCAAAATGTAGAAAAACGACATTGGGGACGTTTAGGGGTTAAGTATGAAATACTTCACCTCTATAGGTCCTTGGGTGTTTTTAGGCCAAAATCACAATTTCAAGAAAAGTATCTAAAAAGATAGCTTGTTTTGTTTTTTTTTTGTGAGTGATATTATGATTTTGGAAACCGCCGGTTGAATTGGGGTGCATGAGGTGTCCTTGTAAACAAGTTTTTTGTATGATGTGAGTAGCAGGTTTTTTGTAAGATGTGGGCAGCGATCAAATTGCCAATTGGGTTGACAAATCCGCCAATTGGGCCGACAAATCCTAAGATATTAAATTTCCAAGTATTAATGGGCCCTAAATCATCAAAAAGTACAAAATGACCTGGTTTTAGATTTAGGGAAAAACAAGAGGAGCATGGTCAAAGTATTCATGTAGGCATGGCAAGGCCGAAAGGCATACTAGTCATAGATAAAAATGAATATGATTTATTTAGATCTCAACTATATAATCTCTCAATAGACTTATTGTAGGTCATTTCAACCAAATTTTGAGTAATGAGGCCTTATCAGGATATTAAGATAGTAACATAGTACTACTCAAAAAAGATTACCAACTTTCACCATTCTCACTTAATTGTGGAAAAGTTACCAACAAATCCACAACAATGAGAAAATCACCAACTAGGAAGTTGATGTTATTCAAATACATTCTTGTAATAGAAAAAGATATTAAATAAAAATCTTGGCTAAAATAATACCCTTGCAATGGTGGAAATTACGAAAACATTCACAAAAGGAAAAAATAATCACTGGACTCTTTGCACTTAAGTTCGTACCTTACCTTCAAAACACCTTCATCAGGTTAAGAATTCTACCATTGAATCTAGATATTAATTGGAATCCATCCCAAAAATTAAAATTGAAAATCAACAAATGGATGAATAAAGGAGATATAGCTGCATTACTAATCATCCGTCTTTCACTAGTAATGAATGACACTAAAGTGACATTTGTAATGACTTGCCTGTATTAACTCACAGTGCCTATTTTGATTGTGCTTCTCTTGATATGAAATGAATTATTATCTTTGTCACTTTTCCTTAAATCTAGTAGACTATAGTATGCCTATTAATACCAACAAAAAAAAAAAAAAAAAAAAAAAAAGAAAGAAAGAAAGAAAGAAAGAAAAGAAAGAAGAAGAAGAAGGAAAAGTGATAAATACCATGCTTTATCTGATGTCATTAGAAGCACAATTAAAACAAGCATGTTGTGTCACTACGGACAAGTCATTAGGGAGAGCCATTTTCTGAAAGTGTTTCACATCATATATTGTACAAACATTCTTGCATTTCCATACCAAAAGTATTTACATAATCATATTTTTTACTAGAAAGTCCTTGGAATTCATCTTAAAATCATACCTACGCAAAAAAAATCTAACTATTTTTGATTTCACATAATTGGCTTCCAATGGTAAAACATTCCCCTTTTGTGAAAACCTTTATATAAGAACCACCTTCACAAAAATTTCAATGCCACGAATCTATACTTTCTTCTATGAGTATGCATTTTTTACCACACACACTAGACTTGCTTAGTGACCCCAACCAACTGTTACGGCTCTTTACAATTCCAACCCTTCATCCAAATTGTAGTTTTTTAATAGTGGGAATGTTTCAGAGGTTTATGTTTGAAACATTGATCAACAATTTTGTAGTATTATTGGCAATGAGGCGAATACACAAATCATCCGTGCCAAGTAGGTAGGGATAGTCGGCAACATTATACTCATATTCAAGCATCTAGACATTGAATCATACGAGTGATTGGTATCTTCTTAGTCTAATCCCTTTGTTTATGAAAAACACCACGTTTTGGTTCAAAGTTCAAACACTCGTCTCACAAAGAATTCAAGATTTGATATTAATGAGTAATCCAAACCACATCCAACTATATCAAGGAATAATCTAGACCATTGAAGAAAATCCAACCATTTTTGGCAAATCATGTACATGTATTATTCTAAAACAGAGGGAGTATCATTTTACACTGATATGGTGAAACCACCTATCATTGTGCACTTAAGGAAAAGTGAGGGAATCTTTATACTTGGAAAGAGAAATGAGTGGGTTACTATTTTTCAGGGATGAGGAATAGGAAAAGACTCACTTTCACTAGTAGAAAAAACGTGTTTTGGTGACCGGGAATTAAATGACTCTGTGGCCCAAATGACTAAAGATTGACTAAATCCGCTCATACGACTAAAGATTTTTCAAAAAAATGGTCCTAGTCATTCGCCTGTCATTTACAAATAGCTTGAGAGATGAAAGTGGCGGAATTTCATTTCCATCCACGGCTTCTCATCTCGCTTGCCGACGTGGCCAAACGCTAGTGATTTCGCAGTCATGGATACGTCTCACCATCGGTTTGACTGTGCTCTATTTTTACGGCAAGTTTATGTAATACGAAGTGGCTTGTATACTTTGTATGCATAATTTTGGGAGGATAATTATATGCTGACTTGGATAAGTAGAAGTCATTTCGCAGTCATAAAGATGTGGTGGAAAATGGGACTGTTTTCTGGTATCATACGTGGCTTCTAGCTTTTAATATTTAGTTTTTCTAGTGTTTTAATCATTTTTTGACGTGGATATTTCTTAGTCATTCTGCACTCATTTCGGTAGGGGGAATTTTCTATTCGGTTGAGTTGGCAAGAACTTCGAGTTCATTCTTATCTAATTAGTATACTCTGCTAGCATGGACTCAAAGGAGTCTTCCTATATGACAATAGAATGAGTACATGGGTTTTTTTTTTTTGTGACGTAGATAAGTTGGAGTCATGCTATAGTCATTTTTTGACGAGAACCGTAGTTACCTTTATATTTTTTTCCCTATATGGCTCTTCTATTTTGTTTTGTATTTCATATATTTGGAAATTATTATCTGACGTGGATGACTTGGTATCATTTTGTAGTCATTGTGTTATCAAGATTTTTTTTTCAACAACAAATAGTGTAGGCAGAATGGTCATAAATTAGTGTGGTGGACCTTATCAAACCCTAACCCTAACTGCACCACATATAATGGTCTGCTCCATCTCTCAAACTCTCTTTTTCTTGTACCATTTTCTGAAGTTTAGATTACTCTCTCTCCTCTTAATCTGAAGCTCTCTTTTTCTTGAGTTTTTTTTATTAAAGTTCCTCTCTTCTCTTGATTACCTTGCACTTGTTGCCTTTTGTTTAGAGTAGTTGAATAGTAGTAGTTAGAGAAAAGCACGAACATTACTCATTAGACATGCATTTTTTTTTGGTTCTTTTTGTGAGTTTAGGTGTTATGATGCCATCTGTGAGTAAGGAATGTGGAGAAGCATGGTTGTGAATGTATGTCTATTTCCTTTGTTTCCTTTCTTCTTTTTTTGTTTGTAAGCGCGGTAGGAATTTCAAGCAGATGGTGATTAGAAACCCTAAAGTAATGTTTTTAGCAGCCTAACACTTAAACAAAGATGAGAGAATACACACATGCCAATAATGTAGCCTACCAAATTTTTTCAGCACTCAATCTTCAAGTACCTTGGCAGTCTTGAAAACCCTAGTGTTGTCGGCGCCGCCATACTAGGGCTGAAATTTTAGGGTTTTGATCTTAAGTACCTCGGCAGTCTTGAAAACCCTAATGTTGTCGGCGCCGCCATACTAGGGCTGAAATTTTAAGGTTTTGATCTTAACCCCTAAACGCCCAAGGGGGGTAAAGCTCCTAACAATTGGTAATAATGCTGATTTTTTCAAAATTGCATAAAAACAAATAAAGGATGAAAATGGAAAATCCAACCGTAGGATCTTCTTTGGAGCATGGCAATTAGTATGACCACCAAGTAGCATGCCATTTGGAGGTATGGATTTCAAGATCCATGCAAAAAAGGGGTGAAGATCACACCACCAAAACTTTCATGAAAAATCTCTTTCGCCCACTCTCACAAATTGAGGATCAAGGTTTTTACTATTTATCCAAGGAGGGAGTAGAGTAAACCCACCGAGGAGTTGAGCAAAAAAAACGGCGGATGAAAAATCGATGGGATGAAAGCGGGGTTGTGCACCAAAGACGGAGCCTCACATCCAAAATGTCGAAAAACGACACCGTGGGCGCTTAAGGGTTAATACTATAGTACGACTTAGAAATGACATCAAAATGACTTAGAAATGACTTGCAAGAACCAAAATATGACTAAAGAATGACTCGTAGGGAACCAAAGTTTGACTAGTAAAAATCCATGATGCACATTTCCTACTTGATTGTGTTGTATTTCTAAATTGCTTGGTGTAATTTACAGTTGTGTAGGAGGTGTTTTGTTTTATTCTAAATATGACAAGGTCTGGACAAGGTAGTACCATGCCACATGAGTGGCATTTTCAGCAGCAAGCAGGAGTTTTATTTCAAAAATATTGTTGGCAAATAGCTAATAGTTATAGTGTAGGCTTGTTAGTCATTTTGTAGTCATAGTTCAATCACATGTACATAATGACACATCTTTGACGATGTTATGACTTATGTATCATAGCCAGTAATAAAATATGAATATTACTTATCAATGACTTCAAGACAATCATTGTATGACTTGCATATGAGTAGTCATTTAGCGCAGTCAACAACTTCAAAATGACACCGATATGACAGTGATATGACAACGAATATTGCCCCCCGCAGCATGAATTACACCGTAAAACTAGCCTAGACACTTGGACTAACCATACTTAAACACATTGTCTGCTTTATAATAATAAATGACTAAGAAATGTCTTTGTTATGACTGTGGCATGACAATTACTTTGCCACGAATTATAGTCTAAAAATGGCCTAGACATGTGGACCAACCACAGTTAAACACGTCGACTACCAAGAAAACCATCGAGTCATTTCTAAGTCACACAATAAGGGTGCAAAAATTTCACCACGTCATATCCCACGCTTCCACGTAGAATTTAAAGTCAACGTACCTAGCTGCCCAAATTTCATGTCAACGTCCACATCGGAATGTACATTCAGCCGCTTTGGCTGACGTGGAGTACTCCGTTGAAAAACCGGCCATGTCAGCGGCCACGTCAGCTGTGAGCCGGATGAGAACGTACGGATGAAGCTGCAGTCATTTAGGCCAAATGGCCGAAATGACTATGTGTTAATGACTAGAAACCCGGATTCTGCGCTGCAGTCATTTGCAGCAATTTTTAGCCTAAATGACTGCAAATACAGTCATTTAGTGCAGTCATTTAATGCCCATTTTTTATACGTTTAAAAAAAAAACACACATAATTAAATACAATTTTTAGAAGCAGTAGCCTAGAGGCGGGCACCCTAATTATGTTTACATGAGGTACATGCAAGGGAGGTTAGATCTTTATGAAAGAAAGAATCTTGGGTGCATGCCTTTGGGTAGGTGCCCGCTTATAGGTGGTTTCACCATATTGTAGCAATTGAGACTGCTGCCGACAACCGTATAAGCCAGACTACGCGATAAGGCTTCCAATATTTATCAAGCGTTTGTAGACTGATTGATGCTCAACGTGGCTAAAGTTGTTGAAATCCTTCGAGGGTGGATCACAAGTTGGGGCGTAAATTTTGCTGGCACTCCATACAAACTCTGAAGGAGCTTCCATGGATCTAGATACAATGGCTTAGAGGTTGTGGCCCCCTAAAATCGATCAGTCTCAAAAACTGATCTTCAAGGCATTAGTAACTAGCTAGAAACTAGCATAGGTGTAGTGTTCATCGTCGAAAGAGGGAACTAGTATTGTCTCAATCTCCCCTTGCCCGGTGAGCACTGGGTTATTAGCATTACACGGGGTCTCTTAGAAAGGGACCGGAATTTCTATCTATCTAGTATGTGGATGTATTTGTGTATATAATTACATACCGGGATCCGGAATGTGCTCAGAAGCGGTAAGCTTCGCAGGGCTCGCGGGAAGCCAGCAGAGTGGCACTCTGCACATGGGACAAGATTTTCCTCCTTTTTTCTTCCACGAACTTACACATTTCTCGTGAAAAGTGTGTCCACAAGGAGTGATGTGTGTCGTCGTTTGTCCGAGTTTGCCGAAACAGATCAGGCAACTGTTCCCTACAGGGGTCTCAAGTCTCTTAGAGCCAGTCTCCTCATCGAACAATGCTTCATCTACCAAAGGTTTGTCGTTATATCGCGTGTCCGGAAGTTCCTTGGCGACGATTACTAGCTTCTCCCATCCGACGACATCGTTTCTGCCGTCAGAGTACTCATCGTGAGAGTCTGTCGCCTTGTACCATGGACTCGCAAGCTCCCGCTCTGAGCCTGCAACTTTGCTCGGATCAAAGCGCATGATCTGGGGCTCGTCGGGCTTGAAGCACTTTGTAAAGAGGCTTGCGATTTTGGTACGCAAAGAGCTCGGGGATTTCGGAGCAGTCGGAAGTGAAGCAGGCGCGGCCTTCCTCCCCTCGTACATAAACCAACAATTGGTGAAACCGTACGTCTCGGCCTTCACGAAGAGCCCGCAAGCAGGGCACTGGTTATCATACAGGTGGTACGTCCGTGACGTTGAATATCCCAAGGCCCTTTGGACACAGGACAAGCTTGCCGTTCGCCTCGCAGTGTATGTTGGTGCAGATGCCCTCCACGTTCAAGCCTTTCAGGTTCTAGAGCCTCTTCGACAGGCCGTATCCATCAACGGGCCGTATGCATCTCAAGAATCTTGCGGTACCCAGATCCACGAACAGCGTCGGTCCTTTTGCCCCACCCCCTTGCAGGCGAAGCAGCCCTTCCGCCGTACTCTCGCTCAGGTGCAACGTACTCTTGCTCAAGATGTTGTAATCGGCAAGTGTGTGGCCGTCTTTCATTTCCTTCCAAGCGAACATCTATCTCTGCTGGTCCACTGGTATCCCTCGTGCGTACTGAATCTTCGACTTCACACTACCAATCGTGTCAGTGATCTCCACCTCCAGCGTGATTAGGGCCTTGTATCTCGACGTACACGCCAATATTTGCATCTTGGATGGCTGCAGCTGTGATCACCACTGTCGTTATGTTTTAAGGACATGAAACAAGGATCAGGTCTGCTTCTTCAAAGCGCATGAAAGTCATGACGATCACTAAGCAGGCGCAAGAGCGGCTCGTTCATTGACAAATTTTGACTGTACATATCGAAACAATATGCAATAGACTTAAGCCTCTATCAATAGCCCATTTCTTTTTAGGATTCATCTTAAGTTTGAAGTGTGCGCACATCACAAAGATTCCACAACGCACATCGCATAAGCACGTTGAAAAGATGCAAACTGAATGGGTTGGTGTAAAAATGGTTCCCCATCGAGGACAGCAGGCAACCTGTGTAATTCTGTCAATTAAAATCACTGCACAGCGAAAAAGCCATGTACTTACTGAAAGGCTTCTTGCAGAAGTGGTGTACACTGACCGACACGGCAAGTGGAGATGCAGCAACTACGACTTGTAACATGTGCACAGCGTCGAATCTGCAAAGGGCGGAACTCTTCTTTGCGGTCTACGGTTCTACGATCTTCTAATCTTATTAGAGCATGACCAGCCCTCTACGGCAGGCCGGCCCGCAAGGCCGTCCCAAAATGCGAAAGGCGCCGCTTGTCCAGGGTTACGAAGCCCAGCCCAACACGGAGGGCAGGGCCCGCTCACTAATCACCCACCAATCACACCACCTCACATTCCACTTTTCATAGCTTTCTTTAGAAATCGTTTCTTGCCAATGAAATTTCTGCCACGTGGCTCTCACTCATTAGTTAAAGGGGACACTAAAACTTGAGTGGAGGCACGGGATAACTTGGAGTTTTGGTGGGCTAGAATTTAGGGTACTGCAACCCTCTTGACCGGGTTACCGGGTTAGTGTGTGGGCTGGGGCCCCTGGCACTTCATATCCGGCTCCATGCTCCGGCCTGCAGTGCGGGCTGGGCATGCTCTTAGCAACTATGCACGTACACGTATCATCTGTGCAGACTGAATTGTTAGTTGGCAGCTAGCCTCCATTATTGATGCCCTTAATTCAAAGCATCCGGACATTGAATCATGGCAATCCTTGATATCTTCAGTCTTTAATACTGAATTGTAGCCATTGAGGGCTGTTCCCGAATACCAAATTGCTCGATGCGGTTCAATTAGAACATTCGAAAGCCTTTCCGATTGATGCTCGATGTACGTGGCTGAACGTTGCGGGAAACCTTCCGACAGTAGAGCTCAAATTATGGAGTGTTTTGCATAGAATACTAAGTCTTTGAAGGAGCTTCCATGGATGCGCTTACAAGGGCCAAGAAGCTGGGTCCCTCAGTTTGTAAGCATCTCAGATTCTAAGCCACTTACAATGAATGTCCTTAACCATATAAGATAGACCTTAAACTGTAAGGGACAAGAAACTGTTATCCTTAAACTTGTACAGTACCCACCAACAAGTTTACGTTCAAAGCAAGAAGAGATAACATACATTCAACTTTCAAATGATCACCATGTTTGCGAAATCTATTCAAATTGCAAATTATGAAGTATGAAAGAAAGGTAGTGCATTTTTCTTTACCAATACATGAAAAACCTTCAAAAAATGTAAAAATTCATTAATAACTTTGGTATCTTATAACTTACTTTTCAGTATCTATCTTCGACTATTATAAAGACCATTACATGGTGAGGTTTGTTTAGGAAGAGAGTAATAATATCTATTTAGAAACCTCTTTTGATGCCCTTTACATATATGTGGCTCACATTTACAAATTTTGAGTTGGGTTGGTGCAAGAAACCTTCATGTTGTCGCTTATTGAAAAAGCAACATACACATTTTGAAGTGCAATAATTGCTCATAAAACATTTCTTACACATGGGGCTTGGATTAGCACGGAAGATATAGTTTCGATAACATTTGCTACATTTCAAGCACTTTGGTGGTAGTTTCATGGAATTTGGTTATTCTAGGTGCTAGATATGATCATTTGAAGTTGCCCTTGTTTATTGTGGCATTTACTAAGGGTACAAAAGTCCAATGTTGAGCTTCTTGTGGGCTACAATTCAAGTTCTTTCTAAATAGCTATTGCATATATAGAAAGTGTATCGAAGTAGCTTCCATAAAAGATTGTTGCGGTTTTCCATTGTCTCATGCCTCAGCAAAAGTAGCTCGTGATAAGAGCTAAGGGTAAATAGTGAATAATATATTAAAAAGTCATATATTAAAATAGAAATTCTAATTTTTTTTAGGATTTCTTCAAATGATGGTATAGATTACTACATGATCTCTCCGATACAATTTGTAATTGGCAATTTGGATTATTTTTGTGAACATGGCAATTGTTCAAAGATTACAACATGTTCTCTTGTTTCAATTCTGAACGTAAACTTGTTGGTGGGTACTGTATAGTTTTGGAAGACTTCCTTGTGGTAAGTTCATACTAAGTTCATACGCCTCAACATCGATGTCAACAGGCGGAACGCAAGGGGAAGCTTAGCTCTCTTATTGCAAGCCTCGATAGCTGGTATATTCAAAAACGCAAAATTAATGATTACTTAGTCCCATGCTAAGCTTTTCTAGGTAGCACAAATGTGATTCAGCTGGATCTTTTCGAGTCCGGCTCTCCCTTTTCTTTTTGACTGTTGGTGTCTGGCCAAGCTCCACTGGCAAGAAAGCCGTGTTGTCCTGCATATTGTATTCTTTGCTCGTTTCTCATTAATGATCAAGAAATCGTTGCATTAATGTTATCTCAAGTGTACTTCTTGTGTATGAAGAGTTTCGTATAAAATTAAACGAACAGCTTTCTTCATACAGGAAACACCCAAGACTCCAGAACTGCTTGCATGCATGAATGTCCTTGTAAGAGCAAAGGAGTTGTAGTTTTTGAGACTTGTAAACATTCAAGACTTTGATAGTGTTTTCTGTCCATTGTGGAATCCAAAGTCCCGTTTGTAAAAGACAAGGAATATCTGATGCTCTTGAGAGAGCAAGAATATTAATTTTGCATGAGAATATATATTTGAGATTTTAATACAATGAGGTATACAAATCATTATTATGCACTGGTGTGCTATCGGCTGAGGCAAGTGACGTGGGCTTGCGGAAGGCAAGCAGAGTGGTACTCTGCACATGGGATGCTGCTGCATAGTGAGATTCACTATGTAACAACATTAACTAATTAACCTAATGGTATTTCTTGCCACATGGTCCCCCTTAAGGGAATGCCACATGGGCCTATGAACGCGCTTTATTTTGGATTTTTCTTCCGAGGGTAGCACCCAGCCCTTTTGTACATTTTCAGGGGAGGAAGTAGGTGCAAATGATATGGGATAATCCCTCCCCAAGACCCCCAAGTCCCCCTGCCCCAAGACCCCCTGCCCCAAGACCCCTCAAGACCCCCCAGGACCCCCCAAGACCCCCTTAAGACCCCCCAAGATCCCCTTAAGACTCCCCAAGACCCCCCCCAAGACCCCAGCTGGACCCCTCCTATACCCCTCCGCATTTTGAGGCGCACTTTGCGGCCCACACTACAAGGCGTTAACGAGATTTGGGGAGACAGTGACGTGGCCTTGCGGAAGGCAAGCAGAGTGGTACTCTGCACATGGGACAAGATGCTCCTCCACAATCCTTCCACGAACTCACACATTTCTCGTGAAAAGTGTGTCCACAGGAAGTGGTGAGCGTCGTCTTCTTGTGTTTGAGATTGCCGAAACAGATCGGGCAACTATTGTCCACAGAGATCACGCGTCCCGTAGAGCTCGCAGTCTCCTCTTCGGATGACTCTTCGGCTTTGTTGCACTTCTGCACAGTCGGACGTTTCTTGGCGATGATAATAAGCTTCTCCCATTCCACTACATTGTTCTTGTAGTCAAAGTACTCATAACGATCCTCTGCTGTGTACCATGGACTCACAAGCTCCCGCTTCGCTGCATCCACTGCATCCACTGTGTTTACGGTGTTCGGTTGATTCTCTGTGATCACGGCCCCGGCTGGCTTGAAGCAGCAACAACTCCGGAAGAAGTTGAAGATTCTGGTACTCAAAGAGCTCTGAGGTTTCGGAGGTTTCGGAGAAATTGGAATAGAAGCAGGCATATCGGCAGGAGTAATTAACTTGGGCACCTTGGGCGCGGGCTTTCGTCCTTCGTACATCCACACACAATCGCGAAAGGAGCAATAGACGGGTTTCACGAAGAGCCCGCAAGCAGGGCAGTGGTTATCAGACACGATTTTTGCGACGTCGAGTATCACGAAGCCCTTCTTACAAATGACGTAGTTGTTGTAACCCTCGCAGTCGGTGTTGGTGCAGATGCCCTCCACGCTCAAGCCTTTACCGAGCATTCGCCACTTCCGGTGCTGGTTCGTGCTCATGGGCATGGTCTTCAAGGAGCTTGCGTTTTCCAAGTCCACGAAGAGCGTCGGTGCTTCCGCTCCACCTCCTCGGAGGCGAAGCAGCACGTGCAACGTACTCTGGCTGAGGACATTGTAATCGGCAAGCGTGTGGCCGTCTTTCAATTGCTTCCCCGCGAACATCAGTCTCTGCTGGTCCACTGGAATTCGTTGTTTGTCCTGAATCTTGG